>RZGP01000002.1:6280974-6909071 GCA_004303015.1 Cladobotryum protrusum | reverse complement strand
CCCTCCTTGATCCGACGAGCCGTGTTTGAGGCTTTGTTTGCCGCGGATCATTGTGGCCCAGCTGGACTCGGCCGAAATAGGCATATACCAGATTCAGTGTTGATCCAATGGGGGGAAGTACGAGGTGCTGATTCTGGAAACGAAGTTCTTTTGTTTGCATGGCAAGTGGAGTCGCTCGGCGTCATGGATGACAGCTATGACAGCCATGACACACACGGCATCCGTCCTCAGCTTCAAATGAGTTAACGAGTTGCCGTGAGTATTATTAGAGCCTGTTCAAATGCGTGTCTCGGGTTACCAGGACCCGCCTAGTGCCTTACTTAGTAAGTCTAACTTGACGATACAAGTAACATGCAAAAAAAAAAAAAAACGGGGCAGAGAGAGATGCGAGAACGAGGAAAGATGGAGCGGGAGAGCGAGAGAGAGAAAGAGAGACAAGATGACCCCTTACTACCCTTTTGGGCCACGACATATCCCCCCCCCCCTTTCTCCCTTCTACCTAAGCCTTTCTTGGAATCGTAGAGCAAAAAGAAAGAAGGAGGGGGAAAATGAACCCCCAAATCAAACCGCCACGCAATCTCTGCCTGTTATCAAAACGCTCTCGATAATGTCACTAAAGCACCACCAAAACACTGTTTAGAAAGCTGTTGCTAATGTAAGCTAAGCCCTAGCTGCCAGTTCCAGTCCCTTCCTCCGAAGGAAATATTGCCCTAACTGCTGCATGTCACCTCAGCTTGACCAACGCTTAGCCGACGCTTGACCGGCGCTTGCGACCCAAGATACCCTGGAACATACATTGTCTTCCCGGCACAATGTCTCACCTCCGTCCCGGTGGTGCGGAGCACGTTGTCCATGCTTTCCGAACCATCCAATCCTTCTGTCACATCCGTATCTTCCCAAATCATCCATGTGGGACTAAGAATTACGCCCGCTCAGTTCGTTCTTGGGGGCGCTCCAGCTGACCTGCTTTTTCCCGATTATGGCCATACGTACATGCATAGTAGCTGTACAAGGAAATGAGGAGAAGGAGTAGGATGTGGTGATGGTGCATCATGGCTGACAAGGAAATCCCGCGTCCGCTCGCTTCCATCATCAGGGACAGAGGACGATCCTTTCTTTTTTCCCCTTGTGATATATAAGTTAAGTCCTCGCTTGTCTGATAAGAAAGTTGGTCCACCAGCCTGATCAAAACAGATCACCTTCCATCCCCTCTAACCCTCCCCCCCTCACTCATATATCATTATTCACGGTTATACTTTGGACAGTATGCGCCGTTATCACCAGATCTTCCTGGCCTTGGCCGCCACAATAGCATCAGTATCAGCATCAGCAACCTTTGACTGGAGTACCGTCACACCAACTCGTGATCTCGTCTATCATGACTGCTTTGACGGCCTCAAGTGCGCTCGGTTAGCAGTCCCTCTTGATTGGACCAATGAATCTGACAACCGCACAACTGCCATCGCCATTACCAAACTTCCGGCTGTTGTCTCAGAGGATGACCCGGCTTTCGGTGGCACCTTGATGACCAACCCCGGCGGCCCTGGTGGCTCGGGAGTTGAGTTTATCAAGGCCTACGGCAAGGTCCTGCAAGGTATTGTCGACCGATCCGGGAAACACTATGAGATGTTCTCCTGGGATCCTCGCGGGATTGGCCAGACCACGCCCCGCTCAGATTGCTTCAACACCGATGTTGCTGCTAGAAATGCCTTGTCATTTGAGGTTCGCGGCAATGGCGCATTGGACCTTGGTCTCAACACCATCAACTATGGACTCGGCCTGAATGATGCCCTGGCTGAACAGTGCCAAGAGTCGGACGACGGACACCAAATTATGTCCTTTGCCAACAGCCGAAGCGTTGTCCGCGATATGGTCGAGATGCTAGACAAGATTGATTTGCTGAGAAAGGGTAAACCTTACAATCCAAGTGTTGACAAGGAGGTGCCTCGCTTGCAATATTGGGGTCTCTCCTACGGTACTATTTTGGGAAATTTCTTTGCCAGTTTGTATCCCGGCCGAGTCGGGCGAATAATTCTCGACGGTGTTGACGATGCCGATGATTACGCAACAGGAACAGTAAGCTTTTCTTTTGATTAACTGCCTTTATGAAATCTCAACAATGTACTAACATCCCGTGTGCTTTAGGGCTGGCTTACCAACCTTGTCGACACTGACAAGATCTTTGACGCTTTTTGGGATGGTTGCTTCAAGGCCGGTTCATCTGTCTGCGCGCTCGCCAGCAAGAACGAAACCGCCGAGGATGCCCAGTCGCATTTTTGGTCCTGGGTTGAGAGCCTTGACACCAGGCCAATTCGCACCAAGTCCCCCAATGGCAGCGTCATGGTCCTCAAGGGGAGTGACATCCGCAGCGCCGTCGGACATATTCTCTACCAGCCTAGCCCCGGCTTCCAGATGCTTGCTACCATGCTGGCCGCCGCCATGGACGGCAATGCCACTGCTCTGACACAAGGCCTTCTTGGCGAAGGCGAGCTCCCGCAACTTCACAATGAGTGTGAAGCGGATGCCAATCTGATTGCCACCATCCCCCGGGAGGCTGTAAGTGCTGTGGCTTGCAGTGATGGTGACGATGTGACTGGCAAGGATGCCTCATTCTGGGACAAGTATGTCAAGTACCAAGTCAGCCTTTCCAAAGTTTTTGGCGCCAACTGGGCGAACCTCCGCTTCAGTTGCTCGGCCTGGCCATTCAAGGCCAACTGGTCCTTCAAGGGACCCTTCACGTCCCCTCCCGCCGATCCAAGTATTGTCGCTGGCCATCCTGCCGCGCCACTTCTCTTCCTCAGCGGTCGCCTCGATCCCGTTACGCCACTCAGCGCTGCTCGTGCTATGTCCAAGGGCCACCCCGGCTCCGCTGTCGTTATTCAAGAATCCTTGGGCCATACTACTTTAATCAACGGCCCCAGCAAGTGTACTTGGGACATTATCGCTGAGTATCTCAGCTCCGGCAAGGTCCCCTCGCAGGAGACAATGTGCACCCCAAGCTGTGGCCCCTGGGACGCTAGCTGTGATCCTTTCCAGCTCCCCGGTGAGAAGAGCTTGGCCGCGAGATCATTGCCGAGCCTTACTCGAGGCTTCTTCGGAACACGGGCCCCTTTTGGTTTGCTATAAAGCACGGGATATCAATGACGGTATTATCATAGTGTATTATTATCTAATGAGTAATGAGCGATGAGAATTATATAGTTATCCAATTTTAGATTTCAGAGTTTTCAAACTATTCGCATTTACCTTTTCGTGATAATAAAACTCTGGGTTGTGTGTAGTATAATAAGTCTGTATCAAAAGAAATCCTGAAACAATGAATTCCACTATGTGCCCATCAAGTCCTGCCCCTCAGTGAGAGCTTTTTCTACCTTGTGCATTTCCGAGAATCTTTTTTAAAATACATTTCATGTCACAAATTACTCTCCATTTCTCTCTCCTTCTTCCTCTAAGCATTGGCATATTGCTTATTGAAGGCACGACCAATAACCATTCTCCTAATCTCAGAGGTTCCCGCTCCGATCTCATATAGCTTGGCACTAAAAGGGGGGAGGTTAGTAAAACTTGACTCAATGATAGGCCTAAAAAAGGGGGGGCTATAGGAAACGGTAGACTTACTCTCTCAATAATCGGGAAGCGGGCATCTCTTCTGTGTAGCCCATGCCGCCCAACAACTGGATTGCATCCAGCGCAACCTCCGTCGCCCTCTCTGCGGCGTACAGGATTGCACCGGCGCAGTCCTGCGTACGAATGATGCCCTGTTCATCCACGGCCTTGGCGGTATTGTAGGTGTACGCTTTGGAAGCCTGCAGTTTTGTGTACATATCCGCTAGACGGCCCTGGACAAGCTGGTTGTGCGCAATGGGTTGGCCAAACTGCTTTCGCTGGTGGGAGAAGGGCAGGGCCACGTCTAGCGCAGCCTGCATGAGGCCTAGGGGTCCGGCACTGAGAATCAGACGCTCGAGGTCGAGGCCTTCCATCAGGACGCGCACACCACCATTGAGCTTGCCGAGAATGTTCTCGGTGGGGACAAAGACGTTGTCAAAGTTGAGCTCACCGGTGTTGCTGCCCCGCATGCCCATCTTGTCGAGCTTGCGCTGGCAGCTGAACCCTTCGGTCTTGGTCTCGACAAGGAAAGCCGTGATGCCCTTGGAGCCCTTCTCCGGCTCCGTCTTGGCGTAGACGACGATGATGTGGGCGTCGGGGCCGTTTGTGATCCACATCTTGGAGCCGTTGAGGACGTAGCCGCCGTCGACGGGCTTGGCAGACAACCGCATGCTGACGACGTCGCTCCCGGAGCCGGATTCGGACATGGCTAGGGCGCCGATGCTGGTGCCGGCGATGAGGCCGGGCAGGTACTTTTGCTTCTGCTCAGGAGAGCCGTTGAGCTGGATCTGGTTGACGCAAAGCTGCGAGTGCGCCGCGTAGCTCAGGCCGATAGACCCAGAAGCACGAGAGATCTCCTCCAGGACGATGGCGTGCGCCTGGTACCCCATGCCCATGCCACCCACGTCCTCATCCGCCGTGATGCCCAGGAACCCGGCCTCGCCCAGCTTGGGCCACATCTCGTTGGGGAAAGCATTGGACTTGTCAGTGTGGGCGGCGACCTCCTCCGTAATCTCTCTGCGGGTGAAGTCCTGCACGCGCTCGCGCAGCTCCTCCAGCTCCTCGCTCGTAGGGGGCTGGAATCCCTTGGGGTGCTTGGAGGAATGCAGCCTGGTCTGGACTGAAGGGAGCGTAACGACTGGGCGGAAAGCCGTCTTGGCGGGACGTGCCAGCGCTCTGAAAGATCTCAGGCTTGCCATTGTATGGGTCTCCCTTTATTTGTGATAAAAAAGAATAAGAAGATAAGAGAAGAATTGAGAGGAAAAGATATCAATCTCTTTTCGCCTTTGGGTGAAAATGAAGAAGAGATTAAAAAGAGAGTTTCAAGGTCACTCACTCCCTTCGGCCGGCCGGCCATCAAAGGCTCACAATAGAGGACCCACAATCGTCACCTCTTCCCCGGGTCGGCTTACACCGGCTTCCTACGGCCCTTTAACCAACCAAAAAAAAGCGACGTCAAGGGTTCGGCTTAATGGGAACTCGATCCAATCCATGTCCAGCAACAACGGCTCTCTCTCCTCCATCAATTCCTCCCCAAATATCCCCCATTCTCTCCTACCCTCGTTCCTTTTTCTAGTCGGTTCTCAGTCCTATTTCACCCAATATGTCGTTCGCAAGGCCATCACGGCAGGCCCTGCGCCTAAGCCAGCGCCAATTCGGCCGCAGCAACAGCAGCAGCATCCGGTCCCAACCCCGGCGTGCTGCCGCGACTCTCACCCCGCCGCACCAAGCGGGTGCCATCTCCCGACTCCAGACCGTTGTCGACACCACCTCGGAGGACTTCAAGGAGAATGAGAGGCAGATGAGCGAAGTCATGAGCAAGATGCAGGAACTGGCCAAGAAGATCCAGCTGGGCGGGTCAGAGAAGGCGAGGGCAAAGCACATTGCTCGCAAGAAGATGCTTCCCAGGGATCGAGTTACAGCCTTGATTGATCCGGGGACAACCTTCTTGGAACTTTCGCCAATGGCTGGCTATGAGCTGTATCCCGAAGCGGATGTCCCAGCTGGTGGAATTATTACTGGTGTTGGTGTCGTAGAGGGTGTAACCTGTGTTATCGTTGCCAATGACAGTACTGTCAAGGGAGGCACATACTATCCCATCACAGTTAAGAAGCACTTGCGAGCACAAGCTGTTGCGCAAGAGAACAAGCTTCCGTATGAATCCCCTTAATCACGACTTCTTCTTCTTCTTCCAGAAATATAGCTAACTAGCTTCATAGCTGTATCTACATGGTCGACTCTGGCGGCGCCAACCTCCCTCACCAGGCTGACGTCTTCCCTGACCAGAACCACTTTGGCCGCATCTTCTATAACCAGGCTCGCATGTCCTCCCAGGGCATCCCCCAAATCTCCGTTGTTATGGGTCCTTGCACCGCTGGTGGTGCCTACGTCCCTGCCATGTCCGACGAGAGTATTATCGTCCAGGAGCAGGGCCACATCTTCCTTGCTGGCCCTCCCCTCGTCAAGGCTGCCACGGGTGAAGTCGTCAGCCATGAGGACCTTGGAGGTGGTAAGATGCACTCCTCTGTCTCTGGTGTCACCGACTACCTCGCGGTAGACGACGCCCATGCCATCACCCTCGCCCGCCGCTGCGTCAGTAACCTCAACTGGCCAGCCCGCTCTCCATCCACCCCCGCTCCCGCCGCTACCTTCTCAGAACCCCTCTACGACCCCAGCGAACTTCTCGGCATCGCCACCACCAACCTCCGCAAGCCCCTCCCCATCCGTGAAGTCATTGCCCGCATCGTCGACGGCTCCGAATTCTCAGAGTTCAAGCGTGACTTCGGCACCACCCTCGTCACCGGCTTCGCTGAAATCTACGGCCACAAAGTCGGTATCATCGCCAACGACGGTATCCTCTTCGCCTCTTCGTCTGTCAAGGGCGCCCACTTCATCGAGCTCTGCTCCCAGCGCGGCATCCCCCTCGTCTTCCTCCAGAACATTTCCGGTTTCATGGTTGGCTCTGCCTCTGAGCGTGATGGTATTGCCAAACACGGAGCTAAGCTCGTCACAGCCGTAGCTTGCGCCGATGTGCCCAAGTTTACCGTCGTCGTAGGAGGTAGCTATGGTGCTGGAAACTACGGCATGTGCGGCAGAGCGTATAACCCTCGCTTCTTGTGGATGTGGCCCAATGCCCGCATTGGTGTCATGGGAGGCGAACAATTGGCTGCCGTTATGGAGACAGTTGGTCAAAAGGTTGACCCCGAGCTCAAAGAGAGAATCGAGCGTGAAAGCGATGCCACATATTCATCAGCCCGTCTTTGGGTAAGAATCCTTCCCCTCCTCCCTTTTCACCTACTTACAAGTGGGAAATAAAAATTGCTAACCTTGAACAGGATGACGGCATTATCCCACCTCAACACACCCGCCAATACCTCGGTCTCGGTCTTAGAGCTGCTATGGGTGGTCGTAACGAGGTCAAGGCTGGAGACACCAAGTTCGGCGTCTTCAGAATGTAAATGTAAAAATTATATAGTCCCATATGGTAGAAATTTATGCATCTATTTCTTAGAGACTCACACCCCGCAAATCACGGTAAGCTTGAGATGCGACCTCATTGCAACAACTCGAGGCTTAAGGGGATATACATTCTCTATGCCCCCGCCATATCATTCATGTATAAAATAGCATCTCCAAAATTCACATAAGCGGTTTCACAGACGCATCATGATCTCAAGAACTCTTCTACTATTGATGGTGCCGAAACCTTCTGCCGAAACGCTAGTGCTCTTTTTGTTTCTTGTCCTGTAGATGCACTTAAGAAACCACCAAAGAAAGAAAGAAAGAAAGAAAGAAAGAAAGAAAGAAAGAAAGAAAGAAAGGGCCCATGTCATCTTTTATACAAGATTCGAGGCCGAATCGCCCGTCCCTTGTCTCCTGTTCTCAAAATTAAGTCCCAACTTGCCAATAATATTACGTATGTGCACGCTTCCCGCCGATGTAGCGTTAAATCTTTTTCTCTGGTATTAAAGAGCTATTAATACATACAATAGTTAGAATCTATCTACAACTCCTTAACCCCCTTGGAAGTATCGGCTGACCCGGTCCGTCAAAAATAACCAGTGTGTCATGACTACCAAGGGGGATTGGGACAGCATTGCGCTTGAGACTTTTCTTACCTCCAATAGAACCTTGGCCGACGTTGACAGATGCAGCAACCAAATCGACAGTGCTATTCCCACCGATTTTGAGATTTGAGGCGTCTTGAATCGTTACTTGACTACCACGCTGAACCTGGCCCATGCCTGCCTTGCTGAAAAATTGCTGAAGTTCGTTCTGCGCTGTACTAGCAGCATCAACACTTTCTTCTTGCAACACATAAAGCACGGCCGTACGCGCAAAATCCAGCACCTCTTCAGTCACCGTAAATGTTTCAGTAGGTACTGGGGCACTGGGAGCCGAATTTGAGCCACTACCGTCTGGGGATTGTGGTGATCTACGGGCAATGACTGGAGCAGTGGTGGTGGGAGGAGAAGTAAGAACCGAGACTGACACAAAATCGTCGCCAGTTTTTCGCATAGCCTTGGAGTTATCACTATTGTCTTGAACCGGTGCATCAGCCGCACCAAGCCTGGTGGATTGGCCATCAAATGTAATGAGTGAGTTCTGGGCAATACAGGAGAGGCTTGCTGAGTTGAGCTTGGCGAGAATGGTAGTTCCAGAGAGGGGAATAGAAAAGTTGCCAGTCGAGTCAGCAATAATGCGAGGTATAGCCTTTCCAAGTGTGACGTTATTGATGCGAGAAGAACCATCAGTAGCAACTAGATTGGTTGTTGTGCAACCGGAAGAGCCACCAACATCGCAACTGGCCCCTGTAAATCCGTTTGTACAAATGCATGAGCATGTGTTTTGAAATACCACATTTGTACCCCCATTGAGGCAAGTTAGTGACTTTTGGCAATCTTGAAGCGTCATACCGGAGCTGCGCTTTTGCCCAAGATTCTTGAAAACAAAGAACTCAAGAGGCAGGACGACGGCTGCAGCAATTATGCACAAGATCAAAAGGATGACCAGAATGAAGGCCCAGACAGGTAAGCCGCAGCATCGACGACGTGGCTTTTTGGCTGGGGTATTGGCATCTGACTCGTCTGGGATGATTTCCCGTTCCCGAGTACCAGGTAATACGGGCCAAGAGCCGGTCCAAAACGAAGACCCTCGATGCGGGCCATTCTGTGGTGTGTGGACTGGGGGAGGGAAAGCAGCCAGCATATCCGATAACCCAGAGGGATGTCGCTCGTGCACTTTAATACACGTTAGTCCAGAAGAATATAGAGTAGCAAAGGCTAGACTTACTGAATGTGCGTTTTTCGCCGTCAGTGCTACTTTTCTCATCAAAATAATCAAGATCATCCAGGCGACTGGATGGTCGCTTGCCCTTATCTATCATAGCGGCCAGCTTTGTAGCCCGTAGAATGAGGTCTGGTAGACTGGTTAGACTCCCTCTCGCTTCTGCTTTCCTGACAGCATCCATATCTAGACGAGGTGGGCGTCTCATCGCAGAGAGACGACTGACTGGTTGCGGAGAACCAGATGCCTTGCGCAATTCTGCTGGATCGGGAGGGCTCAGAGGGACCGCTGCCTTGGGGATTGTATTTGGTGTTGGTACCGAATTGCTTGCCGTTCCTGGGCTTGTCGCAATCGTATGTTTGTTTGTGAGGAAAGTATTTGACGAATCAGTAGACACATCCATAAAAACCGACCCTCCATTAAAGGGATTGACGGGTGGTGATAACGATTGTACTCCATTATGTCTGACATAGCCGGATTGGCCCGGGACAACTGTAGATGGCCCTGCCGTATCTTGATTATCAAGTACCAAGCTCCTTTCGTCACCATATTGATCAATTATAGAATCCCCACTTTCATCAGTCAAGGAGGGCTCGTATTGCGCTGCCTTGTTACCTGACACGTCACTTCTGGGGTCGACTCGTAGATTATCAGGCATTGCAGTGCTCGAAGCATAAGAACCGTGAACTCGATGGCCCAAACTTTCCTCGGGGATCGGCGAAACGAAAGATACCGTTGAGTAAAGAGATGATTGACCTCGTCGACTAGACGGAGGTGGTCCCGAGCTGGGGAATCTTCTTAATTGGGACGTGGGAGCTGGAGGCTCAGGAGCCGTAACTGCAGGGGCTGTGACTGCAGGAGAAGCTACTTCCCCCGGGGGTTGGTATGATGGAGCTTCAGCTTGGTAACCTTGCTCGAGGTTTCGAAAACTATCCGGGCTCCTGGGAGAGTTGCGAAACGTTGGAGTCGGCTCTTGGAGGCGTGATTGATTCACCATAGAAGGAATATTACTGGGCCGAGGCGGCCTTTGGGGGGGCATTTGTGGACGTCCAGCTGGTGGGTGATAGGGGTCAGACTCCCGAAGGGATGACACAGGTGGCTTTGGCAATGGCCATTGTGGAACTTGTGTAGGCTTTGAGATAGCTCTCCCTTTCTTACCATCTGGAACTGGTGGGGCTCTTGGCTTGGCCTGGTCGTGCGAGGCATGTGGGTGTGGTGGCACAACCCGTCGGGTGGGAGTATTATACTCATAAGCCATTTCCTGCATAGCCTCTTGTCTGTATAAAGGAGTTCTTGGTTGTCCAAGACGTATTTGTGGCCTGGGGTTTCCAGGAAGTCCAGGTTGCCTCATATCCCGCCTAGTGGCTGGCGAGGGTAGCGAGTGCCCATCCATTTCTCTTCCATTATGTTGGTAGTTCATTGGCCCGCCTTTTCAATTACCAGAACGTAAAATGGGTTGCAAAGACCTCGAGTCCGATACCGTCGTGTACAGGCCAGCTGGTGAGACAAGTGCGGCCCTCGATTCCCAGCAACCCAAAAGATATTGCTACCGGATTGTATCACGCAGTTGAATGGTTGTAGATTGAATGATGAAAAATAGGTTGTCATGTACCGAAATGAGCGCTTGGTTGAGAGTACTAATATTGCACAAGGCAGTTGGTCTGTCGAATTCGGGTCGAGTAACTCGGTCAAGTCGTACAGATCCTCTGAATGTCGACTCAGGGGCTCAGAAGAAACAAAAACTGAAAGTGAGAGAAGATGTAAAACATTGAACAGGGGGAAATAAGTGAAATAACGAAGTGCCTTTGCACAGCCTCTCAGGAAGGTTTGCAAAACAGCATAAAACGAAGTCAAGTCTATGAACGAAAGGTTAGTGATTGAAGGCGTACGGTAAGGCTTTGCGTGGTATTAGGTCAAGAAAACGAAGAGAGTCTGGTGTTAATGCATATTGTTCCAGGTGCTCAATAAGCCATTGTACATACAAAAACAGTTGATAGCTTGAACCACTAAAGAGATCTCCTTGAATGGTAGTAGAGTCAAAATGGCCCGAAATGTTTGCGGTGTGTGATGGAATGAGAAACAAAGCGGCAACCCGTGACCGTGAAATGGTATAATCGCAGTAGTATCGTTGAGAAGGTAACTGTGCAATGTTACAGCTTGCAGTGCCGCAAAAACTGAAGTGTCGAAAATGCTTGGACGGAGATGGCTGGTTGAAGCAGGCAGCTGAGCAATGGTGATGCTCGAGTGAAATGCCAAGACTGCTACTACCTCGTATCACAGAGACGGAGACAGAGACAGAGTCAGAGACCTTCCTGAGGACGTTTCAGAATCGGAAAGTGTGGACGGTGGTAGGGCTGGAACATGTGAGCCAGCCATCGAACAAGACGGTGGATATAGGATAACGAGGAGGGGAGAGACGCAGTCAATTGGCCTGTTTGCTGGAGATTTGTTCGAATAGACCAAGCCGATCACAGTCTTGAGACTTGCGGCACACAGGACAGCGAGAGGTGTCGGAATATCAAAGTCACATACCTGCTAGAGCTCCTGGGTAAAAAAGACCCCCAAGTCAAGAACGATTCGCCTACTGGCGATAAGAAAGGGAAAAAGAACCGAATCGAAAAATGAAGGAGAGTAAAGAAGATGCCAGCAGCAGCGACTCGGCAGCTGTTGTGGTGAGAAAAGAAGAGAAGAGAGAGAAAAACAGATAAGGAAAGTAGATAGAGCTTAGAATTGAAGGGGGAGAAAGAGAGCAGAAGAGACTACGCCAGGTAGGTGCGTTGGGTTGGTGTGTGTGGGTGAGGCGAGTGGCCTGTGAAGCAGGAGGAGGAACAGAGCGATAGAGGATGTGCGTGGCGCTGTAACCCCCAGCAGGCTAAAAACAACAACCAGCCCAGGGTTGGAGAACAAGGCTATTTTTGCTACAGGACAATAGAATCGAAAACGAAGGAAAAACTAGAGAGAAAGAGAGAAAGAGAGAAAATAGTAACGGGCTCTACTGGAGAGTCTGGCCAGCCAACACACCATCGGATCGCACTGGAGAAGAATTGGAGGAGAGAAAGAATTAATTGCAGGGAGGGAGTTGGTTCATTCCCTGTTTTTGTTTTTTTCAGTAGGACACAGTACAGAAAAATAAAAGAGGAATCCATCCATTACGGAGTGCTGCTACGACAAAACGTGCCTTCTTCGCATTAGGAGCAGATCCCCGGGATGGATGCTTGACCTTGGCTTGTCCTTGAATCTTGGACCTGCCAGGCTTTTCTCTCTTTGGTCTTGGGCCCATCAGATGATATCACTGGCTGCGGAAAGGGTGCCTCTGGACCACTTATCCACTCGAGTGTAACGGTATGCGAGAAAGAAAAAAAAAGAAATGACCAAGATCAGGAAGAATGATGATGCCATGCACGATGAGCGAATTCATTGTATCGGTTCAAAGAAAGACCATGCAACATGAATAATGACTGTGCATTTGTTTGCTGTATGCTATTCCCGTCCCGTCCAGCTACCTACTCGTAGGTACTAATAGTATAGTACAAGTAAATCTCAGAGACAAAAATAAAGCTGAGGTCCAGGTCTCAGTGCGTGCTGAATAGGAGATACCCGGAGCCATGTGGTGGTGGGTGGTCCCTGAAAGCAGCCCCCCCTGAGCCCCTGTAAAGTCAAAACACTAGCGTCACTTGTTCCTGCAGGTGGCCCGTCCACAGCACATCCGCTGCTGCATGAAGCACCGTGATTCGTCCATCTTGATTGCCCACAGACGACCAGTGAGCTCTTGTCAACCATCTGTCCATTTATTTTGTTTACTTCTTTCAACTTGTGCCTCGGAATATTTCTTTTGACAGATTACGGGTTGCCTAGCATAGCAAAAGTCAAAGCGGTTACGCCGAGGGGGAGAAAGAAAAGAAAAAAAGAAAAAAAAAAGAAAAAAAAGAGAGACCACCGGCCTTTATTACTGTCATGACCTATCGGAACAACCAAACAGCTCCATCCCATCGTCAACAGCCACAACTCGAGCACCGTGTTACACGAGCCTGACAATTACATCTTCACCTGCGCTAGCATGAGTGAGGTCGTGCTGCTCCGCGGTACAGCTGAGATGCAGTGTTCCCGTGATTCACAGCTGCGGTTGCGATTGGGATCAAGACATCAGCAGAGAACCGGATGGACCACGCAAAAAGACAGCTTGGCCGGCGAGGTGCTGCTGCGGTGGAATCCAGCCATGCTGTTTTTTTCGCCTTCACAACACCGGGAGACGGTCGTCCTCAGCCTCACCCTTGCATCTCCACGTCACCACAGACCCGTTTTCCACGTTTCGCCATTCCGGAGGCAATCCTTATCAATAAGGCCTCTACCGTTTCTGGGACTGACTGATATATCTGCCACGTCCGCAATTCAATCCCATGCCAAAACGATCCCTACAGAACAATGACACTGTATGTATTGCTGACTGATGAGGGCCTGTTGCGACAAGTTTTAGATCTCTAGCGCGATCTGCTACTGTAGGCTGACCTCACAAGCCTCCACCATAAACCTCACCAACGCTCGCAGTGTTGCATCCCAGACACAGGCTGCGGGGACGGCTCGTGCTAGCCCGAAGCTACCGAGCCAATCGATGGGTCGCAAGCGTTGAACCACGGACAGCTTGTGCCTCGAGAACTCAGAGCAGTTCATGCGGCTGCCCGTTGGGAAAAGCCCGTCAATACGAGCGGATGGAGGATGAAAATCCAACATGAAGCCTCGTTGCTCCTTTGGATCCCGTCAAGGATTTGGACTAAGCAAGACTTTCAGTCAGAAATCCAATCATTTCGAAACGTGCGTTATTTCCAGATAAACTGTCAACACCCTTGTCCTGAAAAGGATCAACAGTTCCACCTACGATATCTGGAAGCCAAGCTCAAACCATGCCAAACCCCATGCCCCTGCCAAAACGTTTTCAACCGCGCCGTCGTTCGTCTCATGCAATCGCCCAGTTGGCACGGAGCACGATGTTGTCCGAAACAAGGAGCCTCATGGCCCCACTCTCCAAGTCATGTTCGTGAAAAGGATTCTATCCCAAGCATTCCGCCGGAAGCCAGAATTGAGTACCCGAATCAGTACCAAGTTGATTTTTACACTGAATGACTCTGCAAGGCATGGCGTTGCTGGTATATAGATGATATCTCTTGGACATGGTATGGTACCGGATGATGAATCAGAACTCGCAGAAATTTGACAGCACTTGATCTTTGGTGTTGTTTCAGATTAAGTAATTAGTTCTACAGTGTCGTTCCCGCAAACTTGAACTCTCAGGACCAAATAAGCCATCAACCTCGCCGGGAAAACGCTTCCGAATCATGCATTAGTTGCGATCTCGATTTCAGTCTTTTTAATCTTCCTTTTTCTTCCCTTGCTCTTACAAGAAAAGTCCCGACTTTATGATTGGTAAAACACCTGCTCCATTGGCCTCCACCAACTCGGCTCTCCAGACTCTGAGCTCACTGCGCCGTCCACTAAACTCTCCTGCATGCTGTCTGTCAACTTCCACCACTCGCGCACTTTGGGGTTGGCTGCCATTTTCTCCATGTCGCCGGCATAGTCGTATCCGACATACTTGAAGGTGCCAAACAACAAACCCGTTTTGTCATCGTGGTAGATGCTGTCTGCAAGAGTCAAAGCGGCGCGCGGCTCGTTAACAACAATCGAGGTACAAATATCCAAGCTTGGCCTTGAAAAAGAAAAAGAAAAGAAAGAAGAGAGAAAAGAGCCCAGTATAAAAAGCACCAGTGCAGGGGAGGGGAAGAATAGGAGGCTTACAGTCTTCCAGTCCGCATTCCTTGATTTGCTTCAGCACCTCTGGCCATACTTTGGCGTGCGCTGCCTTGTATTCTTCTACTCGATCTTGCTTAAGCCTGATGACCTGGGCGAACCATCTTCCGGGATTCCTTTGCCGTGATGAGGCTGCCTCTACGGGCGGTGGCGACTGGGCACCAGAGGGCCTTGGCTGCCACATTGTAGTATTTTTAGTGCCTAGGTGGGTATCTAGGTAGTAGGTAGGTTACAGTAATTGCTACCCTGAAGTGTTGATAAGCTTGAAGGCGAGGGCGTGTCAAAATTGAAGGCGGCTCGATATCAGGAAGAAAGAGAGAGAGTAAAGAGAAACAAGCTCAGGAGGAAATATGGTAAAGGTAGGAAGAAAGAACCAGGGCAAGATTTTTAGAAAACAAGAGTTCACATTGGCCACAAAATTATCCCTTCCCGCGCTGTCCGGTGAGGGGAAATAAAATAACAGTGCAACAGCAAAGTCCCACGATTCTGGTTCGCAGGGTCCCCCGTAAAGTCCCAAACCCCGCAAATCCTCTCTGCCCGCACAGAGATGGAGTTTTTGCAATGGACGGGCATCATTGACAGGCCGTGGGCCAATAAGCGGGCGGGAAGATTGGGGAAAACGGGGAAAATCGATGCGTGTGATCTCTTCTTCTTCTTCTTCCTTCTTTAATTGAGTCTTGAACGTGTATCATCTGGATAGGCTATGGGAGACGTGGCAAACGGTTTACCGACGATAAAAACATATCTGAATACTGCTAGAGCGAGCGTTGGATAAAGTCAGAATTGGAATAGAGCGCCAATGATCCTCCCTCTTCCTAATCGGATAGATTCCCGATCGGACAATAGATAGGGAGCTATAATCTCAAATATCATCTTATTTCCCTCCATTTCAGCTCTGGAGATTTATGTGTGTGTGTGTGTCTCTCTCTCCAAAAATATCCCAACATTCAATATTTTGTTGGCCCATCATGCCCCTCCCTTCCCCCCAAGCTTTGTCCATCTGATAACCAATCAGTAAATTATTACCCCGCAGCGTCGAGACCAGGCCAACAACTAACTTGGCCAACCAGCTAAACGTCCACACTTGCAAATGACACACACGACAAACAAGATAACCATCCATCCCCTGCAGGGATATGGACACCGCATCTCAAGTTGGCACATGCGTGGGAGCCTTCAAAAAGAAATACTCGATCCAAATCCATCTCCTAATCTCGACTAAACCCTGACTGCATGCGACTGAATCCTGATAAAGCAACGGCCTCATGCCCATCATACGGGATGTGACTCTGGTATCCTTCCCCCCCTCAAAATCGCACAGACACGCCCGCACAGGCACTGAACCCCCAAATTCCACAGGCGGCGGGATCAGCGACAGCCGCTTTGCTCCACTGATGCCATCAACTTGTGCCTGCAAGCCATCGCATCATAGCTCTATTCCTATGGTGCCTTCATCCCGCGGATCTGTAAAATAATGAGCCATCACGCCAAACCAGGGGCGGCTGATCAACCGACGGCGACATGGCACCTTGTAGGTATCGCGGTAGTCCACTCAAGCTATCGTTGTCACAAAGAGACGATCGGGTAAAAGAAGAAAAAAGTTGAACTGTAAGAGTTTGTAGGATCCATCATTCATGTTCCTAGCTAAGTAAAGCAAACGCCAGTCATTCATTCCATCTGAGGCCCAATCGGGTATTATAACAATCAAACGGGCATTTTCCCTGTATCGCGCCAGCCATTCTGAGTTCCGTTATAGTAAGTAACATGCTGTTGAAGCCATGGGCATAAACTTTGATAAAAACATAGGAAAAGAGAGCAAGGTCTCGGGGTCATAAAATCATTTCCTCTCGACGTCATCCTTGTAGGGAGGCAGAGTAGTCTCCTGTGCCTCATCGGCCTCCATCAAACTCTGCTTCTCTTCTTCGGCGGTGGCGTACTTGCGAGAGACTGCCTTGACGTGAGGACAGCCTGCGGCACGGGCACGGCGGCATTTAGCTCGGAGGACTGTGGTAAGTCGGTAAACTACGCCGCATATGAACATTCCCAAGCTGTATGTCTGTTAGCAAGATTCAAGTCGGAGGGTTTAGCTAAATACGTACAATGCAACACCAACGCCAGCAGTAACTCCCATCAGGACGGGAAGGAGAATGTGGGCAATGATGTTTCTCAGGAGACGGCCCCGACTGTGGTGCTCGCCCGACTCGTGGGGATGTGTAACATGGTGATGGTGTCCCTGGGGCTCTTCAACTTGGTGCTGCGGGTGTTCCTTGGTCTTGGAGCCATGGGGGCGATGCTTGTGTCGTCCGCATGGACCGAAGCCCTTGACGCCCTTCCAGGCACCACCAAGCATGGTCTTGGTACGGCAAAACATGGAGTTGCACGGGACTTGGGCGGGTTCCTTGATTTCGACGTTTCCGATGATGATCTCTCCGGTCGTGGCCTTGATGAGGCCGAGCTTGACGATGGGGACCTGGTCGACAAAGCGGTCGCCAACTTCGATAACACGCAGGCTGACATCGAGAAGCTCCATCTTTTGATCCTCATCGAAAGCTTGGGGAACAACCGAGAGACTGTAGCCCAGTCTCTTCTCCCTTCCTCTGCCGAAGCGCCTCGTCACCGTGGCCATCAAGTCGCCATGCCAAGGATCCGCATTTGGGTACAGCTCAAAGCCGTTGAGCACCAGCTTGGTGCCATCCTCGACGGCAAAGTCGAGCTTGAGATTGGCGTTTCGGCCTCTGCACTGCTTGCACGGGAGTTCGAGAGACTGTGATAGCATGTCCTGGGGCATGGAGAATGGCTCGGACTGGGCGGGCATGGGGAGGGCTTTGAAGATGCTCTCATCCTTTGGGGATAATTCCGGAATGATGACGAAGGCCGAGGCAGCAGCGGCCGCCGCCGTGAGGAGGGCGAGTGGTTTGAGAATCATGGTCGGCGATGGCAAGGACGACAATGAGTCCTCTTGATGATGGGTGATGGATGTGTTTAAAACTGTCACGCTTTTGATGTTGTGCAGATGAAGTTGTTTATGTGAGAAGATAAGGTACAAGGTGAAAGGTAGAGAAGAAAGAAAAAAAGGAAGTAAGGGTTGAGATAAGAGAAGAGGAGGAGATGAAGTCGAAAAAGAAGTAGAAAGTTAAAAGAAGGTGGTGGCGAAATGGTCACTAAAAGCACAAGCTGGGAGCTTAATCGCCAAGTGCCATCCTATCGCAGTGACATGGTAGTGCCATCGTGGAGGCTTCCCCTCCTTTAATTGGCCGCTGAGTCAAGAGTGCTGTCGTATGCACATGTCTTGGCATTTTGATAGATCGGAGGGCGATTGTCCGAGAGACAGACAGACAGACAAACAGCCAGCAGTCCAACGCCGAAAGCAATCAGAGCCTCCCAGGGCTGCCGTTTTGCCGGGTATAGGATATTGAGAGGGGAGAGGGAGGGTGGGGGGGAACACACGTGCTAGCACCCGGCTGTTTTAGGGCATGCTAACCACTGAGAGCGCTGGAAGATTGCACTGAAGCCACAGCCCAAAAGGCGTCGTCATCGCCCTGAAACGTCAGAGAGTAGTAGTAATACCTTACAAGTATTCCGTCCTCCGTAGCACTCCCACCCTCCCCCAAAAAGCGATTACGACGCTTTCTGCTACTCTGGCCAATAGCAGCTCACTATTCATCTGATAATATTCTAATCTTGGCATGGACAGGGAACCCGGCATTTGCATCCGGCTGTGGCTCCTCCAAACCTTTCTCGGTCTCATTCTCAGCATCTGTCTCACCTTTCCATAATGGCATCTAGACGTGATAGTGATCGTCGTCGTCCGTCACCCACGATTAGAATATCTTTTCTCCACAGCTCTCTCTTAGACGCCCGTCTGCTAGCTCAATCAACTTGTTAGGCACAAGTTGACGGAGGTTACCGCCGAGAAACGACGAAAATAATGTTTCTCGAGCCAACATACATGTATTGTGTCCTAACCGCCAGCCTCACTCATCCACCTAACCACCCTCCCTCACGCACGCATTACTGCCATTCAGCCAACCCAATAGTACTTGTACATGCATGATCAATAGAATTTGCGCCCCCCCTCAAGACCAACATGCAAGGGACACTGCCCCATTGCGCTTCCTGGATCTTCCTGCCAACACCAGAAATGTCGACATCATCCATCTCTGTCTGGAATGAGAATCACGCCTTGGTCAGACACAGAGTTTCTCGAACGGGGAAACGCATTGTAACCGCTTATTCATAGCAGCCCCCAATCCGTTACGGGCACTCTGCACATCCCAAATGAGGCCCTCGTTGGCAACTCCAAGGGCGTGACGTGCATTGATCCTCGATGACTACGGCCCCAACCAGGCCACATGAGTTGGGCCATTCATCACGACATCCACGCCTCAGATCAATGGCACTCTTGACAACCAACATCCTCAACATACGCGCCCATTCACGCGTGGCTTGACCAAAAAAAAAACTATGCATATTGAACTCATCTGCATCCATACTAGTACAGCATGATAATTATGGTTCTACACCCCGTTTTTCATGCCTATGCCTTTCTTAGCTGTCCACGATCCCCAATGCGTATATGAAAAAGACCAAACCCTTGCCGACAGAGGAAAATAGCCAGAAGCAAAATATCGGACACCCTTGTCCAACAGTAACTTAAACTTGTAGTAGCATGTGCCAACATTCCATGAAATCACCCTTTCAGTTCTCTAACACATACAAGACAACGTTCCAAACAGAGAGACCCAAAAAGTCTCAATCACTCCTCTCCACTACCATCCTCCACGTCATCGTGCCCATGAAACAGCGACCTAATCTTTCCCACCGCAGTCTTTCCCCAATCTGGCAACCATTTTGTGCTGCCCTGCGCCAGGCCGTTGCCGAGATTCGTCACGTTCTGGTGTCGATGCAGCGGCGAGTCAGCGCCCCAGGGGAAGTTGGGATTGTCAGGCAATTGCGTGTCCGGTGCCTCGACAGTGGGGACGGGATAAGGTGCGCGGGATTCAGACGCCCCGTCTTTGGATGTGGTTGATGTCTTGAAGGTTGTGGGGATGGGGATGGGGATGGGGTAGGGGTTTGTATCTACAGTATGATGGTTAGTGTCTGTATGATTCAAGGGGACTTCTTAGTGGAAAGACTTACTTGAACTGCTCGAATGGGTCCCATTCCAGTGTGTGCTGTAATGCTGGGTACTGGTCGTATTGCATGTCGACGAAGCGTAAATCGGAGTCGAAGGTGTCGCAGTAGTCGACGCAGGGGCTATTGTCCACGAGTAAAAGGTGGAGCAATGAGTGGAAGTAGCCGTTCCATTCAAAACCTGACTACAAACCGTAGCGGTTGCGCTATTGTTGGGATACGTATACGTCCACGTGTGCGCGCATGTTGAGCTTGAGCTGCTGCTATTCCAGTAGCCGCTTGTGCTAAAGCCCGAGGGATGTCCCGTAGAGATTGTTCCTGGTGCGGTCTCGGTGACTGTGATGACCCATGTTGAGTTTCCTGAGGATTGAGTGGCAGCCGAGGATGTTTGCACAACGGTGCCAGATACGGCGGATGAATCTGTGGTTGACCAGGGCAGGGCTCGGCTGGTAGAGCTGTCATTGGCAGGTATAGTGTTGGTGATGACAATCACTGATGACGACGCCGTAAATGTAGATACTGTGACAGTGACCAGATGAGTGGTCGTAGTGGTAGATGCAAGGGGTGTGGTCTCAGTCGAGGGCACACGAGTGGTGTTAGTCCAAGTGAACCCACTACTAAAAGTGGATGCGGCAGATATGACAGTGCCAGACACTTTAGATGTCGCTGATCCTGTGGACCACGGCGCTGTAACTGTTACGATGGATGTCTCTCCTCCTCCTCCACTAGAGCTGGCTGTCTGATTGTTTGTCGGGAAAGGCGGCGAGCTTGAACCGCCCCAAGACGTGCCGGTTCCTGTCAACCAGGAAGTCAACACAGTAGTTTGGACTGCAGTGCCACTGGTCAGAACAGTCGTAACAACAGTTGCAGCCACTCTGCTCGAGCTTGAGCCTGTCTCAGCTCCCGAGGAAAGGGGTATGGTGACAGAAGAGGTGTTGGTTATTGTTGCCGTCGTGGGCGGTGTTGTGGCTGTCCACCAGGTGGAAGAATTGGTGTAAGGAGGTTTGGGGCCTGTGCCACTCACTGTGACTGTAATGACTGTGCCTATGGGTGATGCAGTAGAGCTTGAATTGGAAGGAAATGGAACTCCAGATGAACCGCTCGTCAAGATTGTTCGAGTGATTGTAGTTGGCCAATAGGTGCTGTTGCTTGAGCTGGAGACTGACCAGGGATTCGTTCCAGTACTAAGCTGTGGCTGTGAAGACGTCCAGGTTGAATTGGAAGCTGACTGAGTAACTGTCACAATAATGGAGGTTACCGTGCCTAGATTTGTGCTGGTTTGTGTGATGACTGTTCCGGATACGGTCCTCGTTGAATTGTTTGTAGTGGGAAATGGTGGACTTTGAGAAGAGAAAGTTCTAGTTGGCTTCACACCACTACTTAACGAGAAACCCGAGGTATTCGTGTTAAACGGAGGTACAGTGGTGCTGGAACCTTCATCTTCTGTTGTCCAGGTGATACTGGGAGGAAACGGGGCTGAGTGGGATGGAATTATAGACCAAGACAGCGAAGGCACGGTTCCCCAGCTGGTTATGATAACGGAAGTTTCTGATACAGTTGTATTGCCAAAAGGCGGTGTCGTTCCAGGCCTTTCGGTTACGGTCTTTGTGGCGACAGTGCCAACTTGAGATGATTGTTGCGTGGTGATGGGAGAAGTGCCCCAGCTGGATGCGCCGGTAGTAACAGTAACGGTAATAACACCTGATGAGGCAGTGACAGTACCATTAACAGAACCGGAAGGGAGTGAAGTCTGGGAATCAGATGTGGTGCTTGTGCCAATTTGAGAAGTGGTATTGGCAGGGAGCTGCGTGCCTGTTGCGGACTGAGTAACTGTGACAATCGATGTTCCAGTGCCGGTCAAAACCGACGTCCACACAGTTGAGTTGGCTGACGGTGAGCCGGTTGAGACTGAGAAATTTGTAGTAAAAGTCAGCGTCAAGACGGTAGATACCGTGCCCGAGCCAATCGTATGCACCAACGTCTCTGTCACAGTTGCAGTGGTGTTTGTCCATCGTGCCGAGCTACCAGTGACAGACCACGTGGAGGCTGAAGGGGTCTGCGTGGTGAGATTTTCTGTCGAAAGACTGATGTCAGAGGAACGGGTCGTGGACGGCACTGAACCGTTCGTCTGGGCAGCTGAAGTGGAAATGACTGTTCCGCTGACCCATGAGGTTATGGTCTCAACAGACGTTGAGGGGGCGTTGGTAGTTATAGTTGAGTTGTTGGAAGCAGACAGTGTAGTTGGCTTAATGATTGTTTGTGTCAGAGTGGTCAAAGAACCAGAGGCACCAGACACCGTTGTTAGAGATAAAGATACGTCATCGCCTGTGCTCACGGGCAAAGCAGTGCTATCGGACAAAATGGTCGAGATAGATGGTGATACAGTCCCCGACACAGAGACAAGCACCGTTGTCACCGTAACGGACAAGGTAGTTTCAGTGACATCAGTGGTAGATGAGAATCCTGTACCACTAGGATTTGACTGGGTGGCTGTCACGGTCGATGAATTGGTGAATCGAAGAGTGGTAGTCAGATCTGAAGAAACCCCTGAAGACGATAATGTTGTCACTGGAAGCTCAGTAAGGGAGCTTGACTCGGTCGTTTCAGGCGCAGCGCTTTCGGTGGATGTACTGCTGGAAACATGGGTGTCATTCTGTAGAGTTGTTGTCCTAATGACGGTTCCGCTAACGATGGATGTTATAGTGATTGCTGTTGGGCTCTCAGTGCCATTGGACTCTATCCGTGTGGAAGAGGTAGAGAAAGATGTATCCGTCACAGTAGCTGAAACAGAGGCAGTCAGAGTAGAAGATGACAGTGTGGTATAGGTGGTGCCGGATTCCGTCACTGTCACTTGTACGGTGCTTATGGTCACTGTTGTCTGCACCGTTCCATTCTGAGCATTGCTCGAGGTGGGCCCAACTGAAGATGAAGAGTTCCACGACGGCGAGGTAGAACTAGTTGATGCTTCAGTAGTGAGTGAAGTGATGGTTGAGGAAGGAGAAGTCTCAGTCGCAATTGTAGGCAACACAGAACTGGAGCCACTCTCAGTCGATGACTCAGTAGAAGAGACCGAGGCTGAGCTGCTAAGAGTTGTTGCCAAGGATGAACGAGTTGTGCTGCCAGACTCAGTTATAGGGCCTGTAGCGGACCCCGTCTCCGTTGACGAAAACGAATAGTCTTCCGTGTTGGAGGATGTGGACGTAGTATCAGTAGAAGAGGATGTGCTCTGGAAAGGCGAGACGGTGATTGTCTTCGTGCTTTTGATGGCGGATGACTTCGTTACAGATGATTCCCCATTTGAACTTGACCAGTGAGGAGTTCCGGTTGAGGTTTCTGTAACAGTTGAAGCAGTCGCAGTAGATGATGCTTCACTAGAAGAGGTCTCGGAATCCGTTTGATGAGTTGATGGTTTGTGGGTAGTCACAAAACTGGTCTGAGTCTTGGTTATTACGGTGGGAGCCTCTGTCTCCGATGATGATTCGACGGTAGAAGAGTCTTTCTTCCAATCAGCTTGTGTTTCCAGATAAGCTAGATGGGGCACTTACGAGATCCAGTAGCAGAAGTGGTGGTGGATGTAGATGTCTCATCTCCATAGGGAGGAGGTGGAGGGTATCCATACTCTGGGGGATCTCCATATTGAACCGTCTGCGGCTCCAAAATCCTGACTCGAGCTTCTGGGTCCGCAACGCCATGCAAGCCAACGCCACGATGGGCAGCAGTGAGGGTAAGACTCAGAAGGAACACGACTACTACCGGCACGAAGCCAGCAGAAAGAGTCGATGCTCTCATTGTGTGCGGGTGATGAAAGTCAATAGCTATTAATGGTTAAGAACAATACCCTCTCTCGCGTCATGCATGAAGTCATCAACTCACCTTTCTTCCAACAGACAATAGATGGAGCCTGGGTATTCAGAGGCTATTGAGAAAACAACAATAAAACGACGTGGTGATGCAAGACGAAGAGATTCAACGAGTGTAACTTCGAAGCTTGAGACGAAAGAAGAAATAAAAAAGATGATGCCTTCAAAAAGAAGCTGAAGAGAAAGGGGAAGAAGAGGGTAGAAAGAAAGGCAGAGCGTGAAGTGACGCGGCAGAAGAAATATAACGCGGGTCCCTAGAAATAGTCACGCAATGTTATGCCCTCCGCAAAAGGTGAGAAGAAAGTGAGCAGAGTCTGAGATGGGAAAGGGAAACCAAAAGAAGGGGTGGGAGAAGGCTTGGATTTCATCCACCACGAAAGATCGGAGAGTCAAAGGCAACTCGACCGGGATCGGCGTGCTCAAGGGGGATGGAGGGGGGTTGATGCAACCAAGCTGAAGAAGAAGCGATGTACTCAACCTCCCATCCAACTTGAATCTCTTCCTCTCTTTCTCTCTCTCTCTTCCTTTTCTCTAGGTCAGGGCACAGGGCAATCACCTCATCCCGTCCAAGTTGGTAGCACCGTCAACCAGTTTTTCTTCAAAAGCTGCGTTGAGCCTTTTCCCTTCCGGCGTCTTCCCTTCCGATGGGATCTTTTGTTTTCTTGGATATGAAAGATAAGAAGGGTCCAAACAAAAAAAAGGAGGGACCAAGGGGAAACAAAGCCGTAATATCTAAGCAAAGCAGAACTTCAACATCTCCTTTCACTTGGGGGGGGGACTTCGTCCAGTGCTGATAGGGCTCCGGGATATCTCGCCTGGAGTTGTTGGACCCGGACTTGTTTGTCTGTCCAAAGTACCCTCGCACACGCATCCTCGCATAATGACAGGACATCTTGTGCCCCCTCAAGTCAGCTCCCCCTTGTCCTCGAACCGAACGGGTGCCCAAAAAGTCATCGAAATAAGTTTGCGCGCAGAGCACAGAGGTGGCAAATTGGTTGTTCCAGAATCAACAGGGAATCAAGCATCTGATGTAGCTCATCCAATTCACTTCTTGGATGATATTAAAGGGCCGTTGTAGAAGGGCAACACAGTTTGTCTTAACAGTCAGCCTCGATCTCGTCTCGTCTCACTCGGCTCAGAATGCCAGGTACCGCTATTCTGCTCAGCATCAACCAGCTGTGTCGGAGTAACTCTACCCTTGGACTCTGAATAACATATGCAAGGCACTGTCTCACGGCACGACAGTGGCGTTATGTGTATCGAGGTGCAGGATCTGAACATGTTGGTGCCTTAGATCTCGGTGTATCCATATAACGCCGTCCATCGTAAACTCTTGACATGTGTTACCAAGACGGCAGAGCGAAGAACCTTTTAGTGGGGAAGCATCTCATGTTAATGAAGCTATGGTGGAGTATATCCCCGTCAGTATCTTGGTAGTCAGTGTGATTCTGCAGTTAGCCGTCAAAGCCTGGATGTTTCCAGATCTTGTGCCACTGCCAACGGGCCAAGCGTAGGGGAACCAGCTGGACTCGACCAAAATACCTCACTGCTCATTCTCATTATCAAGGATTCCCTGTGTCGCCAATCCACCCCGTCGGGCCACATACCTCCCGTTCCGCATATATGCCGGTCGCTTGTCCCCTGATATAGGCGATGATGGTTTCGCTCAGTCTTTGTGTGACACCTCAAAGAGCCTACCTGCAGGCATAAACGAAGATCCATCCAGGATTCATTACTCCCTCAAGACACTCGGGTTCATTCAAGCAGGGCATTTCAGCTATCAACCCCTGCTCCATGTTTGAGCTTAATTTGATCCACCGCGGGATCAATGCAAACTTCCAGGGATAAAGTTGACAAACATGCATGATGAGTCCCGAAGCCGAGATTGAATCTCAGATCGAGCGTACGGAGTAAGCAGTTTACTGTTTAATATCACCATCTCAGAGTCATGGCACTCAATTGCGTTCAATCCAGGCGACATTCACGTCGTGTCAGGGCACACCCCTTTCAGTACCTCAGAATTCGGCCGTTTCAGATTGTCTCATCTTCTGTGACTCTGCCGCCTGCTTCGATTCTGTGCTTCCTCACTACGTTACCATGAGCATATGTATGTGGCAGAATATGGCTGTGCAGTATCGGGACGACTGCGGCATTCATGATTTGAATTGATGTATTCAGTAATGTAAAAGTTTACTAGACATGTTGAGCAACTGTCGGGAAATAAGGTGGCCCTCATGATCGCAGTCAATTGGTTCATCCATGCATGATGCCTCACACTCCTTGAAGTTGTCCGGTACTGGTATCTTGTCTCTCGTTTCATTAAATCGACGGCATAGTATTTGTCGCCTAATGATCTCATTCGGCCGTTTCGGCTTTCTGTCTCAAGTTTGGCGCAGTCTCGCTGGACATGGCCGAAGTGTGCTCCTCGAGATCAGCGGCCCAGAGAGCGGCGCCAACTAAGATGTGTGTCAGTGGTTGCCTGTAACAATTGATGATTTGATATGTCCTACCGGCATTTGTGTATGTGAAAAACAATGAAGCAATTGGAATCAGTTCCAAAAGAGTAGCGACGATTCCAAAACTATAAAGGTCAGTAGCTGATTGGATTTTACTAGGATATTAAAATTGCAACATACGATGTATAAGAGCCAGCATGGGTATTAACCCATTTGCCTCTCTGAGAGGAGGACCAGTTCTTAAGTTGAAAGTACTTGTTGCCTGTTAGCTTCGCATAGCAACGTTGATGATAAACAGCTAATCCTTACCCGGTCATGAGAACCCTTTCCCCTGTTTCGACCTATGAATTGTTAGTACGACGTTGGATTACGGTTACCAGTGTGCCAACCTTGAAGGAGAATGAACATGACGGTGCCAACAACAGGTATGGCATTCAGGGGCAGATACATTACGTATCGAACGAGAGCGGTGAGGCTGAACTTTTGAAACGGATTCTTAATTATTTTCCCAAGCTTCTGCATAGGATCCCCCCCAGCTCGGACCTCACGACCCTCGCTGACAATGCCCGTCTGGTTCCTGGAGATTAGCGTTGCGTCGAATATATCGAGGAGCGCATCCTGAAGCAGCCACAATCGAGAAACCATGCTGATGATGGTGGAGCTTTCGCTAAAGATCAAGAGAACCGTTGTGAAAACTGCCAACGGGCCATTGACGAAGACAAGGATAGCCAGCTGAGGTAGGTAGGCAACGATGAACATGCCGATAATGACGGTAAATGACAGCATCGCATAGGGTCCCAGTCGAGAAATGAACGGTTTCCATAGCTCCCTGTGCGAGATGAAGTACACGATTCCCTATTCATTCTATATCAGAACCGTATCCTCGGGTGCGGAAGAGCGAAGTCACCTTGATGGGGTACAGGTAGGCACGGCTCTTCATGGCATCGAGAGCCATGTTCCTGGCGATATCATAATCTTCCTTACTGGTAGACAAAGCTGATTAGCAATTACTCATAACTGCAGCAGAGCAAACTGTAGCATACATGACATTCTGAGCTCTTTCGCCGACAGAGTTAGCAACACGGCTTCTTGTCGACTTGTCGCCATTCGGCGCTGTGGACGATGATGAGCCCTTGGATGAATCGGCCATTGCGCAGGTGTTCCTCTTTGGTTCGGTCGATTGACGATTGCTTTGCAATGCGAAGTGTGCCTGTTTGAATGTGACTCCGATGGTTTTTAAACGATGGAAATTCACATGACGCAGTTCAGCCTGAAGTGCAAACAAGCCTTCACATGCTACATTAGCTGGAGCTGGAGCTGGAGCTCCCAAGATCATGTCGTCATCGCACGGTCGGTGGCATGTGGGGTCGCAAACCACTGGCACGCATTCCAAGATTTCCGTCTTCAGCCAAATCACAGAGTCTACGAGTGATGATGTAGTGCAAATGCGGTAGGTTAAAAAATGGATCAAGCTAGAACGGCGATGATTTCAAGAGTTTTCATACGTTTTGGTGGTTTGTTATGTACCGTGGATCAGAATACACACACACCACGGGTTTACTGCCATCCAGCTCAATCCTAGAACCTACCCTGTAACAAAGTCTTCTGAAAACGGTATTCACACCAGCAATTACGCAAACAGAATGGAACATAAAGATTCAACTATTAGGTAATCTATTAGAGAGGGTAGATGTAATATAATCATGACACGAATGCATCTATCATGTAATATTTATAAATCTCAAGTGAGATTGGGGTTTACAAAGTCTCTTTCAAGACATATCTTCCTAACTAACACAACTGCAGCAGTTATCCTGAATTATTTAGTCTACTTTAATAACAGAAACAAGAGCTTCTAACAAGATAACAACGACAACAAACCTATTATTAAACATTTAATGATCGAGATCCTCAA
Organism: Cladobotryum protrusum; assembly: GCA_004303015.1. Lineage (NCBI taxonomy): Eukaryota > Fungi > Ascomycota > Sordariomycetes > Hypocreales > Hypocreaceae > Cladobotryum > Cladobotryum protrusum. Next base: position 6,881,013 of record RZGP01000002.1, on the reverse strand, counting down.
ATTCATCATCAACATTCCCGGTGTTACTAAGCGGCAAAACACACAGACGTTTTTGCTCTGACATCTCAACTTGTGCATCCCCTCCCCAGCATCTGTCTTATAAGCACATCATCTTGCTTACGTCTTGGCAGTCTTCGGCTGTTGCCCTGGGAAAAAAAAAAAAACAATGCAGATAATACGGTAGGATCTAGATTCTTTAAATTGCATGATGGTAATGTTTGCAGCGGAGATGCAAATCCCAAAATGTAGGTCATGAAGGGGAGATGGGAGGGGAGGGAGGCCCTTGGCCCACTGCCAACCACGTTCACGAACGGTCCTTTTCGGTATGATGTATCACGAAATAAGCAATTTGCCGATCGTCTACAAGATGACAGCTTCGGAGATGGATAGATGCACAGATGATTTTGAACACACCAAATTGAGTAAGTCAAGCCGTTTCGGGCCATAATTGCTCTAAACTCGCATGCATCATCGCAGCCAAGTGCTGTTTGTCACTTACATCAGCCGGAACCCCACCTCCGCTTCTTCAACAATGACGCTTGTCCACCGAAGCCTCAGAACTTCACTTCAGCCTCCAAGGTATGGAGAAGCATTGACCATTCATGTGTTTTTCTATGCATCTTACCTTGTAGTAATCGAAAATCATCAAACATGTCAGACCGATACATTCAGAATAATCTACCCCAGCAATCACTCGGACATGCACCCCTGGAGTTGATGAAATCCTCACTCGAGCACATCCTCCATAATCACCCACCACAGTCCAAGCATGACAGGGCGGCACAAGGCGGTTTGCTAAAAGGCTTCACCAGCATCGCTTACCTCTTTTTCCAACTCGCCGCTCTTCATCCCGACGTAACAGTTGGTGGCCATCATCTGCTGACATGGGCAAAACGTTATCTCGACGGTGACCGGGGCCATCTCACCCTCGATAATAAATGCGGAATAAGCAGTGAAAAGCTCTCGTACGAAGCCCTCAAGGCATGCATCAGCAGGAAAGAAAGTGATGTGCAAATATTCCTCGAGAATGTATCCACGGTGCTCGGTCTGGATCATTTCGAATCGGAGCTCCTCCAGGGCCGGGCTGGCACGTTGTATCTGATGAGAATGATTCGACACTGGGTTCCTGAGAGCACGTTCCTCCTCCAGGGTCCCATAGCTAGGATTTCTGAAAAGATTATAGCTTCCAAGAAGCATGGCGATGGCCACGGCTGGGAATGGAGGGGCTCCGAGTACTTTGGCGCTGCTCATGGTGATATCGGAATACTCACTCAGCTCATCCTGACCACCCCATCGCTCGCACCAAGATTGGAGAGCCATCTCGAGACTCTGCTGGATGTCCAGGTCGGCGGCAACTGGCCCAGCAGCAGGAGGTCCCTGAAAAGGGGTGATACTGGAGAACTCGTTCAGTGGTGTCATGGTGCACCAGGCTTCATCTTCTCCTTGCGAGTTCTTCACCCGTTTTTCCCCAACCTTCAAGAAAGAATCGATAACTCAATCGCCAAGGGTCAGGAATTGATTTGGAAGCGTGGCCTGCTCACCAAAGAGCCAAGCCTCTGTCATGGTATCCTGGGAAATGCCCTGTAAGTCGGAATCCTCCCGAGTCCCCCCCCTCCCCCTCTCTCTCAAAAAAAAACCTACATATCCGTTATTTCCACCATAAGTTGAAATTGAACCCTCGACAGCGCGCTACCTCGCGGGCCACTAAGGGAGCATTTCCTTGGGCTGGCGACTGTTGAAGCCATCGAGAAGGCCAAGAGGCTTGACAGGGAAGTATTCGAACCGGCCAATTACGGTCAAGACCTGGCCGTTATCTTCAGCTATCATAGCAGCGCGGCATGGGCCTGGGGCGTGTGCGAACAAGAGACACCGCCCATGATTGTTTACACTGATGTGTAGTGTACGGAGTACGGAGCAGTGGAATTCGACAATGATTGACTTGATGCCCAACACGCTCATCTTGTTTGCTGCACTTGCCTTTCTCGGGCGAATGGGACCGTGCCAGAAAGTTTGCTTCATGCACGGCATTTGTCTTCTTCAGGGTTCTTGGTGGTTCGTGCATCGGGATTGTTCCGGCATTTGTAAATACCATAATGAAAGCGTGTGCCAAGCAGTCAAAAATTCAATGATGCCGGTGTCGCTTCTTCGGTCTCTCGTTCGAATACCTACCGCGAGGAATAAGGGTTATCCGTCATCCCACCCACCCCGAAGTCTATTGCCGTAATGGGTGCATGTGTATGTGTGGGTGTGAGTGTGATGTGTTAGTTGCGGCAGTTTTTCTGCCCACCGAGGCTACGGGCTCATCCGGTAAAGGTGGGTCTCCTGTCTCGCGGTAGGTCGGATGCTCGGTCCTCGGAAGGGGAGCCAGAGGAGGACCCACGTCCGCTCACCCGATTAGTTTTTTTTTTGAGGCTTTCAGCGGAGATTTTTCGTTGTTCTTTTTCGATGTAGCCGCAAATGGAGGGTGTGTAAGAAAACCGTGGCAGTTTGTGGTTGCACAGCATAAGGTAGTTGTTTTGGGGACGAGCGCAGACGTCATTGAAAGGATTTCCGAAAGGAACTAACATGTAATTCCTCCTTCTAGAAAAATCAGGGCCAAGGACTGTGTCTGTCAAAAGGTTGTCTGTACTCTAGCGTGCATTTCCAGCGGCTTTCAAACGTCGTCCGCGGGATGGGGTTCATATCCATGGCGCTCACCAAGTCATGGCCGCTAGAGCAAGAAAAGGCGAGACGAAGACGAGACCAGAGGAGATGGAGAAGGGGCTCACTATTAGTTTAATCCTTAATAAAAGTCATGAGAACCCCCCTTTCCCACTTTTCATTCGGTGACTAAGGCAAACTTGAGGGATCAAATCCATGGATCACTCCTCCCAGTATGTAAGAGCAGAGTCACGGGGTAAGCTGTGGCCCCCCGCGGAGATTCCGGACTTCCGAAGTCTCATGAGCCATGGCATCAGACGGTTTACCTAAGAGTAAACTCGAGCTGAGGCGGAAGAGTAAAGCCTCGACGATGAACTACTCTGATCGGAACCTGTCGGCATGGTGGAGTAACTGCCGCGCCATGGAACTGTCCCCTTTGGATCCTCACACCACGTTTTTCTCTCTCTCTTGCGGTCTCGGTGCAAGTTTGTTTGCCCTTTCGCGACCCGCTCCCCTCCGCCAACGGAATGCCTTGAGAGGCCGCGCCGGGTCTGGGCCGTTTTCGATCGTCGATCGAAACGCCTTAAGCGACTATACTTAAAAGAGGTGGAGGGGGCGTGTATATGTGCGCGTGTGCTTGTGTGTGCCCGTGTAAGTGACATGCAAGGCAAGGCTAGGAACGGAAAACAAGTTATCATACAATATGTACGTTATAATACAATATTATTGTAGATATGAATGTGTCTTAGCCAAGGTCTGGATAGAGCTGAATGTTGCGTTGATTACTCATGCCGCAGCGGCGTACTTGACCCGCCAGAACGCAAGCCGAGTCTACATGCAGCTGTAAATTGATGAAGATGCAAACGCGGCATGGGGGTAAAAAAAAACAACCTACAACAAACACAAAGGGTACTGAGGAACGCCAGAGGTCGAAAAAAAACGGGTGAACCCGTCCTGAGTCACCCCTTTCCTCATGCATGATGATGTTGAAGGGTGTGAACGCCAAAGAGGTAGGATTTTGCGTCTCCTCGGAAAAGAGCCCCATTGTTCCGAGCATACGCCTGTCAAAGTTTCCCAGGACTTTGTATATCCGGAACGGAAATATTACATGGGAATAATCGGCTTCCCATCGAGCTGTCATGGCTGAATTGACGAGACAAAGCAGCCCGTTGCTTGTCTTTTGTTGTTGAAAGCCTAGTCGGGGACCGATTTCAGCCGTCGAGAATCCCTGAGAGGACCCCCTTTTCGGGCATTTCATCTAAGACACGGGATCGTGGCGGTTCTTGGCCCTACACACATACACACTCGCACACACTCACACACACACACACATATGCGTATTTTTCCCGAAGTGGTTGCTGTTTTATGTAAAAAATCGCTCCAACCCCAATTACAGAAGCAAACCCACCCGCGGACGAATGTTTGCTGTCTGCTTTCTAATCGGCACCCGCACCACGAGACCTCGAAATAGATTGCGGGAAAAAAATAATAAAAACAATAATAATTCATTTGCAGCAGATGAACAATCGGATCTTGACCGAATGAAACGCTTTCACAAGGGTCCCAACCAACAGGGAGCCACGGCGGTTCCAGCGGTTATATCGGAATTGGTCTTAGTGCCGTAAGAGGAGGCGGTCGTAGGACAATCTTTCGGCCCCTCCAAGTGGGATTTTTTTCCAGCTGGGTATAATTCGGGACATGGCCCTTGATGAAGAAGGCTTCTGGAACGATGTGAAGAAGATGCTGCCCCTGGCTCGGTGAATGCGTGTGTGGGTCTCATGGGTGTGTGTTCCAAGTTGTATGGAGGAGTCCCAAAGATCCATTCATCAGCCTCGATTTAGCTCGTGATGGCGGTGGGCACATGATAAAGTGACATCACCCTTGCGTGAAATTAGCAAGTGCGAGAAAAGGAAAAGCGAGGAGAGGAGACGATGGCTTCAATCCATCGTCGAGGCCGTGAGTGGAGTCTCCGGTTATTACTCATCCCGAGGCTTGACGCCATGCGGTACATCCACACACCTATAGGCTATTCCTTTCAATCGTCAAGCAAAGCCCACAGCATAGCTCGCCAAGCTCGCGTTTCTCTCTCTCTCTCTTCCTATGCACAAGAAGGTGGTGGTCAGGGCGTTTTATTTCCTCCCATGAGTGAGGGAAGTGTGCAGAAATGGGCATCCCGTACATACGTTACCAATCAGCGATTACAAATCGGCATAAACCGACCCTTCGCGGATATTCAAAAACGACTACTCCGTACCCACGGGGGTATGACCCGCCGTAACCATCAGGGCGGGATTCAAGGCTGCCTGACCGGCAACATTACCGATCAAGGCTTCTCATGTGAAGATCATGAAAAGGGTAAGACTGAGGGCTGTTCTACTTTTTGCTGACCACCGTAATGCCTGCTTGCAGAATTTCGTTTAGACGGCGGTAAAATGTCGGTATGCTTTGCTGTTGAAGGTTGTGTGTGCGTATGCGTGAGTGTCTCGAGTCTCCCCCCCCCCCTCTCCACCCCCCCTTGGAGGTTTCGAATCTACATATTCGGCAGTTTGTGGCTACATGGACATGGCTTGAAATCACTATGCTAGCAATGAGGAGACCTGCACGGTCACTTGCATCGACACTTGATTCACCTGCTTTGATTGGGAGCCCCACAACCAAAGGGTTGCCATAATTGTCCACTTTCACGGCCATGATATTTCCGAAACTCCCCTGTCAGGCTTCACCGTTGGCTCAGTTAAAATTGTCAATGAGAGAATTAAAAGACATTTGATCGAGATTCAAAAGTTGCCCAGTGACGGGTTACCAAAAGTCGCCGAGTGAGGGGAAGGTCGTACATGCAGTATACTGAACACATAACATGCGCGGCCGTTTCTGAATTGAGGGTAGACCCAATGCTTCATCAAGGAAGTCTTTAATTCGGTAGCTAAAATGTCTTATCATCTCTCGTATACACGTGAGAATCTTGAATAAAGTTAGGGTTGGCCAAGGCGATTTGGCATGTACAATGTTGACCCGGTCAATCGTCTTCATGCCTGTTGCTCGCTGTCTCTCTACCGAATTTGCCTAGATGGGGTTGTAGAGCGAATAGTAGCCAAGTCAAATGGTCCAGACCAACAAAGTTGCTTGGCAAATATATGGTTAACTAAGCGACCTCACATGGCATTTCTTTTTTGGGATGCAACAGCAGCAACAAAGCAGGGCGGCCTTTTTTTCTTGGCGGAATTCGTCACAAAGATGTGATAGGAGGGCTCGAGGGTGACGTGTGTGAGTGGCTCAAGATGGAAATGACATCAAAGGCAGCGAGGAATTAAGCATGATTCAGGGACCCATCAAGGGACGAAAGGCGAGTCAAACATGGCGCATTGTCTAGGGCTCAGGCTCGAACAAGAGTAGCTCGCGCGAAGTTGGCGATAAGGCAGCCCCATGGGAAAAAAAGAAAAAAGAGAATGGCGAATAAGGGTAACCAGCAAAAGTGCACGTGTGAGTTGGTGTGTGAACTGGTGTGTGTGAATGAGTGAGTGTGAAAGAGAGTCAGAATCGAGAGTCAGTGTCAGCAGAATGGAATCATGGAACTGCTTTCCGAATGGATACAGCGAGGAAAGCCAGTAAACGAACGAGCGAGTCAAATCAATTGTGGGTAATTGCCGGCTCATCAGTCATTCGGACTCGGCTTTGGAGAGGGCCGGGCCCACTTATTGATTACATATGGAACAAGCAGGTACCTATACGGGGGTTGAAGTCCATCCCATCCCCATCCCCCCCCTCCCTGGGATGCAACATCAAACATCTGAGCCTTGCTTTTCTACTGGGCAGCGTTACAACGGAGCCTGTCCGCCCAAATATTACCAACTAGAGAGAACGAAATACAAGCATGTCGGCTTCTAACACCAAGGGGAATACAGGGGGCGTGTGTTTGTGGTTTTAAGTCCGTGGAGGGGCCGGGGTGTGCCCTTCAAAGAAAGTGCCTTGCATGCATTGGACCGCACTCCCATTGGCCAAGCTCGAGGCTGCAAGCCCTTTCTCACAGGGCTGGAAATACCAGGCGGGAATCGAGGGCGGGAGAGCGACGGTTCTTGGGGGCCCTTTGTTGTGTGCGACTTGCTGTCTCCCTTCTGTTGGTGTTGTTGTGTCTTGTTATTGGACAACCACCCACTAAAAGCGTCCAACACCACCACGGCTAACCCTTTGACACGGCGGTGATTAGGGTTCTGATTTTAGAAGATATCGTACATCTAGATAGTTAGTTATACATCAACTGCCATCTTTTACGAAAAATAAAATTATGCTGTTGCATGCACATGCTGGGATCTAACAATTTAGGTATATCTGCCCGCAGCATGATAGCTTACCTGTCATTTCCGGAACATGTTTTGCCAATTGTCATCCAGGCGGTCACAGCAATGGCCCCAAGACGTTGCAGCCGTGCCTGCAAAATACCAGTAGCTCGATAAATATGACCCCATTCATGCTTGGGTTAAATTCCATACGACGATGTGAATTGCTAGCTTGGTCGCCCGACGCCTGGAACTAATGTAGGTAGTAGGTAAGCTTTCAACACAACAAAAAGCACATCATCATCAACAACAACAGCAAAAATCAACATCAACCCTGTCAACACGGTTCACAACTGCCGTAGGATATTTTGTTTTTGATCTGTCTCCAGGTATTGCTTCTACAAGTACTAGTAGTATGTAGATATGCATGTAGGATATAGGCAAGGTTCTGAACCATGCATAAGCAGGGGTACTTTCGGCCGGCAATGAAATGAACATGGGCTGTGCTTCAATAGCAACGTGCTCAGAGCGGGCAGACAAAGATAGGACTGACTCCATCTTCTTCCCCCCCCCCACGAGAAGCTTGCAGCGGATGTCGGTGCAACAGTAGAAGAAAAAACGCCAGCCATCAAAATACCTGCGCAACACACATGCAAAGGTGGACAAAGGCGGACAAAGGTGGCTGCCGTATCCGTCGTGAAGTGTTAGCCTCGCAGTCAACTGTTGGCAGACCTCACTGTTGCGTTGCTGTTGTTGATATGCTGAGGGGCGTGGGATGGATCAGCCACTCAACGCCGAGCTGGCGGTTTAGAATGCGTTATGCTTCCATGATGGATCAAGATAGCTCGACGCGACGGGTTGATCTAGTAGAACTCTTTCCCCCTCCACGAATGGTTTCCTTCATGTCACTAAAGAGGGGAAATTGTAATCACTCCGAGGGGTAAGATGCAGTGCGGGTATGGGTGTTACTTTTTTTTTATTTTGTTATGCATGGATAGACTTATAACCGGTCAGTAACATGAGTTGTACAGCAAGCTCCATCGGTGAGGTCGATGAATGTAGCACAAAGAGAGAAGAAGAAGAAGAAGAGAAAAAAAAGCAGCAGACTGTTCATCGTGGAGGATGCGGAGCTTCATCCGAGAGAGGAGGGGAACACCTCTAGGTCAGATGGGTCACATATGCCATCGTTGTATTTCCCCAATGTTTGCACATGGAGATTTGAATGTGGATTGGATTGTACATGGAATCATAATTGTCATTCTGGTTCTAGCCCTAAAAGCAAGAAAATAAAGCCGATATACTAATATGTTTACTGATGTTTACTGATGTTTACCGACTGTCTTGTAATATCCATTGAATCCAGGCTAAAGAGGCTTGAGGGGGCCGCAGGCAGCATTACTCGACCATTATTCAGCAGTACTGGCCCTGTTGATGCCATAATCAAGCGACTCCATCGGTTGCGCCATCGTGCCGCTTTCAACCAGAGCCAACCTAAAATTTGCTTGCAAATAAATGTGTGGGGTTCGGTCGATGGCCTTGGATCAGCTGAGACAGAACATGGACCGTACTCCGTACATACATATGTACTCCATGCTTTGGGTTGCTTTGCGTGGTCGGTCGTTCATGGCAAGTAAATTCGGTTCGTGTCTTGCAAGCATTGTTACCGCGTTAGCTAATCCTGCGTGATGGTGATGACTGTCATGCATACATGCTCGGTACAGGCCAGGTCAGAGTGTGTTATAGCGAACAAATGCGGCTGTATCCAAATCGAGAGATATGCCTAATAGGTACCCCCGTACCGTCGACCAAAAAGCCGTATCGGTGCCGAATAGGAGGAAGCGAGCCACACGCACTGATAGTCCTTCCATAACGTGGCTTGCAACCGGGAGAAGCACCCAGCAGCAGCCAGCAGCAGCAGGACGTCAGTAGTAGCAGTAGACGAACAGCCGAGTAGGCGGCTATGAAGGTGTAATGAGTGTGCATCACCACTACCTACACTATTACTCTACCACACATAACGCACTCCAATAAGACGGGTTCGCGAAATTTCAAGTCCGCTGCTCGGCGCGCGGAGTTTGTCTTTCCCCCATTAGCTCAAGGTTCTTCGTCAATCGACCGAAATCGATACCAACGCCTTACAAGGTCGAAGGAGGAGGTACAAAATCGACGTATCTTACCCTTCTCCACTTGCGAGGTACGTACCGTACATCCATACTTACTTACCTTTATCGCTGTTGTTAGCTGCACCCCCTTTACGTCGTAACAAGACGGCCGCAGCCTCTACCCCTCCCCCCTGTCCAACTTTTGACTCTTGTGCATACGTACCGTATCAATCACCCAATCCACTCCCCTTCCCTTGGTCCTTTGAAGATGAATGGCCCTGGACGGGGACTAGCCCTGTCTCTCACTCACCTCTGACTCTTGCTCTAAAAAAACAAGACATTCTGTACAAGACATACCAAGACGGTGTTTTCTCGCTCTCGGGCATAATGCGTCGCCGATATGCTATACACACTCCCCTTCCCACTTCTCATTCCATGATTTCCCACTGCCTGTTCTGGTGCTTCCTTTCCTTCCCTCGATCCCCACCCACAATCGGAAAGTGCACAGCACCTGCACTTGCTCTCATTGCACCACACACACGCACACACTCTCTCGCACACCCCAAGCACACTGGACACCCAAGCAATAGATACATCACAAATTCCAATTTCATTCATAAAAGGCTCCGAGGCCATCGCTTTGTCACTCTTCCTGGCTGCTTGTGCTTTCTGCTCGGTCAGCTCACATAATCTTTAAAGGAACCGCGCGCGCCTTTTTGGGTCAATTTATGCTCTCTCTATGCGTATAGCTTGAACTAGTACTATTATACCATATCACACCCTACCTCCTTCCTCTACTACCACCTTCAACACACTCACGCTCATCATTATTAATCGAGCATCATATCAATACCGCTCCCCTCCCTTCCCCCCCAAGGCCCATCCTCCATCCACCACCTTATTTATATATATGCACGGTCTCTTCGTGGAGCTTGGCTAAAGAATCCTTTTTCTTTTGCTTCCCCTTATACTCTGTATACACTTCCTATACTCTGGCTTTGCCAATCCACCCGTACAACAAGAACAACATATTGGATATACTACACATACCAGACACAATGGTTTCAAGTAGTTTACCGTCGCCCCCAGCGGACGATCACAAGTCCACCGTATCTAGAAAGTCTACAACTTCCGGTACCAAGTCAGTAAAGCCGACTCACCGTACATCGAAACGAGCCAGCTCCGGTGCTGCAGCTGTACACCACCATGATCAAGTCGCACACAGTGCTGGTATGGACGGAAGACATAAGCGAGTTTGGAAGGCTTGCGAGAGGTGTCGAATGAAGAAGACAAAGGTAACTATAGCCAGTCCGCTTTTACTCCCGATTGTTACCTGTTAGCTAACAGGTGTTTCCCCTCAGTGCGATGGTGAATTTCCTTGCAAGAGATGTAAGGACGACGGGCTTGTTTGCACCGCCGGTGTTCGCAAGAAGATGGAGTATAAGCAGCTTCCCAGAGGGTACGTCCATCTGCTGCTTCGTTTTGCGTCATGGACGCCACTGACACCCACATCAGCTACGCGGAAGTTCTCGAGAACACTCAATTTGCACTAATCGCTACCGTTCACAAACTGTACTCAATGGTCAGGAATAACCAGCAATGGGATCTTGGCGAGCCCGAGCTCAACGACCGCGGTCAGCCCGTGATCCACAACATCGCTCAGAAGCTTGGCTGTATTCGACCCAACAGCGATATCGATCTGCCAGTTCACTCGGTATTTCCCGAAGACGAGGCCGGTATGGCCGAACTTGCCCGCCAACTCGAAGAGCAACAGCATGAGACGGAAGTGAAGCAGGAGCCCAAGGAGTCGCCGAGCCACGGGTCGCCCATCTACAACCGCACCGACCGAGCTTCATCATCAGAGTTGGATCACTCCGATATTGAGTTTGACTACAGGAGGGTAGCATTTGGTGGCCACAACAACAACAACAATAATCCATTGACCATGTCGCCTCAGAGCTTTGCGGGCAGCGCCGATTTTGAATTCAGCAACTCTACACCCGCCGAGCTCAACACAAGCGCTCCCATGTTCGCTACACAATCACCCGTTATGCCCAACTTCTCCGACTGGACGCTTAAAGCGCAACAACCCGACGATATGACGATGCATCTTCTGCAACAGGCTGGCCTATTACAAAGCATGGACGGCCTAAATCGGAGTCTTATGGACGCGAATGACTTTGGAACAATCAAGCCTAACGTACTGTCGGCGTGTGCCAACCCCGGAGTCATGATGGGCATGGGTGATCCTATGATCTACTCAGGATACGAAGACGACTCAATGCGACTATGATGCGACCATACACCATGGGTGTCGACTCACCATTGTCACTAAAATTTTAATGCTTCCAACATGATTTTGCATGGATTACCGTTTCTGGACACCCATTCAACAGGAGGGAATGGAGGATTGAGAAAAAGGCATTTCTTGGCTTGGGGGGTTAATTCGGACTTCTGACGGGGCTGTTACGTTCTTGTGATTTACTAGGGCCGAACGAGGTCGGATTTGCGGCGGGCCCTTGAGCGGCATTGGCGTTTTTTAGTGTTTTTTTTCTTCATGTTCTATGCCCGGGAGTTTATGGGTAATACCAGGCTCTACTGAGCCGCGATAGACGTCATTCATGTTTCAATTTGGGTTGGGGGTTTCTATGGGGTGGAAGAGCTATGATGATGTGTTGGATGAAAAGGATTCAATAGACGAGAGGACAAGGCGTCCAAAGCTTCATTGATATCATTCGAATACGCAATATCCATTTTTTTTTGTTTAGGGAATAATTTGTTATGCGCTTCTCCAAATTATGATCTAATACACATTTCATGATATTGCGTGACCCATATAATTGGGGCCCATGTGCCGTATTACCCTGAGCTGCGTGTGTGCGTGTGTGTGTCAGGCCAGGCTCCCCGTTTTCCCATTGTTTATTAAGCGGGCATTCAGTTTCATTGATGGTCTCGGGACAAGCCTCGTTGGACCACGTCATGGAAAATTAGGGATTTGTAAAATAACAAACCAACAATTCATCTTTCTCCTCTTGGCTGACATATTTTAACACTGTTCATGTGCGAAGGGGCGGAGTTTACCCATGTGCGCGGAAAACGGCAGAGGCTGATTTGACCAAGCTCCATGGTCCATGGGAAGGGGGGGTGAGGCGAATGGAAGGGGGGATCCATCATCCGCCTAACGAAATGGCCTGTAAAGGGATTAAAAGCAGCAAAATTAGGGGACTTTACAGGGCTCTTCTCAGTACAAGTGTCTCTTGAAGGGGGGGATGAGGATTGATTCGCACGCCCTGAGATGGTGGAGAATGCTAATACGTACTGGAAGTAGTATGTATGTATATTTGGTTTATGGATTAGGCGGTGGCGCATGATATAATGATTCCTCATCCTAATATTCCATAAGCCACGCAGATTGCGAGTGTTTGTATTTTGTTTTATTCCTTTTTAGTTGAATTTGGGATGGGCAGTTTGAATAGATTGAAGCTCTAAGATATGTGAAACTTTTGTGTGTGTTGGCCCCAAGAGTTTTTTTTAGGATTTGTCATTTTTTATTTATCTTAAGGCTGACGATTGGAATGTCACTAAATCTGATGGGCGAAGGAAAGAGTAAAAAAAAAAAAGTGTCCATGAACGTGGACGTTTGCCGTAATTTATTTAGGGCATAATTATGTTGGTTCTTTCGACTCATGTTCAACGTTGGTGGCTTGAAAACGCAAACGGACGTCTAGGTTGGTGGGCTCAAGCTTACGGACGACAACGATTTGACTGCACGTACACGGTACGGGGGTAATCAGAACGAACAAGGACAAACATAATTGAGTTTCCTTGAGGAGAAAGAGACAGAGCGCGCGAGAGAGAGAGAGGAGGGGGGGAGAAGGCTAATCGACGGGAATTCCAAAGACAAGACGGAACATGTAAGAACTATTCTGAGATCAGTAATTAAGCTCGCCAAGCTTTTCTTATTTGCCGTTTACTGCCTGGCTTTTCCGTACTTGATGGGGTCACAGGATGCGAACCACGCCCTTCATCCCATCCCCCTCCCCTCTTTTCTGGTGGTTCATCCCGCAAAGGAAACAAGAACATAATTGACCATGCCACTCCGTGGGCTCGTATGGATGTATGTATGCACGTATTCTGATAACTCCGAGGTTTTCTGGGCTACCATGTTGGAAATCTCCGAGTATTTCCCCCTCCCCCCGGACGAAATAACGGATACCGGACGGGAACCAACAGAGGTCCTTGATCCCGGCATTCGGGTTCTTGGGAACGCCCGGCCCGGGCGAAGGAGTTTGGAACACACACACGCAACACACACTGTTTATGAGTGACGGTGCGTGGCATGGAGGCATTGATGAACGTTTTTTTAGCAGGGCCCCAAGAGCTTGGCTGAGGCTGGGCTGAAGATTGAATGCGCATGTACATACGGTGTACTCTGTACCTACAGATTCTTATGACGGCTGGGCTGAGCGGCGTGGGGGGGATCCGATTCTTGAGAGATTGCCTAGGAAGTAGGATCGATTGATTACTTTTTGCGTGTAATTGTAATCCATACAGAGTACAGAGGCGTTATAATGGGATCAACCGAGTGTGACTCTACTTTGATACAGGAAGAAGGGAAAAAAAAAACCAGCCCAAAGGTACACGCTATCGGCGCTATGGCTCATCCTCATCCTCCTCTGTGACAGTGTTTTACTTGTAAGGAGTAATATGGAGTATGCACATCTTTGCTTGGCCAAATGTCTTGTCTCCTCTTGGTAATTTTTACCGCGCTGGCGCAGATCCCCTGTTTTGCTACGAATAACAAGCCAAGAAAGGAAAAGAAAAAAAAGGCGCAAAAGGCGATGAACTTGGCAGAGGAACTGTTACAGGCAGGATTTTTGAGGGATTACGGTGCAGTTGCAGCTTGTTTTTTTGCTGCATTGTCTCTTTTGTATGGATCGGATTCCTCTGTTTTATGTGTGTGTGTGTGTGTGTGCTTGTTACCTGCATGCGATCATGACTGTGCATATTATATAACGTCGTACGGGCGCTTGTGTACATACAATACAGGATCCCCTTCTGAGGCAAACCCGCCGAAACACAGAAACAAAGAGTGCATTAGAAAAATCACGATCCTTGACACGGAGAAAAAAGGAGCATGGGATGATGGCATGGAGGGGGGGTAAAACCAACGTGATAATAATCAAGCATAATGACTTCTTTCGTCCGGGCGTCCTTTCGGGAGTGTGTGATCAAGCCACAGGTGGGAAAGAAAGAGAAAAAAGCCTATCTCGCTTTCGCTTTCTCTTTCTCTCTCTCTTTTCAAGAGAATGTTTGCCCCGAATGTAAGATTTCGTCAAAAGAGAAAGAGAGAGAGATTCTGTTAATGCAGGTTTCGGACTGGGGTGTGTGTGTTGCGCCGCAAAAGTGGTCCCCGTTTACGCCGCAGCTTATTCCGCACGAGGCGGCGTTCCGCTCCAAAAGGAAAAAAGGAAAGAGAGGTGTTGGTGCTGCAGAGGCAGTCATCGATCCATCGGTTCATGGATGGCATCTTTTTTTTTTCTATGACACTACGACTTGTACTTCCCAGCTGGACCAGATGCGCGTGGCGTGGCATGTCGCTGTCCTTTGCTGCTGTTGGTGGCGGCAGATGGCGTGTGGCACCGTTCTTTTTAAAACAAAAAAACAGTTCATTATTTTGCTCTGAAAACTCTCTTCTCGTACGAGAGAGATCTTACACTGGGCCGTCGCATCGTGGGCGATGGATGGCCTTCTTCAGCCCGCATGAGACGGAGGCTTTATTGGATTTACTCCTCTTTTCTCTCCCTCTCTCGCTTCCCTTTGCGTGCCTCTGCACCAATGGGATATTACAATTACAGCATGAGCAGGAAAAAGTACACCGAGGAAAGGGACCATTGGGCAGTGACAGCTTGTTTGCCCTTCGACGGTTGCATGCGCTGAGAGAGAGAGTCCCGTTCGCCGAACCTGGAACCACACCCTCTCGGAGTGCCTCCCCGAACGAACGAGAGAAGGAGTGGGGGGGATCACCATCATCATCATCTTCTTCATCCTCCCATCCGAAAGGCTGGAATGTACAATAGCCCGATTTGGCATGTCAAGCACGTTTTCTTTCCCTCCATCTCCCTCTCCCTCTCCCCCTCCTCTCCGTAATCCCCTCCACCCCCTTTAGCCCTTGTTTCTTGAACTGCCGCTGCGGAGACGGGTGCCAAGTTGCTGTCTCCATCTGTTCTTCGCTGTCGCTATACGCTTAGCTGTCACCGTATGCTTATCATAGCAAGCAAGACAACAAATGCATATGATCGCGATCTTGAAATCGTATTGCGGGAAGATGAGGAGAGCATGGAAATGACTGAAAACTGCATCCTGCACGATTTTCCCCATTTCTCGCCTTACGAGTCTTGCCTGACTCGGCCCTTATCTCGGAAATAACTCGATTTGTTGTCATATGCTATTTTGTTATTCTTTTTGCGCGTGGTCAACAACGATCACCATGACACCATCGCGATCCCTCTGTCCCTTATCTGCAGGGCCCCCTCCTTTCAGACGACCAAGAGGATCCATCCAGCCTTGCAATGATATGGAATCAAAAGGATCAAGGCACTTGGGGTGTGTGTAACAACAAACTCCAACATCTACACACCCTATCAAGGGACCTGGTTATCTACACCGAAAGAGGATATCAGAGGAACAGCCAATTAGGATTCAGAACGTGATGCAATTTCTATCAGGTTATGCTGTTGTGCTGACGCTCTCGGAATACGGCAAACACAGTTGAGAGCCGCCTCAAAACTCAAACAACGTGGGGAAAGCCTTTTTTTCTCCTGAAGGATGAACCAACAACACCAACACCACCAACAGCTCACATTCCTCCTCCCCCTCTTCCAAACTTATTGCTTACTATGTGCCTGACCCGAGATCAAGGCCAGTATAGTAGCAAGAGAGAAGAGGGGAAGGAAAGGATAAGAACTAGCTGGAGTTTTGTTGTTGGCTAGGCCAATTGTCTTGCTCCAGTATGCAACATCCCACCCGTTGTTAGGATATGACCCTGACGTTGGAAGAGGAGGGGGGGCATAAACGGGCTGGGCTGAAAGTTTGTTAAGTCCGCGCCCCCAAGGCAAAAGAGAGAGAGAGCTCAGGGAATAACAGCATTAGCTACAGCTAAAGGAAAAGGCCTAGATTAGATGTTGCGCTTGTGAACGAAACCATTGGGAGTTTTGGTATCGTGATTGGGGAAAACGCGGGGTTGGGACATGCAAGAAAGACGGCTTGTCCTTCTCCTCACGAAGCTCCTGGTTCCACACACCCAAATATGGCCTCTGAACTGCATTTCGCATGTTGAAAATACTACAACCTAGAAAATGGGTGTCTCTATCAAAAACAAACCGAACAAAAAAACTACTTGACGCAGCTAACAGCTTCAACAACAACAACAACCAAGCTTCCCCCCTCTCTTCCAAGTCCGACCCGCACAAGCTCCCCTTCTTACTCCTTACGGCAAATGGTCTCCTCACCCCTTGGGAATTCCCTATCCATCAATGTCTCATGCATACCCAAACCAGCTGTAGTCTGTAAGCCCCCAATCCTTTTATTTTCCCCCCATGTCTCTGAATGGACCCATCCCATTCCCCCTCCTCAAACGATCCCGTAAATGCACTTTCTTCACAAGCTAATGAACAATGTGAATCACGGCAGTCGAAATCGCCAGGGATCATAGGCAGTCTAGATTTCGGGTTTTTTTTTATTTTTTCCTTCTTCTGATACGGTGGGTTTTATGATGCCGCGTGCCTAAACGGCCAAGGTTTCTTTGCAAGGTTGTCTCTCAACCACTTAGACACGACGCCCTTTCTTCTCAACCTGGGAAAAAAAAAAACAATGACAAAACAACGATGGACTTGGTGTCTTCTCTGACACACGCCCCCCCTTCTACGATGTCAGAAACATAACCAAAAAAAACCCACACAGCCCTATTCTAGATTCTCCATTTATTTATGTTGCTCCCTTCATCCTTGTGCATGAATCGTTTCCACAGAAAGCGGCTGTTTAAGCCGAGTAAAGGGAAGAAAAAAAAGATACCCGTAATTTTTAGATGCATTTTCGGTATGTAAACTCCCAGCCATCGGAACCAATGCGGGGGCACATTATCTGGCGATGGCATCAAAGGGAACCTTGCTTTCAAACCCCCCCGGTAACCGCTTTTTCCCTCCCCTTGTATATTTTGTCTCTATGCGCACTCCTTCATCTCGATCCCTATTACTTAAGAAACGACATATTGCATGATGGGTGTTGCTTTATCACAACGGCAAGTGAAGCCGGGATATATTCCCAAGAAGCATTTCCCACTCTCTGTCTATCTTTCTTGTTTGCTTGCCGCCTGGACTTACCTCGCACATGCCCCATCCTTCAAAGTAAACTCCACAGTGAGAAGGGGGGGTACTCACACTCAAAGAAACCTCTTCTCTTCTCCCCTCTCTAGTATCAATGCCAAGTGAACCCATCACGGCTCAAGCGGCAACTTTGAACTATGCAAGGCCTTATGACCTGTTTGTGGAGTTTTATTTTTATTTTTTTTTTGCCCAACTTATTTCCATGTCCGATCAAGATCTATCCCTGAATCATAGTCCCATACCTCCGTCGCGAAAAAAAAAAGTTGCCTGTTTTGAAGGGGAAGAGAGGGGGGGAGGAGGCTGAGAGCATGACAACTCTCATACGCCCATGACGAGGGTTGACGATATCTCCCGTTTCATCTTCCTCAACCTGATTCGCGAGAATGCGAGGTGGCTATTCTCTGTAACGAATGAAACGCCTCTCGCAATTATTAAAAAAAAAACCGCTTGCTTATACTTCTATTTTAATTTGAAATGTCCCTACCAACATGCCTTTAGAGTAGCCTCCATCCCATGGCGCACTGCTTACTTTGAGTTATTGGCTCGCTAGTTGGCTGGGATGGATGCCAGTTGAAGGCTTCCAAAGCTTCCATCCATGCTCAGCCTTATCATACTGAGAACGAATCTGTTTGGCCTCGTCGTAATTGAGCACGTGAAGATAAACGCCCCTCGGCTTGGAGATACCGTAGAGTAGTCAAAAAGCACCGCTGGTCTAGTAACCATTTATTGTATGTGGTGGCGATGCTTTTTTTTTACCCCCCCACTTTGGAAACCAAACTCAATCACTTATAGAAACTTCGCTGGTTGCATATGTTTGATAAGCCAAAGGATCAGGCTCCAATAGATTCAGCTCGGCTACTGCGTTTTGGTGGCTCCCGTTTAAGCTTTTAGACTTAGATTCTGACATCACGATGCCGCATGTCTGAATTCAGGGGTCCAAGATACCAATCCTTCTCAATGGTGCCATACTGTCTCTAAAATGAACACAACTACCCTGTTATTGGGGTGTCGAAAAGCACGGTCGGTCTGACAATGATAATGCATGTATGTAGTAATCGGCGGTTTTCTAAGCCCCCCCCCTCCCTTCGACCATTCACTCCGAGTTGTTGTGATTAGTATACAAGTTTCGTGCTTTAAAGTCATGGATGTTGGTTGATATAAACTCCGGCTCACTTTCCGAGTAACAGAGGAATAGTTCCGTACCCTTTGAGACAAGCTTATCCTGTCTCACCAACTTTCACCCTTTAAACAAGGCCGCCCACGCGGCACTTATTCGGGATTCAAAGCTCACAAGGAAAACACATGAGATTCAACGCATATAAAGCCCGAAACTCCGGATCCGAGTAGGTAAAGGAGATTCAGGGTCTTGGTCAATGCTCAATCCTAGCCCATCATACCGTACCCGTCAAGTGGGTAAGGTGTACAGAGTGGCGACATCAAGGCACGACGGCAAGCTGCTTGTCTCTGGTTTAAAGGTTGTAATCATACTCCTTATCTAACTATATCCCTTGTTCATGTGGCAAACAAAAAACAATTGCAGATCTCTACCGAGTTTGCGCTTATAGTTTCGGCAAGACCGCAAGCGATATGAGTCGTACACACACACCCCCTTCTTCGCCACCGTACCAAGCCAATGAATTCGTGAGATATCCGAGTTGCTTGGACTTATTGTGACATGAAGAGCACCATGAAGCCTCAATCTAACCGGACAAAGTGATGCCAAGTATGAATGTACCAGGTACACCGGCAGGCATCGCGTGATAAGACAGCCCATCAGCACTTGAGCCTTTGTCGAAATACTCAGAACCTAATCTGATTGGTAAAGTTTCGGACCCGAGTCTCGGTGCGGAAGCATTCCCTACACCTTCTTCGCCATCTTCCAAGCGTCGTTGGCGCCTAATAGTAACACTCCTGTCCGTGCGATATTGTGAAACAGACTCAAACGCTCGATCAAAGCAGTCTTCGCCAATTCGGAGTTGTAAACCCTGCTAACGAAACTGCCGGAAGCCGAAAAGAAAAAGTCATTTAAAACTGGTCGGTCTCCGGCAGCCCGTGTTCAAAGACATGTCTATTCGGAGTTTATCTCAACTCCCGAATAGTCCGCCACGGTCATGCGCAGATGCAGATCGGAACTGGGTACAAGACAACTTAAAAGTAGTTCGTTTCGTTTTTTTCCGGGTTGCATATTATGTATACTCCCATTGCGCTATCTTATATCACCGATATAGATTCATAGGACATAGGTCCAGATATTTGCTTATCTGATTTCCAGGATCGGAGATGAAAATCTGCGTCAAAACTCCGAAGAGCTAACCCGGCTTAACCCCGAATAGACGTATTTTTCAGAAGT
Organism: Cladobotryum protrusum; assembly: GCA_004303015.1. NCBI lineage: Eukaryota > Fungi > Ascomycota > Sordariomycetes > Hypocreales > Hypocreaceae > Cladobotryum > Cladobotryum protrusum. The sequence continues at coordinate 6,861,263 of RZGP01000002.1, read as the reverse complement.
GAAGAAGCCGAGTCAAGTCCTACTTCGTGGACCCTATAGTTGAGGACCCCAGATGTTAATCTCGGCTGGTGCAAGCGGTAAAAAGTGCTCGTTGACATGACGTCCAGGCAGCCTCAATGACATTACCAAGACATATATCATGCATCTCCATGGATCGGAATTTTCATGCACCCATGGAAGGGTTCCAAACGCCATCCGTAGCTTCTAATCGAACACCCCCAAGAACCAAATACCCCTAAATGCCTTATTTCCTTGATCCATGTATTCCTCGGAACTGTCATGCACACGTGGCGCAAAGCGTAGTACCCGTAAGCCATTATGGCCCATGATCAAGTGTTGATATCCAGTACTTGCTTCAACACCGCCTCGCTGGCCCTCCACCATCTCGCTCGTTGCTCGAGGTCATCTGCTACTCCACCCAGCGCTGCCTCCTTTCTCCTCCTCGCTTCACGCGCTGCTACCGTGCTGCTCTGTCGCTTTGTCTCTAAGGGCTGTAGTTCAGCCTGTAATCTCTCAGCCTCCTTCCTCTTACGCGGTGCCTTGGACTGAAGTGCCTCAAGCTCGCGGGCTAGTTCTTGTTGCTCAGCCTTGCGACGTGCCACTAGACTGAGTGTCTTGTTCAGTGGTAATCTGAGGTTTGGATTCGTCTCAGAGGATACATGCTCATCATTTAGTTCCTTGATGCGTTCTTCCAACTCTTGCGATTTGGCAGGCAGTTCCTCCAACCGAGCCGTCTCCAACTGAATCTTCTCGTAGCGCTTGCTCAAATCTCGGCCCCTCTTCTCCAACTCCTCAACCATATCAGCCACTTCCAGCTTGAGGTTCTTGAGCTGAGCCTTGGCCTCGGCATTTTCCCTTTCAAGGTCCAAGTTCTCCTGCAGGGTCACGATGAGGGGCGGATCGCCCACGATGTTTCGGATGAACTTTTCCTTGGTGACCTGCTCGACATAGGAGAATCGTAGCTTTGCGAAAAGCTCTTTGTAGTGAGTGAGATCGGCCTCCAGACCGGTAGGCGTAGGGCCATCGAGCGAAGCATTGGACGCGTCAGATGTGCGATTGCGAGTGTCACTTGGCGTTGAGGTGGAAATTGGTTCGCTGAGTTTGATGATGGATAATTCGTTTGTTGACTGTAGTCGCCGTAGCGTTTCAAGAACCTGATTTGCCTTTGCAGCGTCCATTTTGAGCCAAATTTGCTTTGAAGCCTATGAGAAAGTCAAAGTCTACTGAAGTAAAATTGAAGTTTAACGTTGCAGATCGCAAACGCTCAATGGATCGCGAGAGCCAGTAAATCCCATGTTTACTTTGAGCCCAATTCGGTTAGCGCGGGTCAACTGAGCCTTATCTTATCGGCTAGCGTTCTTTGCCCGCTGATGTAATGCGATCAGGGACCATTTGCGATCGCGGGCGCTGCCAATCTCGCATCTGTCACAGCTTGTCGCAAAAAAACATTCATTAATCTCTATGAAGTGCTAATGTAGCGCTCTTTTTACACCAGAATCCTCACACAAATTTTGGATATAGCAACATGCCAAACGATGAACTCCTTACTGACGACTATGTCGCCGACCTCTTAGCGAAAGAGGCAAGCGATTGCTCACTGAAATACTCCGCTATGGGATTGGAGGCATTCAACACCAAATCTAAGTAAATATGGAGCCCGCCAAACTACTGCTGGGAGGAGACCTTTCTGACGGGTGTCTCAAGGCCGACAAACATGCCCAAGCCAAATACAAGATTTCTACGGCACATTATCAAAGACACCGACAACCACAACAAGGCACTGCTGGCTAAAGAGGCCGCCGAGTCGCGTGCTAGGTTAAAAGACTTGGAGCATTCAGAGGAGGTTAAGCGACGAAAGACGAATCCAAACGCAAAAGATATACGTAAGCGGCAACTTGGGGACATTCAGTCCATCCTGGGCGGCAAGAGGCAGAGGGTCGGCGACGAAAAGCCCTCATCGGACGACCGAGAGACGAGACGGGGGAATGGTAGAGATCGCGATTCTCGCAAGTCTTCGCGGAGAGACGACGACCTTGTCTCGGGTCGGGACGATCGCAGAGAGTACGGTCGACTATCACGAAGCGACGGCGATAGAAGATCAGAGAGAACCTCCCATTCAGACGACACGCGCAGATCAAAGAGGAGTAGACATGGAGACTACTCATCTGATGAAGAGAGCAGTCGTCACCGTCACCGATCTAGAAGGGACAGGTCAAGATCGTCTCGACGACGACATCGGTCTCGCTCACCTCGAGAAAAACAAAGCAAGCATCGGCATCGCTCTCCGCTGGCTGATGATAAGGGCTCAAAGAAAGAATCGTCCAGCAAGAATGTTGAAGATGACTCTGATCCGCTGGAAGACCTCATTGGACCAGCGCCACCTCCAAAATATCGCGGGCGAGGGGCCGTGGCAGGGGCAGCGGGCATAGAAATGAGATTTTCTGAATCCTACGATCCTAAAACAGATGTCCTTTTGGATGACGAGAAGGGCGGCGATTGGGATGATGCAGTGGAAGCTTATCGCGACCGACAGAAGCTACGACAAAATCAGGAAGAACGATTGCGAGCTGCAGGATTCGCAGACCACCAAATTCAGAAAATTAACAGTGTTCAAAAAGAAAAGACGGAGGAGGATGTGGTATGGTCCAAGGCAGGGGAAAGACGGGAATGGGATCGTGGAAAACGACTTGATGACGATGGCGATGTCGAGTTGAGAGGCATTTTCTCCGAAGACCAGTAAAGCTTGAAGAGTTGGATCGTCCTTGGCGTGGTGTTTTTTATATGTATTATTCGAGCGTGCATAGACAACGAGCTTTAATGGTGGCGGCTTGGTTTCAAAGCTGAAGCTGGTGCTGAGGGTATTGATGAGCATACTAAGACCTTTCAAGATGTACGAATATTAAGATAGAGCAAAGCGTAGAATTGGTACATGTTAATTGTGGACTGTGATCCTCCTCTCGAGCTAGCTGAGCCTTCTGTATAATGCCATGGCAGCTCGAAAGAAGCAAGTTGAGATATTTATCTTGTGGGTATTCTATCTGCAAGGGTGAATGTCGTGATGTCAAGACCATGCGTGTATCTCACACAGGGGCGCTGTTCATGTCCTGTAATAATGATAGCCCTTATTCTTGCAGGCCAAGACTCTGTGTGTTTGGCTGGTTGTGGATTGAGTTGATGAGCCAAGAGTCACGCGAACTATCGGATGGTTGCCAGTGTGGTTGGAGGTCAGGCCATGGTTCCTTGTCGTCCTCCACATGACGTCGTCACGAGCGGTTAGTGGAACCCACAGGGGGGGAAGTCCGTGCTATCATGTGCTTGTGGTTTGCACAGCCGAAGTACGGAGAGAGAGCACCACGGCCCTAAACTGAAGATCCCCCCAGGGCCCTCTGTTGCCGATGAAACGAGGATGCAAAATTGAGTTTGGCCATGATTGCCATGCGACCTGTAGAGATTCAAATTCCATCACATATAGGGCAACACGCGAGCAATGCTCAAAAACTGAAGGCGTTATCATGAGAGAGGGAGCTGACGCCTAGACCCTCTTGGTTCCACTCTAATAACTTGCTGCTATTCCAGCCACTAGCGGCTAACGATTTGATCCCCTTCCCCAGACTGAGAGAGCCCCATTCAGTAGGTAGGCAAAGAGGTTCCTGAAGGCCTAGCCCTGCCCAGCCTTGCCAGCCTCTGAAACAGGCACTGTAAACCCACTGCACTTTGGGTCCCTGAAGCTCCCTAAATCGCCTAAAGCACCTGAAGCAGTCGACGCTTTCGGGCATCATTGGGCGCGCTGTGTAACCCCTCGGCCCATAGCTCCAGCGCTTCAGCCCACTACCCGCCTCCCTAAACAGCTCTGCAGGCTCCCCATCCACTGCAACTCAACTCCACACTCGCTTTCAATAATTGATGTCGTCGTCGACAGTCCATCCAATCCACTCGCCAGTCTCCGCCCCGCCTCCTCCATCCTCGAACCTCCAAACGACTCCAGACTCCAGACCTTCTCTTTCGTCCTCCAATATTTCTCTCCCATAGCAGACACCTTTTCTCGCCTCGACTTGTGCACTTTTTTTTTTGCATGCTATGCTCGTCTTTTCTTTTCTTAAACAGATTATCTAGAACCTGAATTTTTTCTTGTTTTACGTTTCGCCTCCCTAGCCTTTTCGCTTTTGACTGTGTGAGAGAGCCCATATGCCTGGTCTCGGCTGGCCTTTGTCAGCCTCTGTTTGAGGCGACTCCTGCGTCACCCTCCTTCAGCAGCTCTAACAAGGAACCAAAACAAATACAAATTCAGAACAGTCTGCAGCGGCGGACGCCCACATAACCCACGATGCGTACCCCGCGGATAATAATCCTCGTCTTCTTCACCTCCGCGTCCCTCTTCCTCCTGTCTCGTGCCCTGACGGCTTCGGTACGCAACACGGCCTCTTCTCGATACCCCTCCGAAATCCAGCCCGGCAGGTCGGTATGGGGCTTATTCTACTACAACACTCCTTTCTCGCTTTTCCCTCCTAATGCGGCGATCAGCTTGACCGACGACAATAGCACTTCATTCGCAGCTCGCCCGGCTGCCTTCGGCCCCAAATTGGCCCCAAACGGCTTGAGCGGGCAGCTATGGGTCGGCAGTGGGTTTGCCGATGATAACCTTGATGGGCATGGGGAATTAGGTTGCAGCGATGTTCCGGGTTGGGACGATGGGAATACAAGGACTGTTTTGCGACAGTCAATCCAGGCCACTACACGCACCGATGCTTCCAAAAACCGATCCGGTCTTCCCAAGCGTAATGACTCGCCTCTCGATACACAACAAGTCTATGCCAAGGGAACATCCAAGTCGAATGCCATTGTCGATGACGGTACCGATAACCATCTCCATACCGGTGTGCAAAAAAAAGAATCCCCTACGTCACATGCCGACATCCAATCCATTCAAGAAGGCGCCGAAATAAAAGGCAAGGTTGTGTTGTTAATGCGTGGAGGATGTGGATTCTTAGAGAAGGTCATGTGGGCGCAGCGGAGAGGTGCCATCGCCGTGATTGTTGGCGACAATCAGAGAGGTGGCCCACTGATTCAAATGTTCGCCCACGGTGATGAGGTTGAGGGTGTGACAATCCCGTCAGTCTTTACAGCTCGAACGAGTGCTCAGCTCCTTTCGGCTTTGACACAACCCGGAAGCTTCATTGAGGATAGCCTTGACGATAATGGAAATCCCCTTCTGAAAGTGCAGCAAGGCACTAAGCCCACTAGGAAAAAGAATCAGGCGACCGGATCTACGAAAACCGACAAGTCGTCTCAAAAGGCACCTATTTCTGCCAAGGACAAACGCGTTAGCAAGAAGGAGAATAATTCCAGGCAGAGTGGCTTGCTGTCGCGCATTTTTGGCTGGGGTAAATCGACACATTCTGTTGACAGTGAAAGCCGGTTACCAAACAGTGAGAAGGACAAGACGTTAAAGGCCAGCACGGCCAAGGCGAACAAAGACGACTTCGTCATTGGTATTCAGGACTGGCGAGACCCTGATCTTGTTGACAAGGCACCTGGAAACAAAAAGGCGAAATCCGCGGAGAAAAATGCCGAGCCAAAAGCTTCAAAGAGTGAGACTCCTAATAAGCCACTACCCAACTCTAGTGGGCCCAAGGGGGGGATTATTACACCTGGAAGCGGCGAATACAAGCCCGAGGTATCGAAGGATGGAAAGGATACTACCTCAAACTTTGAGCTGCGAGAAAGTACGCCAGCTAAGAAGGGCCATGGCATCTTATCCAAGCTCTTAGGAGAGGGCAGCGAAGAATCTTCAGATATCGGCTACAATGCTAGTGAGGATGACGAAACTAATCCTCCAGTGGACAATGGGCCTTTGAACCCACCTCATGACGGTCTTTGGGTGACCATCACCCCAACTAGCAGCGCTAGTCCCTTCTTTGATACCCTCCTCGTGCTTGTCATCAGTCCTCTAATTACCCTCACTGTTGTGTATGCTCTCCTGATTCTCCGAGCCCGCATTCGCAGAAGAAGGTGGCGAGCTCCCAAGTCTGTTGTAGAGCGTCTACCTGTGCGGACGTATCACACTGTAGCTCGATCGCCCAGCTTGTCCCCCCGATTACCATCACCATCAAGCCCTTCCCCAACAACTCCATTATTGCAACAAAGTCCTTCGATATCTCGTCCCCGCTCACGGACTACGACTGGAATCCCGGAGAGTGAGAGTTTCCTTGCACCAAGTTCGAGTGTTGCAACACCAGGGCCTAGTTCCCACCCTGGTGGCCCCAGCAATCGTCCAGAGCATGAGAAGGGAGCAGGAGGCTTCTCTGCCGAGTGGAGAAAGTACATGGGTAGACAAGTGGAATGTGTGGTCTGTCTGGAAGAATACGTCGACGGTGTGAGCAGAGTAATGAGGCTGCCTTGTGGCCACGAATTCCACGCTGATTGCATGTGAGTTGCTATCCACCAACCCTCGATCTTATCTAGTTGCTAACCAATGTGCTTAGAACTCCATGGCTAACTACTCGTCGACGAACGTGCCCAATCTGCAAGGGAGATGTTGTTCGTTCGATGGCACGCGGTTCGTGGGCTATCCCCCGGTATGAGCCGTACCGTGACGACGGCGATGATGATGTGGAGGCCGAGGGCTCGGGATACCAATCCGCCAGCGGAAGCCGCAGTGGTAGCTCAGATGTGGAACAGGGTATTCCAGAGACAGAACCTTCCGAGCCTCGGCGTCCAAACTGGCAAGATGGGTGGCTCGGCATTTTGTCCAACAGCTTTGGTGGAAGGCGACCGTCTAGATCACGTTCCCCGTCACCGGAGGATCGCAGTCGATGAGGTCATGGCAGGGCGTTGAATGTGTGATTATGACTTAGTACGTGGTTTGGGTGGTTAAACGTTATTGTCATCAAAACTTCAAGCAATGATGTGCCCTCACACCAGAGTGTCTTGCTTTAATTATTCCCTGGGTACGGGATCCAGATGGGCTGCTATTGTGTTTTCGGCGTACTTGGGTATATGTGGGATCACGGGACTCTATTTATCTTTCCGGAGCAAAGCAAGCGTCAACTGGCTGGCCCTCTTTTATATAGTAATTGCGGGTATTGATTTTTCTCTATACCTTGTTTTACGCTGGTTTTATAGCTACGGGCGTGCGACTGGTGGGAGGGAAATTGTAGAGATAGAGTGAACCCTTGTGTCTTTTTTTTATTCATGAATTGCCTGGGATAAGAACTGATGGGGGGATGTTATACCCTTGATGACATGGTTTCTGGAGATGGGAGGCTTGATTTATACTTAGCATAGTAATGCCCACTGATATTCATGGGAATTGATGCCGACCCGTTGATGCTTAAAGCTCGACATGTTCCTGGTGACTGATTATACGTTGCTGCTTATTCTATTAGTTAAGTAGTTATATGGAGATTGGGTACGCTGGATGAGTGGTTGTGGCCAAAGTATAGCAAAGGCACCATTTGTACCTATGTAGTCGATGTGATTCTCTGATTCATATAACTCTTGAACTCTATGTACCTATCTAGCATTTCTCATTATTCGAAACTAGCCATTCATACTCTCTGTCATCTAGGAGCGGTAGATAACAGTCGTTTTGCATCTGGAACATCTCCCGCAAGAGTTCTTCTTTGAAGCGTAGTGGTTGAACACCGTCAACACCCTTTGCTAGAACAACCAACGAGTTCGAAATAACGTTCTGAAAGTGAAACTGAAATGATTCTTGCTGGCGTTCCACGGGCAGGTAAACGAGTTTCCTACCATTCCATGAAACCCATTTCCTTCCAATAAAGCGGAGCCCCCTTGTCATTGCTCTTTCATACTTCGATGTATCGCTTTGGTTGCGGTCTGCTCCTAGAAAGATAGTCAAGTCTTGAGTGCGTAGGTACGAGCCTGTAGGATCAAACGAAATTTCTCTAATATAAAGGCTACTATAGCCGAGCTTTCGGAGATAGACATGTTTTTCAATGTCCCATATCTTGATCGCGTCGTGACCACATGCAGACACAAAAAGTTTGTCATCATGCGAGAACGCCCCCATCTGGGTCTTGTTACAGGAGGATTCCAAAGTCCATACGCGTTTTCCTCGTGGCAAAGTTCTGAGCACAAGTCCAGTGTCCATGGAGGGGGTCACTAAATACTTGGAATCATGCGAACATGCTAACCACCATCTGCCACTGCCGCGGTGCCTAAAAACTTTTGCGCCAGTTGTCGGCTCCCAAGCAAAAAGTTTTAGACCAGCGCCTCCGTCCAGAGCCCAACCCCCGCAAATAAGAACATTGTGATTGGGGGAAAATTCGAATACATAAATTGTGTCGTAGTGACTCATAAATGTGTAGAGGCATTCTCCTCGGAGCGTATCCCAGATCTCCACGGTTCCCTCAAGCACAAAGTCACCGTGTGCATCCTCAATACCTCTTAGTGTTGCGATAAATTGACCATCAAGTGAGGCGGCCATACTGTAAAAAGGCCCTTCCAAGATCCGGACAGTTCTGAACCCCCGGGTTTCCATTACTTGGATAGATCTATCCTCGAGTTTCATAAATACGAGTTTGTCGTCTTCTGAGAACTGGATATGAATGAACGAATATAGAATCGACGAATCTGGAATCGGCGAATCTATTTCCCCTTCTGTTACGTACTTCATTCCGTCATGTATATTCAACAGCTTGATCATGCCATCATCATCCTTGGTTGCAACGATCGTCTCTTTGGGAGAGATCTTAGCATGACGAGTTAAGCTTTGGGCTTTGCTGAAATCCTCGAGCTGTTCACCAGATTCCACGATGCTCCAGATTTTGGCAGTTTTGTTAGTTGAAGACAGAAGCTTACTTCCATCATGAGAAAATTCCAAGGACAAAATACGATCATGATGACCTGAGAGTTGTTGGAAACATCTCCCTGTCAATAAGTCGACTATTGTGATGTAAGGTTCGTCCTGCACGGCATAGGCGAACAACTTGCCATCTCTTGAAAAGCAAATAGTAGCATTGGTCGCACAATACGCTTCGTCTATAGCAACACTCCCAAAAAGCTCACCACTCAAAGTTTTCTTGACGTCCAACTCATCTAACCCCAATGACACAAAAAGTTGACCATCTTGAGAGGTGCCTATAATTCTGTAGTCTAAATGCTGTGACGAGGAACCAATAATTTCACCGCTTGTAACCGACCCAAGAGTCACATTGCTATGTGATCCACGATTAGACGATATGAAAAACTCGAGATTTGCGCATATTATTGTGCCTCCGATTGTAGGGATTGTTCGTAGACATTGGCCATCGGCAATCTGCCAGTGAGAAAGACTTTTCCACGACGCCATCAGAATAGATTTCCCATCGGGAGACACTTTCATGTCCCATAGATTTTTTATTGTGGTAGGGATACTTTTTAGCATCATGCCAGTACCAATTTCCCACAGCTCAATTGTGATCAACTCATCCTGTTGCTTCACTGACAACGCAATGAATTCGCAGTTGGGTAAAAAAGCCATCCCTTCGCATTTGGGAAGAACACGGAGACATCTCCCACTGGCTACTTCCCATATTCGCGTAGATTTAGAGGCTCTGGTAGCAATCAACTCGCCACCGTTCGGAGAGAACATCGCCTCACATATGTCATCCATGTCACCTTCATGCCCAAACGTCTGCAAACATGCGCCCCATTGCCTTTCTGGCTGCAAATCAGGCACCTCAATCCACTTTGGAATATCATGTATAAAGTTCTTTTTTGTGATGCTAGACGAAGGACTGAAAATGAGAGCCGATACGTAGGCCTGGAGTGGGAATTGTTCAATTGTAGGCCCATTATAGAGAAGGAAGCGATGCGCATCATAAACCGCCATATATAATTGGCTTGCTCCCTCTGTGCTTTCATGCCCCTTTGCCTACCAATGTTATTAGTACTTCAACTGGCAACTCTTGATGATAATTATGAATATGACTGACCTGTAAGAGTGCATGAAGTCTTCCCATGTCAACGGTCACTTGCGGGAGACACTGTAGTATACTGACAGCCTCCAAAAAGTACAGATACTTCTTCTGGAAGAACACATGAACGCTGCCATTGTCCAAAAGATCAAGGTGTTTATTGTCCAAAATATAATCTCCGCATGCAACCAAATGATCAATGCTGTAGGCACAAGAGTAGCCTATTGCAGACAGGGACTCTGGCTGACGGTCGCCAAACTCAGAGGCAGCTGCGCCTGGATGGGAAATCTTGCATATATCTTGCACCAATATCTCCGTCATCACTTGCAGTGAACGAGAGAACAGGGTATAATGCATCCGATTCAAGTCGAAGGCAAATCGGCTATGCTTCTCAAACACTTCGGCCAAGAAGTCTTTGGCCGATTGATGAACTAAATAGACGATACCATCCCGCACGCTCAGGAACGAGCCGCAATCTCGTAGGATGGGCTCAAACACCGCCACCGATCCCTTTGACAGTACAGACAGCGAAGGGGCTTTGCCTAGCGTCACGACAAACGAAACTAGTTCTTGTAACCGAAGTGGCCGTCTTGCAACAAAAACACAAGCCAAAATCTTTTGAAACAGCATCATCCGTTCCCTGTTCTGACAAATTTGTGCCAACATCCTTTCATAGAGCTCGCCTAGTCCAGATGGGAATTGGTTCAGGTCTTGTAGAGCTTCATAAGCAGAGATACATTTCAGTCTCTCAATCACCAAAGAAACCCATAGGAAGGTATCGTTCGCATTCTCAAGCAGGTGACGTTGTATGCGCCCTCGACCCTCATCATTGTAGCCTTGGGACGTAGGCAGTTGTCTCACTCGATCTTGAACGAAGCTGGTAATGATTTCGGTTGTTTCTTGAGTGTTTTCATCAAGAGAAATAGCTTTCACTCCCCTCGCGGCCTGCAAAGTGGCGTTGATATCTCGTTCATCGCGACTAGATACTATCCATTTGCTCGGAGAATTGCTCGAGGACTGTCTTGCAATGAATTTGAGAAGTTGTTTCTGATCTGTTCGACATTCATCCAGAGCATCAATAACCAGAAGTGTCTTGCCAAGGCTTGGATCCTGAAGTATAGACTCCAGGATTCGGGATAGTAAGACCCAAGCTGTCGACCCCTCGAAGAGACTCTTTCCAGCACTGTCATATTCCTTCCTCACATGCTTGATGAGGTGACTGTTCTCACGGACTAGGAAGAAAATGATCCCCCGTAGCACCGCCGTATAGTTGTTTGAGCCCGGTTCATTAGCCTTGCAGAAGAAGTATACCAATCTGGAGGGCTCAACCACCGACTCCAGCGAGTTAAGGAGGCCACACATGAGCATTGTTTTACCTTTGCCCGGCCCGCCTTTGATCCAGAGGACACCTTGATCTTGTTCGCCCCATTCAACAAACTCCAAAGATCTCATGATCCAGTCATATGATCCTTCAAGAAGAGGGCCTTTCACTAGCTCAATATCTCCTTTCGCACTTCGAGAATCTATAAGACGTAGATCCCCGAAGCATTTCTTGTCTTCTGCTTCAAGTTCCCTTGAGATCTTTTCCACAAGCATTTTTCGGATGTTTGAAAGGTCATCAATCTCAATTCTCTTGGCGTCCAAAAGTTGGTCGAAATTGACAAGGACCCTCTGTTGGCCACAGTCTCGGTGAGTTCTTCGGAAGTTCGTCTCGGCTAACTGAACCGTCTTCACGCTTCCCTCCCAGTCATCTAATTTCACCGTATCTCTGAGGACCCTTAGAATGGTCTTTCTATGGTACGAGCAAACGCTTCTGCATAGAAACAACAGTATGGCCTCGTATAGATTGACAAGGCCTGATTCTAGTACCACACGTACTTGAGCGAAGCCTATCGGGTTTCCGGCATAGTCTTTCAGAAGCAGATTCTCGAATTCACAATACCACTTCATCCGCTGAACGATGTATTCAACGCCTTCTCGATGAGCTTTGCTCTCTTTGGCAGGATTTGTAAAAATCTATGAGACGTTTAATGACCGTAATCGTCATAACATAAGATCAACTCACTCGCAAAGCAATCGATATACCAGCCCAAGGCAGCGCTGCCTGGGGAGAAGTTTGCACGGCCGGGGTGATGGTGTCATGTAGTAAGTTAACGACATTCAAAATGTCTCCAATGGTCTCAAAGTTCCGATATTCAATTTCAGTCCGTTTTAGAGCAGCCTCCGCTACTTGTTGTATCTGCAACTGCTGTACGGTGCAGTCAACCGGATTCGCCAGGTCTTCATGATTCTGATCGCTGATTTCCTTGGCGAGGATGTCTTCAAACTCTTTTGCCAAGGCAGATGTCGACTCATTGTTTTTAATTTTCTCAAATGCCCTGTTCCACAGATCCCCCAACAAAACAGAATGCTGTGAAGAATCTCCCGGGATGGCGACCGCGATATCAGTCTGACCAGCACTGTCATCAATCAGTGTGGTACCATCAGGCTCGGAACCTCCATTGTTTTCAGTTGGAACAGCTGTTTCTGGCCTTGATGAAACAGAATCTGGTCGTGATCCAGTCTTCCGGGATTCTTTCCACCGTCGATAACGCGAAACGAGTTTAAAGTCCCTCATGATCCCAAAGAGATATAAATTTCAAAGTGAAAATAATTTATGCTAATAGATTCTTAGCAATCGCAAAGGGGCAAATGTTGTTTACGCAAGACTCAAATTGAACTATGAGCCTGGTGATCTTGTTGCTAAATTGAAATCGACCAAGAGGAAACAAGGCGCAGCCCGACAAGCAACCCCCTCTGCAATTCCGCCAGGGCAAACAAGTCCCCATTCAGCTGCGGCCATGTGGCAATGCATAATGAGTAGGCCGCATATTGGGTAGCCATGCGTGTCGGCATGTTGATTGGGCTGTGTGGGCTATGTGTACCAACGAGGCCGGTCATCAAATTCATGCGGAGGCAATTTTGTTTTAATCTAAACAGATTTCAAGCAATAACCAAGACTAGTACGGCCGCTGCTTCGGCTGAAGTATTTCATGACCACTTATCGTACTTATGTGCTTCCTTCTCACAACATGGTAGGGGGAGATTGTTCTTGGTGAGTTTGGATATGTCACAAGCATCCTTGCCATGCATGTAGATATGCGGCAAGGATCTTCAGTTCGGATCGACCCGCAGTTAATATTACACAGCCAGCTCAACAAAAGCAAAAGCGAAGTACATGCCTCAATAGAATCGACAGTAATAGTAGACCTATGAATGACAAACTTATCTAGAATGCATACCTTCGTGACGTCTCAAGGAGGAAAGACAAGGGAAAGCCACACCAACCAAGGGTTCGGTGCCCTTTAATACTTGTTTCCATCAAATAAAAAATAGCCAAATAATCCATGGAAAGATGTACCGATGGTTATGATTGCAAAATAGCTTCTTCTATTATGGTCCTCACATCAAGGCACTTTTATATATACAAAATCGTAGGTATCAGATCAACTCTTGGTCTTTGCTCTTAGATATAACCTTTGAGGATTGCGGCTTCAGCGTTTAGTATAGACGAGCCAGCTGCCCCAATGACCGCTGCGTATCAAGTCAGTAATCAGCCCGTACGTGTGTAGTTAGAGTTGAGAAAACCTACTATTATGACTCAAGGCCACGAATTTCAGGTCAAAGATTCCACTTTCATCTGCACGCACTCTTCCCACACTAACAGTGTAGCCCCTACCCAGATCGCGATCCAGTCGTGGTTGTGGCCGGTCGTCCTCATCAAATACCATAATTGGCGGGTTTGGTGCTGAGGGGCACCCTATCCTTTGTGCTTCCGAGACGTAACTCCTCAAGGCGGCCTTGCACTCCTCTGCTGTTGGGGGTGGCTGTCTCTCAAATTTGAGACTTACACAGGCCGTATGACCATCCATGACTGGAACACGATTGCACGAAGCCGAGACTCTTAGCCCCTCCTGCTCGGTAAATGCAGTGCGGGCGTCATCGATGCCACCAAGAATCTTTCGAGCCTCCGTTTCAAGCTTATCCTCTTCTCCTTGTATAAATGGAACAACATTATCAATGATATCCATACTGGAAACACCCGGGTATCCCGCGCCGGACACTGCCTGCATGGTGACAATGCTGACGATGGAGATGGGTCCAAAAGCAGCCTGTAGTGCAGCAAAGGGGATGACGAGTCCAATAACAGCACAATTAGAGTTGCAGACTAGGAAACCCTTGGAGAGCTTGTGAACAGAGCGCTGGTGGGGGATGAGGTCGAGATGAGGGAGGTTGACGGTGGGGACGACCAGGGGAACGAGGGGATCGCGACGGTAGTTTTTGGCATTGGAGAAGACCGGAATTTCAGCCTTCAGGAACTCCATCTCTGCCAAAACGAAAGTTAGCATCATCTCCCTCATACTTTAAGTCCAGGATCGATGGCACGCACCAATATCGCCAGCGACATCGGAATCAAGCCCACTGAAAACAACATCACAGTCCTTGAACTCCTCGGCCTTGCATTCTCTCACGACCATGTCGGCTACTTCACCAATTGGTGCAGCCTGTTTCCATCTAACGGCATCCTTGTACTTCTTTCCCGCAGAACGTGACGATGCGCCAATGGCGTGAAGGGTAAGCAATGGGTGTTGTTGGAGAAGGAGGATGAATCGCTGGCCGACGGAGCCAGTGCAGCCAAGGACGCCTATAAGAACAAGCTGTTAGTTATCAGTCTTCTTTAAGTGTGCTTCCTATGGCGAATTGGTTCCAAAGAAGCGTAAATTCTTTGCAAAGAAGAGACGTACCGCATTTCTTAGATGTAGGTTGTGATGCCATGTTGTAGTCAAAGATCGCGTTGGCACGATGTGACAGGAGCTATAGATGTAATTGAGTCTTCGAGAGGGATACGAAAATTTCGAAATCGATTTTAATAGAGAGGGTAAATCAAGAGAGAGGGTCTTTCTTCTCTTTTGACGGAAAAGAGAAGTATTTCCTAGTCCAGTGGCAGAAGGTTGGTGTTGTTTGGGGTGAGTTCTGACTCGACGTACGACCCCCACCAACATTTTTATCCAGACTCATTGCCCCGCCATCGGAGCCGTAGCTCAACAGCTCAGGGTCCATTGTCTAAATCTAGTCATCCTTTAATCCTTGAATACTTTTCTTTAGCCTAGAGATAGTCGTCAAGGGTATTAATATCCGGGAAATTTAATGACCCTTAGTATGTATACTACTATTCAATTATATATGAATGCTTAGGCATATCATGTCGGGTACAACCGCTGCCTTCTAGGGTTGGCAGTCTGTAACCTTGATGGCTTCTCGCTCTTAAGCAATAATTCATCACCCACGATATGCATGGAATGTTCTGTAACTTCTTTGCTTGATATATAGGGGTGGATCATAACAAAACCGGACACTAAAAGAGAGGAAACTTAATGAAAAAGAAAGCCATGTATCAAGTGGTTTGAATAATCTTATGGACGGCAACCAATCCCTACCAACTGCCTGTATACAACTGTTTCGTTCTTTAATAATGATGGATTCTCCCATGGCAAGAGCATGTAAGAGGAAAAGGAAACCTAGACAGGCACATAATGGCGATCACCGAATTGTTTAGACTTCTTGGTCGTTGTTGGACGGCCCACTAGATGGTCAAATAGGGCAAAGATGCACCCACATTGGATCAGCAGCCTTATTGTATGTGGCTTAAACACTTAAAAGATATCTATGGGAAAGTAGAGCGTAAAAACGCCTAGCTAAAAGCCTCGAAGTTTGTATCCCGCAGATCAATTATCCTACATTTGTCTGTATTGTATGACATCTATCGTCGCTCGTTGCTATATCCAGAAACATCATCATGCATACGCTGATGCATATCGATTCAGCTTTGCCACTGCGGAAACCCCGCCAAGCAGATCGCAAGATGCGTCATGCATCTGATACATGTGTAATCCGTCCTTCCCAGGAAAATAAACGCCAATGTGAATGCAACCCGAATTAACCCAAGTTTCATCGCTAAATGAGCGGAATATAAAGCACAAATTCAGTTGCTCGCCCATGTCGTTCTATGGTATACAGTGCTCTCATGCTGCTGTGATGGTTTGGCTGCGTCGGTTCTTGGAGTAGAGTTGGAATTGAAAGAAAATGATGATATCCTCAGAAACGGTGCCAAGAGAGCCGAGGAGCCAGGGAACGATGTTAATGAGATACTTCTTATCTTGGGAGAAGGCAACGATGCTGACGGCATATGTTAAGTTGGCAGTCGATGATAGCATAAAGAAGAGAATTGCCAGTCCTGGAGGAAATAAATGTTAGCTTCTCCCAAAGTGACACCGATATTGGACAAATAATACCTTCGCAAGATTTTGACTTGTAGTTCTTGATGATCTGGGGAATTCGAGCACTGGATTCACGGTCAGTTTCCAAATCTTCAATCCGAGCCAGAATGTTGCGTACATGAGGTAGCAAACAGCACTAATATAGCCAATAACCATTCCGATCCTCTCAGACAAAGGTGTGACCTCTTCCTGAGCATCCAGCATATTGTGTTCGACTCCCTGCCATGCCCCCGCCTTGTATGAGATGAACCAGCCAAGAGTCCCGGCGGCGTAAATGGCGAACAGGGCTAGCGCGTTGTATGTCCAGGGAGTTGTCGCAGATCCCTCGGTCTCGGTCTCGGCCTCCAGCGTCTTGCTGGCAGGTTCGTCCGTATTTCGTCGTGCTAGGAGAGGCGCCTCCTCGGTCGGGTCTGTCGCTTCGGCGGCAGCTCGCAATTCCTCGGCGCGGCGGGCATTGATGGTATTGTAGTAGAACGTCTGAGAGATGATCAAAACATCGGAGACACAAAAGTACATTGCTAATATGACAGCAGTTGGCGCCAGATTTGTTAAGAGGCCGCCTAGCGCATGTTAGCATGTTGTCTAAAGCTTTGACTCCGATAAAAAAAGTTCGGGTGGTGGGGGATCAAGAATGCGCCAGATTCAACACCGTCGTGCATAATGAACCCTTATCGGTGATGAGGGGAGAAAGGGTTTGACAAACCTATTAGATTTGTCGCATCGCCGAGCATCCAGACGATGAGGAACGGCACACTCAAGGCTTCGGCGCTCTTGTTTCGGTAATTGATGACCATCTGTGGGAGCTGCGAAGAATTAGAGGTGATCTCGTGACACGACTGGGAGAAGAACAGAAGCGTCGCCAAAGGAGGATCGAATACATACAATGACACAAAGCCATGCCGCCATGCTAATACTTCCAAAGATGCCGGATATTATAGTGTGAAGAGGCAGTTGTTTGGCTGCTGCCTCCATCACAGTTGTCGCGAGAGAAGCCATGATGGGCGACCGATTTGCTTGGACTGATACGGGTCGTCGGTAAAGGAGAGTACAAGCAGAGGAGATAGGGGAGAAACGAAAGGTGATGAGGGTTCACAACTATAAATGGGTGGGCAGAGGAGAGGAGGGCTTAAGCTTGTGTTAAAGAAAGGCTGTCGCTCAAGTCCGCTCAGATGTCTCAAGGCGGTCCCCGATCAGCCAACGAGAAAGAGCAGGAGTCACAGCCAAGGGCTGAGATAGGGAGGGATTTCCTCCTTATCGCGCCGCTATCATGAGTCTTTCAGTAATGGCCTCTTTCTGGTGGTCAGCCAGGGCTCCGATTGGCAGCAGCCGACTTCGGGTTACGATAGCAGAAGCGACCCTTGACAGGTCTTGACGCATGTCAGTCCGCCGTAGTGGGGGGATGGAACGGTAGGCTTTCCGCTGTAACTGCTTTCGTCCAGCGCTCCAGTGACGGGCTGGCTGGTCCCCCAGACATGATCTCAGGCGGCATAGACTAATCTACAGTGGACCTTTGAGGGTCTGGTCCGGGCTACTAGTACCTATGGGGCACTGTATCATCGCTTTCTTGGCTTACTACTACATGCGACTCCTAGCTCGGGCTACTGTAAATATGACTAATACCCCGTATTTCACTGTATTTTGGTTCTGTCACAGCACTGGACGGTACAAAAGTAAAGCTTCAGTCGCGGCATCTCCACGGAACCTTGAACATAGATAGGCACCTAAGCAAACCATAGAAAGGCTGCCGTCACAGCCACTTAATTCCACGGTCGGCTGACATTTCAATAGCTCTGCCCGTCATGCCTTCTTCTGTTCCCGCGACACACCATCTCTTTGCCTTGCTAACATTGATTCGCCCGATGGTCCGATGTGGGTTCCTCTGGTAACCTTGCATGTAATGTTTCGCTCTTTGTCCCTGCTGCTACGCCTCACATGTCCAGGACCAGCTGAGACGCATGGCTGACCTCTTGGTCACTGGACCGCCTTTTGAGACCTACAAGCACTACGGTGGGTGCAAGGTACGTACAGTGTAGCGCAGCTCAGCCAACGGGGCAGTGATTGGACGCATTTCAGCAAATAGCTGCCCCCGATAGTAGCTCCGATAGTCAGCAATCACTACCGGTAGATAGAGAGCTACGCAAGCTGCACCGAACATCATCAACAAAGCTCCCAACCAATACATCATCGGCTGGTTCTGCACATTGCCTCGTTCCGGCAGCACAACCACAACACCATCTTCTCACAATCACATCGTTCTCGTGCGTTTTGTGACGCCGCCGCTAGAATCATGAAGTTTTCTAGTGCCATCACTTTGGCTGTCACCTCCCTACCAGGAGCATTGGCCTGGGGAAGTATGTCTGATGCATGCATACATCTTCAAGAATGCCAAGGAGCTCCTGATTGCTAACCTATCATGATTGTTTCTAATAGCTCTTGGGCACGTCACCAGTGCTTATCTCGCAGGCCAGTTCGTCTCCAACGCGACTGAGGCACACCTCAAGCAACTCCTGCGCAACAATGACGCCGACTATATGGCCAAGGTCGCAAGCTGGGCCGATTCCATCCGCTACACTAAATGGGGTCGCTTCACCAAGAACTTCCACTTCATCGATTCCCACGACAACCCTCCCGAGTCTTGCAATGTTGACTTCGATCGCGACTGCAAGGATGGCGAGTGTGTCATTACTTCGCTAGCCAACTACACCCAACAGTTGCTCGACCCGAAGCTGCCTGCATGGCGCCGTGCTCAAGCCGCCAAGTTCGTGATTCATTTTGTCGGCGATCTGCACCAGCCGCTACACAACGAAGACGTCGCTCACGGTGGCAATGGTATTCATGTGCTATGGAATGGACGAGATTTCAACCTACACCACGTATGGGATAGCTCGATTCTTGAAAAGTGGCTCGGTGGCATCCGCGGAAAGCCATACCCTATCGCCGAGAAATGGGCCAATGATCTTGCCAACGAGATCAAGAGCGGTAAATATGCAAGCGAGAAGGAGTCTTGGTTGAAGGATATAGACTTCAACAACCAGATCGACACAGCGATGGCCTGGGCGCGAGAATGTAACGCCCTTGTATGCACTCATGGTAAGAGATTTGTTACGCCTACGAGAATGCTTAGAGGATTTGTATACTAACGCGCTTTTTAGTTTTCCCAGAAGGCCCAGAGGCAATCAAGGGACAAGAACTGAGTGGTGAATATTACGAAAAGGCCGCACCTGTTCTCGAGAAGCAGGTTGCCCGAGCTGGCTACAGAATGGCCGCTTGGCTCGATCTCATTATTCAAGAATATCAGACAAAGGAGGATGCAGAGCCGACATCAGAGTACCTGTAGGTCACGGTTCTGTCGTCGTTTCTGACCCTGCCAATGATGTTTCCCATGATGAGAGTCGCCCAGCGGTGGATAGACAACAACCACGTCGAGTTCAAGACGTCTTGTGTTATACCGCTTTTGTAATGAAGATAGTGATGGGTACTGCAGGATTTTGTAACAATAGGTACGGTATGTTTGGGTTCTTCTGGCATGTTACTTTTAGGTACGATGCGCGGGTGGTAGGGTATAGGATGTGGACAATAACATTTGTGATGACGTCATAGTCAAATTGATGATTATGGACATGTTAACAGACATGAGATTGACGAATGAGATGCGCGACTATGGTAGCAGAATAAACCTGAAAACGTCGTTTTGGATTGTGCCATACGAGATTCCCCAGGTTTCATGTTGCCGGCGGGGTTGGACGGCGGTAAACCCAGCTGTTTCTCTGATGACAAATAAAGGTACTCGGGGGAAAGATATGTTGATAGACCTGTTGTGGTTGTCATTTGACGTGATGGATGTTTTGCGTTTATGGATCGAGATGACTATTCATGGCCATTTTTTGAGGCCCAGGTTTGTAGGGATGGATGTGATGTGATCTATGAAATGTGAAGTCGATTCCAATAATAGCCATTAGAAAGAGGAGAATCATCTGTTGATTATGTATATGATGGTATCATGAGGAATTACCTGGCGTTTCCAATACGGGTAACCCGTACATCTCGCGATATGAACCCCAACCGTCTTCTTCTGTTATACTTCGTATTGTTCCTGAATTCTAAACTCATAATCTCCAAGGCTGCTCCATTAAGATAAGGACCACCACCTTATCGGCTGGAACCGCCCTGGCCTGTCGCTCAAACGGCCAGTGCCTGAAATGTTTGGCCATGGTTTTCCCCGAGGCGCTTCATGGCCTGCAGCCGAAACCGCAAGCGCCGCTCGGTGGCGACTCCCATTGGTCAGATGCCCTTAGCACAGACAGGAGTGAGACGTTTAGAGCCTCATAGACTGTCGTCTACTGCTTCAACCTCTGACAGACTTGCTCCATCTCTTGTCACCTTGGGTGCAAGTGTATGCACGTTTATGCAGGTGGATAGACAAAGCAGTGGCTGATTGAGCTTCTTTTTGTGTGAACCCCTTGGCACTTTTTTTGCATCCGCATTAATTAAGAGTTGGACTTTAGCCTCGGGCCTGTTTCGAGTCGACTCTCCTTCTGACAACGCTAATGCTTGCTCCGCACAAGAATCTGTTGTTTCCGTGCCTCTCTTACAGCGTTATTATGGAGTTAATGATCATCGAGTTCTTATGCTGCTTCCTTGTTGGCCAGAAGCCAAACTCTGCTGACCCCCTTGGCATGGCTTGATGGCGCTTGTGGATGATGCAGGCACCCGCCTTGGCCCACCACCATCAGAACATCTCATAGTCGATATAGATCCCGCATCCGTCTATGCCTGAAGCTCTTACACACTATCCCGTTCATCGCTGTGCCGTGTTGCCGATTTGCTGTTTCGTCTCCTCGCCCCTGTCCGAACTGATCCCGATCATCATGGTCTCTCAGAAGCTATAATGCCATTCCTATCCCCCATTATACCACCCTCCATCCTTTTAACCCACAGCCATTCTTTCTCTTCTATCCTCCTCGACATAGTCGTGTGTGGCCACTTTCGTTCATTTCCTCATCTCTCTCCTTTCTCCCTGTGTCTGTGACACATTTTTCTTTTCGAGTTTCATATTTGTTGCTTCAATCATTGGTCTGGTACCAAGCTTTTGCTTTCAGTTTTCATAAACCCTTCTTTTTGCTTCCAAGATGCATTTCAAGACTATCTTGACCGCCGTAGTGGGACTGGCCGCCGTGTCCGAGGCCGCTCGGGTCCCGAAAGGAAGCCCCTTTGCTCGAGCTCTGGAACGACGACAGAACAACCGAAACGGCGGAAACCGTGGAGGTCGAAATGGTGGCAACGGAGGAAACGGTGGAGACAACAACGGCGGCGGTAACGGTGGCGGCGGTGCGGTCGCACTCGATGCCAATGTTCTCCAAACCGGTTCCCAGCAAGATGGAAACAACCCTGGTGCAGATGGACAGTCTGCATCCGCTACGTTAGTGAGCTTGCTGACAGTAATAACATGCAGAAACTAACGATTGATAGTGATGATTCCAACTTTATCAACTTTTGCAGCGGCGATACTCTCACCAACGGTGAGCAGATTCGTCAAGGATCTTGCAACGGAATTCGTCAGTATTGCCTATCCATTTTACACTGCTTCTTACTGATATCTCTCCAGCCATGGGTAGGATCCCTTCTGTTGATAAAATGGTTGCCAGTGTTTTCGTGAACCCCAAGAATGGCGACAATTTGCCCGCCAACCAGGATTTCACCATCCAAGTTCAGATGATTAACTTTGCCGCCGGCACCTTCACTAACGCAACATCCACTTACTACTCCGCTCCCCAAGATTTGAATGACAATGGTGTTATCATCGGACACACTCACGTCACTGTACAGGACACTGGAAACAGTCTCAACCCTAGCACTCCGCTGGACCCCCAGCAGTTTGCTTTCTTCAAGGGTATCAATGA
The DNA here is from genome assembly GCA_004303015.1 of Cladobotryum protrusum. NCBI lineage: Eukaryota > Fungi > Ascomycota > Sordariomycetes > Hypocreales > Hypocreaceae > Cladobotryum > Cladobotryum protrusum. The sequence goes on along the minus strand of RZGP01000002.1, from coordinate 6,839,126 downwards.
CGATGGCAACGGTCAAGGCTTGCTTTCTGCCGACGTTGCTGGTGGTCTTCCTGCTGGAAACTACCGTCTCTGCTCCATGTCATCCTCTGCCAATCATCAGCCTGTCTTGATGCCCGTTGCCCAGCGTGGTGCTCAAGATGACTGCGTCCGTTTTACCGTTGGTGGTAACAATAACGGAGGCGGTAACGGAGGCAATGGTAATGGCAATAACGGCGGCAACAGCGGGAATAATGGTGGTGATGGTGGTGACGCAGGAAACAACGGAGGGAACGGCGGCAACGGTGGTACTAACAACTCTGAAATTCCCGGCAACCAAGGTGGCCAGGGAAATAATGGTCAAGGAGGCCAAAACAACCAAGGTAATCAAGGTGGTCAGAACGGTCAAGGTGGCCAAGGTGGTGGCCGCAACGGCGGAGGCCGTAATGGTGGTAGCAACTCAACGTCCGGAGGCAACAACAGTGGGTCAAGTAACAACAAAGGATCACCTAATGGAACCGATGCTGATAAAGGTAACCAGAGCGGAGCCAAACCCAGCTCTTCGAGTAATGGCAATGGCAAAGGAGGCGACGCCTCCAAGGGCACTGATCTTGGCGGCATCCCGGCCCCGGCGGTGACGGGCACTGGCGACAAGAACAGACCCTTTGGTGTAGATGGCAACTCCTTTACTACAAAGGCGTTTGCGGAGCTGCGAGCTTGTGAAGTGCAGTTGCAGAATTGTATAAAGGCAGTGGTTGCGGGCAAGATGGGGGGTCAGGTGAAGACGGGTGATTGTCAGAATCAGCTCAAGAGCTGTACGGGGAAGATTGCACAGGGGCTTTAAGAGCGCCCTTTGAGGCAGGAAAGCAGTTGTTTATTGTTTGATAGTTTTTTTTGTTGTATATTGAGGTTTGCCTTGCAAACATGTTGGATAAGAGTGTGTTTATGAATGGCGTCTACATTGATAGTCTTTAGCCTACCTCTCTCTTGGTCCCTCAATCTCATCTTTACTGCGTAGAGCAAAGGCTGGGAAAGAATCAATCGCCGGAAGCGAAATGAATTTTATAAAATCAATTACTTGATCTTTAAAAACACAATGAAAAGAGTGCTTGGGGATGGTTGATTTCATTCGCCATCTCAGGGGCTCAATGAGTGTCTTACACAATCAGTGCAATGAACCCACCATGCTTTTCTCGAATTGAATAACTCTTAAGCTTAAAGAAGAGACTAGAAGCATACAAACCGTCAACTTGAATTTTCCTTTTCTCATAGTAAAACTGTGTGAGTGTCGGAGCATGGTTCCAAGGGGTTGCTCGGGCCCAAGATCCGAGACGGTGGCTTGTAAGACGATCCGGCGAGACCGGCCGATGGGCCCTACTTTAGTTGGAGAAAAGTTAAAATGCCTAGTTTAAATCGCCTGTACATTGTATGCATCTCTGACTTGCATTGGCATCTGTGCGGGGAGAGGGGGGAAGGGAAGGGTTTGACACGGAGTTGCGACAAGGAAATGTTGGTGGATGCCTGCGGACTGTTTCGGCTAAGTCGCAGGTTTTCCATCAAACGTGATTTGCTGTCTGATATTGGGTTTGAAAGGTAGGGATGTAAAGGATGAACGGGACATAGCGAGGAATGAGTGAATCAAGTTATATTTATTTTGTTTGGATAACGGTATGGAACTCCAAAGGTGCTGTAATGGGTATCGATCGTGGGTTCTGAGCCACCACGAATAACGTCAACCTTGATGTAAAAAAGAAAAAGAAAAAATGGCAGTGGACTCCTCTCCAATAATCTTATGCTTGGTGAAATATGCATCTTCCCCTGAACCAAACTCGCCACCCAGACGCCAATACTCCGTTTGCCAATGACATCCCCAAATGATCGTCTTGCGCCTGCATCTCAAGTGCAGCCTCCATTTCAATGCGAGCAAGTTGCGTTGATCGTAAATTGGTAAAAGATTTTGAGTAATAAATGATATTATTTAGCCTCTTCTAGGTCTATCAAATGTTAGTAAATCGTCGACGATGATTGTGCTGCACATGAGCCGCTGATGCTCGCACCCACCCACAACCATACGGTGTCACGACGCCAAAGAAGCAGTCGCCAGACTTTTTCTCCACAACTTGGTTGTCATAAATGGGCGTGATGACAATTCCGGCACTGGCAAAGGAGACAACAGTCGAGATGACGGCGAGGAATAATGTTGACTTCATTTTTAGTTGAGGAACTCGCACCGGGCGGTTTGGCAGGGAATGAATGGATGGGAGTGGATGTGTGTGAAGCGTATTAGTGGAGTCTTGCCAGCAAGAACTTGACGCTTTCAAGCAAACGCAATCGAAATGAAAAAAGATTATACAGAAATTCCAAATGCCAAAAACAAGTGAAAGTAAAGCAAAGGAAACGAAAGAGAGAGAAACGACGGCAGAAGGGAAGAAAGGAAGGAGTGGAAAACACGAAGAAATGCTGGAGCAAAGCGCTTAAGATGCCTGAACGCTGGGCATTCCCATCGCAGCGCTCCGACGACTGCTGTCACAGGTGGTAGTTTTTCTGCTTGCACACCCAAGCCAGCCAATGAAAAAGAGCGGTGGCGTAAGAGGCCATTTGCTTGGCTCTGCTTGTAAGCGCTGTGGTGGGCCGTTGGACAAGCACTGGAGTCAACTAAAAATAGCACCCACTCTCCCCCCCCCTGGCCTCTCAACGCATGTCCACTGAGACAGAGAGTCGGAACTGCAACTCATACTGCGACGTACGGGAGGGAGTACAGAAGAGGCGGGGGACACATGGAAATTCGATATCGGCTTTGACACGGCCATGTTGGCCAGCACCCTAACAGACGGTAGAAAAATTACTTGATTGGTATATGTCTCAGAGCAGTATTGAAATATATGAATGAGTTCGTTATTTGGAAAAGCTGCTCCGTTGTTGATGAAGCATGGGAGAGGCAACAGTCCGAGATGCCGAACGTAGATGAATCTCTGGTGCGACGCTTCAGAACTTGACTTTTGCGACCAAGACTTGAAAGGTGTGGCCAGATGCAGCGTGATGGCGCTAATGGTACCCGACATGCTATACCGAAGCCATGCTCGAAAGAAATCAGGTATTCAACTCTTCACGTGCTGCTTGTCCTAAAAACCAACAGGTTGTGGCATCCAGAGACGAGCCAATGCCGCAACGACAGAATGCAGAACAGACATCACACTGATATAAGGATAGATACCCATCACTGCAACCTCTATCAATCGTTCCAACCGTAATTCACACACTCTCTTTTCGTCCCATCGGCCGTAAATGTCGATTCATTACTAGCAAATTATGCATATTTCGTACAGCATGGCACAACTCTCCCTCAGCCCCTCCCTCCATCATGGTTCTCCATGCCATTGCCATAAATGGTATTTGAACCTAGCACTCCCCCTTCCCAACCCCACATAACACATTACTCTCAGCAACATTCTATATCGTTCGACGCTTTATGAAGGGGGCACTGGCGCGGGTGCCTCAGTCGCAGTTCCGGTCTGTCCGCCAGGAGGAGGGATAAACAATGGTAGGTATGTGACAGCGAGAGCCATGACTACAAGGTTTCGTTAGCTTTCCAATCACTATCCAAACTACCCTCAAGTCCAGAAGTTCCATGGCAAAGGGAGACTTACTCGACATGCCGACGGAAAAGTAGCCGGGCGTGCCCTGGCTCTTCTTGCTCTCCTCACTCTCACCCAACCAAGTCTGAATAGAGAAAACAACTGCGCCCCTATCACAAGAGTTAGCCGCTATATCTCCCTCAAGAACAACTGCTTCAACTCCAATGCGCCGCGCATGCGCTCAACCTCTCCAACTTTCCCCCAATCCCACCACTTCCCCATGTAGATTCGCAAGAACAACAGTCTATCGCGCGCAGCCGAAGAGAATGTGCATGTATGACATACCATCCAACAAACTTATTCCTCGTAAACATCGCTGCCATGGGCAATGTAGAAGACAACGTCGAAGCAAGCTCGGTCGACTCGCCCTTGGCCGAGGGCTCCTGGTATGGCACGACTGTTTCCCAGCAATTAGCCAACCTGCCGTGTTCGCACGAATTGCATGCTGCGCTTTAGCTCATGGGGGATACACATACTCAATTCCGGCCGTCGCATATCCTTGGTTGGCGCCATTGTGAATGGTTTTGTGTAGAAAGGACCTGGAGGGCAATGGGGATTTGGACAGATGCTCAGCGCAGCTTGAGATTGTTGCCACGATGAATTGGGGATTATTGGTTTCGAGAAGGTGTCCTATTCGGGTTAGCCAGTTTGCGCACCATAATCATGGCCCCACTCTCCATTCATCTCACACTCCACCAACATCAAGACATCGCCAACGGTCGTCAGCTCTCTAATGTTAAAGTCACAAGAACTCAAAGTCAAGATATAATGCAGTAGTGATATTCAAACTTCCCATCCAGAGAGAGTCGAGATACATTTTGAGCCAACCAGAAAAAGTGAAAAGCTTTGCTTGAGCTTTTGTAGTCGACCCTGCGACTTTTCCCAGTCCCATCGCTCCCATAAAGAAAACACCATAACCCATAGTTTCCAGACCTTATCGTACAACAAATATCCCCACCGCCGTTCAAATAACCTGAAACAACATTAAAGAAAATACATAGGGAAAAACAAACCAAAACGCAATCCCAAGGGCATCGTGTCCGCCATCCCAGATCAAAACGCCGAAATAGCATACAGGTAATTTTCAACAACACGCTTTTTTGCCCTTTTGTGTTCCAAACAATACGTTTTACGCCACACGAATAACGACATTCCATGATAGAGCGCCAGCCTCACGAATAGCACAAGCAAGGCATCCCCTCTTGCGTCGGCTAATGATGGCGTTCCAGCCCTTTTGAGCGCACAAGGCCCGGATGAGGACCTCCATATCCGATCCGTATTGCCTCTTTCTCGTTTCAAAATGCATTTTTGCGGCGGCTGAGAAGCTGCCCTTGCGCTCGATGATGGGTGATGAAGCAGGGGTCTCCAAGCGTTCGAGGATAGGAGACGTCGGTGCGGAGGCGAAATTAGTGATACAGTCGATGACAAGCACTCGGTTTTGTGCTGCCTTTCCAGATGGTGGGGTTCCAAGAAGATCAGACAATTTCTCGTTCTGTCTTTTGAGGAGTTCGGAGATATGAATTACAGAATAGTTGTAGAATTTATGGAGTGGGTGACCTGTAAAACAGTTAGATCGGCATTTAAGAGTAGTGATATGATGAGGTAACTTACCAGCTCGATAGACTGATCGCGAACCTACACCCAAAGAATCTGAACCGTCAAAGTCAATCTGTCGCAACGTCGGACTAGAAGGCGACTTCAAGACTCTGACTCGTCGGGATGGCGAGCAAGGATGAGCAGTAACAAAATTGACATCATATTTCAGAGCAAACGTGTACTTCTCATCCCTCTCTCCATCAATCGAGGCATAGAAGCTAACCATAGCTGGGTATGAAGCCAAGTCGGGGGCTTTGCACGTCTCAACCATGGGGGTGACGACGATTTCGGCGAGCGGAGTGGGATGCATGAGGTCGGAAGAAGGCTTTGAGAGCTCGAGAGCTTTGAATTCGATAAAGACGCTCGGTGGGGGGGCATCATAGTTGTTTTCGTGGGGGATCGTAAAGTCGGTGGGCAAGACATATTCTTCTTTTCCATCCCCCAAGATCGAGGATTCACGCTCGAGTCCCCTCTTTCCCCAAAGTCTTGCCTTTCTGCCGACTTGAGCAATGTCGGCTATCCAAGGTTAGCAGGTAAATAAAGTTAGATATGGAGGACAGTGACATACCAGCAACATCATGCACTTCAATGTTAATCCAGCCCTCACCCATGCCCTCAGGCATAATGTCTGTGGACACCCATCCCATGCACTCAGCCGAGCCGTTTCCAGCAGCCAAGACTCTACCAACAATGCAAGAGGTGCTCCAGAAACTCTTATCCGAGTAAACGAATCCGCTGCTCAAATTTGCAAAGGAGCCCAGCCTAGCTAAAGCCTCACTGTCATTCTCAAGCAAGGTCGCCATGAGGAAATGGCTCAAAGCATCACCAGGCAGCATCAAACCAAAGACATACGACTTGGACAGCCAGCCAGAAGAGTGGAGTGCTGCTGCCATCCTGCGGCGTCTTGCATGTGCTCGCTCCTTGTGGTGGCCACGTTGGCACGTAACATCCCATGCTCCAAAATAGGAATCCTTCTCAGATTCCTTCTTCAATGGAGTTGGAGTAGGAGTCGGCGGTTGCAACGATGCTGGCGCAGCCATGCTCTGGACGCTTTCAGAAATGCATCGCTCATAAGCATCAATTCCAGGCCACTGAAGCTTCCTTGCGAAATGAGTCAAGCCATCGACTTGCCTTTGGCCATGTCGTCCTTTGATTGTGTAAAAATGTGGGGGCGATGGGGGCCGGTTTCCATGCTTGTGCTGATCGTGGAGAGAGATCTTGCTGGCCAAGGATGCTAGCCAGCCATGACCAGTTCCGGTACTGCCCCGGCGGAGAGCAGCTGGGTTTAGGAAAAGTGGCGCTGGGTCTTCTCTGACAATGTCGATATTCTCCATCCAGCTGCGAGCCAATAGTATAGACCATTTGACAGCCAAAGTGGCAGCTCTCTCAAATTGAACCACATCAATGGCTCTGAAAGATGAAGCCCCAAACTCTTCTCCATCCGTAATGGCATCCAGTCTGAGGAGTAGCTCAGAGGAAACCAGTATCTGTAACAGCAGCCAGTACTTCTCCTCTGCTCGCTCGGTAGAGCTTTTGGCGTCGGTGATGGACGTATCATCATCCAATTCATCACCATACCGGTTACCCCAGAGAATCTGGCCAAGACGAACACGCCACTCAACATGAGTCAAGTCAATCCAGACATTAGGTGTGCCGAGGCACTTGAGAAGAGCATTAATCTGGTTGGGAACGCTTTTGGGATCTTTCTTATCCACAAGGATCATCTTGGCCGGCCTCATCAAGGAGTGGAAAAGATCGTTGTACGTCTCAGTGGATGACTTCTTTCGAAGTGTGTTCTTGCGGTACAACTCCCCATTGCGTTGGAGTCTGTCAAGTAGTTCAGGTTGGGGAATGCGGTGCAACCATCCATCTTTGGACAACATACGCTCCCGGGCTTCAACTACAGCACGAGCCTTTGTGCCAATACTCTCAAATCCGAATTGCTCTTCCTCCAGAGAGTCACTAACACCAAGCTCAAGGGCAGCCTGGTAGCCAATGGTTCCCTTCTCCAGTCCCTGCATGCTCAGCATATTTGGTCTCTCACGACACTTGACATGGAAATGGGCCTTGCGAGTCTCCTCGGCCTCCCGTTTAGCCTCAGGGTCACGGTTAGTGTCCCTGGTAAGGTGTGGCCAGGCGGTAACACCGCTCCATGCCTTTGCTTCGATTTGGACATGATCGGTAAGGTCTCTAATTTCCAATTCCTCGTCAAAGGGAAACGCTACGCTGGGATGAGGTGCGCCAGGAAAGTGGCTCTCGCTGCGGGCAAAGTACTGGGGTGCGCCGGAGAAGAGCTTCTCAATGTCGTCCTCGCAGAGAGGAGTCGCCATGATTTGTTGGTTGCTCATTAACTCCGGCATTGTAATGGTTGTTGTGATCGATGCATTGGTCTATGTAACAGTTGATGGATTGTTTTTTTCTCTTCGTATTCTTCTTCTTCTCTCCTTGTGTCAAGAAAAAAAAGAGAAGCAAAGTTCAAGGTCGCGTGTCCAAGAAGGAGGAGTTGGGAAGAAAGTTGGTGGCAATAATAATGATGCAGTTGGTGGTTCGATCTGGCCGGACCTTCGGGGTCAATGGCTGTGGAGGACGGTCTGGGTCTGGGGCAACCTGGGGGGACCACTAGTGGGGCAAGCCAGTGGAAACAGCAGGGGTTCAAAGACTGCTAAAGGACCATGGTCAGGTGGGCACACACACACATTGAATGGAAGGGCAAAGACTTGGTGGTGGTGGGTGGGTGGTGAATGGGTGCCAATTGCTGCCAATGCTTTTTTTCCCTGGCTTCATTTTTTTCTGGCAGACCGGGGTAAGGGAGAAGAAGATTGGGTGGGATAGGGATGGGATGGATCATAGTGAGACATTTGAAGCTTACTGCAATGTTCTGTGTAACCCGTTCCCGTTGACTGTAGTATGTATCTATGTATCTTTAGTCAGTCTGTCAGTGGACAGTCACTCGGTCACTCAGTGTCGAACAGCGTAAAGGTTCTCCCATGCTCAATGCATCATGTAGGTAAGTGCAGTGCTAGGCAGGCAAGTCAGTCCCCATAGATCCCAACCTTTCTATACCTACATACATACTTCAAGTACCTGCTACTACTAGTACTATTCGGATGCAGCGGAATAATGCATCAAGGTGAAGAAACTAATGCTAAGATGGTACATCGTATTTGCATGGATCCATGGGATGGCATGCTGCGGATGCATTCGTCAAAACAAGTACCGCAGCTGCAGCAGAGTGGTACCACTGTTAACGCTCCACCAACCTCTCTCCACTTAGCTCAAGGCTCTTGTCTCTCTGCAATCTTGATTGTCTGGCTGCTCGTTCGGCTGGTCCCTAGATTTCCCCGCATTTACCCAGTTGGTAATAGAGCTTTGTAACCAAAACCGTCATATCCAGAGGATCCTCTCCTCTTTTCTCTTCTCCTTGTTCTTGGTCTTGTCCCTGTCCGACTAGTCTGTGCTGCGTCGTCTTCTTGGCGTTTCACTCGGTGTACATACGTACCTACAAGCAAAGTACCTCATAATCCATGATGCATACTAGGTAGACGCAACCTGACAACTAAATACCTCGGTGACCTGACCCTCCCTCTGGCGGAGAACAGGGGTTCTCTCTTCCGGTGGAATGGGGCCTTTCTTCGGAGAAGGACTAAAAGAATAAGCATCCCACGTACCTAAATGGGCGCGGCACTTCTTTTAACGACTCCGTAATTACCCAGCATGAGATAGACGGACGGACGGGCCATCTCTCTTTTCAGGAGGATTCATTGTTGGTAATCATTTGCAAGATCATCTCATTGAAACGATCTGCAAAGAAAAAAGAGCCCAGCCACAGCCACCGCACCACCGCTCAAATTGGACGCTCCCTCAGGTAAGGTAGCATTAGCCGCCGTAGCCAAGCCTTGTTGTTTATTCCTCGTATTACTATAGGCCGTTGGTGAATCATGAAAGCTGCCGCATTCTCTCCCTCACACGCGTCAAGCGAGTGCAACTCTAGTCATGATGCCAAGAGCTCAAAAGAATGCAAAGACACCCTCCAAGATTGACTGCCTTGGGTCCTGGAGACGAGCCAATATTGATGCCTGGGCACGGTTCACACATACTTGTACATACTCAGTACGCAAGGTAACCCTTCCAAGGTAGGGTAGGGTCGTATTCCCGTCGCCTATGGCCGAATACTCGACACGTTCCGGGTTCCAGATAAACTCGCTACAAAGAAAACCTTCTTTACTGGAGAAAATCTGGGTCATCACCATCACACACGTGCTCCTGAACGCCGCCTCATTTCCCAGTCCCACGGGTTGGCTCCATTTCGCTTACTTATCTTAGAAACAACGCTTAACAATCGGTATTCCGTAATCAATCTATCTCACTTATCACATCGGAACAAACAGAGAAGAAAAGAAAAACTGTAAACTCCGTGATGGACCTTCTGACAGACGCGTGGCCGTAAAATTAAACTGAGCCGCTCAAACAAAACGCCAAGACTCGGCATGTCTCTATATTTTGGGTCTGGAACGTATTATCACCGCTGCAGCCCGTCTTGGCTACCGGAATAAGAAGAAACTATGCCGTCTTTCGGCATTCCAATTCTGAAAGTTGCCATGAGCATTACTCTCCACACACACTTACACTCACGCACACTTGTTTGATGGGTTAAACGCTCCTGGGTATCTTGTATCCTGTTACCGTAACGCCTCGCAATTATGCTTAAATAAACCACCACAGAAAACCCCCCTGTATCACGACACCTTCCAATCAAAGACTACTTCCATCGACATCGATAGTATGATAAGCCTATTTCCATAACCGAGCTTTAGTAAGAAAAGCATATCCCTTGTGTAGCCCAACTGTCGTGCGTCATGCCGGATTCGTATCATGGATAACTGTAAGAAGGTACTTTTGGTCTGGTACTATGACAATCTCCTGCTTCTTCGTTCGCAATCGAAGTAATCGAAGTTCGTCCTGCAAAGTATTAGTCGCTGCGTGGCTGGGTATGGTGGCTCAGGGGTTCTGGATGCACGCACTTCTGTGTCCACCTCTTGCACCAATTGCCCAGATCCATTAACAAAGTTCCATATCATCTGTGCGAATTCCTCCACCCCTTGTGTCTCGCTCTCCTCGGTTACAGGGGCTTCGTTTGAAAAGGTCGCTGCGGTGGACGCGTTGCGGGATTTGGCTGTCGTGAGGGCAGACAGCTGGCCGCTCGTCTTGAGTATCGATCCAGTCGCTCGGTCGATGATTATGCTGGCCTTGACGCCTGGTTTCCTAGATAGACGACCGAGCTTCTCTTCGAGAGCATCATGTCCGTTGCTCTAATCTCACTGTCAGTGCTGTGATCCGGTGGTGCGTGCGTTGTGGGATCCTACCGCTGGCGCATCTGCCATTTTGAAGTCTGGCGGTTCCGAGGCTTCTTAACGGACTTAGGTGAAGCTTCTGTAACAAATTGGCATTTATAGACAAGACCGTCTCATGTCGCTTGGCCTCCTGAACTTGTGGTGGGGAGCTGCACTGACGTCGCGCGTAGCACCGGCAAGTGTGCGATTCTGCCGCATCTCACCGCCAAAAATTCCAGATCCGCCGGTCATCGCCATCAAGCTGCAAACAAGCCATCATCAATAGACAAAGCGATTAGACAACGTGAGAGACAATTTTAATCGGATATTGAAATTTGAGATCAAAACTCGCTTAGAGGCTCTTTCTTTAAACTACACCCTCAACTCATAAACATACACAACCGCAAAAATGGGTTCCAGTGCCAAGAAGAAGAAGGAAAAGCAAAAGGACTTTCAAGTATGAGTTCACAGATATGCATTGCCGTTTTATGATACTTACAGCTTTCTATAGAAACCAAAGTTCAAGGTTGGAAAGGCGAAGCCAAAGGCCTCAAATTTCACTGATACCAGCTTCAAGTCCAAAGGTGGGATTCCCTTGCGCATAACTTTCAGTTCGTTTTACTGACCAAGTGATGCAGCAATTGTTATGGGCCATCAGTCTTTATCGACTGTAGCCCCAGATGTTATTCAACAGTTTAAACACAATCTCTCATTAGCATCATCTTCAAAGTCAGACAAGCAGCGCCGCGATGCGCTAGCATATCTCACCAGCCAGCTCTCATCAAACCCACCCGTCAATCCTGTGGGAACCAACACACTTCTACTCAAGCTTCTCCCACTCATATCCGATAGCTTCACACCAGTAAGAAGCCAGTTATTAAAACTCCTTCGTGCGCTTCCCGAAGATGAAGCGAAACATTGTACAGAACGTGCAATCATGTACATCCGAGCTGGAATGACACATCTCTCAGCCGATATCAGCAATGACGCTCTTGGTGTCATGGAATGGCTTCTTGATGTAGCAGAAAACGAACTTGTTACATGCCCTGGTGGCTGGGTGAAGACATTGAGTACATTCTGCGCCACAATGGGTTGGGCGATATCATCTTCGGCGCCGGGTTGGACGTCTGCTGCCCGGACAGGGCTGAAACCCAAAGATGCGCAAACCTTGTCACGACAAATATCTATATTCTCGAGATTTCTGCAAGCAGGCCTTAAATCAGAGGTTGCTACCGCATCAGGCCCCACCGAATATTGGGACAATTTGTATAGAATACCTCGATCATCCAACACTTTCGAATACCTAAACCTATTCAGCGCACGACGAGACGAAGAAGGGGAGATGTATCCTAATCGGGAGTCACGGCAACAGATATTCCATAAGAGATTCCTCGATCCTGTAACAAAAGGAGTAGAGAAGGCGAAGAAAGAGGGCGGTGCGACTGGAAGAGCAGCTGTAGGCCTTGACCAGGTACTGAAAACAGGGATGGGTGACTATGAAGTGTCGACAGCGATGGATACACAAGATCTTCTCAATCTATGGTGAAATCATTTAGCGAATACCCAAATTGGTAATTTTACTAAAATGAAAATAATTCTTCTGAGTGTTTGTCTATCACACGCAATGTCTGTTACCTTGATCCTCTCTTGATCATTACCCTATAGCACCCATAAGTGAGAATAAAAAATGCCAATGGAATGAGGCAGGTTGAGTACAAGGACGAAAAGTTAGAAAATAACATGAATTTAAGCAAAGTGGTTCATAGTTATGGTCTATTGGTGTTGAGCTAGATTAGCATGCATGAAGGTTGATCGCTCATTACCTAACAGTTTATACTGTGAGGTGCTTAGTGTCAGCTGTGCCACGTACTTCTCACATCATCATTCAGCCGCCTTTTCATCTCTACAATTACCAAGCGATTTGTCCTCCGTTCAAATTATTTGTGTTGCGTTACAAAATGACCAACCGAAATATTATAGTAACTGGCGCTACGGGAAAACAGGGACGAGCCTTTATCCATGCACTCCTCAACCCATGGAACAACAATGATATAAACGACCAAGCCTACCACGTCTGGGCCATAACACGAAATCCATCTAGTCCGTCAGCTACTGGGCTTATTGGAGCTGAGAGGGAACATGATAAGAACATAACCATCATTGGTGGAGATCTCAAGGATGCAGAAAGAATAAAGGAGATATTTACCCAAGTTTCGACTGCAGATGGGGGCATATTCGGTGTCTTTACTGTTCTGGCGTATCCAGGCCTTGGAAATAAGAGCGATGAAGAGTTGAAGCAAGGAAAGGTAGTTGCCTCCATACACTGACGTTTGAGAGTATAGCATCTAACCATTGGCGTTTTGGTGTTTCATAGATGCTCGCAGATTTGGCCTTGGAATTCAAAGTTCAAGCTTTTGTCTACTCCAGTACAATCCAACCTGGCCCAGGCCAAGGCGACGTACATGATGCCTCTCACAAAGCCAAAAGAGAAATTGAGTTATACAGCAAGGAGCTCGGTGATAGGGGTCTGAATTGGATGTAGGTTTTGCAATTTCAAAGAGGTACTATGGCCACAACTGCTGACAAGAGAAGAATTGTACGGCCAGGTTTCTTTATGGAAAACTTTGATGGCTTTTTGGGATCATTGGCAGTATCAATGTTTTCGAACGGTCTGAAAAAGGAGACGAATATTGCTCTCGTGGTATGTATCATTGCTATTCGCTCTTCTTCGGCTGGGGTATTGAATGTTGACAAATTCTATTTCCAGGCTACGGAGGATATAGGCAAAGTTTCTGCCGGCTTAATTCGAGTTAGTCTTGGGTCAATAACCGCTTTTAGTCTATGGCAATACTAATACGAAGAATAATCAGAATCATAAGCAGTACCTGGGCAAGACTTTATCGATCACAGGCGAATGCTTAACCATGGACGAGATCACGGCAACATACAAGAACGCTATAGGAAAGGATATGCCATCTACACCAGCATTCCTTTCGAATCTTCTTCTCAGATTTAGTACTGGAGCACAGCATGTGTAAGTTGAGTTCGCAGACTTAACAAATGGCTACACTCGCTAAGAAATGTTTCTACAGCGTAAAAGAAATAGAAAGAAACTATGAAGTGCGAGCGAATGGAGAATATCCTGAGTTTGATTCTGAAGTTGAACTTGCCAAGTCGGTGTGCGAGTTACAAGATTACCGTACTTGGATTACAAGTCGAATATCTAAGGGGGCTGAATAAAATAATTGGCACAGACACCTGGGAAATGAGGAGGGTTTACGAACAAGATACTTGGGAAGATTGGTTATCTTCTTCTGACTAGTGTAGGGCTTCTATTCTCTATAGAATCCCTGTCCAGATTTTAAGCACGACTATAAGTTTTCTGGGCCACATGGTTTCTTATGAGGCGATTTTGACACTGGAAACACAGAATGGATAGAGAACTAAACTACAGGTTTGATGATGGACTATGTTTAACAACTTGGATATGTCAACTGAATTCCAAAGTCTACAGGTTGTTAGAAACCCTAACTCCTATCAAACCCTTAGAATGGGATTTCATATGTGAGGAAGTATATTTTGCTATTTTAAGGGTATAGCCAGATGAAGACTATGTAAAAGTATATGTCACCACTCTTGTGCCATAGGGGCAATAGTAATTTATCCAGATGGTTGGGCTGTTGGTGTGACCCTACAAGAGCATCTGAGTAAATCACCACCAACTCTGAAGTCCATTTCTTTAGTAGCTTTTGAAGCAACACCAGTTCCAACGATTTTCTCTTGATCAGAGATTTAGGAAATCCAGACTGTTGCTGACCGTAGGCTTGCTGCTTGTCAGGATATGCGTTGATTTGTCTACTTCTGATCGGCTTCTTGCAGAGACTCACCGCTAACAGCAGGCATTTTTTTCCCTACGAGTCTTCAGATCGGGCATATTGATTCTCTTTGCCCCTCCATCAATAATCTGAGATGTATTATCTTTTATAATTTCATTTTATCGTTGCCTCGCCTTCATTCTTTCCTATGGGTATATGTCTAGTGATAGCTGGCCCCTGAACCTGCCATCTTAGCGACTAGCACGTGTTCCTCAGGGTCTTTATGCCTTTATCTTTCACTGAAGCTCAGTCCATTAGCTCTTTTGATGCACTGGGGCAACTGCTTCCATTTATTATCTCCTTCCCATTCACTATTTGGAAGGTTGTTGCCTGTGCAACAGAAGTTGTTGCCCCATCAGGCATCAAGCCCCAACTGCACAAGTATTTCAACACTCTTCTCCTCTTCTCTTTCCTTCCCTCTCCTTCTTTTCTCTCTCTTCATCATCAACCCATCACATCAACAACAGAGCATTCGTTTGAGCCCTGTTGGTGGTGGTTGTGCATCGTTTCTTTTGTCTCGTGTCCCTATAGACGAGACTTTGTCTTGACTTCTTCAATCTTTCTGTTTGTTGTCGCTGTGGAACGAGAACGTCTTGCTTCATTGCAGGTCAGTACCTTCTCTATTTCGACCCCCCAACATCTCTCTCTGTCATCTTCGAGCTGCCTGAGAGACGCTTCATCGTTTTCATTGTATTTTCACTTTTGCCATACTCCTCTGTACCCTCCTGGCTCGATGCGTGCTCTCTTCACTTCTCCAAACGCATATTCCTCATCTCTTCATTCTTTCATCCTTTCACACCTTTGTTTCTTTTCCATCATCAGTCATTGAAGGCCGTTGGCTTTCTATCTCTGCAGCCATCATCAGTTTCTCATCCGCTGGTGTTACTTGGAGCTCGTTGTTTTTCAGGCTCCTCTCTAATACACCATTCTTTCTCCTGCCATCCGTTTGCCTCTAACTCATTTCCTCGCTTCTTATCTCTGGCATCGTCCCCCACCTAGCAATATTTGCTTGAATTGAGCCAAAACTTACCATCAACTTGGAACGCAGGACCAATCCACAACGCAAAGATGGAGAAACCCCAAGACAATAAGGAGAATGTTGCCCCTGTCGTTGGAGATGACACCTCAATCCCAGGATGGGTAGAGAGACAAGCGTCCGACTACACTGCGATGTCCAGCGGTGTTACAACCCAGATTTGGGATGGAGGTGCCAAGATCTATCAGTGGAACGACGAGTTTGGTGACGTAGGCCCCAAGTTCCCAGAATTGGAGATTGAGTTGTTCGGCGAGCCTGAAGCTCGACACGAAAAGACTGGTCTTGATTTTTCCAAGTAGGTTCCAGCGTTCTTTCTCTGTCTTCCAATCTCACTAACAAGTCTACAGGATTGACCAAATCGAGGTTTTTCAAGAGGGCCCTGTCAAGACAAACCCTATTCCGTCCTTCAAGGACGCAGGACTCCATCCTGTGATGCTCGACAACGTTGAGCTGTCGGGATACGAAAACCCTACTCCGATCCAAAAGTATACCATCCCTGCCATTTTGCAGGGTCATGATGTGATCGGTATCGCTCAGACCGGTGAGTTTCTTTCTCGATGTCTTATTGAATCTATCTAACCTCTCATCAAGGATCTGGGAAAACGGCAGCTTATTTTGTCCCTATTCTGAGCAGACTGATGGGAAAAGCAAAGAAGCTTGCCGCTGCCCGCCCAAACCCCGCCACTTTCCAAGAAGGGCGGGATGAAGTGATTGCAGAGCCTCTGGTTCTCATCGTTGTCCCTACACGTGAGTTGGCTGTACAGATCTTCAATGAGGCCCGGAAACTGTGTTACAGAACGATGCTCCGGCCATGTGTGGTATACGGAGGCGTCCCTCTCCGAGATCAAATTGGCCTTTTGAACAAAGGCTGTGACATTTTGGTTGGAACACCAGGCCGTCTTGTTGACTTCATTGGTCGACCTCGAGTCCTGACTCTGCGACGATTGAAGTACCTCATCCTCGATGAGGCAGATGAGATGCTGGATGCCGGTTGGGAGGATGACCTCAGAAAGATTCTCTCCGGTGGTGGTAAGACTTTGTCAAACTCACAATGATTGCAGCAGGCTGATATGTACAATTTAGAACAAGATGAGGGCAATGTGAAGTATGGTCTCTTCTCTGCAACGTTCCCCAAGGCGGCCAGGGATCTTGCCAAGGAGTATTTGGCAGCATCCCACGTCCGTTTCCGCGTTGGTCGAGCGGGAAGCACTACTGAAAATATTAAGCAAATCGTCATTGAAGCAAGTCGTGAGACCAAGAACGCTACCCTGCTCACGCTCCTTGATGAAATGCCTGGTGTTCGGACAATTATTTTCGTCAACAGTCGACAGGCTGCCGACTCTCTCGATGATTTCTTGTACAACATGAAGCTCCCTGTTACTTCCATCCATAGCGATAGAACACAGATCGAGCGCGAGGCTGCAATGCGAGCCTTTCGTTCTGGCAACGCCCCTATCTTGGTGGCAACCGGAGTGACTGCTCGGGGTATTGACGTTCGCAATGTGATGCACGTTATAAACTATGACTTGCCATCAATGGACCATGGCGGTATTGAGGAGTATACTCATCGAATTGGTATGTCTTTTTATTCTCTCTATGACATAAATTACAACTAACAGAGACATTGAGGACGCACTGGTCGAATCGGCCATCGTGGTGTGGCCACATCGCTCTTTACAGAACGAGATGAGCCCATCGCGAGCGTTCTCACTCGAACACTCCTTGAGACCAAGCAGGAAGTCCCTCATTTCTTGCAGGCATATGTCCCGGAAGGTGGTGTTGAGGGTGGAAAAGTAAAGTTCGAAACGGAATCGGATTTTGATCCAAATGATCTCCCTGCGACTAGCGGCGATGGAGGTTGGGGTGGCGATGGGGACGGAGGTGACGAGGCTAACTCAAGCAATGCCTGGGGTGGTGGTAATGGTGATGATGCTGGTGG
This sequence comes from Cladobotryum protrusum, assembly GCA_004303015.1. Lineage (NCBI taxonomy): Eukaryota > Fungi > Ascomycota > Sordariomycetes > Hypocreales > Hypocreaceae > Cladobotryum > Cladobotryum protrusum. Next base: position 6,821,739 of record RZGP01000002.1, on the reverse strand, counting down.
CGATGCCGGTGGAGGTTGGGGTGTTGAGGATAACAACACTGGTGATGGTGAGGCATGGGGCAGCGGTGCCAAAGCTGCTGATCCTAATGCTTGGTGAGGGCCCTATGGAAAGCTTTGGCGTATGATTCTGAATGATCTTCACAAGATGTTTGAGGTTTTTGGCCTCCTAATAAGGTAGTGGGCAGAGAGATGTGGACTTGCAATCAAGGCAACCTATTTCTTCGATCCTTGACTATGGTAGTTTAGATCGTTAAGTTGTTATCTTGAATTGAGGATAGTCCCTTTAGGCTGTTGGTATCTACGTGCATGGGTATGATTGACTTATACCTATTAGAGTTGCAGAAGTCTTGGTGATACTGAGATGTGAATGCAATGGTAAAGAAGCTATAAGGACATTATAGCCTTGGTCGTTTTAACTAACAGTTAAGTAGTTATGAATACCTTTAATGAATAAAATGCAACAGTTTGGTTATCAAATTGACTGTCACTCGTGTTTGCAAGCCCATCATCATTTCTAACAGTCCTTTTTACATTTATTGTATGGCATTATTACTTATTAGCTACGTATCTATTTATTATATCGAAATTTCATTGCCCTCGTCCTCGCAATCACATACATCAAAATGTCAAATACCCTTGGCGTAGCCGGTTTACATGTTCTTTAATATCTTGGTCACGCCCGAGACTTTGGTCAGGACTGCTCCATAGCCAATCTCTACCACGCCCTGGGTGAAGCGCCAGCTGCGGTCCTGGTCGCGGACGGGGTACTGCACGGGAGGGGGGATGGCGGTGCGGATGCCTAGCCAGCCGAAGCGGTCTTCGCAGATGGCCTTGAGGTTGCAGAGACCGCGGAGGCCTTCTTCTCCTGCGAAACGGCCGTAACCCGAGCCAGCGACGCCGCCAAAGGGAAGCTGTACGGCGTAGTAGGCTGCAAAGTCGTTGACGGCGACCATGCCTGCTTTAAGGCCATGGACGATGGGGTACATGGCAGGGTCGCGCTCCGAACCGTGAACGGAGGCGCCGAGACCGAAGTTGGGGGCGTTGGCGATGGAGAGCATGTCCTGCGCTGAGGAGGACTTGGCACGGAGGAGGGTGAGGACAGGGGCGAAGCATTCGTGCTGAGCAATGCGCATGTCAGGGGTTACGTCGACGAGGAGAGTGGGCTGGAAGTAATGTCCCAGGGGGTAGTCTGGGTGGGAGTAGCGTTTACCACCGGCGAGGAGGCGGGCACCTTGGGATACGGCTTCGGCGATGAGTTGTTCGAGGCGGGAGAAGGAGGCGTCGGAGATCATGGCGCCCACGTCTGCGGTGGGGCCGAGGCGGAGGGCTTTAACGCGGGGTTCAAGGAGTTGGATGAGGCGGTCATATACAGCACCAGAGGAGATGACTCGCTCGATGCCAATACAGTTTTGACCAGCGGCTTGGAAGGTTCCCCTAAGAATGACGTCGACAATGCGGGCGAGGTCCTTGCGGGCGGACTCGAGGACGATGAAGGGATCTTTGCCTCCTAGCTCAGCGACGACGGGGGTGAGACTCTTTGCTGCGCTCTCGGCGACATGGTGCGCAACGGTTTGGGAACCGATAAAGGTGATGTGACTGATGCCAGGATGGGAGGTCAAGTGCCCAGCCGTTTGGGGCCAGCAGACGACAGTCTGGAGAAGCTGGGGGTCATGTCCGTGAGCGAGGAGAGCTCCGCGGGCGATGTCGAGGAAGTAAGCGCTCGACCAGGCGGTTTGCTCCGAGACCTTGACGAGGATGGCGTTACCAGTGAAGAGGGCGCTGATGATGGGTCCCATCATGTTGTGGAAGGGGTAGTTCCAGCTGACGAGAGCGGCGACCACACCGAGGGGTTCATAGTACACCGTGTTGCGCTTGTAGGACATGAGGAGATTGGTAGGCCGGCGAGAGGGCCGGAGAGCCTTCTCACCATGCGCGAGCGTCCACTGGATCTTTTCGACCGTGACGAGAATCTCCCCTAGCTGCGCATCGACCATTGTCTTGCCGCTGTCTAAGCCCGCGACCCTGCAAATCTGCTCCGCATTGTCCATGACATACTTCATCAGCGACCGCAGAACCGCCTTCCTCTGGTCAAACGTTGTCTTGGCCCACTTCTTCTGCGCTTCCGCCGCAGCTGCGATGGCACCGTCGATTCCATCCTGCGTAGTCGGTTGAACCTGGCCGAGGAACTGGCCCGTGGCGGGGGCGTAGCACTGGATCGCAGAGCTACCGGGGACCTTGATGTTGGTCTGCTTGACGGCGGTGTTGGTCTCGGGGTATCTTGGCGGGGGGACGAGGTAGGCTCTTGGACGGGAGGCGGCAGCGGAGATGGCAAAGGAGCTTGCGGTCCGGATGATGAGGGCGCAAATGACGGCGGCGAAGAGACCGAAAAGAGCTTGGAAGGTTTGAGGTCTGGAAGAGGAGGGAGAGCATATTGGTTAGCAAGTTTGCTGTATGTGGGCATGAAAGGTAGATCAAAAGCTGCAAACACTCCATACTGGTATATAGACCGATTGAACAGGGAGACAGCAGAAATACATACGAGAAATCAAATCGAGTAGCCAGGCCTTCACTCCAGTCGCGATGCTGCAGCAAAAGCCCATGCACAAAGCGCTGTATGGGGTCCTCCATCGTTTCTGCCGAATGAGGGGGGCGCTTCAAGGCCCAAGTCGAAGCCCGAGTCGAGGTATGCGTAGGAATTGCGCTTCAACTCTCGGCGCTACAATGAATCTATTGCGTAGATTCCGCAGGTACTGGTATCAGATTGTGTCCTCTCGGCTCTTGAGAGGCAGAGACCCAATGCTGGGGTGCGCAGGTGCCGGCACAAGTTACAGTGACGTTTGTCAGGGGGGAGGAATCGTGGGAGGCTTGTTGTTCTGGAAATTTAGAGCTTGTGTGGGGCAAATGACTTTTAGTGGGAGGAGTGCACCACCATATCAACTTCATCCACCAAAAAGACTTCATTAACACCCATCATCCATCTACTACTTGTACTAAACACAGCCAACTCTATCAAAACAAAGCAAAACAAAAAACATCAGACACATAACAATCTCGTAAGATAAGGAAATTTTCATTCTTCATATGCAATATGTAATAACTTTCCACACATCAACCCTTCCCAGTAAGCTTTACTGCAGTACTCCATGTTACACAACAGGACATAGATATCCAGGCCACGACTCGACTTCAATCTCGCCCAGCCCAACGCCAACCCATTTGACTCAAAATCCATCCCTTTCATGTTCTTCTGTTCAATCATTCCATCACTTGAAACCTCTTCCAACTGAAAAAAAATATCCCCCCCCCCCTCTTCATCCTAAAAGCTCACGTCACTAAGGAAACGGAGAGGGAAAAGAAAAAGGAGAAGATAAAATGCTACTTCAGACTGAACGGACTGCGTTGCTTCTGAGCTCTCTAAGATGCAAAAAAGAACAACAAATTTGTATCTCCAGTTCAAACACACAAAAACACAAAAAAAAGAAAAAGGCATACAAGTCCCACTATTCCCCGTGTCCCTTTAAAACGCCTTGCGTAGACATAGAGTCCCCCAAGAGAACTCTGACAATCAAAAACACAATCAACCCCTGGATTTTCTCCTTCTTTCTCTCCCCTATCATGACTTCCAAGTCATGGTTTTGTGTATATAAATCTGTGTATGCGTATACACGTTGTCGTATTGGTGGTAGTGGTGGTGGTGGTGATGGTAGATAGCGCAGCGTTTCAACGCGCACTGTTATTTGTATGCGGATTTCATTAACAAAGCGGTAGGCGGCAGCAATTCGTAGATCGCTCATGCAAATCGTCAAAAGCATGAAGGACCCGATGCAGATAGAGGGATATCAAAAACTTTGCAGCGGGGATAAAAAAAAAACAAGAGACTAAAAAATGGGAGAAGCAGAATAGAAAGTCTTCGGATAAATATACAACGAAGGTATACGTGGCAGCCATTATGGCCTCTAGATATTGGCGCTCTTAGTTAACGACAGCCCTCGGAGTCTGGACTTGAACCGGCTGACGTTCTGTGTCTGACTGGATTCAATCCGAGACAGCCGGGCCGCGGACGTAAAGTCGCTGCTGGCTTCGTAACTGTATCGTATACGGTCCATCGACGCCCGCATGCGATCATAAGACGGCCTGCATCGGTCCATGGATGGTCTGGCTGGCACCTCGAGTGAGAAGCGGTTGGCGGTATAGTTAGTACTATCGCTACCGTTCTGACTGTGGTGGTTGCGAGTGTTAGTTCGCGTCACCGTGGATGGGGGATAGATGGGACGCAGGTCTTCATCAACGCTGGCGTACTGATTATGTTTGCTCTTCCTTGAGCTGTTGGAGGACTTGGATTTTTGGCTCTTCTCATCGCTTCCGGAGCCGTGACCAGAGTCAGAGTCGTTTTTGAGGTGAGCAAACTGGCCCATTCTTTCCTGCTCCCGAATAATATCAACGTCGTAGGGGAAGAAGACTTTCTGGAGCGACTTGATGGCGAAACGTGGGAACAAGCAGATGACAGGAACGATAAAGAAGATAGCCCAGAAGGTAGCTTCGCCATAGATCTGTTGCGCGGCCTTGTAGAAGGCATCAGATGAGATGAAGGAGGTGTAAACGCCGGTCCAGAAGAAAATGAAAACGTCACTAATAGCCACAATGAGTAGCATGAGCCAATCCCATCGATACGTGTTGATCAAGATGTAACCGTTAATAGTGAGAACAGCAGGGTGGGCGACATAAGCACCGAAGCGATATCGATCTTCGATGTTCATACCAGACATGGTGACCGAATTGACTCTGCTGAACAGAAGATATGGGATGAAGAACACCATGACTGATTGATAGATACCATCAAGCATGTAAAGCCTGGTCCAAGTTAGTAAAAAATACTGCGATTTCATATCGACGATAACTTACCAGAACTTGCGTTGTGTCCATTCCAAACGCTCGATACCGCGGCGATACAACTGAGGCACTGCCAAAGAAACCTTGTCTGAAACATCCTGATCGAGGACACCCATAATTGCAACGGGGACTGAAGTGAAGAACAGATTGAACATGAGAATGTAGGTGTAGTCGAAGAAGTAGGTAATGTCAAAGTTGCAGTAAATCTGGAACCAGAAGATGGCAAACGTCCACACCATGTTCTTGTAGAAGAAATTGCTGATACTCTCTGCCAGACGACGATATGACCATCGGCCGTGAACGAGAACAAGGCGCTGCAAGAATCGGAACTGTGCAATGGCATAATCAGAGGACATGGCAGCTTGACGACCTTCAACACCAGCAATACCAACACCGACATCAGCTTCCTGAATCATGGCAACGTCGTTGGCTCCATCACCAATAGACAAGGTCATAACATCCAAACCATTCTTGACCATGGAAACGACTGCAGCCTTTTGAGCGGGGCTGACACGACAGCAGAGAACGGATCGGCATTGCTTGCAGAGAATCAAGAACTTTTGCCTCAATCGATCGCTAAGAACCCATCGGAGAGTAAAACCATCGATGACCAAACCGTGAGTAGGGGCAGGGGGTTCGTGGCTTTTTCGGGCCTTGGCTAGATCTTCATCATTACCAGTAAGGCCAAACGCACTCAGATGCTGGTCAACCAGTTTCTCCGCCAAATCAATAAAGCCATCTTCATCATTGGCGTCGGACATAGCATCTTCGTCGACTTTCAGGTGGATCAATTCCATGTCGTTATTCAGCAGGTTGCAGGAGAAACCAATGTTGATAGCAGTTTCAACCTTATCACCAGTCAGAACCCAAAGCTTGATACCAGCCTCACCCAGCAAGCCGATAGTGTCAGGAACACCATCTTGCAGTCGATCTTCAATAGCGGTACCACCAATAAGGAACAGTTCTTGCTCAATAAGTTCAGCAACAGCCTCAAGCTTTTCTTCACGGTCCTCAAGTGCTGAGGCGGCGACATCGTGCTCCTTTTTCCAGGCTCGGTACTCCTGTTCAGTCAATTCGCGTTGAGCAATGCACAGTGTTCGAAGACCTTCACGGGCAAACATTTCCAAATGCTCAGCGGTAGTGCGTCTAAGCTCCTTCTGTTCACCCTTCTTAAGTCGCGCATAAATGACAGAGTCGGCACCCTTGCAGAAAAGAACAATACGACCATCGGGCATGCGAACAATGGAGCTCATTCGCTTTCTGGTAGAGTTGAACTCAATAGTGTTCAGAATCGGGTAGTGTCGGTCTTCGCCCATAACATTGACGTTGATACCATCTCCAGAGTTGCCAAGTACTGTAAAACCCATATCACGAGCCGTAGCAACAAGTGCCTCCTCATCAGGTGACTGTGCCTTGAATTCCATGACAGGTGGGTCTCCGGGAGATCTCTCTGCAATAACCGTGTGACAAAGGGCAAGGGCAAGCATAAACGTCTCGTTAGCCTCCTTTTGCTCGGGGCCAGCACCGCCTGCCAAGTCAGAGACAAAGTCTGGAGCAATAAAAGTCACAGCATCATCGTGAAGATAAGGGTTGTCGTGTATCCGTCGCAAATCATGAAGAGCTTGGACCTTTGCCTCTGCAATTTCAGCACGAATCTTCTCGCCTTCCTTTTCCACGTCAACACCCAGTCGCTTCTGCATTCCAGCTTGCGCTTCGGTGTAAGCCTCTCCATATGGTTGTCCGTTAATCGTTGCCTTCTTAAACTCCATGACGTTCTGTGTCAATGTACCGGTTTTGTCAGAGAAGATGTACTCAATCTGTCCAACGTCATCTGAAATATTCCAGGACTTGGGAATGCAAGGTTGATCAATCTTTTCGTAATACATGTCGACATCGCTGAAGATAAAAATGGCCTGGAGTGTTCTAACGATTTCCAGAGTAATGTAGAGCGAAATGGGAACCAAATTCTGAAAGACGATAATGGCTGCCCAAAAAGTGATGAAACCGCTCATAGGGGCGCTGCCACCAATAGACTTCCAGTCGAAATAGTACAGGGAGGCATCAGTCTTTGACCAAACCGTGCCGTTGATGATGGCGGCAAGCAAACACATGATGAGCAGAATACCAAAGTTGCAAATAACGTTGAAGTTCATCTCTCGGGCAATTCTCGCACGTTTGCTGGGGGTAATACCAGCGTTCATCATGATTTTAGTGTCGTGACCAGTGAAGACAACCACGCCCAGAACCCATTCGGTGTTTCTAAGGTTGCAGCCTCGGAGAAGAAGATTATCAATCGTAATGGCCTCAGTCATATCAATGGGTTCGTCATCCGGATAGCCGGGAATTTGCTGCTTCCATCTGATGGCACCGTTATACTTGTAGAGATTTGGCTGGGGAGGCTCGCTCTCGATTTTGAATTCGGCTCGTTCACAGTCTCTGGCGTGTTTCAGTGATCGGCCGCAGCGCAGAGCCTGGCGGACCTTGAGATTGGTTTCACCATCCAAGTTCTTCGTCTCAACGTAGCAGGCGCCATCAGGATCCGAAGTAGACAAAATGATCACATCAGCGGGCAATTCGTCGTCGTTGTAGATACGAACAAAGTCACCCACAACCAAGCTCTTCCAAGCATCCTTTGCGAATTTTGCACCTCGAATTTGTCGTTCATAGTTCAGGAGATCGCCCTTCATATTTTGGATGATACCAGCGCGCTTCACATCATCCTCATCGGGGAGCTCAATGCGCACTTGAGGGGTTGGCGTAGGCGAAGAAACCGGCGTCATTTGGATATCCTCAGATCCAGACAGGTAAGATTCTCGAGTAAATGGGTGGGCAATTGAATCACGGATAGTTTTCCTAGTACGTGCGGATTCGATGGAAGGACGCGGCGCATCCTCCTGAGGAGGAGGCAGCTTCTTCTTTGCGCGCGCCTCACGAGCTTTCTTGGACCACATACTTTCAATGGCATGCCAGATGGAGCCAAAGAATCGAGTGTTCGCCTTTTTGAACCTTCTCCAAGATGAGACGTTATCCTCCTCAACATTGACGTTGTTCCAGCCGCAAAGTCGGTGCACAGGTGCATTGTTAAGCTCAATGTCGAGAATTGTTCTTCGGTAATCTTCAATTGCATCCTTGATGGCGGTAACGACGATGATGAAAATAAGGGGCACAGCATTAAGACCGGGATTAACGGTACCGAAGATGGGAAAGATCTGGAACCAAGGTTAAGGGTTGCCAACGGAAGAATCACTGAGCTTGTACTTACTCCCAGAATAATTAGAAACAAGAAGAAGATATTGGCAATATTATGGAATTGGAACCACAGGTTCTTAGGGACGAACGAGAGAGGGGTGTATTTCGCAGTTCTGATTTTGTTACGAGGATAGTATGCAAGTGGATGCCCCTCCTCGTCAACAAATTCTGGCGGCAGCGGAAGATTGAAGAATAGGGTTCTCTTATCGGCCTCGTCATCCTCATCAGAGGCATCGTCAGGGTTCTCTTCATCATGCCCGTCTTCCTCATCCTCATCTCGTTCGTCATGTGGGTGATTACCATCCGCTCCAGCGGATTCCTTCTCGTTGGAACCAGTCCTCCGGTGCTGCATGCGATTCAAAAGCGACATGCGTTTAGTTTGACTGCTCTTGACCGTCATCTTTCGGGTGGCCCATCTCGCCCTCTGTGTTTTGGAGAGTTGGGATTTTGAAGGGCTGTTTTTTCCACCGTCAGGGCTCGAAACGGTGGTCATGATTGCGAAGTTGCGGGCAAGCGCCCGTGCAGCCCCGAGTCGCCAGCCAGGTCGTGATCGAAAGTCGTGTTCGCGAGCGGGTGGTTAAGGAGGTTGGCGAATGCAGTTGAAGCGAAGGCACGAACACGTTCGGGGACGCTCGGCAAGGGGGGGAAAGGGTTACAGAACGCGAAAAAGGAAGAAAGAGAATGCGATGCGAAGACGTTCCACGTTGTACCAGCAAAGCGTCGTTTAATTTCTTGATTGCAATTGCGTCTCGCACGCAGCTGAATAATCGTCAAGATTATCTTGATGGTGTCGTTTCGTTCGTTTCGGAGGTTAGTTGGGGGGGAGGGAGGTTGAGTGTGGTAAGCAGGACGAGAAAGAAGAAAAAAAGGGTATTGAATGGATGGATGGACGGATGGATCTGCTACTATTACTAGTACAGAGGACAAGGGCCAAGTAACGTGGGCTGGGCTGAGCCAGACTGGGCTGGGGGACTGACTGTCTTTGGACAAGGGAAGCAAGGGAAGGAAAAAGAACAAGTACGGGTACAGAGTAGAGAGAGACAGAATCAAATCCTCCTACTACTACTACTCCGTACTACTGCTACTACTACTACTTCTCGTGTGCTCCAGCAGTTGCGGAGGTTGCGGCGGCGCAAAGGTCACTTGGTAGTGTTAGGTTGGGTCCATCCACTGTTTTAGTTCCCGGCCCATCCGACCAAATGCAGAGAGAGAGTGTGTGTGTGTGTGAGGCAAGGCAAGGCAAAGGCAAGAAAACCGAAAGCAATAAGGCAAAGCAAAGCAGCCCGTGTTGGAGAAGAATAGATGGCTCCCCCCCACACACACATACATAAATGCAAGCAAGTGGTGGTTAAAGTAGAAGCAGCAGTGGCGGCGCATGCAACTACAAAATCAAGCGACCTGACAGACAGACAGCAGGGCATACAAGCCAAACGACGATGACAATTACACCAACGTGCACTACCCAACTACTACTACTCCTCCATACCTAGTAGGCATTACGACTACCTACCTACTACCTCTTACTCTGAACAGACTGTACATACGGAGTACGGTTTCCACGGAAGCGCATTATTAAACGGGGGGGCTGAACCCGTAGTCCAGAGGTACATTCATACTACATGGCCTCCGTAATGCCCGCATACGCATCTCATTAAGGATGGTGCAGATGGACATTGTGAATTGGTAAGCAACAGCAGAGGCTCGCTCATCAGAGACGAACTCCAGTCCGTCCGTCCGTGTTGATCCGCATCTTTCTAGAAAAGCTAAGCCAGCATGTGTATGTACTCCGGATGTATGTGTGTGATTTTTTTTTTATCGCAATTCAATATCCGCACGCTAATTTTGTTTTATTATTACGATTCCCGAGTTTTATGTCCTCCGAATGGTGATTACGCGATGTACTTGTAGCTTAATGATGATACCCGTAGTTCGGGATTCCGTTGGTTATATCTCGTCTGCCCCCTGTCTCCATTAGAGCACGTATCCCTTTGTGACAATGCAAATCGAAAACTACTATACTTGTACTTGTAATTGATACCTGGCTTCTTCGGCTTCTTCCTCATCATCCACCTCTTCCTCTTCCTTCTCCTCCTTCTCCTCCTTCTCCTCCTTCTGTGAGGGAACTTCCAGGGCTGGCAACTGGGTCGGCTGGGGTACGTATCATCGGCTAAGAAGTGGGTGTGCAGGGGCTGACAGGCGCTGTACCGAATACAATCGTCTTGGTGCAGCGCCTCCTGATCTACACAAGTCATCGCGACAAGGCGGAATGGAACATCAGCCAGCGTAAATACGAGGAGGTACAAGAGCCTGCCCCCAGGAGGTACTACAGAGCAGAGGCTATCGTCATCCCACAGAGGACGGGCGGTTCTTCTTCACAATTCATCCATGGTGGTGGCTTTGATGACAATGCCAAAATGGCGAGCATCATCTTGATTTATTTCACAGACTTGATACGCCACCACATGTCTATTTTAATGACATTTTCCTATATACATCATCTTTCACTTTCTTTTTTTTTAATGGTCTCCCTTCTTCCCCTCCCTTCAGACTCTCTCTCCATTCTTTCAAGGAGAACTGCCTGCGCTGTGACGCGTTCCTGGCCTTAATACGCACGTTCCTATTAGCGTTGAGACACGGATTCCAGGGTGATCAAGGGTGGCACCCCCATCAATGTGCGCCGAAAATGTCAAGGCCTGCAGGGCCCATCCTGGTACTCCGTACATTGTAATGAAATTGGGAGCAGCCTCCTCGATACTGCAGAGAAGGAAGAGTCAAGGCTATCCATTATTCAAGTGAAAGACAGCATGCATGTTTTCGCTTTTTGGTTCGATCAGATAGTTCCCGTGCCTTAGTAATACCAGGTACTGAAACCAACTCTATTCCGTAGATCGATTCGGTCAAGGCGACACACACACAGCCTCTCTTAACGCGGAGTTTATGCCTACGATACCTCCAAGTACTTTACTCCAGACAGCACACAAAGTCCTTTGGTTCCTGAACCTGCCAAGACTGGCAATCATTAATTCGGCATTACTACTTCATCACTGCATGAACCTAGAAAGGGCCCATAACAGTGCATACCTACATATTGGGGGCATGTGGGGTAGGAAAAAGCACCACTCCGTACTCCTTTAGAGACCAGAGAGGACACGATAAATCTTTAGAAAATGCAAAACTTTTCGATACCAGTTGCAGGCGAACATGGAAGGCCGGTATAAAAGTCGAGACATGAATGGACGACGACTAATACTACAAGTACTAGCACGCACGCCAACATCTTCAATCTTGTCAGCACCGATGTAATGCTTCTCCCACGCCACCCCTTTTTACCCTCCTCCGAACGGAGAATTGCTGATTGGTCAACCCGCAAGTCAAGAGGGTATGCATTAATCTTATTTGATCATCAAGTACGGGTATGTACTCCGTACATTATGGCTAATGCAAGTGTACGAATGGTATGTATGCACCCTCCGCATGAACATTATTTCCCTTTGCGACCAACCTGAAACTCGAGAGGAAAAACAAGCTGTCTTTGTCTTTCTTTGGCTCTCTCGCCTCGTTATTGGAAATTTGACGATGACGCCAAGAGGGTCCCTGCTCAGGGGGTACCCACGATAGGGAATTAGACAGGCTAGGGGGTCTGAATAATGCAAAATCCGTAGTCTCTCTCTCTCTCGTGCAACAGAGCACAGCCCATTCCATCCATGCCTGTCTATTTGTCTTCGGGACCGGTTTCCGTTGCATTTGACGGATTTCAGCTCATAACAATGTCTGCATGCACACACACACACACATACGCACATACATGCACATGCATACCTGCTCACACCGTTGGTTGGCAAGCACAAAAGGGGAAGAGATGACAGCCGTATTAGGAGTCCGACTCGTTCGGGCATACCAGATACGGCTGCGGTGCCGTAGTGACGGACAAGACAAACGTCCCGGACCCGTCACGCTTTTCCCGAGTCATAGTTGTTACCATGTGAATAGGCGGTTGTCCGCCAGTTGCCAACAACTTAGAGAAGCTATACGGTGTTGCAAGCGGAAGAGATCTGGGACATGCCATGACAACAACCACCGATGCCGGTCTATATGAGCATATCCGGCGATACAAAAGAACATATCACAACAAATACCCGTTTAGCACAGTGAGTGACATGCATTCCTAAGCAGTTGACTTTGGGAAACTGTCCACAATCACAATGCCAGGAACAGGATACACGGTGAAGCCCCCCCTGACCCAAGGAAGAAATAATCTCTGATCATCTCAGCCGGTCTCGATCGGTAAATCTGAGTCTGTCTTACATCTCTGCAGCTCATGGCGGTGACCTTTTACCAATCCTCCGTGCAACAAACAAAGCATTATTTTGCACAACCTTTGGACGTTGTTTTATTTTTATTTTTTTATGAAGACGCTCGCGTCAGCATGTCGCGTCATCCTTCTCAGCTCTCGTTTCTGACAGCCATTGATTCGTCTCAAGTCATCCGACCCCGAAGTTTCTTAAATTAGGTCTGTAAGAGATGAGGCTCACCTTGTTCTAAACGTCTTTGTCCCTGTGTAAATGAGCGATTTCCACATTCAAACAACGTGATTCAAGTCTCCGGAAAGATGATCCCGCAGAGGAGCGGACGATAACTCCGCAAACCCCTCTCTACCTTTCTCTCTCTCTCAGAGTGCCTTGCAGCGGATATTGCACCGTACTCTATACACTCTTGCGGGATCATCGAGGTGCATTATCTATTAGTTTCATTAGGCCAAGAATAGAAGGCATTATTCTTCAACTAGAAGGTTTAGATATACGTATGCCGTAGATCGTTTAGTGAAACGAACTGTCAACTGCCTTGACGAGGACATGATCGACAAGCATAACAGTTACCAGTAAATCGTCGAGCGTTTTTACTGGCTGCTGCGCCACACCAGCAAAGCCACCATGTCACGCCAAAGAAACCGCATCCACACGCGTCTAATGGACCAGGTCGATGCATCAAGCGCCACAGCCTTGGATGCAACAGCTTTATATCAACCTTTCTTTCAATAAAACAAGGCGCAGCCAGATTCCCTCGCCCTGCTCAAGTGAAGGATAAGAGAAAATGCCACAAAAGAATATTAACAGCAGCAACAAAAGTATTCTATCGTACTTTCAGCCTGCCGCTGCACGCGCACCTTCAACTCCTCGTCATCGCTCATCTCAAGCCTCGCCATTGCCCGGGTCCACCCCTCCCTCACAACCACCTTCATCACCACTTAGTCATAAGTCTACCCCGGTTCCTAAGCAGGCGGTAGAAATCGATGCTTCTGATGACGAAGACGATGGCTTCTCGGATGATTCGTTCGAAGACGTGGGTGTTCTTCTCAGCCGCGAACGACCAGCTTCTGTAGTCCCGGCACGCAATCCTTACGCTACCCCTAAGGCTAAAAGAACTGCCGTGACGTTTCACGCATCGCCGATGGCCATCATATCAAAACACAAATTTGACTTGAAGGCACTAGCAAAGGATGCTAGGCGGGATGATGCAACAAACGCAAGTTCTATGAGAGTAAAGGCCGCTGCTGAAGCTTCAAGAGAAGACTCGCCTACCCGGCAAGAGAAATCCCTTGACTTCGCTATTGAAGATATCGTGAAAGAAAAGAGTGGGCAGGATGCTCACAAGGTGCTAAGAGCTGTTCAGAGAGCGGATCCAGCAAAGGCTCAAACCCGCTACTGCTTCTTCGATCGGGACTATAGGGTGCCTCCTAGTTCTCCAACTCCTAAGCAGGATAAGAATTCTCCATGGCAACTACTTATACGAGGGAATTCGATAAATAGAGAGCGTGATCTTGCCTCCGGTATACCTCAGACTATACTGATGAAGCAAGGAGGCCTACCTGATAACATATTTCATTGGATCCTAGAAGAGCTGTGTATTCAGAAATCCAGTCTCATCCGGCAAGAGTATTGTAATATTGTCGCCAGTTGCCCTGATCAGGTAGAGAGATTGCTCACCCCTGAACGACTAGAAGAACTATTCATACGACTGGGTGCAACGGATGAGCTCAAACATCTCGAGTCTGAATTGACCATCTCAAAACCAAGTCATGAACCTTATCAAGAGCGTGACTGGTCTTGCGTGGAGTCATTCGTGGTGCTCCTGAGCATGATATCTCACCATCTGTCCGTTGCCTCTGCTATATATGCAACGCAAGTTCTCTTGCGAATGGCCATGGACAAGATGTTAATATGCAATATTGACTTATTAGGTGTATATGAGGACACAGTAAATTATCTCACAAGTGCCATCCCTCAGTCTTCATGGGATTCATTTGTAAGTTTCACCTTATACCAGCTTCGTCTACCGTCACTGACTTTTTTTCAGTGCTACGATACTTGTTCACTTATACACAACAACGTTAAGCAACTATTCATCAAAGTCAATGCTCTTTTGTGCCTCTCTATTCGGGAACCCCGGTCCCATGATCTCAGGAGAAGACTGGCCATTACCTTCTTATTCGAGGACCCTAAAGTCAGCCGTCATCACCCCGAAGAAGTAGTCACGATAAAGGGTATGATCCAGCGCCTGACTGAAGATGACTTCAACATCACCCCAGATACCGACTTTGCAGAGCTCAAAGCCGGCATCTTCCTCCTGGATATTGCCATTGACGATGGCTCTACTACCGTGTTTGAGGATGCAGAGGATGAAAAAGAATTCAACCAAGATGTCGATGAACTCGCCGCCAAATTGAGGGAGATTTGGCGAAAGATCAATGACTCTGGTATGAAACTGGCACGCACTGAAACCAAGAGTATCGTCGAGTGGGTTCAACAGCGTTTATCCAACTCAGTCCGTACAAAGAAAAAGGCCAAGCAGAGCATTTTTGATACTTCTGCCCAGGAAGAAGATGCTTCCCTACCTCGTCAGCAAGAGATGATGAAGAAGTTTTTCCAGAAAACATCAAAGACGGACACAGCGGGTGAGGATAAAATAGAAGTCAAGACGTAGTAATCATATACAAGTATGGATAGAGTGTTATTTCGGGGCAGGATGAATACAGGACATGAGTTTATGAGTGTATGATACAACATCTAGCTACGCAGCGCAAACTAATCAGACATTCGTGTCTCGGCATTTAACGTAGCCTCTACTCCGACATCCCTCCCCTGGTGCTTTGATTTCTAGATTCAGACAGCCATGACGATACATTTAGTCGAAGAATTTACGGTTGGGGTTCTTTCCAAAAAGCTCTTCCCGCACAGCCGGAGCAGCAGAGTCTTCGAGGAGCTTCAACCGAGCCTCAAAGGTGTTGTCAATATCAATCTTGCCGCTTCCGCTGAGAATAACAACACCGCCAGCACTAGCAAACCGTTAGTTTAAACATTACAGCGGCAACCAGGATTCGTGGCAACATACATGGAGTCAGCCAATGGGTTTTCCTCGTCAAGCTTAGTTGTGATGTCGCTGCCGACCTCCTTCTTGAACTCCTTGGCTGCCTCATCAATAGCCTTCTTGACAGCCTCGTAATCGGCCTTCTTGGATCGGACTTGCAGCTCCGGCTCGTTCAAGGCGTAGAACCCCTCCAAGATAAGCCCTTGCAACACCTTCTGGTACTTGCCCTTATCCTTGGCACCATCGGCGAGCTGTTTCTGGGCCTCCTCAAAGATCTGGTCGAGCAGTTCCTGGCGAGCGCCGAGAACCTTCAGTCGTGTCTTGTTGGCAACGGTCGATCGGGTGATCTGCTGCGACATGGTGGCTTGCTTGAACTTCCCCACGTATTGGGTGTCGATGGAATCGGTCTCTTGGCGGACGAGCTTGGACTTTTCGATTTCGAATTCCTCGTTTGCCTTGATTTCAATTTCGCGGGCCTTTTCCATAGCTTCCTGCTTGATGAACGCCGTCATCTTGCGGAGCTCATTGTCGACCTAGATCGCACATTAAGAATCGCATTAGCATTCGCAAATGGAAATCCCGAGATGCAGCTGCCGGTGGGCAGATGTGTTTGATGGCGTACCTGCTGGTCGGACAATGCATGTTGCGACATCTTGGGCGGCTGGGTGGGGGACTGGTTTCTCAAACGGCGACAATTGCAATCAGCGGGCAAGATGGTATTAGACCGAGAGCTTGTGATAGCTTCACGTTTATCGACACTGCGTAGCAACGTTGAAGCTAGCCGGATGTCGTTGCGGTTGATGGAGGGATGGATGAGTGCAATCGAGGAGCTGTGATGCGGGAATCGAATCGAGAGCTGTCGTTCGCCGGATGATTTTGTGGGGCCCCATCCACTGAGATTCTCATCTGAAAGTCGCCTTGCAGCGGGCGGGATGCGCCATTGAGAGAGAGCCCTGGAGTCTTTGTTAGCCGCTCAACCGCTGTAGTTCAGGCAAGTTCAGGGCATCATGATAGCAGCCACACACCTACTTGAGAACGGCTTATAGTGCTCGATACCACCTAACAATAGCGTCCATGAACCTCTCCACAGCGCTGGGGCTTCTGCCCATTCAGAGCCGTCTATGACGACTGTCACCTGATCTCATGTGACGACACCGCCACATCTGTTTGCTGGGCTGGCAAGCTCTATTGTATGCACCTCGATGCAAGCCAGCACGCGCGCTGCTGCATTCCTATACCGCTTGACACAGTCAGGTGCCTCTGCATATTTATTTGAACATCAGTACGCTTTATGCTGCCGCGCGAACGGACCACTTATTCGCTGTCCTCGAACACGAAGGCTTACCCTATCTGCATCTGCATTCAACCCGTTCTGGGGTGCCGGCACCCTCAATTACCACATCCATACGACCGTAACTCCCAAACACCCCTCATCAACTGAAACATCAACAACTTAAAAAGAGGACTCGAGCCCAACGAGGGGAGATCACAGGATCTTTTACCATCACCGGATACAGAGGGGTTCAGAAGCATTTAAACAGACGCTGGCTACCCATATGCAACGAACGAGCGGTGATAACTTGATATCCATTGCCGGATGACCACAGGTCCAGAGACGGCGCAATGGGGCCCATTGGCAACATCTCCCCAGGAGGGAGCATAGCTGTAGGATTCGGCTGGCAAGATTTTCTCGCAAAGATTTCGGTTGGGCTAACATTTGTGCGATAACAGCTGGGAATCCTCGTTGGCCTGCTCTCGACCAGCGTTCAAAGCATAGGCTTGACATTACAACGAAAATCCCACATCCTCGAAGACGAAAAAGACCCACACGACGTTCGTCGACCGCCCTATCGAAGAAGGAGATGGCAGCTGGGTATGGGCATGTTCATCGTGGCGAATATCCTAGGGAGCACAATCCAAATATCCACACTACCACTTCCCGTTCTCTCGACCCTCCAAGCTGCCGGCTTGGTCTTCAACTCGATTTGCGCAACTCTCATACTCAGTGAACCTTTTACGCGATGGTCACTCGGCGGTACCCTTCTCGTTTCCTCTGGAGCCATTTTGATCGCCATATTCGGAGCCATCCCCTCGCCGAACCATGATTTGAACGAACTTTTAGAACTTTTGGCTCGAAAGCCCTTTGTCGCATGGATGATATTGCAAGCACTCTTTGTGGTCTCGCTTGCTGTTGTCACAGACGTCACAAATAATATCTCCAGCCTGTCTCACCATTCGAGTTTCCGTCTGATGCGTGGAATCAGCTATGGCGTTATCAGTGGTGATCTTTCTGCCCACTCGCTGCTATTCGCCAAATCCGCCGTCGAACTTCTCATCAAGACTATTGGCGGTAAAAACCAGTTCGTTCATTGGCAGGCGTGGGCAATTGTCCTAGGTCTCGTTTGCTTGGCACTCTGCCAATTGTACTATTTACATCGCGGCTTGAAATTAGTTTCTACATCAGTCCTATACCCCCTCGTTTTCTGCGTCTACAACATCATTGCCATCTTAGATGGCTTAATTTACTTCAACCAGACAGGCCTCATCCCGCGAACTCACGCTATTCTCATTACTCTCGGCACAGTCATCTTACTTTCTGGAGTTTTGGCCCTATCGTGGCGACTCAGTGATGAGCAGCATGCTCCGGGAGTTGGTCAGTCAACACTGGCCCCAGGCCTCGGCCTTGTAGACGATACCGAAGGGGAGGAGGAGTCACTAATAGGCTCAGAAGCCGCAATCGGTAGCGATGCAGGGTCATCGTCTACCACGTATCAGACGATCGCCGTAGATAGCGTGTCGACCCCTCTGACACCAACGAGAAGGAAGAGCTTGGGGTGGTCAGAGCGAGCAGAGATTTGGGAGGAATTACAAGACCAGGACGAGCCCACCACGCCGATCGGACGAACCGAGACATCGCCTCTATTGCCACGGTCGAAGAGAGCAGTGAGTGGCGCAACTATCAGTACAACAGGTGAGCCAGGCTCAAGTACAGATACTACACCTCAGAAATTTTATCGGCGGAGGAGAAAGAGCACGGGGTTTCCTGGCCTTGTTGCACGCCGAAGTCAACGCAGAAACTCTTCGGTGTCTGGCTCCATCAGCAACATTCTCTCACTCGGGTGGTGGAGGAACAGGAATAAACGTGGGTCTATCAGTGGTGTGAGCGTCGAGGAAGCTCAGCCTCCACGGCCAAATTATAGAGATGACCCAGAAGAAGACGGGGGAGGCGCCGAGCAATTTCGTGGAAGAGTAAACGACTCGGCTGTATAAGTATAAAACAAAATATGTCCTTTTATTTCCAGGGAGCTTTGTTTTGGGAGCAGGCGACGTAGGCGTACTAGAGCATCATACATGGGGCGACTGGGTAGCATGATAAGGAGGGCAAGTGAAACGAGGCTCCGAGCCCTCTTTTGGAGACGAAATGGGAATGGAAATGGAAATGCCCGGTAATAGTCGTTTAAAACTACCTATATCTAATATCACGTTGGAATCTACCGTACATAGAGAGTTATATCTGACTTTCAGACAAGATGTACATAGTGGCATGTTTTATGGGTAGAGTAGCATTCGTTCTCAAAGGGGTCATTCAAAATGTTATTTCATATTGGTCACTGCTATCTAAAGCATTCGCTTTGGGGTATCATAAATCATCTATTCATTAAAAATGGCCATAGCCACTCTTCTCGTCAATAAGACGGTATCTCTCACGCTCCTTGCGCGTTTTCAAAAGACAGGCAATGGCAAGAATCAGCAACGCATCGACGCCTACTTGTTTGTTAGTTTTCATATCTTCTTCTAGGGTAAGTGACAAAGAATCAGGACTTGACATACCAACCATACCAAAAAGAGCAGTAAAGACTCGGTCAACGTAAGTGTTTGCGTAGCTGGACACAAAGGTCGAACATCCGCGTGTAAGAGCGGCGGCCGCGGGACTTGAACAGACAGAGTTGGTAACAAAGGCCGGGGTGGTGTAGTTGTAGTAGCCACAGCATTGAAACTGGTGGAATTCCAGTTAGCACTCACTCATTTCGTAGTCATGGATATCAGGGGTAAGCATACCGAAGTCTGTATAAGTGACTGGATCAACGAATCTTGTTCAAAGTATCTCGGGGCCAACGTCTCCTTGATGCGCAGCGTCAAGATCCAGGTGTACAGACCCACGCACATGGTGAACAGCCCACAAAACGTGATGGCGTATCCGGCATACTTCAGCAGGCTCCTCTTGGACGAGATGAGACCCGGAATGGTGAAGAGGCAGGTGGCGAGAATGAAGCCGGCGTTGACCATGGCAACGATGATGGGGAACTGCTGGTATAGCATATGTCTCGTGGCTTCTCTGCCGGTTTGGGGCTCTGTCTTCAACTGCTGCATGAATGATATGGCGAATCCTAGCTCGACGGCCCCGGAGGCGAGGAAGAGCAGGTCGGCCAGGAGTGTGGCGATAAAGACCTTGTCAAACATGTTGAAGGCAAAGTCTTTTTTCAAAGATTGTGTACTTTAATGATGGTACTCGTAACAAGGGACCCGCCCTGTGTCTTGAAACGATGTCTACTGGAAGGAAATGCTCGCTTTGCTTCGTATATGATGCAGTTTAAAAGAGCGACAACCGGCGCCTTTGAATCGTCGAGTTGAGACGGAGCAAACCGACCGAGAAGTAATGAAATGCCCCCGTAAAACGTAGATTAAATTGATATTAAATCCAAGAACCAGCCCTGGAGAGAGAAAGAGGAAAACTAATGTGGCGAGAAGCGGATATTAAAAAATGATTGTTAACTTCATAGACCAGTCTATGAGAGAAAGAGGCGGGCTCCAGAAAAGCGGTGGGCCGTTTTTTTTTTGAAGAAAGCTACGCGCCGGGAACGAATGCAAACGAAAAGAACCTTGAACGATATGAAAAAGAAGACGAAGAATCACAAACTTGGGACAAAACAGAAAACTTGAATAGCGTCACGAGAGAGAAGAGGGAGAAAGAGCGGGAAAAAAGGGGAGCAATAGCTTGCCCGCTTCCCATGGGCCAAGACCGTTAAGCGCTTCACCATGAAGCCATGCGCACCACAAGCACAGGTTTCTTTGTCCGACAGAGGGCGTTTCAGGGCTCTGGTGGTGAAGCAAAGACAGCGCCGGACGACACTTGGCACAGACTCGTAGCGTTTGGGTGCAGAGTGGCCAATCAGGGCGCGAGGACGGGACCCTGAGTCGCCTGATTGGGGGTCAGAGTGGGCCGGCGGTTGTGATTTGGTTGGCTGGTTTGCGACTCTCTAACCGCCGAGGAGGTATCACCGTACATGATGGTGGTGTCACGGCGGCTAGAGGGTCAAATGGTTAGAGAGCAAGGGTTTTTATTTTTATTTTTTTGGTTGTTTTTTTTGCCCTCTTTGCTGGTGATACGAGCACTAAAAAAAGGAGGAGAGGGGGAAAAGAGAAAAAATAGGAAAATGTGAGAGATAGAATGAGAGAACGACGCCATTGGACCCGGGCTGACAGTAGACGAGGAAGCCCATCTTCAAAAGTTGCTGTGTTGGGCTTCTTTCCACCACCAATTGAACCTTGGGTTGGAGGGCGACATACACGTGACTTTGTGTAACGGTTAGTTGGTTTTTTGGTTTTGCTCACAAAGTTCACTTCCAAGTTTGGAAATGGACAGATCAGGCAAGTAAAGTCATATCTGGTGATGGTTTTAGTCCACCTAGAATCCAAGCAGTAAGCTTGATAAGGGAAAAAGAAAAAAAGAAAATAATAATAATAATAATAACAACATCCAGGACTATAGCTGTAGTATCTGACAAAACGTCCAAACCTTATCCTGCCAGCTCTTTCTGTTGCTCCGAGTTACACAACTTCTCTCTCACTGTCTAGGAGGGGGGGGAGCCTGGAATGCACAATCCTTCTCTCACTTGCTCTCGTTAATCCTGTCAGCCTGACAACCAAGGTGTCAAAATATCTGCCTTACCGATTCGGCATCCAAGCCTGTGCCAAATTCAAAATAACCAAGGCACCGTAGCGAGAGGGGAAAACACAACAACAAACAAACAACAACAGATACAACAGGATCCATATCCACACCTGCACATCCACACAGTGACTGATCTGCAAAAGAAAAAAAGGCCCCGACCCTCTTTTGCTGACGTCTCTGCTCGAGCTTACCGTACAGTGTTGATGCATATAACGGTCGTGCGCATCAACTATGCAGATAGCGGGGTATTGTGGATGACCCGGCCGGCATGTCCCCCAACGTCGCCTACCATGGTTTGAATGGCTAGAATCAGGCTGACGCTACGACTACGCCTGGTTTAGTGGGCATGTGGCTCCCTGAGAAACCTGGGAGGAGAGGAGAGACTTTGAAAGAGGGGGACTGAGAACCAACCGACAATTGGATAATGAGAGTGGGAGGGAATAAAAAAAATAAAAAAAAAGAGAGACATGGACAGAGAGTGAAAAGGGTCGGAGTAGTCCGAGAGCGAGGATTCGACATTAATTCGCATATTCGGCGCCAGCCTCCTTTCCCTTATTGCTGCTTGCTGCTCCTCACAGACTCTCCCACAGACTCCCACAGACTCTCCATCATCTTGATCCATGTTCAGTTCAGTTTAGTTCCCATCTTGGTCTTCTTTAGCAAGCCCGGTATGATGCCACCGTTATCTCAGTGTGTCTTATTTTCACGTCACATTGATTTACGTTCACCCGCACACGCACACACGCACACACATACGCTTTGCGCATCTGTCCTAATAGCATCGCTTTAATTTTTTAATTTTTCGCTCTCTCTCTTTTCTTTTGCTTTTCTCCCCTCCCCTCCTTCGAATAAATCTCCAACCGCGTTCTGCGGAGACCTTCGCCCACATGGCGGGCATGGATCCTTCTCACACTGTATTTGTTTCCACTGTTCCATGCCTCGTGCTGTAGCTGCCTAAAGGAGTAAAGCGTCGTCAACTGTCCCGTCCAAGCTCTCTGACAACGGGGGCTGGCGAGCCGGGCGTTGGTTTGTCCAGCCAATGAGACCCTCACTGCCTTTCCCATCTCACACGCGGCTGGCGAGAGCGATTCGGCTGCTGTTCCTGCTGACTCGTAATATTTTTCAGTTCAGTCAGTCAGTCTGGTCATGGTCATGGCCCATGGTCATTGAGGGAACCGGCGCCGATATTGACAATTGTTCGGCAGCTTTGTCATTCGCTCACCAGGCTTTGGTCAAGTTTGACTTGTTATTGTTCTCTCATCATTCTCACCTCGAATCAGCAAAGGCCGGTTTATTTTGACGTATGACTAAGTCGATCCGGAGAAGTTGTGGGACCACCCTCTGAGCGTTGAAACCTTGTCAGCAATGGCGCATCACCTCATACCTCGTCCATGCCTCCATGTACAAGTAACGTATGTATGTACGGATCGGATTACATTCCGCCCAGGCATCTTAAACTCGTATGATGTTTTATGTGTGGAGTATTGGGAGGTCTCGATAATTCCCCGTAAGCATCCTTTGTACGGCACTCGGCGACCATCAGAATGCTGAGCGTGCTCAAGCATGGAATGAAACAGGTCTCGGTCATTGACAAGAGGTTCGGTTCGGTTCGTCAACAACAATATTAATAACAGTAATAAAAGAAAACGTCCATGGGGATGGATCATAGACGGCTCATGGGTTGTGATCCATCCATACATCCCATCCATCCCATCCAACCTCCACCGTCATTCATTCATTCATTCATCCATTCACTCATTCATTCATGCAGCAGGGTTCAGTTCTCTGCGTGTCTCGTCAACCTCAATCCCCCCACCAAAAAAAGAAATTATCCAGGGTGCTGACAGCAGTCTGCTGCAGGTAGTGCTACCACGTTTCTCCGACATGTCAATGTGGTGACGCGATTGCGGAGTATTCCGCTATCATGCTCTAGCAGGAAATTAGACGTTCCAAGGTGCCAGTCTGATAAGACATGCTTGTGCGTTACGACCGTGAATACCCTTGCAGGCCCAAGTCATGGAATCACGCACCTTCAGAGCAGACCAAGATGCAGCACACACAGAGCATGGCTGTGGAGGCTGTTCGCAACTAGTAATCATGCTAGTGGTAGAAGACTCGTGTAAGTTAATAAAAATGATGGAGACTTTGATGTTCGAGCCAAGTCCAGCCTCCCGCCCCCTGGATGCACAGATGGTGTGTGGGCTGAAGAAGACTTGATAGCCAACAGCGGCTTGAGCCAGCCCATCCATCCATCCATCAATCAAAATGTCCCCCCATAATCATAATCGCCTGACTGACTGACAGTCAAATCCTTGTGTTTGCAGGCTGTGATAGCGAGTAGTATAGCTTGTAAGATATGTGTGTGTGTGTATGTGTGTGCACGCAGTAAATAATGCTCTGCAAAGGTAATCCAGGTGATGCTGGTTTCGGCTTAATGCTGATGCATTCCCCGTCTTCTTGCTTGTTTACGAGAGCGGTTAGGCTTCCCGTGGGCAAAATCGAGGGATCTGGTTGGTATTTTGCTTTTCTAGTAGTTGCATAGAAGACTTCGGCAATTGTGCATACCAACTATCTCGCCCACGCACCACCACCACCACTCACTCACTCACTCTATCTCGCTCCGTTTTCAGTTGGGGGAGATTGTAGACGCGCAACGCAACGCATGCGTCGTCGTCTCGGACTTGAATGTAACACACAGTAAGAGGAGGAGGGGGAGCGAGCCCCAAGAATTTCGGCCCCATTTGAAACCTGCTCCTTGCTCTGTACCCACCTGAAGACCAAGGCAAGGTCCCAGAGACCTGCAAGCAGTTGGAGGAAAAGGGCCGCACCGACCTCAGACGGAATCAACAGGCTTTCTAGACAGTGGAGTGGAGTTCTGGAATACAGTATTTGGTCACAGTGTCCTGACTGTATACACTAAGACTAAGAAACCGCTGACCCTTATTTTTTTTCCCCGCCCGCCATTTTGCCCGGTGAAAATTGCATTTCCATCTTCCGAATCCATCCATCCTCTCCACTCACGTACGTATTCCGTACCAGTCACTACGCACTGTCATAGGCCCCCCGTCATACTAAGGGTTATTGTTTTTTGTTTTGTTTTGTTTGTTTTTGTTCGTCGTATGTATAGTCACGGTTACAGGGCAGCTCAGTCAAGTCAAGCCAAGCCAAGTCAGGTCAGACAGTCACTCGCTCACTCTCCCAATTGGGTCGGTAAGGATCCCCCCAAGTACTCCAGGTATGTACAAGTACTACAAAATAGCACAGGGCAAGACTCGGCACCCACCTGATCCCCACCACCTTTTTCCCTCGACAAGTGCCCCGTCAAATACAAGCGCATGGCGTGAAGAGCGTTGCGGCCCACTCAAAGACACAGGCTAGTCAGTTAACCAGATCATCAGCAGCAACTTAAGCCGAAAATCCCAACGCCTCGCTTCTTTCCGTTTGCCCAAGTTTTACATGGCTTTTGCCTAGAACTGCAACAGCGCACGCACACAGCACTCAGCATACAGCACAGCGCAGCACACAACAAACAACTGCACAGTACAAAGAAGAAGGAGGGAGAAACTACAAGTAAAAAAGAGGGTACGTACCAGCCATCAGACGTTCATTCAATTGGGTCCACGCCCTCCATCCAACACATACACACACGTTTCTGCACGTTTCTTCCTTGCACCCGCCCTGCACCGCAACCGCACCCATCCATCCATCCATCCCATTACACACCTGCGCTTGCTAGACTGCTTGCACCGCCGCTGTACCTTTGTACTTCTGTACCTCCGTACCCGAACTCGTCGGCTTAACCCATCCAGACCCAGTTCAAGAAAAGTTGAAGAACCTGGAAGCCCACACACCTGACACCAGACTCGATACAGCAGAAGTGCCGCCCACACCCACGCCCAACCAGGACCCTCTGCGACAAGAAGGACAGCTCCCTTCCCTTCCCGCCTGTCCTCTCCGCCCAAAAAAAAGACCGCCAGATCCAGTATAGATCCATCGGCACCACGCTCAAAGCAGTATCTCCACCACTCGTTGCCTTTTACGTCGCCGTGTGATACAAGTCGACGATTGGATTTGGATTAGGGATTGGCATTGACATTTACGTCGTTGCTGTCGCAGTTCATTGCAGCTTTAAAAAAGTATCGAAAAGGGAAATTCGTCACAATGGCAGATATCGCCGACCAGCACGACCAGACGTCGCCTACAGAGCTCGACGACGCGCATTCTGTAGGCAATGGCAACAACGCGAACAACGAAAACCGCGGCGTCAAGCGACCGCGACCTTCTGCTGCCGACGACGATGACGATGATGATGAGAAAGGCGGCCGCGAGCGTCGCAAGATTGAGATCAAGTTCATAAGTGACAAGTCTCGCCGTCACATCACATTTTCCAAGCGAAAAGCTGGTATCATGAAAAAGGTTCGTCTTTTTTTCCGCCTCCTCGCCTGTCGACACGAACAAAACTCCCCACCGCGGGATCGCAGCTTTTTTTGTATTCCTGGCGCGATAATCGACTCGAAGACTATGGCGTCGGCTTCTTCGTTTCTGCTTTCCGCTTCATCCGGGTCCATCGTATCAAGAACTTTGTCGCTAACCATGAGCTTTTTCCGCGTTTATTAGGCATACGAGCTTTCAGTCTTGACAGGCACACAGGTTCTACTACTAGTCGTCTCCGAGACGGGCCTTGTTTACACATTCACGACGCCTAAGCTTCAACCGCTTGTCACAAAGGCTGAGGGCAAGAATTTGATTCAGGTACGCGATTTCCCCTCCCTTTCTCCGCCTCCCAGCGCCGATTTTTTTTTGGGCGGGATCAAACTCCGAAGCCTGCTCCCCGACGGCCGTGTTTTTTTTCGCGTACATGTATCGAGTTTCCATACTAACAGGCACTTTCTCAACATAGGCATGCCTCAATGCCCCCGAACCTACAACAGGTAGCGAGAACGGCGTTGATGGCGGTGACCAGGTCGACTCGCCCGAAGAGCCTACCAACCAACACCTCCCCCCACAGGGCAGCCGGCCTGGTATGCCTCAGAATCCACATATGCCACCCGGGAACTACATGCCCAATATGCCCCTCGAGGCTCAACAGGCTCTTGCCTATCAAAGTTATGTGCAGCGCAATCAAGGATACGGCTCTGGAATGCCACCCCAGCCCGGTATGCCGCCAAGCAATCATCATCAGTCATAAGAGAATCTAAACTCCACGATGGAGGCTAAGTTTGATCGTTGATACCCGGCATTCAATGCTCCTCGAAGAAGTTTGCTGCTCAACTATAGTCCGCCTCCCGGACGCTGCCATACATTTGCGGGGGTTTTTGATTCGGCGTTGATCAAAGTGTCAATATTTTCATGTCGGTTTACATCTGCTTTATTTTCCTTTATTTTATCTATTCAATTTTTTCCCCTCAAGTCACTGATGTGGTGGGCTTCGAGAATATGAGTATCTTGCGTGTTGTGTGTCTGGTGATCGCATTTTGATTTTACTCGAATCGCGGCAAACCGACACCAGCTCGCAGGCCATCTCGCAGGGTCGCATGTTGCATGGCTGGAAATACCGTCAGGACAATTCTGTCCACCCTGATGGCTCGGGCTGCTGGCGTCGGTGGTGTGTGTAGAGAGCAATGGGAGGCGGGGCTGTATCGATTATAAGAACCGAGGACGTTTGGTGGCGGCCGTTTTTTGCAAGCGTTTCTACTACCTCTTTCATACAAGAAGAGAATGTTTCCACTCAGGCCCCAAATAGAGGTCTTTCTTTCCCCGGATTGTGCGCCGTTTTTTTTTTTGCTGATGAAGAGAGAGCGTCGTTTTTCTTGTCCTGGGGTTCAATAGCAATCCTCGGGATCAGGTTTAAGGAATGGGAGGGGGGCTGGTTTGGGTTGGGGGATGGAAGGGAGGCGTGAGGGAGTGTGCCATCTTTTTGCGCAAAGGTGGATGATAATGGACACATGAGGGTACGAACGTTGATGGGCTGGGGGGAATAGGGATGAGATCAAAATCGGATCTGATGAACCTTACTACCAGCGGAACAGAACAAATTTTCCTTTTTTTTTTCTCACTCATAACACGGTTGCATTTACTTCGTCCTTGTTATATGCGTGAATGATTTAACTATATTAAACTAACAATCTCATCCGATGTGAAAGTTGAAGATTTGTTGACTCGACATCCGATGCCGTCTTCAACGGGTCCGATGATGATCGGCCGGCACATCCCTCCGGAAGTGATACATACTTGAATAGGCAATAGTCTCGGGGGCTGCGGGTTTTGCTTCTTTTTTTGTTCTCCCACGTTTTGTTTTTTTATTTTTTTTACTCCTTCTGTACTTTTTGGGGGGCCCCTATACCACTTTTCGCGCTGTGGGCGGAGACGATGTCCGTATTAGGGAAGAAGACTGCCCCTTTGGGCCTCGAGGAAGAGGATGATTGGGGGGAGGGGGAAGGGTTTTAGGTGAGCGCGGGATATGTAAGGGAGGTTGAGGGGGAACTTTTGTTTTATCTGAGGGACGGGAGAGGAGGGTGGTGGTGGACTTGTTTTTGGGTGAAAGGGGGGTGTGTGAGTACGGATGAGATGGGGGAGGGAAAGGAAAAGGAAGGGCGATGTTTTGGGTTGTTGGCTTGTGTGTGGTGATGAATCATGAGTTTTGGATATGGGAGGGAGAGAGGGGTGATGGAGTCTAGGGTAGGTGATGGTGGGAGTGCTCTGATGGTGAGATTCGGGCATAGTGTTGGATCATGAGAATAACTGAGAATTTCGGGATTAAAGGAAGGCTATTAATTGATGTTTGATGCTTGACTAGCTGTTTGTCTACGGGGTCGAAGTACATTTCTCATCTAAAGTCACGTTGATTGGGTTTGACGGTTTCTTCTCTTTCAATTACTACATCTGGAGCTGCTCTGTGATCGATGAAGGTTTGCTACACCAACCTCGGGCAGATAATGGACAAAACTCCAAACCCCCCTCCCTTAAAAATAATAACTAATAAGCAAAAAGAGCTGCTTCCCGCATCGAGTTAAAAAAAAAAGAAAACAAGCTTCGATCAAAACGGTCACGTCAAAAAAAAAGAGGCCCCCAACCTTATACCCAAGGCGGGTAACTCTTTTCCCGTCTTGTTCTACACCGGTTTGGGAATGCTATTTTCGCCACTTTGGAGTCTGGTTCAAAAATCTGCATTCTAGCCGGAGACGGAGCACTTTCAATTGCCTTGCTCTTTCTATACTTGGCAGAAGTGTGGAAGCACGTTGATATATATAGCTTCCACCTCTCGAAAGAGAACTCTTGTGCACACTGTGTGAAGCTTCATGGAGATATATCAAGATATCAAAGTCCAAACGCCCTCCGGGCCGCCGGCATGTTAGTGACTTTTACATAAGCCGAAAACTCCGTCTCGGATGGAGGCCATTCCGGGCGAAGTAGTATCTCGTTCACGTGATCTCCCGAGCGTGAGCCATTTCCATGCCGCCTTGGGAAAGGCGCCACCTGAGCATGTTTGAGCAGGTTTCTATAGGCTCTAGCGATTCGACAAGTACCGATACTTGGGAGTGTACATGAGGTACAAAGCTCAAGTTTAAGCACCAGAATGGCAATGACCAAAGTGCAACTGCATGTCATCACCACCACCAAGTAAAGGGGCACAGCATGTTGAGATTTGATTGCATTAAAGAACTATCAACATACCTCGCCATGTCTAAATAATATATGCTCAGGAATGTATACTCTGGGTTTCCCACCCCAGGAATGCATGATGTACCTTGACGGGAAAAAAAAAGAGTCCATTTGCGCCGTGCCAGTGTGTAATGAATCAGACCAACCAACCAACCGTCCCTCACTCTCATCATTTCCCATTCCATCCCCGTTTTCTGGAAAAGGAAAAAGAAGATCGAAATGGCGTTATTCGATCTTGTGAAAAAAAGCCATTGATGGCTGTTTAGTGCTCAGGAACGGTGCTGTAGCGGCCGACTGCCAGGCTGCCGACAAAGACTCCGGCGAGGACTGACATGAAGTATCCCACGTTCATTGTCATGACTGCCAACATGCTGCAGACCACAAGTCAGTATACCTGAAAACCATGACTCGAATCACGACCCAAAACCCATGAAGGGAAGGAAAGGAAAGGAAAGGAAAGTAAAAAAAAAAAGACTCACAGCAAATATCCAACACCCACAATCGTCGTGTCCATCAACGCCCTCACCGGATCAACGCTAAACCTCCACGGCCTCGCCACGCCCCCCTTCTTGGCCACGACGACGACCTTCTCCTCGACGCCGTTCTCGCCCAGCGTCATGGTCAGCTGCTTCGCGTCCGAGTCGCGCGACAGGCGCTCCGCGGCGGGCTCCCTGCCGCCGACCACGACGTACCGGCGGGCGAGGTCCCGGTCGAGCCACCGGGCCTCCTGGCGGGTCTTGAGGGCGACGAGCAGGCGGGCGAGGACGGCGAGGACGATGAGGAAGATGCAGGTCCCCGCGTAGGCGCCGGCGCTGTGGGGGGTCCAGGAGTTGGAGTAGAGGGGGGTGGCGGTGTTGGTTTGGAAGACCATGGTCATCATCATGGAGGCCATGGAGCTGGAGGAGTTGGATGCTGAGGAGGAGTCGCCGCTTCCCATGTCCATGTCCATTGTGCCGTGGCCGGCGTGTCTTGGGAAGTTCATGATTTGCTTGTTGAATGTGCAAGGTGAAGACGATGTTGTAGATGGATAGTTGGTCAATTGTAGGACCAGGTGATGACAGCCTCGGCAAGTGGAGGGGAAGGTTGATCGTCCACGACTTATATAGATATAAAAGTATATCTATGTGTGTGGTGTGTGGTGTGTGTGTGGTGCAGTAGTAGTTTGCTCGTCGTCGTCGTCACTCCACACAAGAATTGCCTGTGCAACTTATTTCGTCCAACTCGATCTTTCGGCCCCAAGTTTCAAGACGAGGGGGGACAAAGCACAAGGAGATTGAAATCAACAAACAATCTCCGGTATGACTGGAATGCGGTGGAATAAAAAACAAGGTGGTATCGTAGATTGGGCTGGGGTTTGTCCGAGGCAAAAAGAAGTAGCAGCAGCAATCGAATCGAGAGAGACAGACAACCTGGAAGGAGAACAAAAACAAAAAAAAAGGTTTACAGCGATGCTACAGTGGGGTCATGGCCTGTACTTAAACGCTCCCTTGCGGGGAGATGAAGGAGGGAAAGAAAAAAAAAAGGGACTACATTCTTGATAAGGCAAATACGAACGAGATCCTGGTTGTGAGCATGTTTTCTTATTTCCTCTTCCTCTTCCCTATTTTACTTGTAATTCTTGTTAGGCTTCTTCAGCTAAATTATATGGGGGAGCGGGGGACGAAGCTGAGCTTATGTCTTCTCTCTCACCTTTCGTGCGCAAATGGACGCACTGCATCACTGGGAAGCGTGTTTAATGCTGTGGGGACGTGGATAGACGTGGGGAATGATTTGACAGGGCTGAAAGTATCGGTACCTGCTCTGGAGCTTGGGGTACTTACATTGCTAAGTTACATACTAGTGCTTGTAGTGCTCAATGACCTCTGCTTTATCCTGGCAGCCGGACGGACACACACACACACAGAGAGAGAGAGAGAGAGAGAGAGACAAGATGTAAGCCACCATCCTCACCCTCATCAAAGTGCGCAATCTCGGTTCAAGAATGAAAGCATCGGGAGGCCAGGGAGGGACATGTTGCATTTGCCACTCAACACTCTGTACAAAACCTTGGAAAATGAACAAAAAAAAGCAAAACAAAAAAGAACAACAACAACAACAGCAGCAGCAAAAGCAAACAAACACTGGGCAATGAGACTCGTACGATTTTATTTTGCTTTGTATTTCATTTTCATTTTCATTTTTATTTTAATTTCAACTCCATACTTCCGTTTTCATAGCATTATGAATCTCGCATCGCGCGTATGTCTAGGAATTACTCATAGATATTTCAACAGCTATTTTGTAGATACAAGCATGTTTCGATGATGGAATTGCACCAATTCACTTCCATACCACCAAGTAGCATTTACTTTTTCTTTCCTTCTTTCCTTTCCTTTTCTTTTTGTGTCAAAGTTTCGCTGTGCAAGTTGTTGCAGCATCGCAATAATAAAAGCAGTATTATTATCTCGTTATTAGTGGATCTGCTGGAGCCGTGGATGTGTCCGACTAACACCGGTCATGCGTCATCATCATGCTGTCCAGCGTCCCTGATATCAAACATTCGACACTTTGGGCCAAGGTAGGAAGACTGATTCATCTGTCCCTTCAGGACCATCTTCTTCACGCATTCAAGTTTCTTTGTTCTGGCTAGCTAGACATGCTACATGGGCAGTCTTATACCTAAACGTACAAGTGTAAGGCGGTAGATGTCTATGTCTAATGCTGCAATAACGGCATATACTCTCTTCAAGAGATTGATAATGCATTGTATTGCTGTTTTAGACTTTCCATAGAATTCATAGCGCTTTTCCTGGTGAATTCTTGGTTATAGCCACTTCCAATCTCCACCAATCCCATCTCTATCAGATCTGTCATTGTATTCACTTACGCTATATGGTTGATTGGGATGCCCGCAAAGGATACTCCAAGAACTTTACTCAAACCGGGAATGGCTTGGTTCATTATGCCCCCAAGTTTGCTTTGCTAGAACCCTAGTGATTACACTCGAGACAAAGGGCCATGCTCTCAAACAAGACCGAGCACGATGACATCTCACCAACACAGCCCTTGCCGCTGTGAGCTGTGGCTTCCACATGCGAAAGCTTCGTACCTGGACACATCGAGAAGAGTGGCAGCTGGGTAGACTACCGGGAAAAGGTCAGCCATAAGTCATTGGCCCTGAACCATGCGTCCACAATACCGCTTTCACCAAGATCCGCCCCACCCTGATCAAAATACGACATTACAGTATGAACCATTTCTACGGGCTTGTCAGTTATTCAAACAGGTCCGCTCCAACCGAGACAAGCAAACTCAGCCATGGAAATCGGAGGCTGGATGTCCCAACATAGAAGCACAGCATCCAGCAGCCCATGTTCCGATGTAACCTAGCATTGTTTCTGATGCTCATGATATAGTTCCATCCGCTGTGTCGGTACTCGCCTGGGCCCGGGACCA
Organism: Cladobotryum protrusum; assembly: GCA_004303015.1. Taxonomy (NCBI): domain Eukaryota; kingdom Fungi; phylum Ascomycota; class Sordariomycetes; order Hypocreales; family Hypocreaceae; genus Cladobotryum; species Cladobotryum protrusum. Next base: position 6,789,185 of record RZGP01000002.1, on the reverse strand, counting down.
TGAATGGCGGCCGCAAGACTTAGACAAAATCCAGGCCAGGAATAAGGGGGGCCTTGGCCATGTTCATCATCCAAAGGGTCCTTGCCATGAGCTAAGGAAAACCCCAATCTCACCCCTGGGTGGCTTGTTGATACCCGCAAACATCACCGTACAGACCATCACTCATTCTGCTTGGTGACGTGTGCTTTTGAATCACCCCCCCCTTCCCTGAATGCAACTGCCTTGGTTTTGATGCCAATAAATTGGATTGTATCCCTTGAGATGATCAGTCACTTTGCCCACCTGGACCGGCGGCGTGGAGGGCAGGGTGTGCCATTGCAAAACCACTCTCGGGCTACGTACGAGGCAAGCACCCAAGGTACAAACAAATATCAGGCCGAAATGGGATGAAATCAAACTCTTACGCACGGGATTTTCGTGTGTCAAAAGCTTTGGTGCCGGCTACCGACTGCCATGCATGTAGCCGTGAAGAGGCAGCTAAGTCCAGGCCTCATTTTTACTTACACTCCCGTGGGTCAAACAAACAAAGACCAACCTGGTCCATCAAGCCGTCACAGTTCCCGATCTGCAGGTTCCCTTTTTCTTCCCCTTGTGATTCCACTCAAAAGGAGCTGAGCCTATTTTGACGTCCGGGAGCGGGATAGATGTGATTGTAGCTGTATGGGTGCATACATGTGGTGTGGGCTGCAGACGAAAGGAAGGCGACAAAAGGGGATGCGTGTGCATATGCGGGATATGATTGGTGTTTGTAGACGAAATGCTGAGAAGCAAAGGCCGCTCTCGGGTTTGGGATATCAGGCTCAGGAGTCAGGGGAGATAATTCGTGAGCTGACTGCTGCTAAGAAAATTCTCGGGTTTGAAAAGACAAGGCGAGAGTTGCGAGACATTTCCATGGGGGTTTGTCCAAGTTTATTCCCGTTCAGGAAACAAGGCCCGTCAACATGGAGTTATTGGTTCAACAATGCTGTCACCGACTGGGTTGCTATGGAGCCTGTCTCTGGGAACCTGAGCTCTTTGGGGGGATGTTTGAGATGGAGGCACTTTGCTGTCCAATACCGTCATGGCTGCGTATCCAAGGCAGCAGAGACAAGATATGCAGCTGCCCGATGGGTAACAGCAACTTGTATTAAGAAAAATCCCGATGGATTCCGGAGCCATCAGGTGCTCAGCGAGGATTGCTTGCCTTGAGACGGGAGTACCAAGTAGAAGACTTGGATAAATTAATCAGAATATTGAATCCCACAAGAGCGGTGGTGGTTACACATCGGGAAGGATTGATGGGACAATTGGCATTAGTGACATGTCTGTGTCTCCAGGAATGGATGACTTGGTGATGCTCAAGGCAGGGAGAAAGAAGCCGCAGCAATTGATTCTCATTGTGAGACATGATATTGGATATTGGACATTGGATGGACGGATGAATGGGTGGGTGAATGAAGTAGTTGCATATGGTGTAATGTAGATGGTGTATGTATGGAGGAGAAAAGAGGAGAGAGGAGGGAGCATGGAGAGGTACGTATCTCAATGATGCAGCGGGTGTTGTTGAGAAGGAGGGAGGGAGGGAGTTGAGGTGAGGTGAGGTTAATTCTTGCCTTTGATGGAAGTGTACATTCAGGCAAGTACATACACTCACTCCTCACCCGTCCTCTCACAGTACATGCATGAAGGAAGGAAGGAAGGAGGGAGGGAGGGCAAGCAACCAACAACGTGGACAAGACAAGACGAGGCAAGGCGAGACATGGGACAACCATCACGATCCTCATCACATCACATCGCATAGCATGGCATGGTATGGCATCTTCTCCGTACATGGTCACACCTCTTGTTTCTTCCTTTTCTTCGTTCTTTTGCCTCCCCAGGGTCTCAGACAGACAAACTACTTGTATACACAAACTACACACACAAACAAACAACAAGCACAGACCATTGTCAAACCGTCGCCGCCGCCAGGTTCAGTTCAGTCCACTTCAGTTCAAGACGCCACTGGATGCAAGCCATCACGCCTCTCACCTCAGCCTCCAACGGGCACCAAAGCCAGCCCAGTTCCAGTTCCTGTGTTGGTCAAACGTCCCCTAACCCATCCCCAAGCACCCTGGCTGATGTGCTATGTCTGTGGGATGTGTGGGATGTGTGTGGGATGAGATATGTGTGTATGTGTGTGTATGTGGGATCCATCTGAGCATCTATCTCTCGTTCCCTCGCTTCTGACCCCATGGAGTGAGCAAACATGTCGTTTCTTTTTCGCCTTGGAATCAGGTCTCAGTGGGAGAGACCGGGGAAGGACAGATAAAGAGAAAGCAGTAGAGAGACAGAAAGAGAGAGAGACAACCAAATCGACAAGCTGGCGACTCTCTTGATGCACACACTCCCTCCGCCTACACCACCCCATCCATTCTCAACCCCTGATGAGTTTCTCTTCCCTACATACATATCAGCAGTGACATCCAGTGTTCCAATCAAACATCGGCTTCCTAATAATACAGTATGGTATGAGCCTCATTTGTATCCTATAGTATGTCAGTTCGTCCCCCCTCATCCCCTCACCCTCCCCCCCTCTACCCTCCTCTTCGTCCTGCAAAGCAAACAAATCAGGCCACACTCTTTTTCAGCAGCGGCACTTTGCTTTTTTCTTCATCCATTCATCCCTCCAATGTTCTGTTCTGTTTCTTACCGACACACCCAACCCTGACTGAGCTAGGCTTTCTTTTGGCAAGTTATTCTTGTTTCTCCTTTTTTGGTTTTTTTCCCCAACTGTTTCTTCTTTTTCATTCATTGTCTCACCAAGAATTTTTAGCCTCCCCTTCGGCTGGAAGAAAATCGGCTGCAAAGACCAAGAGTGAGAGAGAAAAAAAAAACCGTTTCCCTTTCCGTTGCTCCGCAAGCCGGGCTCCCCTTCAAGCCTTATCCCTGTTCTGGCTTCTCTTTCGCTGGTCGTCCTCCTAGCCTAAGACAACATGCATTCTGTGGTGACTGGCACACTGTCCTTGGAGGGTCGATGGGGTTCCTACTGCCTGCTGCTCTCGCCCCCCCCCCCCTCCCTCTGCGCGCGCGCCATATCACGCGCAACCGCTTCTTTGTCCTCATCTTTGCAGCAAATCACATCACGCAAAGTGCAATGTCTCCTTCAGCTGTGTCTTTGTTTTACCCAATGATTCATTTGTGACTCCTTTTCCTCGCATTTCTTGCCTGTACCTACAAGGTGTGTCCATACCACTGAGAAAGAGTTGCATTTCATTGCTTCTTACTTGATATTACCCATGCTGTCAATTGCACTAACCGAGCTTACCAAACCCAACACACAGATGGAGAGAAACAAGATCCCTTGGACACACAGACATGAGCTGGAGGGTCCTCCCCGTCTTCTCCCCGACCATCCGCTCCAAAACATTCGCAAGCGAGAAGCGCAAGGACCAGACAAATGCTTTCACTAGTGGCCAACAACGCGGTTGCGGCGGATCGTCTTCCCGTAAAACCGTCTACGCCATGTCTCTCCGCTCTCTGCGCACTACGCTGGAGTGGGTACCGAGTACGGAGAACCGAGTACATACATTGCACCTCTTGCGGCTGCTGCTACCGTTGCGGCCCACCAACTGCTACCTTTTGACACTACCACCTCACCTCATTCAACAAATGTACTCCCTACTCTGTACATACATACATACATGCCTACATACATGCCTACAAGTGCATAGAGATTACCTGGCATCCATCCAGTGTGCTGTATGCCTCACATGCATATTACTAACGACGCGTAACCCAACTATTAATTATCTAGCTGTACTAGGTAATATCCATTTGCATTATGGATACCATGTATAGCATGCCCATGTCATGCAACTCCATTCCAGTATGAACGTGTTGTGAGGAGGCCCTTTTTAGTACTACCGGCATCGCGTCCCCCCTCCAAATGCATGCCGCTCCAATGAGCTTGCCAGGTAATCTCGTCACGCACATTCAGCTCATGACGGCCCCCAAGAAATCTTCCCCCAGCCGCAAACAGAATCCTTGACTCTTCCGACTGTTTGTATGTGAGTGAAGAGAGAGAAGAAGAAGAAGAAGAAAGAAGAAGAAAACCCCCACTCATGCTAATAAGCAAGAGGAGAGAGGGGGGGGGGACAAAAAAATTAGTGAGATCACAGAAACGGGTTTTTCTTCTTCTTCATTTTTGACCATCACGAGGCCTTTCTTCTGGCTCTCGCCAGATGTCAAGACCCGCTTCTGGAGGGCTAAGGCACACATCCTTGAAGTTTTTGAAGGCCTTTGGACGGAGTATTACGGAGTATTGCGGAGCAAGTCCACACCTTTTTTTTTCTCCCTTTCTTTCTTTTTTCGGTGCTTGTGCTCCTGGGACAAATGCCAAGTCCTGCCTGTGGCCCCTCGTAGAACAGAAATGCCAAGGGCTTGTCATCACATCACGAGGCAAACACATCAATTAATCATCACGTGTGAGGAGAACCATGCATTTCTTTGACCCGCTCAAAACACCAAAGGCAATCAACTTCACAACTCAAATTCAACTCATATTCACTATCACTTATATGCAGGAGAGGGGGAGGAAAGCTTGATCCCAAGACGTATCCATTTTTTTGCCCATTTCATGCCGTAGCTTGAACCCAGAGCCCATTGAAAATGTTTGACAGAATAACAAAGCAAAAGTGAAGCAAAGGTATATACTTGTACACGCACACATTCCGCAAAACCCCCATTGTAACAGCAGAAGAAAAATAATAGAAACACAAAGCCCAATCCCAGGCCTAGACCCAAACCTGAATAAGTCCAGCCCCTCTAAACCTAGAGGAAAGGACGTGAAGATATTAGCCCAAACCCCGCCTGGGGTCACCGGTAAACCCTGAAACAAATGAAAGGAAAAACACCACTTCTTCAGCCTTTCTCCCTTTGAAGACCAGAACCGCCCAATGCTGAAAAGATCCCGTTCCCTTGCGAGCTTATATAAACTCTTTGCCCATAGTCCAGAATTCCCAATTAAAGTCCGTTGTCCCGTTATCCGTCATGGTACAAATATTCCCAGTGTAAAAATTCCCGTTTCAAACCCGAGACCAAGTAAAAAGAGGCAATCCCAATTGGCCCTAAGACGCCGATGATCCCATATGCTATTCCACCATTCAATCTTTTTTTTCTTTCATCTTGGTGTTGATCGTTGTACCGTTGTTTATGGTGTTTTTCTCAGTCCTGTGCCATCGTCTTCCGTCTCGCCATTTCGGGCTTGGTTCGCATTTTCAGCGTTGGCGGCGTTGTTCTCATTGTTGACCTTGTTCTCACAGCCCTTGACGAGGCGATGTCTCTATATCAAGTGTTAGTATGTGATTTAGATATTCACAAAAAAAAAAAAAAAAAAGACGGAAGGAGAGAGAAAAATATACCTTGAGAGCGTCCTTTCGAGAAAAACTCTTGCTGCAGTAGGAACAAGGGAAAGGTTTGACGGCCAGATGAATTCTCTTATGTCGCTTTAAATCATGGTTACGGCTGAAGGACTGGACACATTGATCGCACTTGAATGGGCGTTCCGACTGTGGTGCTGGCTGTGCGTGCGCATACATCAAAGCATGGTGACCATAGGGCTGATGGACCATGCCGGGCATCATAGCCATCTGGCCGTTGGGTTGGTGAAGGTTTGTCATGACAGTGCCGGCCATTGTTGGCAGCTGTTGGTATGACTGATAACGGTAGGGTGGTGCCATAGGTGGCGGTGCGCCTTGGCTTGAGAGAGATCCTAAACTTCTAGGGAGTGGACCCGTGCTCGTGGGTGAATGGTTCGGGGGCGGGGACTGGGTCGTATATGAAGAAAAGCTCTGCTGGTGATGGGGGGCAGACGATGTGTAGTTGGGAGTTGTGACAGATGGTCTGCTGTGGGTATATGAGTCGACGTGGGCCGGAGCGCTGGATTGTGTTGGGGGTTGTGTAGAACCGTGTGTCGCCAACATCGTTCCTGACTGCATCGTAGCATGATTCTCGTGGCCACCGTTTGCTGCGCCGCCTGAAATCGAGTTCTGGAACGACTGGTGAACCTGTTCGTAGGGTGGCGCTGGGAGACCTTCTCCGCCGGTAGCTGGAGACTGGGAACTGCGTTGCCCATATGACATACTGGGCTGGTTATACATCGATGAGCGCCCTCCGTAGCCATTCTGTCCTAGAGATTGCTGGGCACCAGCTCCGGAGCTGATATTATAGGATGAGCCACCTGGAGTGGGCCAGCCGCCGTGGACATGACCGCTATAAGTATACTGCATGTTGGTCGCTGCTTGGGAGCCCTGAGAACTTCCTGTGTGTACACTAGAAAGGCTGGGGCTAAGGCCATCGCCGGCTCCTGGAGAAGACGGGGTCAGATCACTATTATCGAGATAACGCATAATGCTGTAGGGCAAGGAACGAGGCTGGGAAGAGTAGGAAGACTGAGAGGCCATACTTGGAACTTCTGATGTGGGAGGAGGCAGAGAAAATGTGGGCAAAGTGCCAGCCGCCGGTCGGCGTGAAGTAAAACTTGTAACCTCCATTGCTACTGTTGCTGCTGCTGCTCGAAACTAGCCTTCGTTTATCCACGCTGTTTCAAAGTCTCTTTCCTCGCTTTCCTACACTTCGTCTGAGCGCAGTAAAGTGGCAAAGGTTGTGCAACTGCAGAATTTAACAAGAATGGGCCCGCCTCAGTCTGAGTCCCAAAGCATGCGCTGGTAGTAGAATAGATGGTGGATAGAAATGCCGTGAGAATAGACACAGGTCTGAGACTGCGTTGGCGAAGGGGTGGCGGTATGGCCTGAGAATTCGATAAGTACCGGAGTTGCAAGAGTAGGTACTATAAGTTGACTGGAATGCCGAGCAAAGGCGGGAGTGGCGGATGTGTTTGGTGGTGTGAACTTAGCCGTATTGAATGGTGCAGTCTCAGTTAACCGCCCTCGTGTAAGAGATGATTCTGAAATAGAAGGGGATGTCCGAATAAGGTTGAAATTGGAATGATGGTGAGCTGTTCAGGCCTCAAGACAAGCTATTAACCCAGATCAAGGTTGCCGTGACGAGCAATGGCTGCTCTTGGTGATGGTGGTGAGAGGGAGAACTGAGGCTTCGCCCACTGCTCGTGGCGGCGGCCTGGCGAAAAATGGCTTCCGGGAACGGCGTAGGGAACTCGTGAGGGGCGTAAAAGCGCCTCTAGGATCTGCGTTACAAGGCTTGATGGACGGCAGTTTCCCTTGATGAATGAATTGCGACCAAAAGAAGCCCAGGTGGCAGCAGTCGAGAAGAAATTCTTAAATGAAAGCTTCCAAGTGTGCTTGTATTATAAGCAAGATTCTAGGTCGAGAGGGTTTGCGGCAAGGTCGAACTCAAATCCACGCCCGCAGAGAAGGACCCCGAAAAATCAACCAGAATGTTTCCACTGAAGACACTAACCTCCAACTGATGAGAAAGAGGGGAAAGATGGTGAGAGGATTAAGAGGAGGGATGACTGGGGTTTTTGATAAATGCTCCTCGAGAATGGATCTCGCAAGCTGATGGAGGAGAGTAAGTGTAGCTAAGATGGTAAAACAACAACAGGAAGTAGAGTGGTAATGTAGAGAGTCAATAAGGTTTTCTTCTGGTCCCCAGCCGGCGCCGATTGGCGTCCAAGTGTACTGTACGAAAGTACAAGTATGTTCGCTACCAAACCCAGGCAAAAGCAGACTATGTGCCGATTATTAGGTATACGGGGGGTGAGAAGAGCTTGGCAGCTTTTCTCAGTCCCAAGGCTGGGCTTTTTAGATGGGGGGACCCGAGTTGGGGCTGTTGCTTGCAGCGAATGGATGGATCTCTTGTTCTCATCAGAATGCTTCTTTCGTTCTGCTGGGACTGAGACCATGCTTGAATCCTGGTCCTTGGCAAATGGGGTGTGTCTCTTGGGAGTCGTTTGAAGGGGTGAGGGGCGTGTACCCATGTAAGAGGAGAAGGTGGACGACGACAAGGTCAAGCAATCTTGGCAAAGGTAGCGTTGCACTACCGTCGTTCAGGTTCGAGGAGCTGCGCAGCTAATTGTAGCGCAGGTGCGGGCCCGCCCAGATACCAACGCGACTCACACTAGCAGAAGGGCTGAAGAGAACCCTGTAAACCCTAGACGCCTGCGAGGTTGTCTCCAATGCAGCTACATCCAATGATCTCGGCCTGCTTAGCGTTTGATGTTGGCCTGATGGATGGGTGGAGCCCCCAGTGCAGTAGGGAGGGGGAAGAGATGGTGGAAGAGAGAGTGGAGACAGACCAGAATTGCGGATGCCAGGCTGAACTTGTGGGTACGACCCATTCGACAACCCATGTAAGTACCTATTATTTATCGCCTTGGAGCTTTTCTGTTCGCCGCGTCCTCGCTATTGCTTTTCTTGCTTGCTGCAGGGACGGGCGAGGTGCTGGGTTTGTGGGTGTGGTGGGTGGTGGGTGTGCGAGAGAAAACTTGGACCGCACAGAAAGAAAAAAACAAAAGGAGGAGGGGGGGTGTGATGGTGTCAACTGAGGCCCGCCAGCAACTGATCGAAGGGGATTTCTCGCAAGGACCAGAAGCGAAGCAGAAGAAAGAAGCCCTCCGTACTCCGTACACCAGCGCAAAAGGCCGATAACCGTTTACTCTTGTGCCCTCACAACAGAACAAGGGGATTGATTAGAGAGTGCGTGAAGTTGTGTGAGAGGACAGCATGCTGCTCAGGTGACTGATTGCGCTGGAAGGATTGGAATGCTCCCTTGTAGCAGGTGCCTAGTACCTTCCTACCTTCCGAGTATTGGGGATATGCCATCCAGCAACATCTGACCACTTACAAGCAGACTAGGAGGGTAGGAGGGTACCCAGATCGAGACTGCCTCACCCTCCAAAGTACGCGTACCAATGTATCAATATTTTCCATCACACGCATGCATATTCAGCCTGCCTACCTACCTCTCTCTCTACCTATCTTTATTCACACGACCTGAGAGCACAGCAGATAGGCAGCCAGTTAGGTAGGTAGGTAGGTAGGCAGGCAGGCAGACACAGCACCTCCAGCCGAATAGCTTGAAGCCGTCATTTTCCTAGCTAGAGTTACCTAGTGTATCTATGGGGTGCCAGTTATACTATGGAGTACGAAGTATACTCTCATTCGGAATGTCAGTATCTAAACAAAACAAGTCAACAAGTCAACAATGCTCATGATGAATGAAAGCATGAGTGAAATTTTGTCAACATTGTGGTTCACAAATGAAAAAAGACATGGCGAGAAAACGAGCACAACCAAATAAAACAAGAGAAAATAGCGAAAAACTAATCACCTGTTGAACTCAACAGGCTCTTCCATGTAAACTCATGGTCATGCAATGTTTCTTTCACCCACACATGCCATCAGGTCCATGGAGGAATCAAGGGGAAGTTTCACAATGTGCATGTACATGGTACCGCCATCAGATGCCTGTTCACCTAGATGCAAGCATTACAGCCATGCATCCCTATCACAGCACGGAGTCCCCTCCGTTTTCCGTTCGCCTCTCTGGGTCCTCTGCTGATCGTGATTCATACAACAAGCAAGGGCCGGCAGTTCGATTTCCATCGCCATGGGGGAGGGAAAGGACCCTTCAACCATCATGGCCTCAGGCCCTGTCGAAGAAAAAAAAGTAAGTTTTTGCCTCCTGCATCGTGGCGGTGCTTTGTCACCCTCACCAGTATATTTTTGATCCAGGTCATACTTCTAATCAGACCAATAACCATTATTAGAAGTCTGGTCTTACTTGGTGTGTTATATTATTACGCATTCTCGGTTTCCCCTACATAAAGTAATTACAATTGCTCTTCCCTACCTAACTTAGAGTCATGATCATGCGTCAGAGACGGGTGATAATGAGTACATCTCACTGCACTTGCATAAACAACCTGGGAAACCCTATGCTAGTGCTTGGAACTGGTTTCTTCCAGGTTTTTTTTTTTGCCTTATTTGTTTTTTTGTTTTTCTTTCTTCTTATTGCTTGTAGGGGTTGCCTCGCCTAAGGGGATCGATAAGCTCGCGGAGAACTGAGCCCCCCCCTAAAAAGTCTAGACCTTGGAGCCCACAATGCCTGGAGTGAAGCACCCAAAAATACCAAATAGCGGCTTTCCATCACTCGCTACAGCGGCCATGCATGTGGGCTGTATGGAGTACACAGTGGCCAAACTTTTTGCTGACATGTGCAAGTAGCGCTAGAAGAGTAACATTCTTGGTCCATCTTTGACAAGAAAAAGCCGTTTTGGGCGAGAGTTGGAAGAAGGATTGGAAGAGGAAGAAAGACGGTGATGACGGTCTGACTTCATCCCAAGAAAGCAAATCTGTTTGACCTTGGTGCGTAATGGCCGAGAACAAAACGAGGAAAATTCGAAATCCTACTGGCTGTTATTCGTCAACTTACGGGCACATACTGGGACACAGCTGAAATGCGCCTTGATGAGACAGACAGTGAATGGATAGCTGCATGCATCATTACGGATTAACCGTCTAAAATAGTCCATCTGCATGCTCGTGGTAGGTTACTGTTGGTAAGAATGACTGTGCTACGTCTTCGGATAGAATCGATTCACAGACAAAGTGTCATCATACTACTTATTTTATCCATTGATATCTGCCATACCAACAGCGTCCTGCACGATTCCGTTTGCCCTGTTTGCACAGCGCCGTAATTGACAGGCCGCCACCGCGCGTTTACGCTCTTGACACTCGTGCATCCTACAATGAATGTGCCGCATTCTTAACCCCCAAATCTGACAGGTGCACCAAGCCGCCGGGTCCTCGCAGTATGTACGTCGCGGCATGCTGGGGTATTACCTTTATTTGCCAGTGTTCGCCGTTCGCTCGCATCATCCTGCATCCTTCATACCAAGTTTAGATTCTGTGACATTAGCATGAGCACCTAATGTAAGAGCGGAGGGATGGAAGGAGGGGGGCCACGATCGAGATACCAAGGGCCAAAAACACGACTCTCAACCGCTCTACCGTTTATCTATGCTGTAGTAGGTTGTTGTTGTTATTCTTGCGATCAATAATACCTCAGGGCTAGCGCATCCAAGCGTACTACTACAAGTAGGACGTTCAAGCTAGAGACTGCTAATTGCGCGCCTTTTCGCCTGGTAGACTTGAGGCCCAGTTTGGTCGCATTCATCTTCGATTGTCTCGGGACTGCACGAAACCGTTCTTTCTCACATCGTGCAGTGATCCTTCCAACATATCTAACGTAAGCAAGCAAGCAAGCACTTCTCTCTTGTCAGTGGTCGGGCACAAAGCATGCTCTTACATGGAGAAAAAAGCGTTCTGTGCTCTGCTCGTGTGGGCATCGGTGGGCCTTGTTGCTTGTTACGAGTACCTACAAATACTCGCACAGTATTCCCTTCTTGCGCTTCAGGTGGGCCTCCATAGCAGTGAAAAAAGGTTCGATGAGCATGGTCCATGAGCAAACGGCTCCACTGCTTTGACCATGTTGAAAAAATCAGGACAGTGTCAAGAGAATTGTTGGGCATAGCAACCGGCTAATAACCACTACCCACGCAATGTGAACACGCAATGTGATCCGCCAACGGAGTACCTACAACAAGTACTCTCACAAGTAGCTCTGATACTGCTAGTTGTTTGTGATCATGCAAGCCGTGATCGACTTGAACGGGCGGAATGGCACCGGAGCTTCTGGTCATGGCATGACCCCAGCGCTTATTGGCCTACCAAGTATGCAGTCAATGATTTCGATTTAGAGCGTATAGTGTGTCGTCAGTTCACTATAACGCAACTACTACTGTATGAAAGTCAGAAATCAACTTACCAACCGGATCACTCGGTGCCTCCACAACATGTGCCGTAGGACAAAGTAGCTCAATATCCTTATGCATTTCCCACCCTTCAGGATTCTGCAGCTTCCATGCCCTTGGCGCGGAGCGCGCGCACGTCCTGCCACCCCTCTCACCGTTCCACTTCCCCCGGCCCAGACCATCGTGATGACCCCGTGGCAACCCAGGCTCTTGTCCCAGACTCCCAGCGCCAGCCGCAGCCATGGACGGATAAGCTCAGCCATGCCGACCCAGTGTCTGGGAACCATATCGAACGATGCGCCTCTAGCCAAGCCCTGGGGCACATGTTTTAATGGCAGATTCTCGATTTGGTAAACAAGATGGCTTTTGCCCTGGGCGTCAGTTGACCCATGGCATACCGGTCGGCTGGAATGGGGATCGTCAACCCCAAAATGAGGCATAGATGGCTTTCGATTTTGCTCAAACACCCTGTTTGTAAAGCTTTTCATCCCCTCTTTCTCGAACGTCATTTTCTTTTACTCACCGTATGCGCTTCTGCTTGGTTTTCGAAAACTCCCCACCACCACTCCCATAGCTTCAACATCCATGTCTCAAGCTAACTAGCGGGTTCAGCTATTAGGTCCATTCACCCAATTAGCATGAACCAGAATGATCTGCTCATGGGAAGCCCTGGTTCGTTCAGGATGTGATAAGTCTCCGCATTATCGCTATATGCTCGCGATCTTTCAAGGAAAGAAGAAGTTAGAATAAATTAAAAAAAAAACAAGTGCGGAAAGACAGGCGGCTTAACGGGTACCCTCGTTTGGCCCTGCAACGATGTCACCCCCCGCGCGCAATGGACGGCTTGTCTTCCCTACACATACTTGTACGAGGTGCGGTACATGCTCTCCTGGTCGGGTCGGTCTGTGCTGCTAAGGCATGAGCGGGAACTTGATCCCAACGGTCACAAAATTTTGCAACCACTCGCCAGTCTTGCATCTCCACTCCCATGTGTGGTGTGCGGGCGCTACCAAATTGGGGCCGGGGCAGAGACTGTTTGTCGCACCATTGTGTCTTGCCTCTGGCTCCGAACTGAGAAGAAAGTAGTATGGAAAGCCGCGGAAACATCGCCTATACATGCGCAGATCGTGCATGTTCATAGTCTTATGAGAGCAGCATAGGTTGTGCTAAAACTCGCCTTAATATCGACATTGTCATCAAATAAGATTGTTGACTGGCTCCCATCTTGAGATAAACAGCCGAGGAAAAGAGTTTAATAATATCGTGACTGGTATTTATCGGTATATTGAATTCAGTGGCGCTGCACTGGGTTTTTGTTAAGCCAAGATTGGCCCCTTATCTGGTTTATATTGTCTTTGACTTCATACTTATATGAATTCATGTGTATACTTCGAGTGTTTGGTTGAACAATCTCAAACTGGTGTGTACCACAAATGCATACGATAATGCCAATGATTGCTTTTGCAACTCCGTGATACGTTTGTAGCTTGATGGCACAGTTGGATGTTATCCTCGTCATCAAGTGTTTCAAGATAATAGGGTGCGGAGTGAGCATGAATAACAATGTACTAGTACTCCGAACACTGAATGCTAAGCCTTGGCCGCGACTCAGCTTCTCGCATGGAAACAAGGATGGTCAAAGAAACATGTCGCTCACCTTTTTGTCTCGCTTTGCTAGCGCATGCACCCACCATGCACCGTTTCTGGGAGAGCTGCAAAAGTCGGGTATGAGATTGGTTCGACAGCAGCATATGTGGGGCGGCTGGTGGATTACTCAGGCCAGAAAAACAAAAACATGATCCAATCACATGTGTTATTCTTGAGTCATCTCCGATCGTAACAGGTTTACCTCGCAAAGGCAGGTTTGTAGTGATGCCAAGGTAGACAATAACCGAGAATTGACGGGTTTTTTATGGATGAATGTGCAGCGAGAACTCTTGGCGGACTTCATACGTTAACATTGTCGAGAATCGTGTTGCTTCTCACTGGTGAAGACGTGCGTAAGCCTTGCTGCCACGATGCAGGGGCGTTGGGTACCATAGGTCCGGTCATGATTTTGTCATCGGCTACCCATGGATGGCTGCCACAGGGGTGTTGGGGAGACAGACGCGCGTGGCTCCCCCACAGGAATACCAGGCGCTGAGAAGCCACCGCGTGCTTCTCACGGTTCCCTCCACCCATTCAAGTGCTCTATACCATATTCAGGCAAGCCTCCTGAGCCATGAGAGGGAAAACGCGACTATCCATGCGACGGTGGCTGCTGGCGTCACGGTATGTTCCGCCTGCGGCTGTCAACAACGCCTCGTTGAAACCGAGGTCAGAGGACCTAGTCAGGATGAGGGTAAATGTGAATGAGCTGGTATGCCCTTATGGAGGGAATGTTAAATCAGCCTGGAGGTAGTGTTTGAAGCTGAAAGGCCGTGGCAGAAGTCGCGCGCAAAGCAGCGATGGACCAAGGAACTTACCGCTCTCTGCAACTCTAATACATGCACAAGGTTATGAGCCATCTCTTTTTCCTACTGCCATGTCAGAGATTTCGATCTGATATCCTTTCCGGTATTGTTTAATAGCATGGTTGGCTCTTATGACGTGCTCTTCTGACTCTTTGATCATTTCCCTCAAGACGCATAACTATTGGGGCCCAGCATGTCGCAAGAGAAAGAAAAGACTACTGTTGGGTTGTAAAAAGCAACATAACTCCTCGGAAACCGGCACGACGACTGCTCAAGGTCTGCTGTTGCAGGGTAGTATTCGCCACTTTCAACCTTATTGGTGTACTCTGACCGAAAGGCAAATCCCTTTCCCTGAAAAGCTAGCTTTCTGATGTGAACTCTCCTCGTTGGTTGTACATCTTATCAGGCGCGTCTCTTTCAAACACAAACATTTGGACGTTAAGTTGCATAACCAGAAGGAACAGGAGGTGATCAGCACACCAGAAGACTCCTTGGTTGTTAAGGAGACTCGAGAGTGGCGTAACTTTAGGGCCTCAAAAGCCGTCCTGCATGGCGTTAAACAAGGTTGCGTATGATGGCTAAAAGAGGGGTGTCGGGGCCGATCTCATCATGGTGGTGTCGAGGTTAGCCAGCGGTTCCACCTGTCGAATCATGCTTGCACCTTGATTCTGTGCGCGTAATTGGATGCGGAGTACGGTGTATTCGAAGTGTAAGTGTAATGCGTCCGTCCACATGAGGGTGTGATATTGATGAAGTAACGGATGTGGTTGCATTGCACTAGGCATCTATATGCCCACCTAGCATTGGATTTTTTGTCCAAGATAAAGTCAGTTAACTGATTTACACCGTTGTCAACATCCAACAGTGAGTGTGTTAAACCTGTGTTCGTGCCTTACCCTTGCCGGCAGAGGCTTCGGAAACCTAGCGCCACAGTGAGAAGCCAAGATAAAGGAAATGGACGGAATGGCGTTTCTTTGCATCTGGGGAACGGAAGCGCCACCGTGGCGATCCGCCAAATGTTTCATTCATGCAAGTCCTGTTTGTGTATGGTGGCTCTGAACAAAAGCGGACGTTGCTGTCCGTATTGGGGTCTTGATTGATTAATTGAGTGAGAGCCATCCTTCATCACGTACCAGTATGCGTTCGGAGATTGCCCATGAAGCGACAACTGGCCAAGCGGGTGGAGGGCGAGTACGGGTTGGCAAGCCTGTGTAGGCTCTGTTTAGGCTCTGTTGACTCCCGTTCGTGTACGGATTTAGACCTCTGAGGAAGGCCCATATTCTGGCTCCGTAAGACATTTGGTGTTGCTGCAGGGCGCCGGTTATTGAATTTTGCCTTCATGTAACATGTCGGAGGGGGTAAAAATAAATTGATATGATGATAATTAAGGAGAATTGCTTCCCCTCATTTCAGTGCCGTCGTGGAGATGCCTTGCCTTTTGGAAGGTACGGATTATTACGTGGCCCGCATGAACCTGCAAGTCTCTGCGGAGTAACATAGGCAGGCTGTTTACGCAATTTTCCCCCCTCTTCTTGGCCTTTCATCTTGAATTCCGGGCTGCCACTGTTCAACTTTGTATGAGTTGCCAAAAAGAGAACTTGTGGAACACTGCCAAGCTTTCCCTTGGAAGCCTTGTTGTCATCTATTTCTGATTCCTCCTGGTAGCACCGTGACAACCCTCTCAAGACGCTGGACCCGAATCTACTTAGGTCCGTCTATATGGTGCACATGCCACCATGGGGCTGTGGTACGAATACTATTGACATCCAATACAAAGCTGTTGTTTAACTAACAATGCCATAGTGTAGGTATACAGAGTAAACAACCCTGGACTGGGTTGGTCGTGACACCCCAAAACCGGCAACCGACTTATACGTGTCGAAAGCATGCCAACACAGTTGCAGAAACCCCACCTACACCTAAGGAGTAATTCGCCGGCTCCACATGTTCCTTCTCATGCAATATCATGCATTTCACCAATTGTGCATCGTAATGAACGGATTGGAGCAGTGTGAAAGCCTCATATTTACATCTACTGGGAATGTATACTGCATGCCAGCTGTATAATTCGGACAGGAAACTTATGGCCGTTGACTGAAATGGGAATGGATTCACCGTTGTCAAGGTTCCATTCAGTGAAGGGAGACATGAACCCCTGCAGCTGAATACTTAGAAAGCCTCGTGTCTCTGTTTTGAAAACACCAACACTACTTTGTACGAGGTGGGAGCAGAAAGCTCGGTTGCACGGAATGCATCAAATGTGGGACGATGTCGCACTCTGCACCAAGCGAGAGAGAGAGAGAGAGAAAAAAAAATCGCAGAGCTAATGTTGGGCCTGCGCATTGCTTGACATGGGCTCAAGCAATCCCATCCCTCTGGTACGGAGCAGCTAAGCTTCTTATGGGTCCTGCTCCATTGGTCTGGGATTACAACATCGTCCGTTCCTTGTTGGTTGGGTATAAAGATAAATCTGGACCGAAAGATAGGAAGGACTCGTACAGGTATTTTGCCTTTGCTATGCTGTGCGACGTCGGCGAAGAGGAAGAGGAGGAAAGATGATATTGCTGTTTACATTGACACTTCTTCTTCAGTCTTGTAGTGTGGAGAGGATGAAGTTAACGCTGGCCAGGAGGCTCATAAACTTTGTGCCCAAGCTCTCATACTTGTCTCGTCGTTAATCCATAGTATCCACAGGAAGTGGTACCCCATCGGGTCGCATCAAGATGGTGGCTCTTCCAGCACGTGGAGTAGCGTCTTGGCTGTTGGAATGGCGGCTGCGGACCTCAACAAGCTGAACTGCTCGTTCTGTCTCTGCAGCTTTGGAAATGAAGGGGTAACGCGGTCGGAGTAGTAAATGGTCTTGGTCCATTGACTTTGACCGGCTGCGGCCCGGAATGAGGACAAGTGCCATTCATTCTGCAGCGTCAAGCTGATTGGTCCAAACTAAGGGCATTCACACCTTCGGCCTACGTACAGCGTCCAGCAAGGGTCATCAACAAGCGAGCAATAACAAGAAAAGCTTGATTTCGCGGTGGAGATCCAGAACAAGCCATCCGCTTTTACTCAAATGATGATCACCCCTATAGTTGCCTCACTACCGACGAGGGTTGCAACACCGTCACCAAGAAACCCCTGTGCCGATCTCAGTTTAGTCGATCGAAGCATAAAGCAAACAATATGACATTTCCTAATACATGGCACCGAAACAAGATGACAAACACGAATGACGAGATGATAATGAAGAAATGGCGCATGCTACATTGGCACAGGGCACCTGCAAGATTACATTCTCTCCTTGTATGCTGGGGTCCCATGCAAACTCTGGTCGACTCCCTGGGGCCTTGCTTAGATTGGTTCGGAACGCTCCAATCCCGGGACAGCTGCGACAGATGTTTGAGATTCAATTGGTGCTCTGCGGGGGGTGAATGATACATACGTCTTTTCTTCTTCTTCCTATGCTGGATCCGCCAGTCCTTAGCGCCTCATCGTTTGCAAGACGCGTTGTGTTTGCAAGCAGTTTTCTGAGGTCAGCAGCAATCCCGCTACGATCTTAACGTGATGGATGAAGAACTCGTGGTCTGCTGTTGGATCTAAGCTGACGCCAAACTTGTATTTCGTGGTGCGCCATGCCACGCGAAAGATCTGGGGCTACCAGCGCCACATTTACACTGCATTTGAAACGACCTTGAGCCAACAATCCTTCGGTTAAGATGACTCCAACCACAGAAGTATGGAGGGAACATGGGCCGGCTCCATACTCCATACCCAGGGAGGATTTCTCGGAGCCTATTTTCTTTTTTACGATGCGACCTGTAATGTTTATCGGGTTGTTTTCTCGTATGGTATCTGGTACGTAATCCGTTTCCCAGATTGTTATCTGTTCCTTTTTAGTTGCTTTTTCTGCTTTCTTTGCTGTACACCGAGCGGTTGGTTTTCTCCTCCCAGATGAGGCGATAACTAATGACAGGGGTTCACACAGATGAGTAAGAAAAATTGAGTTCAATCTAGGGGCTCAGTTTTGCACCTTTACCGTCGTATTGAAACCAACCCCCTTACGTGTGGCTTGTCATTGAGTGCCACGCATTAGCTGCATGGGAAGAGCGGAACTCGTTTTGAGTAGCATCGGTTGGTTTGAGGGAGGGCCGTTGTACCTAGCATGATCGGACGTGCGATAGGGCTGGCTAGTGTGGTCTCGAAAGCGCGGGCAACGGACGCATGCGACGCTTCGGTGCAAAGCAGAGCAGAAGCCGAAAGCCCCCCTCCCCCAACTGACCTCGGGGAATTAGTCCCAATAGAGGATGGAGCATGCACGAGGTAAGCCCATTGCTGATTTACGCTGCGTTGCGGTGATTGTGACAAACAAATTCAGACCTACACAGGCGGGATGGGCGCTCAATGACCGTCGGTTGCCGGCGGCTGGGGCATGGGGTAACTCACATACGTCGGTGCCGTATCGCCCCGGGCGGGATCCGGCGTCGGCGGACCGATGGCAAATTAACGATTTCGTTTGCTTGTCCGTTTGCGATCATCTATTTTGGTCCTGACAGGATTATGGATAGACAGGCCCTGTAGCATCAGACTACACGGAGCTTCTTCCGGTGACAGTGTCTCCGAAGTTTAGTTTTGTTTGCTCAAACGACAGTGGGAACAGGAAGCCGTAAACACTTATGGAGATTGCTTGCAAACATTTGCTCTGGATTAAGCCGACGATGCTGATCATTGGGACATTGTTTCTTCTGCCCCTTGATGGCGACCTTGCCAGCCTACCGGCTTGAAGGAGAATGCAGGGGCAGAGCGCTCCCCTGA
This sequence comes from Cladobotryum protrusum, assembly GCA_004303015.1. NCBI lineage: Eukaryota > Fungi > Ascomycota > Sordariomycetes > Hypocreales > Hypocreaceae > Cladobotryum > Cladobotryum protrusum. The sequence continues at coordinate 6,770,168 of RZGP01000002.1, read as the reverse complement.
ACCTGCGTTTGTCTTCCTCAAGCAAGTATTGGCAAACGGCACGGGCAAGCTTGCAGATCCCTTTGTGTAATCTATTTTGTTTGTTCTACTGATGTGCTAGATTGGCCAAACGTTGCATCACACGCCCTTCTCTCCTTCCAATAGAAACGGCATCGACTTGCGAGGGACTCGTCCCATTGCAGTGTAGGATAGCATTTGACATCCCCCAAAAATGAGACGGTAGCATTGCGGATATGCTTCCGGCTAACACACGGGAAGCTAGATCATATTGGCCGTCCGTCACACATTCATGGCCATTGGGTAATCGCAAGCCTCTTTGGGCAGATTTGGAAACCTCTTCTCTTGGCGAGGGTTGCCTGATTTGCTTCGTATAGATAGTAATGGCAGCCTGAAGCCCAGCATTGGCATTAATGATAGTCATGCTGGTTGGTACGAAGAAACTATGAACATTCTCTTGATCTTATCTTATCATCTTCAATAAACAGGGAATGTTCTTAATCATTCTCAATAATGTAATGTTTTGAAACGAAAAGTAAATGTAGATATAAATATTTGAATGTACATTGAGCATCAGATAGGTATACTTCAACACACTCGATATACAGTTACGAAGTACAAATAAGCCCATTCCGCCATAGCATACATACAATAGTCATCATCAAAGTTGCAATTTTTTCTTCAGTCATTACTCAGTCCTTATTCTGCCCCTTCCTTTTTTGGTTTACAGCTTAGCCGCTGGGCTGGGAGAGCCAGGCTTGGTGATTTCATCGTACAGCAATCTATTTATGCATGGTTAGCTGTATTCATCATAATTGAAGGTGCAGAGAGGGCTCACGTTGTCAAAAAGTCAGCATAGTCCTCGCCGGTGACTTGGCCAGCAAAGTACTGAGCGGCAAGATTGAACTTGTTTCCCTTGGGAGCCTTGGAAGCGAGTTCCTCGGCGCTCTCCTTGAGCAGCTTGAGGGCATAGGCCTTGTCAACGCGTTTGCCCTCAGCGGTGGAAACACCATGCTTGACCCATTGCCAGAGCTGGCTTCGGGAGACTTCGGCAGTAGCAGCATCCTCCCTGTTTGTATTGTTAGCAATTCACGTCTCGTTGGCTGCTTTGGTGAGAGAGAAATCACTTACATGAGGTAGTTGATGGGAACGCAGCCAACACCACGGATCCAAGCCTCCATGTAGCCAAGACCAATGTTCAAGTTCTTCTTGATACCCTCCTCAGTGATGCTTCCGGGAACGTTCATGTTGAGCAGGTCATTCTGGCCAATCTTGACGTCTTCGCGGCGGATGAAGAGCTGGTTAGGAGTGGGCATGTTCTTGTTGAAGATCTCGGAGGCAATGGCAGCCAGAGCGGGGTGAGCAACCCAGGTACCGTCGTGGCCGGCGCGGACCTCTCGAAGCTTGTCGGCACGAACATTCTCCATGGCCTTGTCGTTGGCTTGCTTGTCATCCTTGATAGGGATCTGAGCAGCCATGCCACCCATGGCGTGAACTCCACGCTTGTGGCAAGTTTGGATGAGGAGCTTGACGTAGGCATCCATGAAGGGAACAGTCATGGTGACACATGAACGGTCGGGGAGAACGAAGTTGGGGTTGTTGCGGAACTTTTTGATGGTGCTGAAAATGTAGTCCCAGCGACCACAGTTGAGGCCGGAGCTGTGGTCACGGAGCTCGTAGATGATCTCGTCCATCTCAAAGGCAGCGAGAATGGTCTCGATCAAGACGGTACCACGAATGGTGCCACGAGGCATGCCAATGTAGTCCTGACCCAGGTTGAAGGCATCGTTCCAGAGGCGGGCCTCGAGGTGGCTCTCCATCTTGGGAAGGTAGAAGTAAGGACCGAAGCCTCGCTTCTGAGTCTCCAAGGCATTGTGGAAGAAGTACAGACCAAAGTCGAAGAGACCACCGGAGATGGGCTCACCGTCGACGAGGAAGTGCTTTTCTTCTAGGTGCCAGCCTCTGGGGCGGACAATGAGGGTCGGGAGCCTGCGGTCAGTCCGGAGCTTGTACTCCTTGTTGCCCTGCTTAAAGTCGACCTGGTGGCGGATAGCATCGTACAGATTGACCTGACCATTGATCATGTTCTCCCAAGTTGGGGCGCTGGAGTCTGCCAGGAGCGGTTAGCCATGAATATGCATGAGGTGAGCGGAAGCTTGCGGGATCGGAGACTCACCTTCAAAATCGGCCATGTAAGTCCAGACCTCGGAGTTGAGAGCATTGACGACCATCTTGCGGTCAGTGGGGCCGGTAATCTCGACACGACGGTCGACCAGACCGGGGGCCGGAGGAGCACCTTTCCATGTGGCATTCTCTCGGATGTGCTTGGTCTCTGGGAGGAAATCGGGAAGAACACCTCGATCAAGCTCGGCCTGGCGCAGCTTACGGCGCTCAAGCAGGTTCTTGCGGGTAGAGTTGAAAGATCGGTGCAGGAGAGCGAGGAAGGCGAGGGCTGGAGGGCTCAAGATCTTGCGATGGGAGTCGTCGAACTTGCCGAGGACGGTGACGCCTTGGAGGATAGATTCGGTAGACGCCATTGTGAATGTTGTTTATAAAGGTCTTGTGAAGTTGGGGATGGGGATGAGGTCGGAAAAAAGAAGATGATGATGAAGCTTGACGAATGTAGAAAAAGGGAGAAAAGGAGATGGGATAGATAAGAGGAAAAATAATATGCAAGTTCGGTTGAGCAAGGTATGTAAGAGCACAGAGCACAGGTAAAGTAAGCTCTCGTGGTTTCACGTGTCAATGACGCTCCGGCGTTTTTTCCACGACACGACCGGGGATCCGGATATGAATATAGATATGGATCCGGGTATGGGGCAGCTCCAAAAAATGGTTCGGGGCGTGCGTCACAGCTGATATAGAGGTGGCAATTGAGACGGTTCGAGGTATTGTAGAATTGCAATTGTCGTAAATAGAATTAGGCTGAGAGAGGATGAGTCGTTTGACTATGAGAAGTCTGGAGAGAGGGCGTTTGGATGGATGTTCAAGTATCGACAATGGTAGACGGGTATGATGTGTATTAGCTGAGCCCGATTGTTCTACCACTAGGTATTGACTGTTGTTGCTTTGAAGAATAAGGATGAGAAGAGAGAAAGCCGTTTCGAATCGTGGCGGGCAATGCCTCCCTTTCATATCTTTCTTCCAGAACCTCCCTTCTATCCGCAAAGTTTAGCTATTGTCTTGTCTCTCGTCCCCTACTCTCCCCTTTCCACGCACACCAACCACCGCTCGCCGTCTAGTCGAGATCCTCTTTTTTTTTTCCTTCTCGGCAGCCATCGGTCTGGCTCGGGTGGATGGAGGTGGCTACCGGGGGCGGGATGCACCAGGGATTGGTGTGCGAGAGGCGAGGGTGAAGGTGGGGGAAGCATGTGCGCCTCTTGGAGATGGTGAATCGGCGGAGTGGCCCCCGAGATTGAATGAGACTGCGGGGTAACTAACAGCCTGCGCTGGGCTCCTCTCTTACAGTGAGTGCAGTGCATGCAGTGAAGTGGTGGAGGCGACTTCCAGCGCTTCTGCGGCCGGTTGCGGGCGACACCGGCTCCTGCAGCGCCCCTCTACATACTCCCCCCAACTCACTGAAGCTTTATCGATTGACGATTAAGCCCTGGAGCTTGTCCGGAGCTGCTGAAAGCTTGCCGAGGGATTCACTCATTCACGACAGTGGATCACCCTTCCATTGGGGAATTGGCAATAAATGAATTACTTTAATTCAACGCTGTAAGAAATAATGAGCTGCATACTGCCCCCCGGCCTCTGCCCCCTCATCCCTCCGATGTTATCGGGCTTGACGGGCCGTTGTAGCAACTGGAGTACGACCCAAGCTTCGCGATGATGATGCATGACGCAATGACGATAAGACACATGGAAAGCTATCTCGCGCGAAAGAGAGAGAGAGAGAGAGAGACAAAAAAGCCACTTTCAGTGCACCACGGTTTGTTCGTGTTTTTTACCATTGGATTAAAACACACCGATCAATGCCTACCTTTACAGTACCACAGTCAGCCCAGCTCATCCGAATACCGGCAATTAGAATAAACCAGGATATGTAGCTTTCAACCCACTTACCAATCTTATTCAAACAATGCACTCTATCCAATGCGTCCTAAAGTGGCAATTTATTCATCCTGAACAGACAGTATCCTGTAGATTTCTCCAACTTGCTGCTACGACTACTACTTCACCCTTCAACTTCTCCCCCCAGCCGAGCAGCCGAGGCTGTGAACCGAACCGCCCCTCACCCGGACGTTTCCGACCCCAGAACGGAAATCATTATTAGAAACAAGAGGGAAAAGAAGGATTCAGCTATTATGTACCTGGATAGTTTGTCATTCCAAAGCAACACTGGCCAATTCAGGCGATTGGCCAACCAATACATTTACCATTACCTGATAATTAACTTGCATCTAGTGGCGGGCAAACACCCGGGCTGTCTCGAGTAGCCTCGGGCACGCCGCCGCCGCCTCCGCAGGACACACACACACCTACTTGCTCCATAGCTGTGGATTTACTTACTGCATCATGCTTGACCTGTTTAACTAACCATTGACAAATGAAATGAAAAGCGTAGGCCAGCTATCAAAAAGCAATAATGTGACTGCTGTCATCTAATTACAACTCGAAACAAAAAGATCATGACAGCATCTGATCTTTACGAGAAACCGTCTCCGTTACCAGTAACAGCCATCCATCCAGCCTTGTCTTTTTTACCAGCCCAATTCCAACATGCTGTACAGGAAAGAAAATAAGAAACATAAAATTATACACCATGTGCCCGTTGTCTGATTCCAACAACATTAATATCCATCCGTTGAAACAAAACCCATTTCTCCCCTTTTTCTTCAAGCAACCCCATTTAGCCCAAGGTAGCCCAAGGTACAGACAAATACCGTGTGACAGCACATCTTCTGTTGCCTGCCTGACAGTTGTTAAAACGACCGTCTTTCGCCACAACTCATAATCACCCGGCCTTGTGTGCTTCTTTGTCTGTGTGATCCCGTCAAGTTCACTTCGCAGCTCGCCATAGCCATGGTTCTTGGCTGCCACCAGTTGTTAGTCGCCCGTCATATTAATCTCAAACAATGCCTTTTCGCCTTAGCCTCTCCGATTATCAATTCCAACATGTTACGAGTTCAATGTCTTAATCATCATCTTCTGCTTGTTCCGATCCGCAACTAACAAATTGCGACTAGCAAATACCATTCGCATCGTATCCACAACCTTGTGGAAGCTACTCGCTGCTCCGCGCTCTTGTGTGAAGCGGATAATACTCAATGGCTGCTTTTTACCATGCTCAATCACAGTCATGACCTCGGCGGCAAGCGCAACTTCTTTCAGGTCTAAATCTTTTCATCGTGTTAGTTTTACACCAAGTTATATGGGGGATTTTCGACTCACAGTTTTGAGCTCCGATTCGTGCAAAGACAATGTTGCGCTCCTTGTCTACTTGGACTCCTTTGATCCCATATTTGCGCCACTCTCGCAATAAAATGGCAACTTCCTGTCGAGCTCGCTTGCGCGACAGTGTTAAACAGATATAGTTGGTTGCAGGTTTGACCCGGAACAGCCTAGCAAACCAGTTCTGCTTGACTTCGATATTACGGCTGCTTCCGGATGAAGATTTCTGCAAGCCGTGATTCTTCCGGCTGGTCTTTATGACAACACTCTCGTCATCCCGGTCATCTGTACCAGTTAGCTTGCCGTCTGATTGCGCATGTCGAATGGTGTTGCTTACCTTCAATCATCATGCTGGAATGCCTGTTTCTGTTGCTCTTCCAAAATGGGAAGCTGAAATGTCTTTTCTTGGAACCATTGGCCGTGGCTTCCTGACTGGGCTGGTGTGTCTGGCGCGAGTCTGCTTGTGACTTCTGATCTTGAGACTCCTTCACAGCTGTTGCACTTTCACCCTCTGCCTTGAAAGACAATTTGAACCATGACTTCTTCTTTCTTACTGGACTGTGGGAGCTTAGATGCGAATTAGTTGGTCCATGTTCATCATCACCACCCTCCTCAGCATTGTATGCGAGTTGTCGATGCAGAACGCGTCCAAGGTCTTCCTTCTGAGTCTTCTTGCGCACATTTAGTGGTTTTGGCATCTTGACTGGGCTCTGTCTACCTGGAGAGTTGACAACCCTAATCGAGTTCTCAACCTTGGCTAAATACTCAATACCTCCGTTCCCTTCGTTGGCTCTCCTGGAAGAAGCGTGAGGTGGCGCAGAGACAATTCGAGACTTTTCTGCTGAGCCTCCATTCTCTTTGATCGATGGTAGAGCACTGGGCCGTTTGTTGATATGAGTATATGCAGGTGCAGATACCACACGTCGATCACCCTGCTTGGAGTGTAAAATTGGTAAAGCCAGTTGGCTAATTTCGTCGGTGTGGTAATCGCCAAGATCCGCATCGTGCTCATCTATAGAGATAGGCCTGGAGTAGCTCATAGAGCCGTCTTCATCCAATGGAAGTGGGGGCAGTGGACGGCTGCTCCATGACTTATTTGAGAATTCCGTTGGAGCAGTCGCTTCCGAAGGAGTATCAATAATGAAGGAGAATGGGGTTGACTCTCTGTACCTCCTATCACGATCATTCACGGATCCACAGACAGAATCGTTCTCAATGATGGAACTCCTAAAAGCTTCATCGCAGTCTTTGGCGATATTGTCGCTAAAGTGTCGCAACTCTTCATTAAAGAGAAGTGACATATCCTCCGACATTTTGGATCTCCTGGCTTTGGGGTGAGTGCCGTCGGGACGTATGGGCATTTCTGGGGTGTCGGATCGATTTCTATCAGCTTGGTTTGCGGCTGGACCCGGGGTTATGGAGCGGCGAGATCCACGATTCGTTCGTGCCGCAGAGCTCGATCGCTTTCGGATGTGCGAAAAGTCTACCCCTCGCTTATGTCTTAGGATAGGACCATGCACATGCGGTGTGCCTTGTCTGCTGCTACGTAGAGATGTCATGGACCCCCTCGTTAGTTGGGATCTTCCGGCCGTTAATGTTCTTGCCGAGTTGAGGTGACTCCTGCGAGTAGTGCTATAGCTGCTATGTCTCCTGGACTGTAATGTCTGGTTCCCAACGCTAGCCTGGTTGTCACGATGAACCGTGATCCTGGCATGGCTGACTTTGGAATTAGAGGTTTTCAACATGCGGCTGCCTCTGTAAGGGTCATAGCTCTTCACGGTCCCTGCTTCAGTCTCGGTGGCATTGGAAATAACGGTAAAGCGAGAAACGGACCGGCCGTGGCCATTGCCTCGAGGTTGTGCGAATTGGCATGTTGAGACTCGCTTCTTCCAGATTGCCGGCTTGAGGTGGTGGTAGTCACTTGTAGAATGTGACAGTTCGGGCTTGAAGTCCTCAAGTTGCTTCTCACGATAGTTGTGAAGCAACCAGTAAAAAGCCTTCTGGTCGTTTGGCCTGGGCAACGCAAGTTAGAGAACAGTCCAAAACCAACACCAACACCAACAAGTAGGAATACTCACTCCGGGCACGATAGCTTCACTGCTAGCTCTTGCTCGGTAAAAATATGCCACATTGAATGCAGCTGCCGTAGTAACTGGGTGTCAATTTCGTGACTTTGAATAGGGTTGTATCGAAAACCCTTCAGAGTGTCCGGCAATTGGCCTGTCAGATCACCAAAATCGTCGAAGTCGCTATACTTCTCAATAACCGGATGGTTCCAAATTTCCTTGAGGGTGATTCGTCGGTCAGGATTAACTTGAAGCATCCGCCGAATAAGATCTTCGGCCTCAGGACTAAGGAATTTTGGCATCTCATACTGCCCCTTTTTCGTCTTGCCCATCATGATCCTCAAGTCAGGATCATCGAATGGGAGGGTTGCTGATAGCATGGCATACAAGATAACACCAAGACTCCAAATGTCGGCTCGATCTCCACGGTACTGCCTGTTCTTGAGGAGTTCAGGGGCTGCATAATGCGGACTACCACAAGCTGTGACAAGTCGGTGACTATCAGTTTGATGAAGGGCCGCCATGCCAAAGTCTGCGATCTTGATTTGAAGATCGGCCGTGATCAAGATGTTTTCGGGCTTCAAGTCACGGTGGCAGACATTGAAGGAATGGCAGTACGCAATAGCGCTGATGATTTGCCGGAAGAAGTATATGGCTATCTCTTCGGACAGTCTTCCCTTTGAATTGATAAAAGTAAAGAGGTCGCCTTGGTCAATGTACTCAACAATAAGGTAACTTCTGCGTGTTAGTGATTGTGTAATGCGAATGCAAGCATGGTGGGCAGACAGAGGACTCACATCTCGGAGCGATTCTCCCAAATATCATAAAGCTTCATAATGTTGGGATGTTCTATAAGTTTGAGAATTGCTACCTCGCGCTCAATGGCCATGGGAACACGCATTTCTCCGTTGATCTCCGGAAGACTCGAATCATACTTGCTGAGAGCGGCCAAGCTGCTGTCTTGAACCAGGTAGGCCATGCGTCGATTGACAATCTTAACGGCAGCCAATTGACTGGTCCCATTGTGACGACAGAGTCGAACACGAGCTGAAGATCCTTTGCCAAGCGTCCTTCCTAGCTGCCAAGGCCCAATGTGCGTCTTGTAGTTTTTGCTACGGCTACTGGAGGTCGATGCGTATGAAGCTTGAGAGAAGCGTTTTGACTCATCAACTGCCTGGGATTGGGGACGCGGGACAGGTGCTGGAGCATTGGCAGTTGTCGAAGTACGGCCATCGTAACTTTGATTCTGGCTTTTGTGATAATGGACACGAGGCTGGGGGACGTCAGATTGACTGTATCGTGTCTTGTATGTGTGTTGATCAGGCGCTGAGTAACGAGAGTTGATACGATTCGATGCTTCGGCCAAAGGCTGACGAGCCTTGCAAACCGATTCCTCGGCCATGATGATTGCCGTGAATGTAGTAGGATTAGCACATAATACTCGGAAGCAATCTGTAGGATGAAGATGAAGGAGGTGTTTTGAAACAGTGGGGAAATCTGCAGAATTCTCGTTAAGTGAATTGTAAAGAAACGGTTGATGTGATGGGAGATGTTGATGATGCACGAGTTGAGATGATCAAGAGCTCAATCCAAGTAGTCGCGAGAGAGCGGGAAGACGATGGGGAAAAGGAAGAAGAAGGCAGTTGTTATTGGAGAGACAGAAGAAGACGCGGAAGGGCGATGTGAGGGACAAGCGCGCCAACCAAAAAGGTCAAAGTGCAAAGGAAAGTGAGGGTTGAGAAGAGAGAAAAATAAGAGGGAGAGCGTGCTAGCTGATGAAGCCCACTTGTCCACTGCAGTGGAATGCAATTTTTCTCGCCTCTGTAGGTTGTGGGTGGTGTCCTTGGGCGGTTGGCGGTCACCTGTAGGGGGGGAGAAGGGCAGCTGTCACTGGAATTGTAAGGCCTGAGACAGAACATGGCATTCCATCAGAACGACACGAGTTCCCAGCTTTTGGTGCGGGGAAAAGAAACAGATGCCATTAATTATAACGAGTAGCTTTTGGAAAAGTGGAAAGTGGCCATCCACACACATTCCAGATATCAGCGCCGAGCAATGGAATCTAGGGGCATGATAATGCACAGTGATGACTTGTATTGACTTTGACAGCACACCACCCGTTCAATACGCCCTCCATCATACAAGACATCTCTTACTTGCAAGTATATTTTTACAAAGAGACAGAGAAACAGTACTGGAACTTCTGGTCCATTGTTTCATCCCCAACCTCCATCATGAGTGAGCATGCAACTTTGCTGATTGTGACATGCGGGAATGGATCTGCTTCTATCAATGGCCAGCCAATCTTTTCATCCTTGGATGGAAGTAGACAATCAAGCGGTCGTATTATTAAAGAAGGGTTCGAGTGATTCAGGGAGGAAACAAAAGCCCTTTGTCAGTGTGTCTTCGTTAAAATGATCCTTCATGTCCGCACCGCTGCGAATGTAACAATCAAGGAGGCTTTTTCGTGTTTCGCATGCTTTTGTATTACATGGCCTACTCATATACAAATTAAATCGAAAAAAATCAGTCATCCGTCAAGATGAAATGCTATTTCGGAATTTAGAGAAGAATTGCAACGTCTGGGTCGCATCATACTGAAGGGATGAGGTTGTTTCTTGGCAAGGGATGTCGTTGAAGAAATGACTAAGCATCCTCACGCCTCCTCCACTGCCCCTCCACTGTCTGTCACTCTCTGCGTTTGCCAGCTGTAAGAAACGTTGAATACATAGCACTGGAATAGAAATAAGTGAAACTTGAGAGAGGGATAGAAACAGCTAAAATGAGAGACGAAATAAACTCTTCGGAGTGATATATATACGAATTTAGGCAAGATGCCGGACCGTTTTATCTAAGCTTCCCTCCATTCACTAGGTGTGGGTGGTGGCTTTAAACCCCCACATCATGTCTCCGTTTGGCAGCGCCACGATCTATCCGCATATGACATGTCCACAACGATGTGGCTTGACCAGATCTTACCCACTAATCCAACAATCCAAGCTGGATTTGATAAAGTGGGGGAGCTCCGTCAGAGTAACTGACAATGTCCCAACATAGGGGGCAGTAGACAGTCTGGCCATGGCTCTTGGACATCAAATCCTCCTGGTTCAAACGTGTCTCACAATGATGCAGCAATGGGAGTTGGACAATGGGAGCCCGTAGGTAAGCGGCCATATTGATCAGTTTTGACTTGTACGTAAAGCTACTTATTTAGCAGCTACCAGACCAGTAGTGCTCACGTCCACAGTCACACTTGCCACCACAGGTATTAGAGCATCCAATGCCGTTACCTGGTCCAGTCCAGCAGTTGAGGCCCTCCGACCTTAGTGCAGCCATGAAGTGCTGACGAGCGTTCGCACAAGCGCAATCAAAGCCCATCCACTGAGCGTTGCAGTCATTGTTGTGCCAGCATGTGTTACCAGCAGCAGCTTGCTGGAAGAGAGGAAGGATGACAGCGAGTAAAGTAGCGGGCTTCATATTGGTAGCTCTAAGTCTGGATCAACGGCTTGTTGCAATACATTTGGGGAATAAGGGACATACTAAGATGATAGCTTGGAATAATCCAGTAATTGAGGTTATGCCTGATGTTTAAGGGCCTGATTCAAGATATCTTGAGGAGATGGATGAGATGAAGGCTGGACTTGGTGTGATCTCCCTACCCTTTTATACCCAGACATTCTCAAACTCAAGCGCTCTTATACGCAAAAGTCACAGTTGCTCCACAGCCAGTAAGACATCCAAACCCCAATTTGGGGTTCCCCACTGAGATCGTTGATAAAGAATCCATCTACTGGCCTGGTGAAAATACTTGTGCAACATACATCAACCAATCATCAAGGAGGTTGCCTGTCACTCCAGCTATTTAGCTCCACGTTCCATCGTATTATCCTAAGAACGAAACCGACGTGCATGAGATCAACACTATGGGCGACTTCCGAGTTCTCAAAGAGTCCAGGAAACTCAGCTCCCTCTCGGTTCATCGGCGGTGATACTTGGCCAATGATGCCAAGGCTCAAAAGAAGGTGAGGCGCAATGCTACGCGTGATTAGTTAGTCGGGTAAATTCATGCTTCAGCTTATGTAGATCTCGGCAGTCGCAAGGCACAGATGAAGCAGCCGAACCGGCTCGTCGCGACGAATACGATGAGAATGGCGATGCAGTTGTATTAGGAATAAGTTGGCTCTAAACTAAGTTTAGTCTCCAGGTCCATGAGTTCTATTGGATACCAGGCACCAGCCGTTCAACTGAGACATGTTAGTATTCCATGCCCATCGTGAGGGAGTGCACTGTAAGGGTCGGCCTGACAATGGCATCCTCAAAGAGCTGACGCCTGTGAGAAATGATAGTGAGATTCAATTAGATTGTAAAGATCCAAGAATGTGTAAAGACAGCTTAATATGCGAACTCTGGGGCGAGAAAACCTGGAGAACAAAGAAGCGAATCGAAGTTTGTGCGCACTGTCCAAACGTGCACTGTGCTTCAGATATTCCTAAATGAGCATACGTGACAGTAAGAGTGTCGGGATCTGCAAGTGAATGAAGACTTTTTCAGGGCATATGCTCAAAGGGAATGAATACAAGTCAAGGGGCGATGGTCGAAAAGGCTACAATTGAAGTGCACAATGGGGCAGCAGCCAGGCTTCATAGTATACTGTTCTCCTCGCTCCTATATCAATAAACCAGCATCGGTGGTTTAGTGGTAAAATCCATCGTTGCCATCGATGGGCCCCGGGTTCGATTCCCGGCCGATGCATTGGATCCTTCATTTTTTTGTCATTTCTCATAATTTTAAGGCAGCAGATTTAAGTTTAAAACATATCCTTTTTCATATTGCTAAGTAAACCTCTTTTTTCGACTTGTGTCTCTGACATCACAGAATGTGATAATCATAGCAACTGCTAGTAAACTTTTGTGCCTAGGATATCTCAAGAAATTATCTCCGGATTTGTACTAGTGCGGAGTGTCCGCTGTTAAGAATCTCTACCAGGCACAAGGAAAGTACATCCCACTGCAGTTACTCGCGTTAAAGTGGTGGGGGGTGCCAAGTCGCGTCCAATCGCGTTGCTTGACGACGGCCTTGTGCTTCAAGGTTGCGTGAATCGCATCAAAGACATCAGAGCCGTAAGGCGACACAATTTATTATTTCGCCCTTCTCTCCAAACTCACAAGGGGATCTAGTACCAAACCAACAAACGTGATGCCTCCCAGCTCCTCTCGCCGGCGACGGCGTGCGGACTCCGAAGACGAAGACGATGGTGATCCCGATCGATCCAGCTCCTTGTCAGGAGCTGCGGATTCCTCTCCCAAACGACCACGACTTGATTATGACTCAGATACCGAGCCCGAAGCCGTTACTAATGGCACAAGATTCTCCCATTCGCAGAGAGTGGTTAACGGCGTCAGTTTGAACGACTTCCAGCCTGGCGCCATCGTCCGCGTCAGTGTCCAAAACTTCGTAACCTACGAGAAGGCAGACTTCTTCCCCGGGCCTCATTTGAACATGGTCATCGGTCCAAATGGTACAGGAAAAAGTTCCTTGGTCTGTGCAATATGTCTAGGCCTAGGATATAGCCCAAAGCATCTTGGTCGAGCTGGAACGGTCAAGGAGTTTGTCAAGCATGGCAAGGATACGGCAACAATCGAGATTGAGCTCCAAAAGAGGCCCAAAGACCGCACAAATTATGTTATACGAGTTCAGATCCGTCGAGAACAAAACATCCAAAAGTGGTGGTTGAATGGAAAAGAAACAACCCACAAGAAAATACATGCATTAATGCAAATGCTCAAGATTCAAGTCGACAATTTGTGTCAGTTCCTACCACAAGATCGTGTGGTCGAGTTTGCTGCTTCCACGCCAGTAGATCTATTGCATGAAACTCTCCGTGCCGCTGCTCCAGAGGAGATGCAGGAATGGCATGAGCAACTTCGAGGACTTCACAAAGATAAAAAGGATGTGGCCGAAGCTGTTCATGCTGACGGCGATACTCTCAAAAATTTGCAGAGCCGACAAGCAGGATTGCAAAATGACGTGGATAGGCTCCGCGAACGTGAAGAAATCCAAGAAAGAGTAAATAATCTTCAAGGTGCCCTAATACTGGCCAAATACCAAGAAGCACGGAGCAAACATTCCGAGGCCAAAGACAAAAGAAAAACGGCTGAAAAATCGCTAAAGCGCCTTGAGCAAGAGAGCGGTCCCTCCTTGGAAGCAGTCAATCAAAAGCAGGTCTATGCCCAGCAGATCGAAGCAGCCATCTCGTCAAGAGTGAAAGCCCTCAAAGATACCCGAACTGCTGCGCAAAGTCTAGCACAAGATATTAGTGCAGCGGTTGAAGATACCAAGGAGTGGGAGAACAAGATAGGCGCAGAACGCAAGGGGTTTGAGGATAAAAGAAAAGATGTGGCAATCTCCAGGTCCAAGATTACTGCTTTACAAGCAGACCTCAAGAACCAACCTTCAGAGTTTAATGCTGCTGATTGGAATGCAAAACTTGTAAGACTTGCACGCCTGCCCATGGACGATTTAGATAATGCTAACAATAACTTAGCGTGCCGAAGAACACAAATTGAGGGACCTTGTTTCAGAACAAGGTCAACTCGCAGCGGAGATAAAGGCTGTTGGAGAAAAGGGCAGCGCAAAGTGGAACGAGTCAAAGAGCCTAGCTGCAGAGATTGCGGCCCTCGATACTCAAGCGGGTCAGCAACTCAACTTCATGAGGAGACATTTCCCAGAACTAGCACAAGGTTGGGATTGGGTACAGAAGCACCAGGGCGAATTCGAAAAGGAGATCCTCGGTCCTCCTTTAATATCATGTTCAGTTAAGGATGAGCGCTATTCTGACCAGCTGCAATCTCTGCTCCAGAGCGATGATTTTCTGTGCTTTACCGCTCAAACAAGAAACGACTATAAAAAGTTGACGAATCAGCTTTATCGTGAGATGAGTTTATCAGTTGTTGTCAGAACCTGCGCACACCCTCTTGCGTCTTTTAGATCTCCAGTTGATGCAACCGAGGCCGAAGCGCTAGGCCTGGACGGTTTTGCTATTAATTACCTTAATGGACCTGAGCCGGTTTTGGCTATGCTATGCGCTGAGAAGAGGCTACATCAATCCGGCGTCTCGCTAAGAGATCATACTGACGCCGAATATGAGCGGCTTGTTCATCACGGCAGAATTAACAATTGGGCCGCAGGGAAACAATCATATACGATTCGGCGGCGAAAGGAATACGGCCCCAATGCAATGACCACGATAGCTAAAAATATCCAGCCCGGGAAATTCTGGACTTCTCAGCCGATTGATTCACAGGAAAAAGCGGAACTAAACCGGCGATTACTGGAGACGAGACATGAAGCCGACATATTGAAAGTGCAATTCACCGATATGAAGGCAAAGAGAGATGCCATGGACGATCAAACTGCTGAAATTGAGAGCCGGATTGTAAGTCGAGATAAGTTAAGCATTGGTCGCAACTCTGACATCATTCCAGAAACAAATAAGAGAGGAGAAGAACGTCCTGCAAAGAGAGCATCAGAAATGGCAATCACTGCCACAGAAGATAGGTTAGTATCAAATGACGAGACCGCATCATGCTCAACTCTCAACTGACAAATGTAGATTCTGAGGAGTTGAACAAAGAGGCAACTGAAAAAGCCATGCGTGAAGCGCGGCAGAATATTCTGGAGCTCTCATTCGAGTGGGATAAGTCGGTTCTAACCCGAGCAAATCTTGTGCTACAACATCAAGAAGCGATTGAACATATGCGGGCAGCCCATCATGCTCTCGTGGAGGCCAAAATTAGACTGATTGAAGCCAAGTCTGATATTGAAGGTCTAAAAGATCGCAACAAGAGTATCATGGAGCAGCTTGAGCAAGAAAGGCAGAAAGTAGAGGAAGCCATTGAGGAAGCAAATCGAGCCAGAGATTTAGGACGGATGCTGGGCACGCAGGTTCAAAATCTCGTCGCCGAAAACGAAGAGAGGAGGGATATCTACCAGCAGCTAGCACAGGGGAAGCAGCCGCACGAGCTAGAAATGGACATTTCAGCAGAACAGGCCAACTTGGAGCTGATACATGCAGCAAACCCCAACGTTCTCCGCGAGTTTGAGAAGCGAGAACAAGAGATTGCCAAGCTGACGAAAAAGATGGAGGCATCGAACACCAAGCTCGAGTTTTTGACCAGACAGCTGGATGAGTTGATGGGCAAGTGGGAGCCCAAACTGGAGGCTCTGGTGTCCAAAATTAACGACGCTTTTGCGTACAACTTTGAGCAAATCAGTTGCGCTGGAGAGGTTCGCATTCACAAGGACGAAGATTTTGACCAATGGGCTCTGGACATTATGGTCAAATTCCGGTATGTTTCATATCAACACGACTGAGCAATATTTAAACTAACACAGTTTGAACATAGTGAAAACGAAACTCTCCAACAGCTCAACGCCCATCGTCAATCAGGTGGTGAACGTGCTGTCTCGACAATCTTCTACCTCATGGCCCTCCAATCCATGGCCCAATCCCCTTTCCGTGTCGTCGACGAGATTAACCAGGGTATGGACCCGCGCAACGAGCGCATGGTGCACGAACGCATGGTCGAGATTGCCTGCCGCGAGCACACTTCGCAGTACTTCCTCATCACGCCCAAGCTCCTCACAGGACTACGGTACGATCCCAAGATGCGTGTACTGTGCATCGCGAGCGGTGAGCACATGCCACAGGAGGGGACCAAACTTGATTTTAGGAGGTGTCTTCAAGTGCAGAGGAGTCTCGTGGCTTCTGCTTAGAGTCTAGTTGTAAAATTTTATGTCTGCTTTACCATCTTGCTGCATATAGAGAGAGAGAGAAATAAATGGATGGTCTATCGGGAGGGGAGAGGGAGGATTAGGATGGGCAAATATTGGGTGGCATGGCGTTGGGACGAGGGCGTAAGCAAAAGAAGTTTCATCAGGTGAATATACCTGATCAATGGCACGAGCTACGTCAAGATGAGCTACGAATAAGAACATCTAATTGACTATTTAATCGAATCATGCATGAGATCTTCGGACAAAATCAGTTTCTCTACGCATAATTACATCCTTACATAGGTATTCAGACATCAAGACATCACAAAAGCAGACCATCAAGTTTGTTATCAAAATCGGGCAATTCGTCTCTCATCATTTAGTCTAGACCAAGGCATGCCAGTCATGAAGGGGACTTCACAAATCCCTTCCCCTCCTTTTTTTGCGCATGAAAACTAATTTTACGAATAAATTTTTGTCTTTCCCCCTTCCTCGCCCAAAGTTCCGAACAGCACAAAGGAAGAAACAGCAAGTCCCACGTTTCCCAAAAACCCACAGCCCGTATTCTTATAAGCCACACACGCACACCCGTAGATATTGTTACAACAAGAGAGAGGAAGAAGGGAAATCCCTCCTCCTGTGGAAAAAGGGGGCTAAAAACACACACCGTTGTTGCATCTGGCCATGCGTGTCCCTCCAGGAGACAGTATAGTTGAGCACAACAACAAAAACAAGCCAAACTGATTCCCATACATATAGTGAGGAAGAAAGGGTCGTTAGGGAAAGGACATGAGATGGGAAGAATATTTGATAAAACACAGAAATTTAGACATTTCAGACGACCTTGCAACGAGTCGTTAACAAGACGCTAATCGGAAAAGCCATGAAGATTATAAACGAAACCCAACTCCAATGCCCCCGAGAGGGGGCTCGTAAATGTACAGACACTGACACCGAAATACCAGGGGGTTTGTTCCAAAACATTAGGATGAGGGATTGGGGTATGATGTGTCATGAGTGTGGCGATATCCAGAATGAGTCACGTTGACTTAGGCCTGCTTGGGTGTATCCGCATCAGAATGATGTTCCGTGTCGAGTCTTTTTCTCCAGTCCGCTAAGCTCTCGCTCAGACCAAGGCCAATGGGAGTGTCATCATCCTTCTTGCCAGTTGCGGGCTCAAAATCAAAGTTGGTACTCAATCGGTAGTTCTTGTTGGTCGTCTCCCAGTGACTTCTCAGTGTCTCCAGCTCACTAGCGAGGTTATCCAAAGCGACACTATCCCTCGCGTCTAACCCGGTTGCGCCATAAACACTCTCAGCCTCAGAGCTTTCGTTACGGCTATGGGTATGACCATTTCCGTTGGCGCTGACTGTAGCATCAGAATTCATACTGGGAGCTTGTCGACTGCGACGGCGATAGTTGTCAACTGAATGCTCGACCTGATCCAACAATAACGAAACCTTTTGCTCGGCATCAGCTGCACGCTGTTCAAGCAATGCGTTCTCTGTCTGCAGCTGCTCAAGTTCCTTCCGCTGGGCACTCAGATGCTTGTTTACCTGCTCGCTACTCTTCACCGCGTCGTCACGCTGTCTGTGGCTCTCATTCAGCTCCGTTCTCAAACTAGCGAGATTCTTTTCCAAGTGAGAAGTGGATGCTCGAAGCTCAACTTCCAAGTCAGCAATCTTGTTTTGAAGAGCATCTCGCTCGCTTTCCCAGTCATTAGCAGCTGCATTTTGGACTTCAGTTTCCAGCTTGTTTTCCAGCTCTTCAATCTCCAATCGGAGGCGGCCATTCTCGGTCTTTAATCGAGACAGTTGATCCTTGAGCTGTTTGAGAGCCATTTCTGTTGCTTTAACATAGTGCACAGCAGACTGGTAATCACTTTCAAGCTGCCCAAGTTTCTCACGATACGCCGCTTCCGAATCTTGAGTCTGGGCTACAAAGGCATGCTTCGCCTCTTCGTGAGCAGCAGTAACGGTCGCAAGCTGGGCTTCGAGCTCCTTGACACGGCTCTGCTCGGGAGAATTAGTCCGAGGACTCGCAAGACCTCGAGATCTGACCGCAGCCGTGGGACTGATACCCCGCTCACTGAGAATATCCTTGAGCGCATTATGTTGTACGGTCATGGCGTTTGTTTCGAGTTGTTGGGCAGCCAGCTGATTCTTGATGTCTGAGTTTGAAGCCTGTAAGCTTTGCGTTTCTCTCAAAGCAGATTGAAGTTGTCGGCGGATAGCAACACCTTCCCGACTTGACTGTTCCTGATATTGTTCGAGTCCAGCAATACGCTCCTCGGCACTTCGCAGTTTGTCCGCAGCCACGTCAGCTTCCTGCTGATACTTCTTGACCAGAGCATTTGCTGCAGCGGCTTGGCTTTGAAGGGCCAGGATACGTTCTGCATCGGCTGAGCTGGGCTTGCTGGCGTCTCTTGCCGCCATTTTATCCAATCCAGACAAAATGGCTTGTTGGTGAGTTCGTGCCTCATTAGCATGTTTCTCAGCAAGTTCTTCAGCATCTCGTAGACGCTGCGTCACAGCGACAAGCTCTGCGGTTCGGGCTTCATGCTCAATCTTAAGCTTGTTGAATTTGGTCTCGATGCTGTCCCGCTGAGAACGCTCCTCTTCAAGACTGGCTTCCAAGTGGGATCTAGATTCATGAGAAGCAGCAATAGCACTTCTAAGCGACTCGAAGGTTTCGTCTTGGTCGCTTGAGGCACTAAGAGCTTCTTCATATTTACTAGCCAAGTCGTCCTTTTCGACCTTGAGCAGTTCCAGAGAAGCGACGGCAGCCGCACAAGCAACTGACTGCTCTCGGGCTTCACGTTGAATGAGATGAAGCTCTGATTTTAGACGCTCAACTTCTGTTGATGTTTGCTGTCGATATCCTTCAAGATCTGCCATGCGTTTTTGGGTAGCCTTCGTTGTATCGTCTGCTAATTGGCGGGCCTTCTTCTCGGCCTCAAGTTCCGCCTTCTTAGAGTCAAGCTGCATCTGCAAATTCTTCTGTGACTGAAGAGCGGATGCAAGCTTTCTACTCATCTCTGCTGATCTGGCTTCAAGATCATCACGGTCCCCATCAAGCTGCGGTGTGCTTGAAGGACTTCCAGATGGTTGTGATGCTAGTTTAGCTTTGGCATAAACGGCCTCCTGGATAGCAGCATCTCGCTGCTTTTCTGCCTCAGCAATCTGTCTTGAAGCAACCACGGCTTGTTTATCTACAGCACTTTGAACATTTGCTAGTTCCGTTCGCATAGCTAAGAGAGCTTCAATCAGGGGCCGATCCTCGTCATCGAAGGTTTCAATGGCTTTGCCATCAAGAGCAGGGCCAAGTGATGCATTTGCCACATAACCAGCTTTCCGGGCCAGTTCCAATTCCGACGCGTACCAAGCATTGCGGTTGCGCGCAGCGTCAAGTTCTTTCAGAAGAGCAACAGTTTGAGAGTTTCGCCCAGATGAACGTCTGGAAAGCGGGTTGCTTGCCTGTCGTGTGGGTGGTGGAGGCGATGCTGGCCGCGATGTGATGCTCTTTGGTGTGGTTTCTGCTGTGCTGTCAATTGACCCTTGAGATTGTCCTGCCCGAGATTTTGTTCTGGAAGATTCCGTGGGTGTGAAATCCTGGGTTGGTCCCGCTCTCGAAGTTTGGGTAGGAGTCCGCCGGCCATTGAGCGTTGGACTAGTGACTGAGCTTGGGGGAGTAACTTCATTCTCATGAGGAATCTCACGAATTGTTGATGGAGTCGCTGATAGAGGTGTAGATGCCAGTTTAGGAGAAGCTGACGGAGCTGCGCGATCATTTGACGCCCCTCTAACTCGCCCAATACTAGAATTCTCTATTATAGGCTTGGCAGGAGTAGGCCCCTGAGGAGTAGGCCCCTGAGGAGCAGGTCCTGTTGGGCTTACTACTGCAGCTGCCCTGGGTAGCTTGGATACTTGCGCTCCAGGAACAACGCCAGGTGCTATACTTGCTGGAATCGTGCTTACTGGAGCTATCGGTGGTGGCGATCCAGGTGTCACCATATTCGGTGAGCCGTTGACAAGGGCCTCGTTGGGTGGTGCTCTATGTCCGTTTACGATACTGCCAACACTCGATGGGCCGCCGATCAATTTTCTTGTGTCTGAGGGAGGATTGGTGCCGTCTCGAGATGAAATCTGCCTGGCCGGGTTCATGGGGTTTGTACTGTCAGCTCCGCTGGGCCGTCGGCCTTGGGGTACCCTCTGTGAACCTGGTAGAGGATCGTTGGGATATCGAATCTTAGTCGTATCCAGCACATATAGTATGCCTAAATCGTTAGAAGACGCAGAAGATGTACTTGGTTCACCGCCCAAAACAACAATGGATTTGCCGACCGTAGTCATGCTGTGACCGGATCGAGGTGTAGGCGATGGGCCCATATTCTGGAACGTATACCACCTTCTTGATGTAATTCGAAATGCGGCAAGATCTCCCAAGTCTGTCCCTTCCTCTGTTCGACCTCCAAAAATATACATAACATCATCGACTAGAGCAGCAGCGTGGCCCTCGCGGGGGGCAGGTATGTAACCTATACAGTCCAATTGTGTCCACTTGTTGACGGCAGGGTCGTAACACCAGACATCGTTGAACCATTGAAAGCCGTTTGTGCCACCAAATCTGCCCAACAAAGTCAGCAACCAGCATAGAATGCGATGAGTATTACTTACAGATACATCTTATCGTTATACGTGATCACGGAATGATTAGTTCGCGCAGCAGGAACTTTGGGTGATGCATCTGCATTTAGAAGGATTTCCCATCGGTTATTTGGCGACTGTAGTTGGTTCAGGTCAAAAGCAGAGAGATCGTTCATAAAGTATCCATCAACTTGACCACCAAAAATGAAAATCTTGGAGCCAAGTATATTCAGTGTATGACCGTAGCGTCCTGCGGGACGCGGCCCTGCCGGCAGAGCACGAGACCAATGTCGAGTAGCTGGATAATGCGTCAGAAAGCACCTCATCATCGATGATTGAGCGAGACTCACAGGTATTTAGCAAATAAAGCGTTTCGTCAAGAATATCATTATCATCAATCTTGGTATCTCCACCATAGACAATGAATGCATTGCCGACCAATAAGCTGGCATGACCAACTCGAGGTCCTGGACCTTCTGCTGTCGTTGCTAACGGATAGCAAGCCAAGCTACCACCAGCTTCAATCATCCATAAATCACCCTTCACTGTCGAGCCATTAATTAAACCACCCATTAGATAAACATCGCCTTCTTTCGAGGACATGGCATTCACAGCGGCGCCATATCGAGGGAATGGGCTCTGATGGCCTGTCGTGTATGCCAATCGTCGTTGCGACCAAGGATAGAGCGAGGCATTCTGATTTGATACCGGCGGGTTATTTCGAAACTATTGCCTATTTGTCAGAGAAGTTGACCACGGCAGGGTGCAAGAAACATAGATCTTGTTCAATGCATCTCCAATATACCTCCGATGGACGGTTGTCCATATTCACTGCTATCGCGTAGTCACTTACAGGCAAGTCACTTGGTTGTGAAGGATTATCAACGCTT
Organism: Cladobotryum protrusum; assembly: GCA_004303015.1. Classification (NCBI taxonomy): domain Eukaryota; kingdom Fungi; phylum Ascomycota; class Sordariomycetes; order Hypocreales; family Hypocreaceae; genus Cladobotryum; species Cladobotryum protrusum. Next base: position 6,748,397 of record RZGP01000002.1, on the reverse strand, counting down.
CCTCCACGACGCCCATGTCCTTTGTCTGGACTCGTAGGATGAATGTCATTATCCATAGAGTTCATGCTTCCTGTGGGTGTGCCGCGTTGCTGGACCGGGGCTCTCTCGTCCCGAGCTACAGCCACAGAGCGTGCAGTGGCGCCCTGTATAGAGCCCTGGGAACCCGAGCTACCATCGCGACTTGACAATGCGCGGTCCTGGCTCTTCTTTGATTTGAAAAGAAATGCCATGTTTGGTTACGGACCGCTCGCCGGCGGATGATTGATGGGCGCCGTGATCGCAAGGTCGGTTTGATGCAGCCGTCGTTATAGCGTACGAGAATCGAGAGACCGAAGAGGTGAACTAGACTGCGACGACGACCGACGGGTGGGAGGTGGAAGCGAGCAGCGACGCTTGCGCGCGCAAGTAGACGGATGGCTCGACAAACCTCACAGTCGACGCGACGGTTTAGTTGGAAGGAAGAAATCGAAGTTTGGGTTTCGAGATGGCTGGGCAAATCATCTGTGGAAGCGCCAGGGAGGTCGTCGCGAAATTTCAGGTGGCCACCTTATTTTTTGAGGGGGGTGGACGGTGTTCGGATGGGGGTGGCAGGAGAATTCGCTGTGTCGCAACAGCCCCGGCTAGGATGGTTGGTGGGTTGCTCACTCGTCAAAGCATCAGAGAAAAAAACAGCAGAAGATTAGAAGATTGACGCAATTATCGACATAAAGCCAGCAGTGCAACGAGAATTCGATTATCGCATGCAGCCGTTGGAAAGAGAGAGAGAGAGAGAAAGGAGAAAAGCCCCCAAGGTGAGCTAGGAGGTGAAGAGGCCACACACACACACACATACAGAGAAAGAGATAGAGCGAAAGACTGCTGCTGTTGCTAACTACTATTACTACCTTTAGTTGGTTGGTCTGGTTTGGCTTGTTGGCGATGGAATGGACGGGGAGGGACAAAGACGTGCTGCTGAGTCGTTTCGGCCTCCTGTCACAGCACTGGGAACCCTGCTGAAACGGCCAATAGCAGGCCTTGTTTCTCCTGAACAGACAGTTTTTAGGGGTTGCAGGCTCACCAATGCGCACTAACGTACCGTGGTGGTGGTTGTGGGGGGACTCGCAGCCGTGACCTGGTCGATACCCAGCGTGCAGGCGCTGAATAGGGCTGACCTTGGGTTCCTGGCTAGTACCATGCTGAAGTCAGAGGCGGCGATTATGTGGAGATGCCCAGAAATCAAGGGGCTGGAGGGGCATCGACAGGCATTTTTCAGAATCAGATACGAATGATGGAAGCCCAGGTTGCCTTCTCTTTTGATGCAAGGAACAATCTTAAGGACCGCCAGGCGGGTCTTTTTTCTTTTCTCTATATCGTTCTCTGTTCATTCCCGGGGGAGTGATTGCATCCATGGTGATACCCATACCTGTACGTACATGATAATCCCAGGCGACCTCGAACCCAACAGTTCATGCTCCTTTCATGCTCTTTTCATGCACTCATACGTAAGAGAGAAAGAAAAAAGAAAAAGGAAAAAAGCCCGTGCTATTTTTGGTTGTCTTACTACCAAACACGCTCCATGCGGAAGAGAAGCCAGCTATACTCCATAAAACCTCATTTTTGTTTTTGTTTTTGGTCGCTCCCGTTTTTGTTCAGGAGACCTATAAGCTTTTGTACTAGCCCTTCTTACTTTTTGCTTCTCGGTCAGAATCAGCAAAAAAAAAACTCTTACTGAGGGTGCCCAACGAATCAAACGTGCAATGCATTGTGCATTTGAGCTGACTGGTTGGGAATGACTGTTCCCAGCCGCACATGGGCAATCAGCCAGGGGCAGAAGCTCGTCGATCTTTTTATGCTTCCCACACCTTGGCAATTTTTCCGATATTAACCTTACCCTATAATTTGGTGCCTGGTCGACAAGGTAATGGTACCGAGTGCTTGTAGTTAATTTAACGGGATTACGAAACACTATGATGAGCATCAGCAGTCTCCACGTGTGTGATTGTGATTTCGAGTGACCAGGCAAGGTCTTAGGAATAGTAGATGACCAAAAGCGAGTGCTCTAGTATCCCCATGTCTCTCCTTTTTTCAGCGCGTTACAACAAGGGGGAAAAAAAGGTACGGCAAAGCTAATGCGTCTGGCATCCTTTGGCATGCATGTCATGATGCACTAGTGGCTTCACGGTTTTTGATCAACAAGGAACACGAAAACATCCATTTCTTTCCATCTCTGTCTCTACCTCCAGTGTGTGTGGTATGGTATGGATGGTACAGTAGTGTAAAGAGTCAGTTCTACGCATGTTCGCGTTCATGTATGATGAACCTATCAGATTCGGCATCTTTTATCAGATTAGCAAATCTTATCCTCGGTAATTGCCGATGGCAGAGGAGAAGCCCATCGACTAGCTTCGTGGACCGGACCGGAAAGAAAGAGTAGGTTGTCCCCTTCATGTTAAAGGCAAACCATGTGTGCCTTTAACCGCATCGAGCAACATGGATGCTTTTGGAGTACCTACACGGGCGTTTGTGATGTATGCCACCAAGTAAGGTACTCTGTACCTAGGTACTAAACAACACTGTAATGGTGATAAAGCGATAAATAAATACGACAAGTTTGTACAGCATTTACAGCATTTACAAAATATTCACTATATTCGGAATAAGTTGACTACTGAAACAATGGGAAACAGCAGAGAGTTGTATCATGCATCTATCAAGTCTACGAATTATAGTACCCTCCCAAGCTCCGTCTTCTCATCCTCTGATCGTCAATGTCGCATTTCTCTTACTCCGTACCTTGTCGGGAGATGCAGCCCCAAATTCACACTGGCCAATGGTTGCGGCGCCGAGACCGTCATTGGTTGTGATGCTCTCTCGTCACATTGATCACAGTAACACAACAGCAAATTTCGACAGACTATAGGCAGCTTCCTGCAGTATTGATAGGATATGTGCTTTTAATTTACACAATGATATATAAGCTGAAGAATCTATATTACTACTTGCTTGCAATTAATAAGCCATATGTAACCAGTATCTATGACGTTTCTGGCGTATTTGCCATCTTGAGCGAGGTTCCTTAGGTACTCTGCACATACGGAGCGTAAGGAAAGACAAGGCAAGGCATGAACAGAGAAGCGCTGATTGTTGTGATCGTTTTTAGAATACGACATGGGCGGATAGAGTTCTGCAGATTGTGGTAAGCATCTGAGGCTTAAAATAAAGAACATCAATATTTGGATGGCCGTTGGAGGTTCAGTGTCGCATGTAAATGGAGTCAAATTGGAGACCCGTCTATTGGTTGAAACAGTTATTCGTGGCATTATAAAGCTGGGCTCTAGGGTACCTAGTACATTAGGGGTCCCTCTTCAACTCGAGATATTCAAGAGGCTCTGTTTGGTAACTGCAACAAGGCGACCAATTACAAACATTGGTTTAAACAAAGCTCAGAATGATTCCGCGACTTATCCGGTGGCTGCCTGAATTTCGATCGGTGACTCGATATGGGTTGACAGCGAGGTACTGGGTAGCGTAGGCCTAACATATACTGATAGCGAGTGCTAGCCAGTGTTAAACAGAGTCTCGTGATGGCAACCCGCCCAACGTTCATAAAAACAACCACAACTGCTGCCGCTGCCTTGGGAGACTCTCCCCCGTCCTACGGCGTACAAGTCCTCTTCATCTTAACCAAAATTACCAATCTGTCTCCTGCGCCTCGAATTCTGCTGTACAAGCCTACCTAGGCATACTGGAACATCGAATATGGATGTTTCGAAACACTGCTCTAGGTACCTCTTTACTGTAGTGTAGTGCTCCACTCCCACTCTGCGACCGTCATGACCGCCATCTCGCCGGCACAGACACAAGAGCAAACATCGCCTTTTCCACAGCATACCCACCACCACCAACAGCAACAGCAGCAGCAACAACAACAACCACTCGTTGCCGGCCCCTCTATATCAACAATCTCCCACCCAGGCCAGCAACAGCAACAGCAGCAGCGGCCGCAGCACGAACAAGCGTCGTCGCCTGCGCGATCCGACGAGTCCCCACCAGTGGCTCATGGACATCCAGCGGATATGACGCAGCGATCCGGTGCAAATGGCTCGCTCGCATCCGCCGTCACAATCAACGGCGGCGAGACGTCGAGATTCAAAGCCCAGGCTGGTAGCGTTTCCGACCGCGACTCGCAATTAAATGGAGTCAACGACAGACGGCCCTCCAGTGCGCCAGGCCGCAAGAACGGACTGCCTGCGACCGAAACAAGGGACGACCATGATGTAGAACAAGAGCGGCCGAAGCGACCCGTCAAACCATCACTGCAGCGCTCCAAGAGTGACTATGCGCCGCGCCAAATCGAGGATTCGGACCCCGAGGACGAGAGCATCCGTGAATGGGGAGCTAGGCATGGCTTCGAAGACCATTATCAGTCTGAACATATCATATCTCAACTTGCAAACGTACGTTATCTCCTCTGCAATGCTCTATTGTGAAACTATTTGCCCGAAAACCACGCCGCAATACCTACTGCCCTGCATCATTGTCAGCCAATGTCCATCTTGGTTGTCGCCAGCATGGTGGCAAGGTGGGTTTCGCTTGTAGCCCACGGACTGCGAATTTTGCAGGCCGTCCTCTTGCGCGCCCCGCCTGCTGCCTGCTATTGTGTCTTTGGCCGATGGTGATGTCAGTTTGGGCTTTGATTATGTATATGCAAGAGCTCCATGACACTGGATATCCATTGCTAACAATCAATACCATGCTCGAATTGCTGACCTTGAATCTTAGAACTGGTACATGTATTTTACCGACAAGCGACACGAAACGACCGGCAAGCCCAAGGCTTTGCAATATGAACTACAGGATTGGCGTCAAAGAGATCGGCTCAAGACGGTGTCTGCGGCCCTCGCCGTGTGTTTGAATATCGGCGTTGAGCCTCCGGACCAGCTCAAGACCACACCTGGTGCCAAACTCGAGGCGTGGACAGACCCGTCTGTTCCGCCGATTCAAAAAGCGCTTGAGAATATTGGCAAGGCACTCCAAGCACAATATGAAACACTGGCTATTCGGGCCCGCTATAAGCAGTACCTAGACCCCTCTGTTGAAGAGACCAAGAAGTTCTGCATATCTTTACGCCGCAATGCCAAGGACGAGCGGGTACTGTTGCATTACAATGGTCACGGCGTGCCGAAGCCAACAGCCTCAGGCGAGATTTGGGTATTCAACAAGACCTATACGCAGTATATTCCGGTATCCCTGTATGATTTACAGCACTGGCTTCAGGCGCCCACCATCTTTGTGTGGGATTGTTCTGAGGCCGGGAATATTCTAAATAACTACCACCGGTTTGTTGAGAAGCATGAGGAAGAGGAGGAAGAGGCCGCAGCGCGCGACCCTCATTACGTGAAGACAAACTATAGACCATATATTCACTTGGCAGCCTGTGCCGTCAAGGAAAACCTCCCTACCAATCCTTTACTTCCCGCCGACCTTTTCACAGCATGCCTTACTACCCCTATAGAAATGGCACTCTGGTTCTTCGTCCTCCAGAACCCACTGAAAACCAACCTCACCCCGGAGCGTGCAAAAAAGCTGCCCGGCCGTCTTCAAGAGAGGCGGACGCCACTCGGAGAGCTGAACTGGATTTTCACTGCCATTACTGATAGCATTGCCTGGACCACATTGCCCAGGGATTTGTTCAGAAAGTTCTTCCGTCAGGATCTCATGGTGGCCGCACTCTTCCGAAATTTCCTCCTGGCTCAGAGAGTCATGACTGTATATGGATGCCATCCCCAGTCATACCCTGCTCTACCAGATACCCACCAGCATCCTCTGTGGGAGACGTGGGATTTGGCAGTGGACATGGCACTTGCCCAGTTACCAATGCTAGAGAGGAAGGAGAGCGATGGTATCGACTACGAATACCAGAATTCGACCTTTTTCACTGAGCAGTTGACCGCATTTGAGGTCTATCTTACCCGAGGCGATGCCATGGCGCAGAAACCTCCCGACCAACTTCCTGTAGTTCTACAAGTATTACTTAGTCAACAACATAGAGTACGGGCATTGATTCTCCTGGGAAGATTTCTTGACCTGGGGCCATGGTCAGTACAGCTGGCACTGAGCATAGGTATATTCCCATACGTCCTCAAACTTCTACAGTCTGCAGCTACCGAGCTTAAACCTGTCATGGTTTTCATCTGGGCAAGGTTGATTGCCGTGGATATTTCATGCCAACAGGATCTTATTAAGGATAGTGGATATAGCTACTTTGCTCAGATACTTAAGCCCTCGGAAGGACTGCCCGTTGTTGACTGCGATGAGCACAAGGCTATGTGCGCTTTCATCCTCGCTATGCTATGCAAGGGCTACAAGAATGGCCAGATGGTCTGCAACCAGACGGACATTATGACCTACTGCTTGGCCCATCTACAAAATGAGAGCAACCCCCTTTTGAGACAGTGGGCCTGCTTATGTATTAGCCAACTGTGGCAGGATCTTCCTGAAGCCAAGTGGCGAGGCATTCGAGAGAACGCTTACGTGAAGCTGGCTTATTTGACCCGGGACCCGTGCTGTGAGGTGCGGGCAGCCATGATCCATGCCATGACAACGTTCCTTGGCATTCCCGACCTGACAGAGGAAGTTGCTCGAATTGAAGAATCGATCGCGTGGACAATACTAGACATGGGAATAGACGGCAGCCCAATGGTTCGCAAAGAATTCCTAGTTTTCCTATCGCATTTCATCATTCGCTTTGAGAGTAAGTTCCTTGTTGCAGCATACGAGCAGCTTCTTGAAGAGAAGGAATACCTTGTCTTCCCCCCTCCAGATGATGGTCAAGATCACAAAATGGGATTGCACTATGCAAGACCAGAACATAGACAAGATGATGGGACGATTAAGCCCACAGCTCATGGCCTATCTCATAATACTGTTTACATGGCATTCTGGAAGCATGCTTTGATTCTGAGTGTAGACCCTCACCCAGAGGTGCAGCGCGAGGCCACCGTCATTGTTGACTACGTGCATAATGCGCTCATTCATTCCACCATTGGTGCACCTGCCCAATCCTTGATGGCGGAAATCCAGAGACGGGCGAACAGAACCTCCCGGAAAAATGCCACCAACGTTGGCCAGCGAGCCAATGGCACGCCGAGCGCCCCAGCACTTCAACATCCAGGTCTTCTGCGGCGGACTGCTAGCATTCTCTTTTCATCCCTTATTGGTGGAGAAGGAGTATCCAGACCGACTACGCCATTGGGTTCCAACCCACCTCGGTCACCATCGTCAAAGGTATCTCCGGATCAAGCCCCTGCCCCCCCTGAGCAGAATGATCCGTCTATTGCATCGGCAGCATATCATACCGCTCGTGAGCCCGTGTGTGGCGCATACGAGGAACGTGATCTAACAAAAGATCCAACACTGCCCCTACCAAGCGGATTTTTGGAATGGTCTATTGAATACTTCCGCGAGCCACAGATGAAGAACAGCGAAGCGGACGAACCTGGAAGCACAGAGTACAACGAGCGATTGTGGCGAAGATCTCGAAATGAGAACATTCTGAGAGAAACCCAGCCTCTCAAACAGCTTGCAGGCACCCATAAGTGGAATAATCAGCTCGGCATCATGAACAATGGAGCACAACCTGCCAAGATGACTTTCCACCAATTTGAAGATCATCTTGCAGTCTCGGACGATGGTAACACAGTCACCATATGGGATTGGAAGAAGCAGGGACGTCTGAGCAAATTTAGCAATGGAAATCCGGAAGGATCTAAGATTTGTGATATGAAATTCATCAATGAAGACGACAAAGCGTTCCTGATGACGGGCTCATCCGACGGTGTCATCAGAGTCTATCGCAATTACGACCATGATAACTCAATCGAACTAGCAACCTCATGGCGTGCTCTGACACACATGGTTCCCAGCAACGTAAACTCGGGAATGGTCTTTGACTGGCAGCAGGCAACGGGACGAGTCCTAGTTGCCGGAGATGTTCGCGTCATTCGAGTTTGGTATGCTGGTAATGAAACCTGTGTCATGGATATTCCCGCCCGGTCCGGCTCATGTGTTACATCTCTCACCTCGGATCAAATGACTGGCAATATCTTTGTTGCAGGATTTGGAGATGGAGCGGTACGAGTATTCGATATGAGGCTCAAGCCTCAAGAGTCCATGGTTCGTAAGTGGAAAGATGAAGCGGACCGCCAATGGATCAAGAGTGTGCATATGCAGCGTGGTGGAAAGCGCGAGCTTGTCAGCGCCAGCCGCAATGGTAAAGTCAAAGTATGGGACATCCGCATGGATAAAGCATTGCATTCTATCCAGACGACGAGAGACACGCTCCGAACAGCAAGTGTTCATGAGCATTTACCGGTATTCGCAGTGTAAGTTTTGCCTCGTCCCGCTCGAGATGATATATAGTAGACTAACAATAACACAGCGGTACTTCGGCACACGTCGTCAAAGTGTTCAACCTAGGCGGCAGGGAACTTTCCCGCATTGAGCCCTACTCCAGTTTCCTGCAGCAGAACCGGGGATCGCCCATCTCGGCAACGGCGTTCCACCCGCATCACCCCATTCTTGGCTGTGCCGCGCGAGGAGACCACCACATCAACCTCTTTACGTGCGAAAAATCCGAATCTGTGCAACTTCCCTAGTGGGCGAAGCCGCAGGTCTACACAGAAGAAGAGGAATGAGTTGTCTATGACGGTTTTTGCATTTGATGACGTTGGGGACCATGATGCTTCCCCTATGCTTTGAATAGAAACATTGACTCTTTCCCCTTTCATGTGATGAGAGATTCTCTAAGCAGAACTTCTACGTCATACCTTTTTTTTTTTATAACGAGAGCATCTGATAAGGGGGTAAAGGTTTCCTCGGGCTGGCTACTTTCTTTTCTTGTTCTTGGTCTTTGGGCGTTTCAGGGAGAGACAGGATCGGAGTGCTTGTGTTTTCCGGAGGAGGAGGATATTGAGTTTTTTTTCCCCTTGAGAACTTTTGGGAGGGTTAAGCATTATCAGGTGGGGGAGGGGAGCTGGTATCGGGTTTTTGGTATTCTCTCTTTTTTTCCTTAGAGTTTAGGGTTTGGTATTCTAATGAATGGGTAATCGTAGTATAATGTTGTATGTCTGATGAAGTTTCTGTGAAAGGGTTTTTGCTATCCCCTTTAACTAAAGGCACGTACATAACATAGCATAGGGAACATCTCTTGATGAGAGTGTGAACATATGGCGTTACAAAGGTCCAGGATGATGCTGCAATCAGGCCATTGCTTTGACTGGGGATATATACAGGGCACCTCGGAACAAACACTTAATGGATACGGGCATATATCTAGAGACCGGGGTCAAGCTGGTCTTATCACTGAACGATGGGTCCGTTGGTATCCATCTTCTGACCGATACTCCGCTCCGTCAGATCGCCCAAGTAGGTATATCCAAGTTGAGGTTGAAAGCCAAAGTGAAATCATATGCTATCCCTGTGAGAGCTTAATCTACAGTGCAGAAATATAGATTGCCCATAATATCCCATCCCAGGAAGGCCAGTAATTGGATAACAAGCGCCCGTTTGCTCGGCTAGCTCTGTTGCAGGTTTCAGACGGCAGTGCCAGTTCTGGAAGGCAAAAAGAGGAATGAAAAAAAATAAAAATACTGTTCAAGCTCGGTTGAGTTTTTTCTGGCAATTGCAACGTCACGGTCGACCGAGGCAATCAAGCTTGGACGGGATCAAGCCAACATGGGAAACCCACTTTGATATCCTGATGGAGATCTCCGAGCCGTTTGCATAGCACGCTCCGTAGCTCCCTGTCTCGTATGCAGGCAACTCTGTTAGACCACTCTGGTGCGGCTTAGAGCCGTTCGGGCCTCAAGGGCCTTTCCCCCAAAATGTTAGTTGTGTAGTATCGGATGCTCTGCATGTGTGGTGCCGTCTTGAAGTGACAGAGGGGGTGCGGTGCAAAAATATTGACAATGGTAATCAATTTCTGAGATGAACAGAGAGAATAGAGAATGCGTGATAATTGAGCTTATGCCGCGGGATGGAAGCCGCAAACGCATATGCCTAGGCTTGTTTACCAAATCAGCTGCAGATCCATGCCGAGAGAGCGAGCGATGCAGATGATCGATCGCTTTTGGTGAAGAACTGTCCTCTTCTATTTTGAGGCGTATCGGTTACGTTATTAATGAGTCGGCATGATGCATGTAGGTGCTCAAGGGCTGGAGAACCAAAGGTCATGCACCCTGACGAACATTTGCCAAGTATTAACAGAATTGATGTTCAGAGGCAATAAAGGTGTGGCAATCTACGAGGTAGAGAGGACAAGCAGCATGACGCGCAATCAAGCTGCTTGGCATCACAATGGCTTTCTATAGTTTTCGGTCTGGATTGTCATCTGTCCAGACGCTGTTCTCTTGGCTAAAACGAGCTGCGCAAATAAAAAGTGTGGTGTTGACAAGTTGGTGGTAGCGGCAGTAGGGGTGGCGCTTCTCACGCGCGAACGCAGGCAGGCAGAGAGGCTTCAACCACGCCAAACCTCAGGGCTGAAAATGAAAATGAAAATAAGAATCTAAGAAAGCCCTGGAGGCAGCAGCCTTTGGGGCGCCAAGAGACAGTCTTTGTCTATTTCGGTATTGCTCCTGTGTCGGGTTCCATGATTCCCCCATATTTTCCAGTGGTTTGTGTCAGGATGATATGAAATGAGATGGAATTTCAGCAAATCATGACACGTGCTTGCCGCGGGCGACAAAAAAAGTCCGTTGGAAAACTTGGATAGATGAGCAAGCACATGCTCCAAATGTAGCTTCAAGCGAAAAAGGCGAGGTCAAGGGAGCTTGGTCGGCTCGCCGGGGCTACGCCGGGCCCCAGTGGGCGCATGCGGGCAACATCAAGAACAAGCAAGCCGTTTTCTCTGCGGGCATTAGGCGGCGGAGGTGGGGAGCCGATTCACAGGCTTTTGCAATCCTTTCAACCCTTGTCTCTCTGTTCTGTACAGGTATGTCTGCAGATATAGGTATGCAGCAGTAGGTTCTTCCGGAACCATGGCAGCAACGCAGGGGCCCCAAGGTGGCACCAAGTGTGGCGTCCGTCCGTGGTTGCAATCCTTGCCATGGACGTCAATCTCTGCTCGGCCGTTCATGGTTTAAGTTGGATGCGCGCGGTTGGTCTCCATAACATGGAGGGAGGGAGGGAGGGAGAATAGTCGAACTGAACATGGTGGTGTCGAATGTAACGCTGGAGCTGAAAAGTTGATGCTTGGAGGAGGAAGAGGAGAGAGCTGGGGAGGGAGGGGGCAAGGGGGATACCTAGTTGAGGTTGTAGGTAGATAAATTGATAGAGAGAAAAGGTCAATATATTAATCTGTGGGGAATGGGAGAAAAAAAAAGACCAAAAAAGTTATTCCATGGAGGAAAGAAATACTTTGCAGTTGCCGATGAAGTTTTGTTGCATGATACCTGCCTTACTTACCCAGAAGCTGCTATAAGAAACACTGCGCTTTTTGAAACAACGTAATCAGTTCTATTCCGGTACAACGTCTGATCCCAATCAATCCACAATCAGCTTCGATTGGAATGATGTCAGACGACATGTGGAGATGGATATACTTGAATTTGTAGTACTATGCTGCAATTGTTGCACTGATTTTATCCGTCTATCTAGGACATGAAGCATGCCTATTATTACTTGCACAAGTATAATCGTGTTGATGGAGCCCATTCGATGATATGATAGCGATGAAAAGGACAGATATCCACATCCGTTACCGCGAGAGAGAGAGAGAGAGCGAGAGCGAGGGAGTGAGTGACGTGCACCTCAGGAAATTGAGAAATTGAGGTGCCCAACAAAACCCCGGACACCACCAACTTGATTGCTTTTGGTTGCCCCGGACCAAGCCAAAATCATCTGGGTTGGGTTCAGTTCGGCAGTAACTTGTAGGCAATAATAACCCTTGAAAAGTACAAGGAAAAAGGCTAGGGTACTTGGACTTGTGCCTGGTGGCCACAGCTAAGCTCTCTTCAGGCACTCTTGTAACCTCAACATGTTCAACATGTGTGTATCGAGTACAGACAGAGAGAGTGCTTGGGCGGCGTTGACCAGATTGAAGCCAAGGCTTTTGCAAGCTTGCTCCAGATAAATGCTTGGCCCAGCACTAAAAGGCGAAGGCGCTAAGCTGGGAGCACTAAAGCCCTCAGCGGCCTCAGCGGTAACAGTGAGCTCTGAGGGAGCCCTGAGCAACCTGGAGCAGCCTGGAGCCATCTGAGATGCCTCCACTGAATTGATGGTGGGTGGCATGTACCTCTCTCTCTCTGTATGTACTCCGTACCTCTGCACTTCATTGTACTGGTAGTATAGAGTCAAGTGAGACACCCCCGAGGCACACGCCCCCCATCAAAATTGAATGGGATGGGAGAGAGAAACACAGCCAACCAGCCTCCTTGTAGAGCTGTTTCTAGCCTTTTACCTAGGTAGGTACCGGTATCGAGCTGTTGCTCTCGACAACTAACTAGATACCTACTACCTTATTATTCCTCGTCTCGTCTCGTGTCTCGTGGACATCATCGCGCAGCGAGCCCACACCATAAGGGAAAAAAAAACTTACCTAGCCCATCTTATCCATCCCGCACTCTCTGTCGCCCCTCTTTAAACCGAAGCTCCCTCCCCCCAGTTCCCTTTACATAAAGCTCCTGCGAACCCACAAGCCAGAGGCTTTCTCTCCCCCTCCCCTCCTCTGCTCATCACCATCATCGTCACCATCACCATCTTCTTCTTCTTCTTCCTCCTCCTTCTCCTCATCTCTCCCACAAGCTCCGGCAGCGTTGCCATAACTATTCATCATGACGGACTGGTCTGTGGGCATTATGCCATTGGCACCCGTGCACAAGCCACCCTTCACCATTGAAGCTTCTGGCTACGAAAAGGTCCCTGGCGAGACTATCCCTCGTCGTCACCCCAAGGCCAAGGACGGCCTCATCAATCGCCCCTACGACGATGTTTTCACTGTCTTCGACATTGTCCGCCGCAGTGCCCGAGAGTACCCCAACCACACAGCCGTCGGCTCCCGCAAGCTCATTAAGCTTCACAATGAGGTCAAGAAGGTCCCCAAGAATGTCGACGGTCAGGTCATCGAGGTGGAGAAGAAGTGGCAGTTCTTTGAGCTTTCCGGCTTCTCCTTCATTGCCTACAAGGACTATCAGACATTGATCCTCCAGCTCGGCTCTGGTTTGCGCAAGCTGGGCTTGACCTCAGACAGCAAGCTCCACATCTTTGCATCCACGAGGTATGTCACTTCCATGACCCATTGTGCCAGTGTTTGAGACAATCGCTTAACACGTTTTTTTTTTACCCCCACGCAGCGTATCCTGGATGTCCATGTCTCATGCCTGTGCCTCACAATCCATTACCATTGTTACTGCCTACGATACCCTTGGCGAGAGTGGCGTTGAGCATTCGCTCCTTCAGACCGGCTGTGAAGCCATGTTTGTCGACCCTCATCTGCTCAAGACTGCTGCCGGTCCCATCAAGAAGGCTGGTGTCAAGACCGTCATTGTTAATCACGAGAGCTTGTTTTCCACTGGCGGCGAGATTGAAGAATTTAAGCAGAACAACCCCGACCTTCGCGTTATCACACACGAAGAGCTTCGCCAGCTCGGCGAGGAAGGAGAACTGATAGAGCCTAACCCTGCCAAGCCCACTGACTTGTACTGTATCATGTATACATCTGGTTCCACTGGTCTCCCCAAGGGTGCTTGCATTACCCACGAGGCTCTTCTCGCTTCAAGTATGTTTTCCCTTTCTTTTTCTAGCTGGCTGATGAAAGTAGTGGCTGACTTATTGTGTTTCCAGTTACGGGTCTTCGAACCTGCGTTGGCGAAACCATTAGCGATAAGGAGGTTATTCTCGCCTATCTCCCTCTTGCTCATATTTTCGAAATGGCTCTTGAGAATCTTGTCCTGCTCATTGGAGGAACCCTTGGGTACGGTAACCCACGAACACTGGTCGACTCTTCGATGAAAAACTGTGCCGGTGATATGCGTGAGCTACGACCAACCGCCTTGGTTGGTGTTCCTCAAGTTTGGGAGACTGTCAAGAAGGGTGTTATGGCCAAGCTGGACACTTCTAGCGGTCTTCTTAAGTCGGTTTTCTGGGCTGCTTTCAACTATAAAGCATTCATGTCAAAGAAGAGGCTACCTGGAGCCAGCATTTTCGATGGTATCGTCTTCAGCAAGGTTCGCGAGTTGACCGGTGGCCGCCTTCGATTTACCATGAACGGCGCCAGCGGTATCTCTGACGGCACCAAGAACTTCCTCTCCTTGGTCCTCGCTCCCATGTTGGTTGGCTATGGTCTCACAGAAACCTGCGCCAGTGGTGCTCTGGGTTGCCCCCTCGAATACTCACCCGATTCTATTGGCCCGATCTCTGCTGCCCTTGACATCAAGCTGGTTTCTATCCCTGAGCTCGGATACGACGCCGATGCCAAAGTTCCTCAGGGCGAGATCTGGATGAAGGGTCTCCCTGTCATGAGAGAATACTTCAACAATCCAGAAGAGACTGCAAAGACCATTACCCCCGATGGCTGGTTCAAGACTGGTGATATTGGCGAATTCGACGAGTTCGGCCATCTTCGCGTTATCGACCGTCTCAAGAATCTGGTCAAGATGCAGGGTGGTGAGTACATTGCTCTCGAAAAGCTTGAATCCGTTTACCGCGGCGCTCAAATTGTGTCCAATGTTCTGATTCATGCGGATCCCGATCACACTCGCCCTATTGCTGTCATCTTCCCCAACGAGAAGGTTCTCGTTGCCAAGGCCAATGAACTTGGTGTTGATGAGCACAGCATGCACACTGATGCCAAGGTTGTCGGCGCTGTCCTCAAGGATCTCCAGGCCAGTGCCAAGCAAGCCAGTCTCAGTGGCCTGGAAACCATAGGTGGTGTTGTTATTACTGATGAGGAGTGGACTCCCACAAGCGTAAGTCATCGCCCGTGCTGTGCTTGGGTACTTTTACTTGAACGTGTTGCTAACATTGGTTCCAGGGACTTGTCACCGCCACTCAGAAACTTAACCGAAAGGTCATCCGTGAGAGGTTCAGGAAGGAGATTGACGATGTTCTCAAGACATCTCCTTAAATCCAAAACGAACAAAATATCATGGAAATGAAGTTGATGGGGGTGGGAAGGCTGGCCTGGTTATGTATGGGAAAGGGGAACGATGATACCGCCGTTGTGATGTACACCATGTAGCACGACGTAATTGTTTTGTCTTTTGATAATGTAATTTCTAGGGCGTTTGGCTTTATGAGTATTAAATTTATACCTCTTTGCATAGCACTTGAAATATTGAATATTCGACGAGTGAATATGGATGCCTTGATCAAGTATTGTATCGACGAGGGACTTTACCTGTTTTCTCTATTAATTCACTACTCGCAAATCTGATCAACGTGAAAACGATGTGGTGAATATTTTATATCACTATATAAAAAAAGCACCATGATTGTAAGCTTAGATGAAACAAAAACAGCCTCTTGTCCCCTCCCTCTTTGGGTTTTCCATTTCCATTTCATATTTATCAACGACGAGGCGCCATGCCCAACTCCATGCCAATGCTTTCATGCTTTAAGCCCTCTCAAATCCAGCCCCCCTATTTCACTACAAAAAAACCATAAAACATAAAACGAGGGGAAAAAAAAGAAAACACGCTTAGGAACGAAAGGTCAAGTTCTTTGGCCACGCTTGTTATAACAACAAAAGGTTCATGGGGAAAAATAGACTGAAAAAAAAAAGGAACTCTGTTGAAAGTATCCAGGCTGTTTGCTGATGTTTGATTTACATGTAGCCGCCCGATAAATGAGAATGGGTAAAGACCTAGAGATGCATCGTGTTACGTAGTGATGATAAGATATATGATTTCATACTCAAGACTTTCTCCTGAAAAAGACGAGGTAGGGAACACGGTCTCGGCCGGATTTGAAGACCTCATCCTGCACATCGTCTCGATCGCCGCTCCCAATGCGTACTTTTGTAACCTTGCTATCATTGCAGCAGAACCAAGCATACGGATCATGAGAGGTCGAATCCCGGACGTACGCGAAATAGTGCCCGTTGTCGGTTCTGCTCCCAGTGTGTACAATTACGGCATAGCACTCGTAACGGAAAGGGCCCGTAAAGGCCCGGTCGTTGGACACGGGCGAGTTGCGGTCTGACGATGATGGGGGCACAAAGTACGGCGTAAAGTCGAAGTCGTTAAAGTCCCAAGTAATGGGCATAGTGGATTTCCTGGTGTCGTCGATTGAGGGGTCAAATTGAAAGCGGCGGAAGCCAATACAGAGCAGGGAAGGCATCCTGGCGAGCGAGAGGTGCTGAACAGCCTTGGTCTTGTGTCTGCAGGTGTCGCATGCAAAGCCATCAACGGGGTTACTGGCGACGTAATGCTTCAGGGCCTGTTCGAGCGTGGTGCCTCGATCCTGGCTCACCATTACGGGAATGAAGTTAAAAGTTGTAAAGTTGTGAGTTTTTGTACGGCACTGCAGACACTCCACCGATGACAGTTCCAAGCCCCGCCAGTATCTGTCAACAATGGATTGGTTGAGTTCCAGATGACTCCTCCAATACTTGGAGGCAGCTTGGACTAGAGACTGACGCTTTGTATCCGGCTGAACGGCATTTCCTTGGCGATTACGTCGACAGTTTGTCTCGTCGTGAAGATGTTCCATGATGAAGGACATGAATTCCTGAGCATCTTGCTGATTTGGTCCACCGAACTGGTCTAGAACACGGCTGTGGTTACAGAGATGTCGTGAATAGTCCTAACACGTCAAAAATATGTTAGTAGGGTTCAACGACGAAGAAGAGGGGCAGAAGGGTAACATACCATTAGTGTTTGGGCTTTCATGACTTGGAACTTGCCCGTTGTCATCCAATGGAATAGATTCGATATGATTTTTATCATGAGCTGAGGCTGCTCGATTTTCTCATCATCTTTCCTTGGCGCCTTATATCTGGTTAACCATTCAGAATTACTCAATTCTCGGCCAAAGTCGGGCGACGCAAGCAGTGACTGAAGCGTGCTGTTGGCATAGCACCAGTTATGAGGGTTGTTAAGCCCGGTGTAGTATTTAGGTTGCACGGCTGGAGGAGCCGCACTGGTCTCCTCATAATAAGGGGCTTCGTCATTGATTACTTGAGAGATGCCGGTGTAGCTAGGTCGGGGCACTGCTGGAGCTGGTCGTGTAGGAGGCGAGGGTAGGTCAGTATAAAGGTCGCCTTTGTGTGATGACCCGTAATTCGGGGGCTTCTGCTCGGCCACAATGGGGGACATCATAGATTCTTGTTGAGATAAGGATGGGAATCTTCGGAGAAATGATTCGGTAGAGCGGTGGAATGCTTGTTCTGTGGCTGTTTCTGCCTCCCTTTCTTCAATTTCAACGGCCTCTTGCCATGCCTTGACAACATCGGGCTTCAGCGGCTTCCCAATATATTTAGACGGTCTTCGCTGGAAGCCATGATGGCTTTGACTGATCGAATTGGAGCGTCTTGACTTGTTGTCGGTAGTCGACTGTAGTGACGCTGGCCCCATGAAATCTACCCATGCGTCAAGTCCCCCATCCAGTACTTTTGGTGAGTTTCTTAGCTCCTGGCCATAACTCAAGTGCACCAAGGCACGAATCATGGATGTCAATGCGACTTCTTCGGTATTCCGAGGAGACGAGGGAATTTCGAAAGAGTCTTGGTCATATAGCACCACCAGGTCATAGCCAGTGCGCCTTTCGAACTGGACCTGTTCTTGGTTAGGTGATAGAATCAGACTTTCTGCTATCTCTTCAGCAGAGATATTTTCTCTCATAAGTATGCTTGGCTCAATGCAGATCGTCGCAGATGACATTATATGGCCATCATCGAATTCTTCACGTGGCCGAATGTCAATTATCAGGATTGATCCCTTGGATTTCATGGCTTCGAAGAGTTCTTCAGGGGCAATGGTATCTCCCTCAGGGATCTTGAGCGAATTGTCTGGTACCGTAGCTGTCCCGTTTCCTGTGTAACTCTGAGGCTGTGCTGAAAAGTAATCGCTGTTGGGTGGTTGCTGCGATAAACTTGACATACTACTGATAGACATCGAGGACCCAGTTCGAGGGAAAACGCCCCTGGGGGTGCTCGGGGGTAGCCTTGCTGCATCTGCGGACACATTTCCTCTGGCAGGACTATAGATGGCGTCGGGCATTTTAGGAAGTGCGGGAATTGCGCTGTCCAGGGTGATCTTGGGTCTATTAGAGGGTGGCATCTCTCGCGGACCAAGAGGCTTCGGCGGGACGATCTGGTGAGTTTTGATGCGAGGATCTTGCCCCGGGAGGGATTGCGGCCCTCTAAGATTGGCAAATCGAGCGGCTAGATCTAGTGTGGGTTGGGCAGAAGTTGTCGAAGCGGCGCGGCCATGCCCGGGCTTGATAGCATTTCCCGATAATGACTGGGGCTTTGGATGTACGGCCGGTTTGGATTTTTCATGCACGCCATTGGCAGATGGAGGGGCATGTCCGGTTTCAATAGATCGTCTTGTCGATGCAGAAAATGAATCGACCCAATCGTCGTGTGATTCTTGTTGTTTAATGGTTGATTGTACGCCACTTCTCTCATTATCTATCGTTATATCCCGTTTTATCTGGTCAAATATATCGCCTTGCTGAGATATTCGTTTTAAGAGGTTGTTGTGTCGGCGCTGCCAGTCTAAGCGGCTAGTCTTCAACTCGTTATAGTCGTAATGCGTGGGAATGATTGAAACCACAATGACGGACGCTCTAACGTACTCCTTGAGCGCGAGGGCGGGTTTTCCATAATCGCGACCCATTTCCGAATTTGCTAATGTAGCTTCAGCCAGATCCAGCAACTGTCTCATAGACTGCTTTCGATCGATATCGCTGGGGAAAGCCAGCACATCGTCGATGTGAGGGAGCGGCGCCGGAGGAACACTAGGGGACGAAAAGGTTCCCTTCCCGCCATCATAGCCTCCAGCCGGCATGCTATGCCTAGCGTTGACAGCCATGTGGTACCCTGATCTGCGGATGGGATCCTCAGTTGTCATGGAAGTTGTTGGTCGACAGAGGCCGCTCTTTGGCGACAGCTCATGTCTTAGCCTGACGGCGCTTCGGGAGGAGTGTCACAGGCGCCGCTAACCTGGCTAGATGTCGGCGCGCGCGTATATATGAGAGGAAGGGAGGCGAATGGTATAATCGGCGGTTCGTCTGGACTCGAGGAGACAAGCATGGGAGGCAAACTTGTTGTCTATGACCGGGAAGTCGGGCGTCCCTGTTGACGATGAGGGGTTGATGGAGCGGCGTATAGCATTATCTTTGGAGAAAGAGACAGAGAAAGAGACACAGAAAGAGACACAGAGCGAGGGGTTTCAAAGGAATGATTTTGCGCCCTTTGTCAAACCGAGGTTTGTGAGCCCCATCAGCGAGACAAGGAGGACAAAGGGAAGCATGAAACTTTGTTGCCTACCCAGTACCTATAGTGGTTGGTGGTTGGTGGTTGGTGTAAATGACTGGGAACTTCAGTCAGCTGCTGCTTCTCGGCAGCTCTCCTTTGACGCTACCCCAGTAATCGCGCCACGTTGTTTGCACTCTTTGACGAATTGCCGTACTTGTGGTGGGGGTATGGGTGACCTTTTCTGTGGCATGTGGGTACTTTGGATGGAGGCCAAGAGTAGGCTACGAGCCAAGTAGTTTGTCACCAGAGTTCTCGTACCGGAGACAGTTCCGTTCGTGGTAGACAGGGCCTAAGCCACACTTCAGCGTCGTCATTGCAAGAAAGGCGATTGATAACTAAACTTGACAGGGGAATATTCAAGGACTAAAAAAGCCGTCAATGGGTTCTGGAATATTACCTATTGAAGCACAACTCTCTCTCCCACCTTGATCAGACATGAATCATACTTGTCGTAGCAGCAGCCTCTAATAATAAGGCTTCGGTGAAAGCAACACAACTTACCTGCAATCATGTCTTCTTCACCGCTGCTTTATTATTAAAGGTAACCGTTATGTCCCTCGCATTGCTTTGTTACTTACCCAGTAGGGTTTTCGAAAGGGCACCCACGCTTTAAGATGAATAGGTGGATGATTGAGCAAGGTATAGTAGTCAATGGATTGAAGCCTATTGTAAATTGTCATACATTTTATTCCTTTTAGGTCTAGAAAAAACTAGGATGCTATACTCTACTCTAATCATATAGTCATTCTGACTTATCAATGTTATTTCCATCATAAACACATGCGTTCAGAAGTCAGTCTATACATACTACATTTTGGAACCTTGGAGGGGAATTGAGGCTGGTGAAGAGGCGTGACTTGGTTCAGACGCGCGTTCGTATCAGGTGGCCAAATTGTCCGGGACGACCAACCGGAATCTCCTAATTGGATGCAAGCAAGATATCTAGATCGTTGCTCAATATCATCTCGTCTGCATCTCGACATATCAAATCAAAACTCTTTCGGGTCTTTTGTAAGTCAGTGGGATGCCAAGCAGTGCTGACCTACAAGGTACCTTATGTATAGCGGATAAACCAGCCAACCGAGAGTAGCCTTTGGGTCCCCACCGTCGTGACGCAACTGGCAACGTCGTCAGCGCAGCGGAGAGCTCAGAGGTACCCTGGCACTAACGATTGCCTGACCTGTACTCTGTCCCACCACAGCAGCAGTAACAGCAGCCTAGAGTTAGCCTCCATCAGCGCGCGGCTGTTTCGCCCATTTGTATTTGCAACTTCAGCCTTCCATCATACTCTGTCGCTATCGACCGATCATAGCTACTTGCTCTCCTTCATACTGTGTCTTTTCATACACAAACAACGATAGAAGCTCGCCGTTCAAGATGATGAGCTGGTGGTCGTCCTCGGCCAATACGGCTCTGGACGAACAGATTGACAAAGCTACAAGCAGCAGCCTGTACGCAAGCTCCAGCATCGACCTTGGAATCCATCTTGACATGGGCTGACCAACGAATTATAGGGAGGATATTGCACTCAATCTCGAAATCTCCGATGTCATCAGGTCCAAGACGGTTGCGCCCAAGGAGGCCATGCGATCGCTCAAACGGCGCATCGGCAACAAGAATCCCAATACGCAGCTCAGCGCTCTCAACGTACGACCTGCTTGAGCCCTCTTCCGCTTGGTCTTCTCGTTTTCTACCAGTACTCTGACTTAAATTTTCTTACAGCTCACGGATACCTGTGTCAAGAATGGCGGATCCCACTTCCTCGGCGAAATCGCCTCCCGCGAGTTCATGGACAACCTGACCTCCCTCCTCCAAGCCGTTGGTCCCGCCGCCGTTAACGCAGAGGTCAAATCGAAAATACTCGAGCTTATACAGATATGGGCCGGTGCAACTGAGGGACGATACGAGCTTGCCTACATTGGTGAAGTGTACAAAAGATTGCAGCGCGAGGGGTACCAGTTTCCACCGCGTGTGTCGGTATCCAGCAGCATGATTGACAGCAGTGCGGTAAGAGGCTTCTGTGATCGAGCTACCTAGGCTTTGAATTTTGCGACTAATTTGAAACAAACAGCCCCCAGAATGGGTAGATTCCGATGTTTGCATGCGATGCCGGACTGCCTTTAGTTTCACAAATCGAAAACACCACTGCCGAAATTGCGGCAACGTCTTCGACCAACAATGTTCAAGCAAGAATCTTCCGCTGCCTCATCTTGGCATCCATACCCCTGTTCGAGTCGACGATGGATGCTATGCCAAACTCACGAACAAGGGATTCAGAGAACCCATCCCCTCGTTGGATCGAACACCCACCTATCCTCACAAGACACGCAGCACGTCCGCCATGCAGCCCCGAAACGCCCGTGTAGATGATGGATTTGACGAAGATTTGAAAAGGGCCCTGGCAATGAGTTTGGAGGAGGTTAACAGTTCTTCTCGTGGAAGAGTGGAGCCGGCGATGAATGGTGCCAGGACGAAGGGCGGTGATGTCACAGCAACGAAACAAGCCGAGGAGGAAGATGATGATCTGAAGGCTGCGATTGCGGCCTCTTTGGCTGACATGGAGGAGCAAAAAATGAGGCATGCAGCTGCTTTGAAGGAACAAACATTGGGGCCAGCTGCCGCTTCATCAGCAGCCACCTTTACGCTTCCAAAGAACGACTACGAGTTGACACCCGTGGAAGCCGAAAATATTAACCTGTTTGCTACCTTGGTTGATCGTCTTCAGACCCAACCTCCTGGTACGATTTTGCGGGAGCCACAAATTCAGGAGTTATACGATAGTATCGGCTCATTACGGCCCAAGCTGGCGCGTACATATGGAGAGACGATGAGCAAGCATGGTACGAACCCCGAATGCCAATGTTAAGCTGATAGATTGCTAACCAATTTGCAGATACGTTGTTAGATCTTCACGCCAAGCTCTCGACAGTCGTACGGTACTACGATCGGATGTTGGAGGAGCGTCTCTCTAAAGCTTACAGCCAACAAAACCTTGGCGGATATAACCTGCCACCTCCTCGTCAGGCTTCTGGACCATACCCCTCGATACCATCACATGCACCAACTAATTCTGCCGGCGCTGAGAGTTTTTATACTGGTCAGCAGCGGGCAAGCTATGCACCATCCGCGCCCCCTGCTCAACCGCATCTATATCAACCACCTCCACAGGCAACACCTCAACCTCCGTATGCATCATATGGCGGGCCAGCCCCGTCTGAATCCCATCCAAGCCACTACCCTCCTCATCAGCCCATTCAAAGAACCGATAGTTGGCCAAACAGGGGCCCACCACCACCCGTTGAACACTATCAACCACAACAACAGCTCCCACAGGACACACCTGAGCAACGGATTCAGACTCCTCAGCAACCCAAAGCATCACCAGCAATGGACCGTCAAAGTATGTACTACTTTAACACCCAACAGCAAGGCGTACCAAGTGCCCCGTCAGGGCCATCTGCCCCAGGTCCTGTACCGGATAGCGCTCAATCGCCATACCCCAACTTGCAACAAGCGCAATACCACCGCGGGTCGGTATCAGCACAGTCGCAGGCAACGCCAGTACAGGCCCCTGCTCAGCCCGTACCTCAACCCTCCATGCCACCCCAGCCAACACCCCAGCAGCAACCTGCCGTACCGGCTCAATTCACTCCGACGCCTCAACCACCGCAAGAGCAACTGCAGCAAGCATCTTACTGGCAGCCATCTATGCCACAACAGCACCACCAACAACAACAACAGCAGCAGCAGCAGCAGGCACCCCCAGCAGCACCATCATCATGGGCTTACCAAGGCTATACCCAAGATTCATTCCCTTCGGTGCCACAGAACGAGCCGGTAAAGCAGCCTGTCAAGGAAGAAGCACTCATCGAGTTTTGATTATTGGGCGGCATATCTGAATGAAGTTATGTCAAGTTTCAAGGATACGTGGGCAAAAGTGTGATTGATGAGGGAACCTATGTTTTGTCATAAGGCGTTAATACTTGGAGAGCGCATAATGTATCATATTTTTGGGCCTGTCAGAATGATATCTCTGGAATGTGAAGATTTGAAAGCATCCACTCATATTTCAGGCTATGAGTCAAACAGCCATGATTGAAGTTGTCATTACGAATTGATACGATGCATGTCCGTCAAGTTTGTCTAAATGGATTGGGGAGAGACACTTGGACCCATGAATGAGGCGAATAAAAAGGTGTGCCATTCAAGCCATCTTACAACAAAGCAATAATAAGCTTAACACAGACCAATGGGAATGTTTTATTTTACCACGGATATGCTTAGATGCATGCATACACACGACCAAACCAGACCCTTTCTCAGGGTCCGGTCAACTCCCCCCCCAAGTTCTTACCACACCAGGAGAGGGGGGAGCAGCCCCGCCCGACCTACCCGCCGGAGCCGGAGGCGGGCAGCGGCGGGCCGCCTCCGGACGTTTGATCCCTGTAAGAGAAAGCAATCAAGTCACCAAAACAGGCGGGCAGTCCGCCCCGCCATGCTCTTGATGGAGCTCTTTTTCGGGGGGGGGGGTCTTTTTTTTGGGCTTCCAATGGATTGTCACGATGTGTCAAAACGAATGGGCCAGACCGGAGTCCATTACGATGGAGAGAAGGACCGGGCCAGGTCCAATACGAGAAAAGATTGGGGGTAGACTGTATATAATCTATGACATCCTCTTGATTTCTCGCCTTTCCTCCCTCTTCCAACCTCACGCTCCATCCATCCATCTAAGAATCTCGCTTCAATAACTACTATTTCTATATTTATCCCCTTTTCAAACTTTGAACAATCCCCCCTCCCCCCCGTCTCCAAAGAAAGAAAAAGAGAAAAAAAAAAACACAGCTCCCCCAACAATGCCTCCCACCATCCACCTCGTCCGCCACGCCCAGGGCTACCACAACCTCTGCGCCGAAAACGAAAAGCTCCCGGACCCGGAGCTCACCCCGCTCGGCGTCCAGCAGTGCGCCGACCTGCGCTCCTCCTTCCCCCACCACGCCCAGCTCTCCGCCCTCGTCGCCTCCTCCATGCGCCGCACCCTACAGACCTGCATCGGCTCGTTCGGCGGCACCGCGCCCGGATTATACCCGGTCATCGCGCTGGATACCTTGCAGGAGGTGTCTGACGCCCCGAGCGACACCGGCAGCTCGGTGGAGAGGCTCAGGGAGGAGTTTGGGGACAAGGTGGACTTGAGCAGGGTGCGCGAGGGGTGGAACGACAAGGGCGAGGGGAGCTTCTTCGAGCCCACGCTGGAGCAGCTGCCCATCCGAGCGAGGGACGCAAGGCGAACTCTCAGGGAAATCGCAGGCCAGGGGGACGCCCACATAGCGGTCGTCTCCCACGGCGCGTTCCTACACTTCCTCACCGAGGAATGGCACGGCATCACCACCACATACCGTAAGATCCACTTCCCACCCCCCTCTTCCATCACGGCCTCAACCCCTAGACTAATGACCTCCCTTTAAAACAAAAAACAGCCACGAGTTGGAAAAACTGCGAATATCGAACCTTTCAATTCGTCGACCCCACGGGTCAAGACGAAGACGCCATTCTTCGAGAGACGGAGGAGAGCTGGCGCCGTCGACAGGGCGAACTGAAACCCCTTACGCCCGAGGAGAACCGCGAGTTGCGTGACATGACTCTGAGGGAGATTGCGCCGTTCTTCAAGGTAAAGGCCTAAAGAAAGAAAGAAAAAAAGAAGGGAGAAGAAGAAGAAGAAGAAGTGGGTGTCTCGATAAAGTATCGTAGAAACAAGGAACTCTAGATTTGGACGGGTAAATTTCATAGAGGTATATGATAGAACATGTATCGATAGTGAGGATCTTGAAATTAAGATTTAGATCAGACGCAAGACATGGATGGGCTTCTTCGACTCTAAAGTGTTGCTACCCGGCAACAAAGTCATCATAGAAGGCAGATGAATCCCATCATGAGAAACAGGAAGGCTCTGTTCCGGATTCGTTTTGCGTCTATGTAAAGCTAGCTGATGAGATTTATAGACAAGCCAAGTGGTATAGCAGCTCCATGGTAAATCGTGATAAACTTATAACAACAGGACAAACATTTTGAAACAAGATGTGATATGCCGCTTAAACTGGTGAACACAAAGCGCGATCACTCAAATCATCTCTACCCAGCATGTCCATGGCACCCCGTATCTCCTTCCAAGTAGTGGGCTGAATCTCTAGGATTAAAACAGACCAGCCAAGTTCTGATCTGACATCCCTCCTGAGCTTGCATAAGCAGTAGCATTTCCGGCTTACCTGTCTTGGCTGCAGTGGTACGAGGAACTCCCTTGCCGCGCAATCGACAGAGCTGCCAGCATCCTAGGCCGATAGAACTCCAGCGAGGTAGGGCGGTGCCTCTTTGAAGAGGTCTCGGAACTGAAAGTATTGCTTGTGATGGAAATTTTCGCGGCTCGAGTACATCACTCGCGCAAATAGTTCAAAAGTAGTCTCGTTCTGGTTCTGGAACATCTCCGTCTTAGCCCTCAACATATCCCTGACGTGAAAAAAAGTCTTGCATTCGGTGAGCCTCATGTCCTTGAAGCTTTTGCTTGCCCACGTGGTTGTCGAAGATGGTTCGGGCTGGCCCGAGGTTGGTGCTTGTGAAACCCTCCTCGCAATGCTTGTAGGGGTGTTCTGGGCGGCCTGAGAGCCCACGAAAGATGCATTCTTAGGAATGTTCTTGACTTTCTCGTGGACACTACGCCAATCAACTTCCTGATCGAGCAAGGAATCATTGCGACTGGCAACGGAGAGGCTCGAGTTCCCAGGAGATGAATATTGCAGGCTCGGGTCAAATTCTTCTGCTGATCTAGATTCCCTTTCATGGGCTCTAAGGACGCTTGATGGTGGTGGCTGAAAACCATGCTCAAAAGATGCAGTTCGCAAAATATCATCGATAGCCTGGTCGGAGCTCCCTAGGATAAGGAGATCATCTGCTGTGTCCGAGCTGATAGTCTTGGGCGATGTATCAAAAAGACTGGTATCAACTGTCGCAAAGGTATCATCAAACTCCAGGTCGTCGTAATCCCCAAGAGCATCCGCAAACGAAGATGTGATGTCACCATTATTCTGGGGTGGGAAGGATGGCGCGAGCGTATCAACTCCAAAATGGTCAATAAGTTCTGGATGGTCAGGCCAATTCTGCGAACCCTCAAGCTCAGATCTCGTGGAATGCTGACGACGCTTGGCGGCTGGTTCATCAGCGTTGCCGGGAACCTCTGTCACTGGAGTCAAACTTCTGTTGCGCTTAAGCTGCTTCGTAGTATAAGAAGCAGGGCCATCTTTCAATCTCAACGGAAGACTACTGCTTATTAGCCCAGAACCGAGAAAGATAACTTCTGCATATGCTATAAGTGCAAACTCGCCTCTGCGATGTCGCTTCAGAAGCGAAGCTACCATGAGGGCTTCGACCTGTGCGAGGTGTTTTGGTCATAGTAAGAGATGATTACTGGTAGCGTGAATTGGAGATTTTTATGAGACACTCGGGGAATAAAGCTCTTGAATCTTCAGCTCCCCGCAATGACCGAACGAGAGTGCCTCTGAAACTCCGTGCAGTTTCTAAAGGCATTGGAGAGATTGATGAAAAGAGTCTGTGTCATCATCTCGCCCTTGCCCTGACATCTTTGTGCGTTCTCTCATCGTTAAGCGAAATCTCCAAAGGAAGGAAGGAAGCTTCTTGCGCCTGCCTCATCATGTACTTGCCCCATCACATGCTTGCCCGTGATGGTGTTGTGCCCTTCCTCCCTGATAAACCGAAGACCCAATTACGTCAAGTGGGTGTGCTCAAAGCGGAAACTTGGATGACACCCTGAACAAGGGGGGGGGGGAGGGACCCTCTGGCGCTAAAGCATGCGCACTTGATAAATTCTGCAACCTCTCTGGACCCTCCCGGTTCTAGAAGAAAGAATCCCGAGCCCTCATGATTCCTCGGCTCAACAACTGCTGAAACCACACTACTGCAATCTACTACAGAAAAAGTGCCGGTGATGATTTCCATGTCATCGCGGATAGCATTCTTAATGAGATGGCATTTGACTTCATGGTCTCACAATGAGTCCTTGCTAGATCGCCTGACACAGAAAGGACACCGGGCACTTGACACAACTCCCATTACCGTGACATCGTGACAATGAGTCCATGTACGGCCCAATTAGACCACCAACAAACGGCCTTTTGCATCCAGATCTTATCTGACTTACTCGCCGACGATCGCAAACAAACCAAAAAAAAAAACCCTCGGGTCTCGCCGTGCGCATGTCCGTATGATCCGCATTGATCCACATGAAATTCTCCCATGAAACCATTTTCTTCTAGAAGCCTCTCGTCCAAAATGACATTCTCACTCCCATCTCCCTCCCTCTCTCTCCACCTTTGCAGCCTAAGAAACCTTTTCCCTTCTTCTCCTCATCCTTCGCTCGATCAATATCGTCAAAATGGGGGAACAAATCGACGAGACAGACAATCAAGTCTTTGTAGGGAGTATTGACCAGGGAACAACCTCTACGCGCTTCATCATCTTCAACAGAGCCGGCGAGCCCGTTGCCAGTCACCAAATCCTCTTAGACCAGAAATACCCTCAATCAGGGCAAGTCACCTCGCAAAACAAAACAAAAACCTCATGAAAAAAAAAAAGAATACTTCCCTAACACCAATTGAGCCATAGATGGCATGAGCATAACCCCCTAGAGATCCTCCAAACGGTTGAAACGTGTATTGAAAATGCCACGGAGCAATTCGTCGGCAAGGGACACTCCGCGGCAAGCATTCGTGCAGTTGGCATCACCAACCAGCGTGAAACCACCGTTCTATGGGATCGTAATACGGGAGAGCCTCTTTACAATGCCGTCGCCTGGCCAGACACCAGGACGACATCGCTCGTCCGGGAGCTCAAATCACGGGACGGAGCCGACAAACTCAGGGACCTCTGCGGCCTACCTCTATCAACCTATCCCTCCAGTGTAAAACTCTTATGGCTGCTTCAAAACGTCGACAAAGTCAAGGCTGCCTATGAAGAGGGTCGTCTGGCCTTTGGCACTGTCGACTCCTGGCTAATATACCGCCTCAACGGCGGCCAGCAAAAGGAAGGTGGACCAATCCACGTCACAGACTCAACCAACGCCAGCCGAACCATGTTCATGAACCTCGAGACCCTCCAATACGACGACACCCTCTTGTCCTTCTTCCAGATCGACCGCTCCAAGATCACCCTCCCCGAGATCGTCCCTTCCTCTCACCCCACAGCCTTCGGCACCATCGCCCGAGGACCCCTAAAAGGCGTTCCCATCGCAGGCTGCCTGGGAGACCAATCCGCCGCTCTGGTCGGCCAACGCGGCTTCAACCCCGGACAAGCCAAGAACACATACGGCACCGGCTGCTTCCTTCTCTACAACGTCGGCCCCAAGCCCGTCATCTCCAAGAGCGGTCTGCTGGCCACTGTCGCGTTCGACTTCAGCAATGACCGGAAGCCCATGTACGCCCTGGAGGGGAGCATCGCCGTGGCGGGCTCAGGGGTCAACTTCCTCCTCAACAACCTCAACCTCATAGACAGCCCCGAGCAAATCGATCAAGTCGCCCGCTCCGTCCCCGACAACGGAGGCGTATACTTTGTCACCGCATTTAGCGGACTCTTTGCCCCATATTGGATCGACGATGCCAAGGGCACCATGTGTAAGTCCTCAACCTCATCCCACTCGTCTCTCCTCATCCGTTTCTTATGCAACCTTACCTTATCCCTTATCACAATTTACCCCTCATACCATAAACAAAACCAACACGCTAACCACACCAGTCGGCATCACCCATCACACTCAAAAAGGCCACATCGCCCGCGCCACCCTCGAAGCAACCTGCCACCAAACCGCTGCCATCCTCGACGCCATGGCCTCCGACTCGGGCCACGCCCTCTCCTCCCTCGCCGTCGACGGCGGCCTCTCAAACTCGGACCTCTGCATGCAGACCCAGGCTGACCTCAGCGGCATCCGCGTCGAGCGGCCCGCCATGCGGGAGACCACCTCACTCGGGGCCGCCGTCGCGGCGGGGCTGGCCACGGGAGTGTGGGCAAGCGTCGAGGACTTGAATGGGGTGAATGCCCAGGGGAGAACGGCGTTTGAGCCCAAGATCGAGGTTGCTGAGAGGCAGGAGCTGAGGAACAAGTGGGAGCAGGCGGTGGATATGAGCAGAGGTTGGGTAAGAGATATTCCCCTAAAGAGCTCGTAGACAATGTTGAAACAAGTGATATATGTGATTTAAGCAAATATATATAACAAGCGTAGAATAGACTGATAGACAAGACTTCATTGGCCACACTCAAGTATCACAACTAATGCAGTACTGGCACAAGATCAACGCCCTCAGAGCCACATTCGTTTTCTACATGATTGACTTTCATTCACTACACTATTAGACTTCGTACATTTTCCGATTCCTCATGGCCGTTGCTCCCTCGTCCCCTCAAGATGCTATGCCCGCCGGTCCCCTTGACGCCATACGATTTGCTCGAGATCAACATAACACAAGCATCCTCAAGTAGACACTGACTAGTAATTATAAAATTTTCCTTAGCCGACCGCCGCCAAACGGGGTACTTTCAAATAAAAAATCGGGAGGAGTGGTGAGTGGGTAAAATTCCCTTGTGCTCGCAAGGCTCGAAAAAAAAGAGATGTTGTGCAAATTTCACACGGGTATTAAATGGCCGTACGTGGTTGATTAAATCACATAATAATGGCGGGGACGTCGACGTTGGCCTTGATGGACTTGTGAGGCAAGACGGAACCACCGTTGACATAAATCTCGTCACCAATGGTAACGTCGTCACCGAGGACAGTAACGTTCTCCAACCGGGCCCAGCGGCCGACGGTGCTGTTCCAGCCAACAATCGTCGACTTGACCCAGGCGTGGTCCTTGACCTTGGAGGCACTCAGCAAGACACAGCGCTGCAGGCGGACACCATCACCAATAACGACGTTGGGGCCGATGGTGACATTGGGACCTATTCTGCAGTTCTTGCCAATCTTAGCGGAGGGGTGGATCAAGACATTGCCACCGTGAACGTAGGACTCGCTGGGAGGGGTAAGCTCCTTGCTGTGCTTCTTGGTGAGGGAAGACAGGTAGAGGCAGGTTCCAGTGAGGAAGTCCTTGGGCTGTCCAACGTCCATCCAGAAGCCCTCGAGATCAAAGGAGTGCAGCTGGTTGTCTGAAACCATAGCAGGGAAGGTCTCCTTCTCGATGGAAGTAGGGCGAAGCTCAATACGCTTCAGAACCGAAGTGTTGAAGATGTACATGCCGGCGTTGATTCGGTTGCCGACGAACTCGACAGGCTTCTCGACGAAACGCTCGATGCGGGATGGGTGGTTGGGCTTGTGGACGACGACACCGTACTTGGAAGGCTCCTCAACCTTGGTGACGACGATGGTACCTTCATCGCCGTGGCTCTTGTGGAAAGCCAGGAGATCCTTGAAGGGGTAGTC
This sequence comes from Cladobotryum protrusum, assembly GCA_004303015.1. Taxonomy (NCBI): domain Eukaryota; kingdom Fungi; phylum Ascomycota; class Sordariomycetes; order Hypocreales; family Hypocreaceae; genus Cladobotryum; species Cladobotryum protrusum. The sequence continues at coordinate 6,717,471 of RZGP01000002.1, read as the reverse complement.
GCAGATGACGTCGGAGTTGAGAACGAAGAATGGGGAGTCGTCCTTGAGGAGGATCTTCTCGGCGAGCTTGAGGGGACCGCCGGTGTCGAGGGGCTCGGTCTCGACGGAGAACTCGATGTTGATGTTGTACTTCTCTTCGTACTGCAGGCACACGGCAAGAAGAAAAAATTAATATCAGGGGTATTAAAAGAGGGCAGCGATCGGGCCGTCATTGGCAGCGAATGGCAAGCCTCGATTGATGAGGGGTCAAATATGCCGGCTGGTAGCTCACCTCTTGAAGGAACTTTTCCATAATCTCTGGTCGGTAGTTGACAGCAAGCACAATGTCAGTGACACCAGCAGCAACGAGAGCTTCAATCTGGTGCACAATCATGGGCTTGTTGCAGAACTCAACGAGGGGCTTGGGGAGCGTCAAGGTCTACATCCGATATCGCCAGGTGTCAGTTAGAATATTCTTCCCTCCCCCCCTTTTATCCCAGAGCCACGCGAGGTAGCCAGCGAAGGTAGCTTGGAAAACGTACGAGAGGGCGAAGGCGAGTGCCAAAACCGCCGACAAGAATAAGTCCTGCATTATCACCATGTCAGTTCGTCCATTGGAAGAAGGTTTTCTCGAGACAAGGCAAAATGGAGTCGCGTCATACCCTTCATGATTGCGGAGGTGAGAAAGGTATCAGATAGTTGGGTATCTAATAATTAGGGAGAGGATAAAAACGAGTAGTAGTAGTGAGCGTAAGAAGAACGAGCGACAATGCGAGCTCGAAAAAAAAAAGAGAACAGACGAGTAAAGTCGGTCGTCAAAGAAGTTGTCCTAGTTGATTTGCAGAAGGCAAAGAGAGAAAGAAGAAGAAGGAGAAGTAGTAAAAGGGGACAGAGTGTGAAGGGAAAGAGGAGAAGGTTGCGTGACGATGAGTGGTAGGTGGTGGTAGGTAGTAGTAGGTAATAGTGGTGTGGTGGTTGTTTCAAGCTGGAGGTGACAGGAGTCGATCAGGTTCCAAATTCGCCAATGCCTAGTGGCCTAGCACCTCTTTTACGACAGGCACCCTCAGCACCCTGTTACAGCGGGTACTACCTAGAGACAGTAATACTACTACGGAGTAGTACTACCAAGAAGCTGGGAGCACCCGGGCACCTTACTGGAGCATGGCATCCATGGGATAGCATACCTTAGCAGTCAGTGACCCTTCTAGTGGGTTGTTTTAGGTGGTCTCTCTCCCCCTCCCATCCACTAAAAGCCACGCACAGGAGGAGAATTGGCATTGCGGAGGGAGGGGACAAGGGGGGTTTGTTTTTTTTTACCCACCGATGCGGCCAATCAGGACCATGAATCACACCAATGTGGCTCAACCAGAGGGCCACACAAAATTTCCACCCCCACCCAGAGAACGAAATGATGCGGCGAATCCGTGGTAATGGCTGTGCAAAAACCGTAGCAGATTGCCGGAGAGAGTAATATCAGGCCCGGGCTAATTCGGGAGCTAAATTAACCAATTCTCTTTTTCTTTGGCCCTTGAAATATTGAAATGAGTTCTTTAACAGGCATCGATTTGCAGGATGTACAAGATTGCTATGACTTTGGCATGTTTCGTATTGTTGCATGCTTCGGTTGACTGCTTGAAGAGGGAGCCATCCGAGACCTTGCTCTGAAATGGCCCGAAATGGAGTCCCGGCCAACAACGACAGGTGTTCTCTTCTCTCCATCACCGCCACGATGAATACGATGTCAACCGTGAATATCCGCAGCACAGCCCGTGACGAATCTCTCTCTCTCTCAAGGTTTGGTATACGAGATCAGTCAGGACAGTCAGCTGCCCCTTGGAACACCAAGTAATCCATGTCAAACTCAGCTGTTCAAACTCAGCTTCGTGTGTAGAACCCCCGTAGCTGTAGAATCGTCGTCGTCGTCGTCAATGAGGGAGATGGAACAGGGCTGTAGGGATGCAGCCACTAGGTATGCATTAACCCTGACAGCTGATGTGCTTACGGAAGAGGGGAGGGGGGACATTGGAATGAACTCACTTGAATCATTCAATTCATCTTCCTCGTGCTGCCCTTGCTGTGTGAGCTTTGAGATTAAGCTTGGGGGGAGTCAAACAGCTGCAACGAATACGCGCGTCAGGTCTTTTTTCTTTCTTTTTTCTTTTCTTTGCTTGTTGGTTCACGCAAGAGATTCGGTAAATTTCCAAAGCATCATGTACATAAACAGGAACATATAGCTCCACCACTGCACCTTTGCTTTTCTCGTCTATCAACCTGCCCTGCCAAGTAGGCAGATCGATTATCGTCAATTACTTAGCGCTGCGGGAATAATCCCCTCTTCCCCTCCAATATCTTCAAGCGAGGAAAAAAAAGAAGCTTCTCTCCCTTCCATATCCACTCCCCCCCCCCCCTCGCTCGTCTCATCATCCCTCGTCCCCCACGCAAGCGTTCCAAAACAAGGGGGCTTTCTTCTTCTTCTGTTTCGTTTCCATCATGGAGAAAAAAAAAATATATATATAGATAAAATACCAACCGAAAAATCAAAAAGAAATAGGGGACACGGGCCACCCCGATTCGGTTAGGTGCGTCGAAATTCCTTGATGGGGCCGCAATTTAGGCTGAGAATTTGGGGGTGGTTCATCGGAGCATGCCGACGCCCCCTTTTTCCTGCTTCCCTTGCCTTGCCTGCCCTCACACACACACTCGCAATCACGTTTTCCTTCGAAAGAGGCTTGAGATGAAAAAAAAGCCTTGTTTTTTTTTCCCGGTCAGGAATAGCAAAGGGAGCACAGAGATGTGTGTATGTGTGTATGTGTGTATGTGTGTGTGGGAAGAAGGACCAATCTTGATTCTGCCCACTCACACCCAGAAATCGATGACTGGAATTTTAAACCCACATTCTCGTGTCGTCACATGTAATCCTTATTTGAATCTCCATGCCAATCTTTTGGATTCACTCCCCCAATGGTTCGATTCTTTTTCTCCTTTCTCCCCTCTCTCTTTCCCTTCCTCTCTTGGTAAGGGGTTCTGGATCTAGAACGACCAGAAGGAGGGCACAACAGCGTTTCTCGCCTAGATACCCTCATCATCCAATTGGACGACAATGCAGTCGTGGAGGGAGACACAACATATCTCTAGCAAAGCTCCGTACCATACAAGGAATTTACGTATTCAGATCCAGATTTAAAAGCATAAGAAGAATAAAAGGCTTGGCATGCATCTGCCTCGAATCATGTTCTGCAAGCCACCAACAGTGATGCAGTTCTTGCACTGCTGTGTTACACAACAAGTACCCCATAAAACCGCTGCAAACTTGACGCCAAGGTGTCACATGATGGTCGTCACCATAAAGTTTAGAAAAGCAGTTATAAGCAGAGGTAAAGTAGCATAGGTCATAATCATAATCATTAATCGTCAAGTCCTGAGAGGCATCTTTCATCATCACCATCCCTCATTGGATGCCCATTTGCATTCCATCCACCCTTGTTCTTCATCATCCAATCGTTTGTATATCCCAAAAATTCCACCTCTCCCGTTCTTTTTCCTATCCGCCCAAATCTCATCCCATATTGCGTGCTGTTGTTCATTTGCATTCGTGTATCCGCAAAAGAGTTGGAAAAAAATGCTACTAGGAAAATAAAACAAAACAAAACAAAAAGAAAAGCCAAAATATCATAAAGCAGAGAAAGAATTCATGTGCTTGCTTCGCTCGCTTCCAAATGCCGAAGAAAATCCAAGGCTGCCGCTCCCCCCTGTGAAGGAGAAAGCGGCCTGATATCCCCATTCGTGAGAATGGGTTAAGAAACCCCTAGCGAAGGGTGTGTAAGAAGAGTATCGAGTCTAGCCTCTCTCGAGAGACGGTAAGAAATGAGAGAAATTCGTAGCTCACTGCCCTGGGAATGTCCAGGCTTCCGTAGTTTCAAGTTGCCATTGCGGGAGTGTTTGCGTCGAGTTGCCTCCAGGCGAGTTTCGCAGGGAAGAGTATATTGGTGGCCAAGTAAACTTGAGGCCATACATAACTGCCCCTCTTGAAGCCCAACCCAGGGTCAACGTCAAATGTCTCAAAGGACAGTTCAATATGACAAGCCCCAGGCATGTAAAATCATTCAAGGAAATATGGAAAAAGAACCTAATCCATCAAACCAAGTCCATCAAGCCAATCTGGGTGAAAAAGACATTGGTCATGAAAACCGAGATGAGAGACGTGTCTAAGAGTCGATTCGTATCGTCATGAAGTCGTCGCAAAAATAATGGAAAATAAAGAGAATGCATCGCTTTTGTGTGTTTTTCTCGCCCAATTTTTTTTTCTCTTCTCGTCATCCGCCTTCTCTCCCCCTCCCCTTCTTATCTCTTTCTGTTTCAGAAGACAGCCGCCAAAAGTGAGGGTTGGTGCGGGTGATGCGGGTTATCTCCTCTTGGGATTGCTGTGAAGCCTTTCAACCACGTTTATATGCTGCGCCTAGGCTGTCTCCTGAGAATCCTGATCATACTGAATGGGGTAGAAATTTCAAAGAAAACTTTTGTTGTTTTATCTGCCGGGTGTCGTGAGGATTGTGTGATCCGGTTGTTCCTCCAAGGAGGCTATGGGTGGGCCAGTTGGCTTTACTCAAAAGAAGCGGTGGAAGAGCTGCTAGAGTGATTTCCGGATCGTCGGCCGTGGCGGTCACGCTCACTGCCGTCTCGGGAGGAGGTCTGGCGGCTGCCCTTTGAGCGGCGATGGGTGGTGTCATTTGCGGCTGGCAGACCCTGAACGATTCCGTTGCGAGCGAGCATGCCGCCATTGACGGAGAAGTTGCGGCACACCATGAAGGCTCGCATGGCGGCATTCTCCTGGGCAAGAACATCCGACTCGTATGCCAAGTCTGTCTGGTACTCTCGTCCATTGACCAGAACAAGGCAGGTAAATCCACTGTGATCCCGGTAGCACTCGTAGGAAGGGTCCGTCCATCCTCGTCGCCGGCAGAGGCCTATAGTTGCACCATTGGTTAGCCCCTTGATCTCATTGAAAATGCTAACATTTCAGAATAGATGATGAACGATGCTATCCGTGTGAATGGGTTGCAGGAGGTGCGTTGATGAGGCACGAAGCTCTGGATCGGAGGATCCAACCCAATTGGCTTTCCGCTCAACCTGGGGCATGGGAATAGGGCAAGTAATCAACAAAAATGAGGCGGACACTCAGCACCCTGTCACCTGCACGCAAAGACCCCAGAGGGGAAAAAGAAGCTCGAGCTTGTAGGTCAGATGGATGAATTCCAAGCACGGCGCTGTTGCTCTCCTCCCCTCTAGTTTGTCTGACTTCTGCAAGATTGCCGTCATGGATGAGCAAAACCAAGTCATCCCCGCCAAATCTTGCAGTTCCCGCCTCCCATATAGGAACATGATTTCACGGCCATAGACATCCAATTGGACTGAAAAAAAGTGCATGGTGTGCGATTGACTCGACTTACTTTCCAGATACTGCATGTAGAAGCCGCCCATTGTGATGGTTGGTTGTCAATTGGGTTTCGAAAGGAGGGATTGAGGATTCAAAAAAAAAAAAAAGCGACGAGGGAAAAGAGCCGGTGTCGTAGGGGAAAAGTGGGAACGAGTCTCGACGAGCTAAGACCGCTCTAAACGTATGGGAGAGAGAATGCGAAGCGTATGTATAGTTGTAGAATGGAATAGCAACAGCGAGGAGGTAGGAAGAGAGAGGAGGAGTAGCAAGAAGGATAAGAAGAAGAGGAAGAGGCCAAGAGACGATGAAGGCAAAAGGATAGGTAAGGCGGTGATCCAGATCGGTTCAGACAAGCTGCACTCGAGCCCAATAGAGGGGAGGGGAGGGGGTTATGAAGTAGTTGAGGAATTGGAAGCGTAGAGCCGGTGGAAGACGAAGTGGAAGTAAGATGAAGCAGGCCGGGCTGAGGGTGGAGCAGGAGGATAGGCCGAGATGGAAGGAGGCCAAACCGAATGGACCTCAAGGACCAAAGTGCAAAGGGTTGCTTGCTTGCTTGCTTGCTTGCTTGCGTGCGTGTATAGGTAGGTAGGTAGGTACTTGATGTATGTGTGTATTTATGTATGGATGGATGTGGATGTGGATGTGGATGTAAGGTCGCAAGGCCCGGCCCTATGTATGTGTGTATGTATGTAGGTTGTCTTAGTCGGAAGATGAACGGGGGCGAAGGCAAAGATTGGAGGAGGAGGTTGCTGTATGTATGTGTGATATGTAGGTATCTGTAAGTAGGTATGTAAGTATGTAATGTATATGTGTGTATACACACAAAGTATGCCAGTCTTGGTTTGGGCCTTGCCCGTCTAGTTTTACTACATACACACATACATTCCAAGGGCCCTGCCACGGCCGCTGCTGGTGCTTTGGTCCTTTTGGTGTGCTTTGGTGCTGCTGCTGCTGCTGCATCATGGCCCGGCCAAAAAAAAATCAACCAGGGCCACCAAGGCAAGGCCAAGCTCCTCTTGCTCCTCCACCTCCACCTCTTTTTTTTTCCCCTCCGTCCTTACAAACGCCTGCCCGGCGTAGACCAAGACATTTTGGATCGTGCTGTGTGTGTGTGCTTGTGCTTTATTGCTATTGCAAAACGGGCTTCTTAGCGCGCGGGGGGGGAGTGAGGTAGAAGGGGAAACCCCCCTCCCCGTTTTTATTGGGGGTGAGTGTTGTGTGAGGGGCGTGGCTGGAGAAAAGACAGACAGGCTAGAGAAAGAAGGGGAAAAAGAAAAAATAAGACTTGGAGGTGAAAGTCAGTGAGAGCGAAGATGCGCGAATGGAGGCAGATGCGAGCGATGCGGCTCTCTGTCTCTCTAAGGCAGAGAGGAGGGTAAAAAAAAGAGTGTGACCCCATCTTTTGATGTGTTGGCAGGCCTCATTGCCAGTTAATTTGCAAACCGCTGGGGACTAGGCCGACTCCACCAAGACGCATGGAAGACGCAGCGTCTAGCTATTACTGTAAAGGACCAAAAAAAATAATCTCTCCCCCATCTTTTTCCATGGATAACAGGTTAAGTTTCGCCCCGGTCTTGACGTTGCGTGGAAAGGTAGCAGCAGTAATACGGTCATTGTCAGGGCAAGGTACATGAAGAAAAGTACCTACTCAGACCCTTTGGACAGAGAGAGAGACAGGCAGGTAGAAAAAGAAGAAGTAGTAGAAGAAAAAAAGACAGAACGGTCAAGCATGTGCATGGCATAGCATGGCATGAAGCATAGAGAGGCATGGATGGGCTACATGAAGAACAAAGTACATGAAGTTGAATTGACCTTGGCCTGGTCTTTTCTTTCTCTCTCTCTCTCTCTCTCTGTGTGTGTCATTGCATCAATATTTTGCCTCGCCTGAGTCAAGCAGAAACCTTTTTGTTCCTTTACCCCCCTCGTCGTCCTCCTCTTGACCCTTCTCATTCAGCAACACATTACGATTTCCAATTCCAATTCCAATTCGCTCGCGCTTCCCCTTCCTGTTTGTACCCCTTCGGGCTGGTCGCTCGATCTGGCCGCACCGGAACAGGTCGCTTGCTTAACCGCCCATCGTCATGTGTTTTTTTTTTCCCTTTTCCTCTCTCTCTCTCTGTCTCTTGTTTTGTCTTGGCCTTGGCGCCTCCGGAGGATTGATTCACTCCCTTGCCCAACAACCCCAACCTTGCCCGTCTACGGAAAGTAGGTTGCTACTAGTTTGTTCTGTAAGCCAGGCTCTGGCGCTTCCATCCGCCTTCGCCAGCGTCAAAACCGGAGACAAAAAAAAGGACAGCTCAGCAAGGGTGTTGTTTTGTCGCGCGCGTCTGTGTACGTTTACGTATGGCTATTGTAACGGCTGTGCGTAATGCGTCAAGCTAAAACACACACGCTCTCTTTCTCTCTCTCTCTGCCGCCCTTGAAGAAGTAAAAAAAAAAAAAACCAAGTTCCAATGCCGTTCATCAATGATGAAACCTCAAGGAGGTGGTGGCAAAAAGGGGACCAGCCAGCCCGAGTTCCAGCCCGGCGAAGGGGGGCGTGTTTGATGTGATGTTGTTGCTACTGCTGCGACTACTGCTGTTGCTGCTGCTATTCCTCCTAAACACACCAAAAAAAAAACGGCCGATAACATGTGTCTGTGTTCTCTTATTCTGGACTTTGCATTCTTAGGGCCCACGACAGAAAAAATAACAAGACAGCAATACTCGAGCAGTAGCCACAGAGTAATCGTTAGAATTCATACCCCCTGGTTGGCTGCCACCCAGCGGTTTTCCCTCCGAGATCTCTGTTTTGGCGGCCACTAATGCATAGCAAGAGTCCACCTCGTGTGTGTGTGTGTGGTATGTGTGTCTCCTGGTAATAGTAGTAGTATAACATCCATACCACCATCACCCTTACATTACGCATTGTATACAAACACACACGCACGCACACGCACACGCACATTAAACACATGGGCCGGACAAGCAAGGGCAGCAGCATAAAAAGTAACTACTCATGTACCTGTCAGTTCCTGCAATTGGAAAGTCAATAAATCGTAGGAATCAAGCAATCAAGCACTACTACTGCGCAGGTAGCATGTACTGCACGGAGATATTGGCATGTTCGTTCACCCTCTCGAAATGGTGACATGCCCCATTCGTCGCCTTGGAGGAACGTCGTTGGAACGTTTCGGACGAAGGATCTGAAGTTACACACAGTTTTTACATTGCAGTACCCAGTTTTCTTTTTTTGCACACCCAACGAACCAGCCAGCCAGCCAGCCAGCCAACCAACAAATCCCATACCCAGGCTTCTGTTTGCGATTCGCCGGGCTGGGGCCAAACGCTCTCGTTCCCAAGTGGCTGGGACAAGAGGCGATTCGTCCAACCAGCTTTCGGCCAGCCAATGCCAATCTGCTCTGTACCGATCGCTGGGGAACACCACACACAAACGCCGGTAAACGAAGGGGGAGGGGAAAGATGGGACACCGGCTTTGAAGCTAAATATTTGGGGCCAACCAAAGGGAGGAGAGAGAGAGAGAGAAAAAGGTTCAACGGAGAGACCAACGAGCGATATCGCATTTGTTTTTTTTTTTGTTCTACTACTAGTCATAAAGCTGAGGGAGTTGAAGAAAGAAAAAAAGTCTGTTCATATTGACGGAAGCAATAATGAAGATTGGGGATTGGTTCTTCGGCGTTAACAATGGTTCAATTACCAAAAATAAAAATAATAATTAATTAATTAATTATTATCATTATTATTATTTCTTCACATCTTCATCTTTCTACACCGAAACAGCCGAACGAGCAAGCGCCCAAGCGGTCTTTACCGACACAAGGCGGGGAAACCGGCCGCGGCAAAAAAAAAAAACTGGTTCCACAAACATCGGTGAAGAAGAAATAATCATGAAATGGGGGTGGTTTTTTTTTTTTTTTTTTCTGGAAAAAAAAAATTTATTTCTTGTTTGCCAAATCCGTTCAGATCCAATGGCCCTGGATGAAGAAGAATTCATGTTGCCAGCCAGGGGAAGGGGTTCCATCAGCGGCTACAGGAGGAACAAGGGAAAAAATAAAAACTTTCGATTAGACAGGTTACATACTGCATGCGTTGCAAGGATCCGTGGATCGAAACAGAAACCGGACACTCTCACTCCTGTCCTCTTATTCTTTCTCTTTTTACTATACCTTGTCTCTGCTCGTTCTTGTTCCCCGGTTGAGTCGTGTACAGTGTGCATGTGTACATATGTATGTATGTGTGCGTGTACCGGTATCTTTCCGGGCCCAATGCTTGCCATTGCTTCACGCTTCATGCCCATGCTTCATGCCAATGCCATGCCATGCCGTGGCCCTTTTTCTCCTCCGTCTCTCTCTGTCTCTGTCTTTCTTCTCCAAGCGCTCACGCAAGGTATACATACGTGCCTGCGGTACATGCATCTCCGTACCTCCACCATCTCATCCCCCCCTCCTCCTCCCCCCCCCTCTCCATACCTTGCACCTACAAGGCCGCATACATTGCACATACATACATACGTACATACATAAAGTAGGGGTTCCAGACTGGATGGAGAACAATAACAACGTTTACGGTGAAAACAGCCCTGTTGATTGGCCAATACCTAAAGAGTGGGAAAGATGGGGGGCATCAAGTCGACGAAGAGGAGGAGGGGGGCCGCAAGGCAGCCAAGGGCAACAAAAAAAAAAAGAGGGCAGAACAGATAGAGAGGGACAAAAAAAGGCAGACGCCCTTTTGTCCCTCCTCTGGCCATTCTCTTACTCCCTCCTCAGAAAGGGAGGGGGGTTTAGTTTCTTTTCTGGCTTTCCTAAAAAGCCGCATGCAATGATGAGCTGGCAGTGCCGCCGCTTGATATTAAAAGAGGGCAAACACCAAGACCAAAGAAAAAAAAAGAGTTCATAATAACACGGGGGAGCGAACTGTTCGTCGAAGTAGCCAAGCGTAGTATAATGTACCCCCATCTCTCTTTTTCTCCTTCTCTCTCTCTTTCTCTTGATGGCACAGACAAAGTATGTACCTCGTCCAGTCTTTGTTTGTTTTCCTTGGCTACCGCAGTTTTGCACCCTCGCCAGTCTCTTTTCAAGCGGAGAAAAACAACAACGATGAGGTTAGTACCTACTTGTACTAGGTAGGATAGCCAGCAGGGAGGCGCCCAGCGCGGGGTACCTTGGCAAGCTTGGGCGTAAGGGTCAGAGACAGCAGAAGAGAGAGTGAGTGCATGGATATGGGCATTTGGCAGCAGCATGGATATTGCATGGAGGTTGGTTGGCGTTGCTGCACACCCGGTAGAAGTAGTACCGAGACCGGGGTGTGGTATCAAGGTAGAATTCGGCAACGGTCACCGTCACCGTCCTGTCTAGTCTATCGATTTTGACATCGATCCATCAACCCATCAACCCATCACACCCCCATCAACTTTGGTATCCTTGTTGAATGAATTAAGTGTGTGAGTGAGTGTGAGAGTGAATGTAGACACACACTCACTCACACAAGTACAAGTAGTACATCATCATAAAACCGTTGAATAATGGGGCCGAAACGGTTGCCGCTGCTGCTGCTACTCTGCTGCAAGAAGAAGATGATGATACCTTCTTCGTCCCACCTCAAAGTTGCAGTACATCAACAGATCCGCAACCCGCGCCTCACTCTACAGGCTGAAAAAAAGGGACGTTGATGTCTTGGATTTCCCAAGCAAAGCAACGCAACAAAAAGTAAAAAAGAAAAAAAAAAGAATCCGAAACCAAAACAAAAGAGCGCGTAAAGTTTGTGGTGCCTTAGCCTAGAGAAGATTGCATGCCTGCATGCAACGGTCGATTGGCGGATTCACCACAAGCGTGGCTCGCCATTCGACAATTGAGAATAATAAACAAAAAAAAAAAAAAAAAAAAAAAACTTTCGCCTCTTTATTTTGTTTGTTTTCGAGAATGATTTCAATGAAAATGCGCTAGCTTTTCAAGGCTGCGCTGACGTTTTACGCCCCAGCCCACGCATTTTTTATCAACAACAACAACAACAACGAAGACGACGTTAGCTGGAGCCAAGGAAAAGAAAACAAACTAGTATTTGGATTGCTGTAGTATGTATCTAGTCGTTCCGAAACTCCGCAGCGTTACCACCTCTGGTTCGTTTCTGCAGGACATGACATCTTGAATATGAGAGTGAGTGAGAGAAAGAGGAGAAACCTTCTCTTACAATCATAGAGAGAGGGGGGACTGCCGAATCGGATCCCGAGCGTTGTTGATCCCAGATACCTGGTCAAAATCTGGGTGTAGGCAGCCCAGCAAGGCCACGGATTTGATGGAAAGAAGTGAAAAGAATGGAGCCCACCCAGGACAAACAAAGAGGTTGTCCTTGTCCTGTACTCAAACCCCACTCACCACCCCCCCCCTTGTCCCTTTTTACATATGGCCCCCAGATCGCGGGTGAAATCTCACGGCACCCTTCTTTTTTTGTTACTGCTGCTGCTGCTATTGTTTCCTTTTGGCACTGTCTTTGCTCTTGTCTCGTCTCGTCTCTTGTCGCAAGTCTATTTTCGAAACTCCCATCGCGTATCTTGTGCCGCCGTGGGATGAAAAACCTTGGCCTGCTGAACCCCCTCTCCTCCTCTCCCCTCTCCCCTCTCCCCTCCGAATGGGCGGCAAAGCAAAGCAAGGTAAGGCAAGGCGAGGCAAGGCAAGGCAAGGCAAGGGCGAGAAAACAGTTAGAAAGCGTATCGCCCTGTCTCAGTCTACGGCTTTCGTTGGCGCTACGGACCCGGAATACTTCGCTCCTATAGGGCAAAAGCGAAAAGCCTATACTACTACTACGACAGCAAGGTACGTACCAAGTACCGTTTCTTCCCTTTTAGAATTTCGAGACGCTGCAACGAAAGAAAGAAAGAAAAAAAAACCCCGACTCCTTGCTTGCCGCCGGCGTAACTGTCCTTGTCCTTACGCGCCCTTTGGCTAGGTACCTATTTCTCCCCGTACATACTACTAGTGAGTTGCAAGCCAAGCTGAGTTGGAGTCACCGAGAGAGAGAGAGAGATCGTGTCATGAACCCGCGGTCTGTCTTTTTTTTTTCGCTTAGACCTTCTTTTTCTCCGCCCGTCACTCTGATTGCTCGACTTCTTTGAATTTACCTTTTTCGGAGCCGGGGTGATTGGTTGGCTGGCTCGTGTTTCTCTCAGCCTGTCCATCTATCGTCCCCTTATGCCGATGAGGAAGTGGGGAGACTGGGAAAACAGCCCTGAAGGAATGGGTGTGTGTGTGTATGAGCTCAGTCGTACATGTCATGGCATGTCATGTAGTATGCAGTATCTGTGTCTCTGCGCGTAAATCATGGTGTGTGTCGTATCAAAAACCTGCGGCCTTGGCTTATTTTTCTCTTCCGTATGTCTTTGCCTATAACATCCAGAGCAAAAAAAAAAGAAGACCTGAATAGAGGCAAGAAATTCAAGTGAGAAGGGGGGGAGAGAAGGTACTTCTTTGTACCTTTTGCGCCTGAGACGCCGAGGTCATACACTTGCGCAATACAACATTCAGCAGCACTCCCTTCCCCCTTCGACAAAGGCTGCCTGTCATCGTGATCTAACCTCGCCTGCATCAAACGTCATGCCAATAAAACAACAATCCAACGGCGTGGCGCTCCGAACAACCAGTTGCCTCCCTCCCCTCTCGAGTGAGCTACTTTGTGATACCATCATTTTTGTATGCCGGGTCTCTTGCAAGCAACCATGATACATAATCTTGCCCAAACCGTTTGTTTTACCCTTTTGTGCTTCACAAGATGCTTACGCCTCACGTCGGCCTGCGTCATATCACGTTCCACTCCTACACACTATGGTTGCAACGATCTTCCCCCAACGGAACCCCCCCCCCGGTCACACACACACACTCACTCACTCTCCCTCACACACACACTTGTAGGCTCACCCCGGAATGCCACAAAGTAAAAAGAAAAAAGAGACCCTGCAGTACTGATGACAAAATAAACACAACCACCATCTATTCAAAGGCATGATGTACAACTTGCAGCAAAAGCTCATAGTGTCCCTTCTCACTTCCGTTAATCAATGAGCAAAAACGGGCCGTGGCAAAAACAAAGATATGATGATGATCCACATTATCCGCATTAATATGCAATTGCCCACTTCCCTCCCACTCCCGCTTCACTCTGAGGCCCAGTCCCTCGGTGGCGGAAGAACAGATAGAGACAAGACAGCACAGCCAACAGAGACCTGCAAGTCACACACTCTCTTCTCCGTCTTCCCCGGGGCTAACAGACACGATAAAATAAAAGCAAAAGAAAAAGAAAAAGAGAGAGCCGAACATCCCAGCCAAGGTAAACAAACAATCGAGAATTACCTATTTGGGAAGGATGCCATCTCGCCCACATTCAACGCACACATCCAATCCAGGCATCACTAAACACCGTCTTGCCATGTGTCTTCCCTCGGCTCGGAGAATGTGTGTCCAGACACTCAACCTCCTAGGAATGGAAGTGATGGACCAACCAATATCCACATGTCCTTTTTTTTTTCATTCTTGTTTCGCTCTCGCTTGTTTGCAAAAAGTCAAAACCCAAAAAAAGTATTGGTATTATAACGTGTACTGTCCGTCTTGTTAATGCACAAGGCGGCCGCATGAGATGCGGCCATGGTCGACGAAGGGGGGCGTGTGCCTTCGGAGACGCTTTTTCGGCCAAAGAAGAAAAAAAAGCCCATCGTTGCCTCCGACATCGATACATGCCATCTAAGGATCAAGGTCCATGCTTGTCCGCCTTTTTTTCACTCTCAAGTCCCATCAGCAATCTCTTTTGTGCCCAATCGCTCAACCTCCGAGATTCTGACTCTCGTCAATAAGCTCAATCACAATGTGATAGAAACCAAGATCCAGATTTTCATATGGAAAATCATCGAAAATCAACGTGGGAGATTTCCATTGTTGGTGGGTGGAGACGCCCCAGAGCTCTAAGACATTGTTGAGACATGCGTCAGCGTCCAGGCCGGGGTCGTGTACCCTAAACTCCAAAAATACCTTGGTCTTGCTTGGCTTGACTTGGCCTGGCCCTGCGATGATGTGCAGTCCCTGCAAATGCGGTGTGGCGCAGGGCAAAATCCCCCCTCCTTCATCTCAGACATGCTTCTTCAGACCAAGAGGTGTGGCAGCATGCTGGCCCATCAACCCATCCTCATACATATACATACAAGACACTGCTCATGAATTATTCTCCTCTTCGCGGACAATAGTCGCCAGGCCGAACGAATAAGTGGAGATACACGGCGTCCTTCGGGGGAACCATTGCCGGACAAAACAATAATCATATGCGTGCTGAAATATGAGTAAGGCCGGCCTAATGTACCACGGCGTCATTAAAACAAACAGCTCAATTTCGCCTGCGTATGAGCCATGCTTCACCCTCCTTTGCTTAAGTCGACTTCTGAATCTTGGTTGCCTTGCTTAGGCGATCGAGCTACTGTCCCTTCGGTTGCAATGCTTGCTGTGTTGTCAACACGTAACTCGATTAGGTGCTTGCGCTTGGTTGTATTCGCGATTCGGACATGCAGAATCAGCCCGCTTCCACGATGAGCCCTGTTCCTACGCCGTCCTTTGGGAAATTTGGGTATCATCAAAAGGACCTAGGCCAACTGTTCGCGTCCTTGATATGCACGTGACGGCCTGGGCATTCTCACATCGTAATCATCCGTATTAAGGCCTGCAGATTGCCAGGAGATACCATGTGGTTATTTTTCTTTTTCTTTTTTTTCATGCTAGGTACCCTCATGGGTGTGTCATAACTCTATTCCACAAATAGTCGTTGTTGTTCAAAAGCCTTGCTTTTCTGTGAAATAGTTCTGAATCTCCTTTACCCGGTGCTGTGGGATAACATAGACGGGATGGGTTGTTGCAAGTCGATCCTGTTCGTCAAATATCTGCTCACCCTGGAGATAAGGCGATACTTCCCATTCATCGCCTCCTATAATGGCCTCATCAGCCCGAGCGGTAATCAGGCGCCATTTGTGCTGTACAGAACTAAGGCCAGAAAGGACATAGCACGTATGGTATGCGTCCGAGTATCTGCCCCACGGGTCAATATCTTGAGAGCGGCGGCATGACGACAAAGAGATACCTACTTGCTCGGTTTGTCCCTCATTCCGCCCCGCTTGGACATCTCTTGACAGCAGCAGAGTATGTACCGGATTAAGCCGTTTCGGCTGAACAGACTGTTGTCCGCGTCCGTATTGTCCAGCGGGCGGCCTGCAGGGTTAGCCTTTGACCCCTCCGGCCCGCTCAAACTGGCCTCGATCAAGGGCCAGCATCCGCCGACCCAGTGACTGTAGCAACCATCAACAAGCTTGTTTGTGCGGCCAGAAAGGCCGCCTTCTGGTGCATATTGTCGAGATGACAGCCAAGCAATTAACCGTGGAACGTCCAAGTACCTACCGAGCCGGGAAAGGAGTCAGCATGCAAAGGGATTACATACTGGACGGTCAATGGACGACAACAGGGGGTGGTCGATAGACGTACCGTCCAACACTTCGATGTGGGGTATCAATGATTGAGAGACATCCTAAAGCACAGAAAGCGTATGCTCCGTGTGCCTCGACTCCGGGCTTTGCAGACACGCCTCCCTCGTATGTCTGGCCTAAAGGACGAGGGGTGGCGATCAGACGGCATAACTTGATGGAAAAATCATAGAAGAGGGGGACTTACACAAGCGTACCCATTCTGCTAGGCCGCCGAAGAGCCCAGTGTGGCCCGTAATGCATGCAGGTGAATCCGGCGAGAGGTTGAGAGGCAAGTTAAGCAGCGAAATAATGACGGCCGCACAGTAGGCCCCCCTGAGAGAGGTCAGTTCCTAGGGGATGGTACCACAGCATCGACGGCTGGCCTGGACGTACCTCACATCTTCTTCGCCCCCGACCGCCATCTGGAACCCTCCATCCGGCTGTTTGAGAGAGCACAACCATTTCCACATGCTCCTCCTGTCGACCACCTCGTACGCCTCGTTCCCACCCACCAACGCCAAGGAGAGAACCGTTGCATACGTGGTGGCGAGATGCGATGTCTGGCCGAACCCCCCTCCGAATCCGCCTGTTGTGTTCTGCATGGGGCGTACTGTCTCTATAAGCCTGGTGCGATAAACTTCGACATCCTCACCGAGAAGTGACAAGGCGGCAAGACACCAGTAAAAGATCCATGGACGGCTCGGATCTGCGGCCATAAACTGGCCAGGCAGTTTGCCCAGTTGTTTGTGCAGAAACTTGACATGGCGTTCCTTCTCTAGGCGGGGTATCCCATGGCCATTGTGCTGGCCATGTTCCTCACCCTTGAGGAATGGCAGACACTCGAGTACCGTGGCGTCCTGAACGACGGACGAATGTGTCTCCAGGTCATCATGTATCGCCGGACCCGAGGTGAAAATGCTGGGGATTAAAGGGCCGGCCCCCCCTTGCTGTGTATCATGCACCGACTGCGGGTCCATAGGGAATGCCTGTTGCTCTGCTGTAGATGCGGCCGTGTTTCTTATGTGATGCCTGAAGATGACTCGAGGACGGTTTCGATTACTATGTCGTGCTCGAGATGTCATGGCGCGGCTAACGGGCTTCCCAGCATTTTAGCAATGAAGTATGCAAATAAGCCCCGCTCATAATTCACCTTGTTGCATGTTGAGTTACTGCCAACCAGACAAATATCTGATGTGCATGCGAGCGAGTTGGTTGGGCGCCAACATGAAACAATAGGAAGGGGGTGAGGGCATTGTCATCGGAATTAGCTCGGATACCAATTTGCATACTGGGGGGCCTCGCCGTCTCGCCAGTATCAGACCTTGATTCTTCACAGCTTGAACAACCACACCGCTACTGGCAGGGTGGAAATAGGTTCACCATCTTGGCATTTTTGATCCCTTAATAGCATCCTTTCTTTGATCCGTATTATTCCCCAATTTTTGGCTTTATAATTGCTAGATTCCTGTCCTATTTCTCACATCAGCACCGGCTTTCTTGTAGCTTCCCCTCAGGCCTACCCTACATATATCCATCAGCTTGGGCGGCAAAACTGCGAAACACACACCACCTATGCAAGGGAAAAGTGATCTTTATGAGATGTCAGCTTGGCCTGTGCTGGATCTTACATGATGCATATTAGCTTCTGTTGAGCTATATAAGGTGCATCATGGAATTGCGCCTTTGATGAATCTGAGGGAGCACGAGATAGTCTTCGCGGGGTCTGATATAGCCTCCCGAAGATGACTGACTGCGACTTAGGATATATGTCCGAGACTGAGTTAATCATTTACACACTTGCATATTTGGTGAGTTGAGCTTTTATTTGGATCCCAGTTTGTGTGCTACAGCCATGTAGTAATTTCATCCAAAACCGGCTAAAGAGGTGCTCTGGCTTGAATGATATCACTTCGACATCTTAGTCACTCAGTTTTGCTTGCTCTCGTTGAATATGCCTGATATCCCCTCATCATGGTGGGCTATTGATTGAGTCTTATGTGGCTCACACAGTTTTTTCTAATTGTCAAAAGCCATCACATATCTGACATATGTGATCATTGATGAGTTGCTCGCATAAGCCTCTTACTTAAGGGCGAGATAGTGGTATATCGATGAATCAAGACAGCATCAAAGTCTAGGTTCGTTTCTTCAGGAATACAATCATCAAAACCTCTTGCGTCTCTTCACCCGGTCAGTAGGCTTTCAAGCTGTTGGGCCTCCTAGAGACGTACAAAAACGCACTTCAAACTTGACAAGATTGTGCTCGCCAAGGGGTAAAAAAAAAACAACAACACGAGTCTTGCTCGGCACCTTTTCAGTGTAAGTTCAGTGGTTGACGACCCCTCTCTTTTTCCCACCGCATGCTCTCCAAATGCTCTTTCACATGAGAAGTACTTCTCAATTAGAGCAAGATATGATGTTTGGGCTACAATATGCCCGTCTTTGTTCAGATGTCCATCAGGTTTCCGTCCCATACTTGGACATACTTGGCTTGGACTTGACAAGGATAGGAAAACGTGGTCCAACTACTCATACAACTGGCCAAGTGGGCAATTCTCTTGCTATTGCGTCTCAATAAGACCAAATAGGTGCTCATGTAAGAAGGCTATGATGAGTTTCTCGACCGTATGTTATGAGACCAGTATGCCATGACTCGATTCAGCTCGATGAGTCCACTTTTGGGAACCTGGTTGATGGAATAACAGGTTCATGTCTCATATCTTGCCGAGTACTCTTTCGTATAGGCTCCATCAATAACCAGCTATTTGCAATCCCCCTAGTGGCCAGTGACAGGCAATCATATTCATTCTCTTGCCATTGGCCGAGAATTATGTTGCACCGGCGTGGACTGTGGTTTCACAAGAAAACCTCGGTAGGTAATTCTTCCGGATCATGACCGAACCATCGACCATTCGTATACAGTGCCGTTCCAACAATTGCTAGACAAATTCCAGTTCAAGTCATGTGTTCCCGGCGAAGTCCTAGGCAACTTATCTAGACTTTGGTGTATCGAGCCACAACTTTGCCTAGTCTGCCTTGCGACCGGCTTCGGTGCCAAAAAAAGACCATGCGCTGGTGGTCATTGGCGTCAAGGTTCCCCCATGGCTCGAGATCATTGATGGAATTTAGAAATTTTGGCTGCCTGACTCGAGGTTCCTTTTCGATGCTGGGTCATCTGATGTTCTTTCCTGTTCATGATTGATGGTGGAGTATCATCAATGACATAGTTGGAATGTTTCTACTTGGGCGGGTTTTTATACTATCGATGCCTCACCATTTTCGGTGACACGTCACTAGCTATGTGCTCACCGAGGCCACGTACACTCACATACGTACATGACATAAGAACATAAGCTGTCATTCATGATAACCAGGTGTTGTCCACCCATTGGATATTTGCTGCCTGTGTACAGGGTAAGGAATCCGGTAGAGCACCTAATAGCTACTCTACACGTCTCGACAGAGAGAGAGTGTGTCCTGCACAAGGAAAAGCAAAAAAAGAATAAGAGAAAAAAAGGAAACGCGTCTAAAAGGGCTTAGGACCTAAAACAAGACTCAGAAATTACTTGTAGAATAAGGGTGGTCAGGGACCAGAGTCACACGTGGTAGCCGAGTCTCCATATCTTGAATCAGGAGATGCAGCATTTTCACCGTTCTTGTCCCTGAATTTAAAAGCATGCAGCTTTCTTGGTGGTGTCTTGAGTAACCTCGTACGGACTCTATTCCATTGGACGAGAAAGGCCCCTCGGCAATCCAGATGGCGCGAGCCTTGACTTGTCTCGACTGTGACAATGGAGGTGATCTGTCTCAGACAACCGAGGCCAAGCGTCTACGACTGTAACCAACTCCTACTCTGCTGGGTGGTAAAAAGGCCAGGCCAGAGGAGGCCAAAGGGAAGGGAAGCCTAGGTTCAAGCAAACGGGATTGAGCCGGATACAACATAACCAGTTCATTCGAATTGTTAGTGGGCGGGAAGACCGTTGACACTGTGTCCCCCGGCACTCCAATGTCTTAGGCAAGGAGTTTTTTTTTTTTTTCCCTTTGTCCATAATGAGGTTGGCGCGTGGCATATGCCCTTTGGGGGGGTGGGAGGGGCTGGTGGCTGGGCCCGGAAAAAAAAGTATTGGATAATGAATTTGCATGGGAACAAACGGGGGGGAAGAAGTATTGGAAAATCCTGAGACTGGGGGAATCTGAGAAAAACCGCTGGCAGCTTAGGCAAAAAGACAAAAAGAACAGTGCCCAAGGGAACGGTGCCACACAGTATTCATGTCGTGAGATTTCTATTTTTTTTTCTTCTTCTTGTTGAGTGAAGGCAGCAGCTAAGCAAGGACAGCTCAGACCTTTTTACTCCGTTCTTAGTAAGTAGGCCACTGCAACTAAAGAGGTAGGGCGATGGATCATCATGCGAGTTATGCCAGGGGCATTTTTGGTTGGGCATGGTAGCATTTACGGCCGTTCCGCTTTGAAGAGGGAAAAACAAGCTGATCTGCTAACGAAAAAATTGATTGATTGCTTAATTGATGGAAACGACTAAATTGATATCTGGGGTAAGAAAATGCCTCTGCTTGTCACTTTGATACTACACCAATGCCTAGATAAGACTTATGGTTGTCCGGCCTCTCTCTTGTATACGAATTGCAACCACCTCGGTTTAATTCAGTGCTGATTGGTGGTAGAGGGGCAAGACTCAGGGAGTTCGGCATCCTTTGTTCGCTTACTAAGTAAGTCAGTTGAGTGGAGCTAGTCACACCCATTGTGTGTCGTGATCCAGCCTCGCAGTGACAGAAGATGCAAGGGATGTGTGATAATCGCATTCGGGTGCTCTGTTCTCCGCATCGCATCAATGATGGCCTGAGCTGGGTGGCTGATCCGGGATCCAACACTCCACCATAGCGTCGCCACAAGCAAGCAAGCGAGCGAGCGAGCGAGCTATAGTATGCAGCAGGAATACACAATTAGAGAACCGAACCGACGGCCTGGGGTTCTATAGCGGAAAGGGAATCAGAGACCAAAGGGGATTGCAGTAGAGAGGCATCGACGAGGCTCGTTTCTCCAGTCTGTGTTGTTGCTTTCTTTGTCCGCAAGGCCCGTCCCATGATCAAACGGCCAAGCATACATTGGCGACGGAGATGGGGAACCATGGCAAGGCTCTAAAGGAGGCTCTAGGAACCGGATGCTACCACATGCTGTTCATACATGATCAACCGCAGGATGCTTCCGTAGACTGTATGTATGTCTCGATGAATACATAATACTCCGGGCCGGACTCTGAGCCCGGAGCACTGCGCACGGTCGACGAGGCTGGAAGGGTGGACGGATTTGCTTCCATGGATATGGATATGGATATGAGCATGGATTGGATCCCTGGTTGTGTGTGATGATCCCGTTGGCAGCCGATTCAGCACAGTGCGCGGGAAATTACCCATGCCACCCAATAGCTTTCCTCCCTTATTCATGGGGAAAAATACGGCTGGCTGTGCTGTAGATACTAGTACAAGTCGATAGAGAGATGCTACACGTTGCACAGCAGCAGTAGCAGCAGCGGCGCCCATGGATCCTTGGTCGGCCGGTGATAAGGGTCTGAGCTACTGGCTGGCGTCACGCCACAGAATGACAGCGCATCGCTCAGTTTTGCCGCAGATTGACATTGACATGGAGGGCAATGCAGCAGCGGCGGCATTCTGACGAGTTACAGCATGGCATGTGTACGAGGAACCATGGGACGGGGAAAGGGTAGGATGCCGTCGACTAAATTGAGGTCATGTCCCCGGATTGTGATGCCTTGGCTGGCCCACAATGGTCAAGACGGGATGCCTATTCCGATCCCTTGCTTGAGGCAAAAACCAGCTCGACGAGAAGCAGGTCTTGCTAGGAGGAGGAGGAGGAGGAGGAGGAGGAGGAGGAGGAGGAGGAGGAGGAGGTAGGTGGTAGTAGTAGGTAGATACGACACGGGTACGTACCCAGATGCTTGCCGATGAACCCTTGATGCGTTGGGGCCTTTTGGTGGAGACGATATTTGACCCATCGTGGCTTGGTGTTGTCTTCTTGGATGTATGTACTTTACCTACATATACATATTTAAAAAGGCGTCTATTGGCAGTGCGCATGTGTGTGTCTGTGTGTGCGCAGAACCAAGTACGTGGCACGTCAGTGAGTGCAGAAACCAAAATAAACGGCCTGGAAACATGGTCTGGTGGACGCTGGATGACATATTTCATTTCGAGAGTCTGGAAGGTCTCGTCTCCATTAATGTAGTATGTACTGCTCGCAATTAGCACCGGATGCAGGATAAACGGATGCTGATGCTGATGCTAATGCTGATGACGATGATGTGCATTTGCTTGCTTGCTGGCGCGCACGACCACGACCACTCCCACGACTGCTGAGGAGAAACAATGAACAGTATATTCGGCGTTTCCTCCCTTAATAGATAACGTTGCGCATCGGTCAGGTTACCTTTGGTACTTTTTTATCTCAGCAACCATGCAGGAGTTCCTGCAGACTCCTGGACTAGCTGTGTCGTCTCGGTGCCAAGCTGCTGTCTTTTCTCCTTTGGAAGTATGGAGTAGGTATCAGATGTTTGCGCTCTGCTCTGCCTTGGTGTTTTGCGTTGGCCCTAGGATAGTCCCATGGTTCATGGTCTCAAAGAAGGTCCCACGATCCGCTATTACGAAGGCCAAAAAAAGGGCAGAAAAGGACAAAAGGGCAAATGGCTTGTGGATCAGGCTCCTCCAACCTGAGACCACCTTAGAGTGTATTAAGTAATTCCGTAGGTTAGGTAAGGCAGTAGTTGACAAAAGTGGCAGACGAAGCTCGCCCCGCTCGTCATGAGATTTTCGGAGCGTCAGGAGGGGCTTTTTTGGATGGATGCGCTATCTGGGGCCGCGGTTACCGCACTGTGCTGTCTGTATCCGGCTGCACAGATGCCCCTCCGATTGGGCGGCCAGGGGGAGGAGTCCATCATCCGTGGATAAGGTACAGGTAGCTTTTCTTTATTGTTTGTGGCCCTTCCTTTGCTGCCGCCGTGGCCATCGCAGGACATGGGCATCGAGGACCTGGCAAACCTGGATTAGGCCCTGTATTCATCGCATTTACGGGGGGAGCATGTAGGCTTGTACAGCCTGTACAGCTTGTACGGAGTACCTGGGCCTAGTCGTGCCTATAGTAGTGGGCATCACGGTCTTTTAGTTGGTCCTCAGAAGCCCTGCGCTGGATCGTCGGCCGGTGCTCCACAGTCATGCAGCTGCAGATGCGCCATGGCAGCGCCTATTGGCTGCACCTCCCGGTCCGGGGCTGGGGCGACAGAGCTCACCGCCTCTTCATGCGTCCTGATTCCCCCTCATCCCCATCGATAGACCCCCCCAAAATTCGAATCACTGCCCACCGCTCTCGACAAGTCGCAAAGCTTGGGAGAGCCGAAGAAAAAAAATCCATCACTCATCTTCCTCTCTCTCTCTTCTCCAGCTCCAGTGCCTGACTATTCACTGGACTTGACACTTGCCTTGCAGCGTCAAGCCGTTAGTGAATACTTGCTGCACTTGCGTCTTCTTCCCGTGTTTGCGTTTTGGTATTGCAGTTGACGTTGCGTTGCGCTGCGCTGTTGCTGCATCACCAACAACACCAACGCCTTTTTTTTTTTTTTTTCCCTTCCGCTTCCCTTTTTCTCCCTTTACATTCTTAGCTACTACCTTTTCAACTTAAGCCCAGCGGGTTTTAGTCAGTAGCAAGTTCGTGACAGGCTCACCTTTCAGCACCGTTACGTTTTCTAAAGGCCACCCCCAAGAAAAAGCCATTTTTCCCCCTCCAGCTGGCCTGCAGCAAACCAAGCCAAATCAAACCGTTTCTTTTCCCTCGGGCCGCTTTCCTCATCCATCCGTTCTCCTCCTCCTTCTTCTTCTCCCCCCAAACTTTACTACTACATACTCTTACTTTCTCACTCCTCCCCGCTAATTTACCCCCGAGCATATCCTGCTTCCCTCTAACGCACGGAGTACTCTACACTTACTCCCCCAGGGAACTCTCGCGAAAGAGCGGTGTCATCCGCTTGCTTCATACAATAAACCTATTGCTCGCATTCACTCCGCTTCGATTATCCTTTCTTTCCCCAGAATGACCCTCGACTTCAATGTCAACGGCGGGGGCGATGCCTTACTCGATCTGACTTTCGAACAGCATCAGCGGGACCGGGCCGCCTACGCCTATTCCACAACAACTGCGCACTCGAGTCCAGGGGCTGCTTCAAACATCATCACAGCGCCCGGTGCTTGGCCGTTACCTCTCGATATGAACACAGCTACAAACCCGCAAGGGACTGCTTCGAGCTCCCCGGAGGATCTCCAGGCTCACAGTCCATTATCCCATACCTCTTCCAGCCCGCATAGCCAGCATTCGCCGCTGCAGCATTCGCCTTTGCAACATTCGCCTTTGCAGCAGTCTCCATTTCAGCCTGCGACAAATCCATTGACCGATTGGGCTCTTCACCATCATCAGCAGCAGGCTGCTTCGGCAGCGCAACAACAGCAGCAATTGCCTGCCCACGACCTCTCGCACTTCATTCAAGAGTCGACGCTGCTGCATTTCAATGCCTTCCCCGCCAATTTCCAGCATACCCCCCTCGAGTATCTGCCCCAAACTACACAGGCAGCCTTGCAAGCTGGTTTATTAGAATCAACTTTCCACACGATGCCTCCTTTGGAGGATGCGACTCATGCTATGCATTGGGGAAACACTGGGATGGAAAATTGGCAGGAGTTCCAAAACAATCTGCAATTGGATGCTCTGCATAGACTGGATAGTGTCGGCAGCAATTCGCCCACGGGAACATACTTGGAAGTCCTTTCATTACCCTCTTCTTCCGGAGATGGCTGGGCTATGGTTGACTGGGGTCATCACGGGCTTGAGTTCCAGCAGCCTCAGAACACTGCCATTTTCAACCCCTCACAAACTCTGCATTTGAGGACCAATTCTGATTCTTCCGAAGGCGCCAATTCTATGGAATTTGGCAGCTTCGAGGAGATCCCACCCTTCCCATACTCGCCATTCTCTCCCGAGTCTGATGGCCAGGCTGATAACAATGCTCACCGAAATTGCTACTCTGCCGATGGTCACCACCATACTCATGATAATGTCAGCCCTGCCGCGGTGGTTGCTCCTGTGCCCATCAAGGCTGAGACTGTCACCCGCCACAGCCCTGGCAGCGGAGCCGGATCAACCTCGCCTTCATCTAGCACTACCTCAAGGAGGAATTCTGGCCCCCGCAAGAGCCCAATTGCCAAGGCCCCCAAGCCTGTTGTTCGACGCATTTCAAACGGCAAGAAGGATGGTACCGTTGAGAAGAAGGTGGGCCGCAGAAAGGGACCTCTTTTGCCTGAGCAGCGAAAACAAGCCAGTGAGATAAGAAAGCTGAGAGCTTGCCTGCGATGCAAATTCCTGAAGAAGACTTGCGATAAGGGAGAGCCTTGCGCCGGATGTCAGCCATCGCACGCTCGCCTTTGGCAAGTTCCTTGCACTCGCATTGATATCAAGGATATTGGTTACTTCATGAAGGACTGGAAGGCCGACTACGAGAGACACATGGACCGCGGTGTTTCCGTTTACAACGTCAAGGGATTTGCCCAGAAGGAGACTCTGATGTGGATTACGCATGGTTACGGATTTGCTCTTCCCGTTATGGTCCGCGAGGTGTACGTGGCTGACGACAGTTGCTTTGCTGTTGAGTGGGTCGAGTCGTACGTGTCGAATTCTGAGCCAATTGACTTTGAGACTCGCACTGAGAAGCTGGATGTTGGTGCCGAGGGCATTCGCCTGGATGCCTTGTCTGAATACCTCGACAAGCACATTGACGGCCCATTCGAGGACTTCATCGATGATCACTTTGAGGGAACTCCCTTCATCACCGAGATTCTCAAGACTGCTCATCGCTACTATGTCAAGGAGAAGATGCCTGTTATCCGTAAGGCACTCAAGCTTGTCCTGGCCTACAACTTGACCATGCACATCACCATGGTTGAGAACCAGGGCTCCGAGGTGCCATTGGATGGCCAGATTGATGACGAGGACTCTAAATATTACGGTCGTACCGTTGCTCCTGTCATGATCAACTTCCAGATCAAGTGCGCACTTGCCGACATGTGGCGTGAGCTTCAAAAGGACATTTTGGAGGAACTCTCAGCTCTCTACTCCGGTGTCTACAGCGGCGAGAAGATGAAGAACTGGCCCACCATTTTCCTCCTGGCTTCTATTTTGCTGGCCGTGTGGGAGGAGATGCAGTTCGATTGCCATTACCGTGTCCCTGACCCCGTGGCGGTGAACAAGTTCTGCAGCGACATGGAGACTACCCCTGTCGGAGTTATTGTGGGTCTGTTCCACGCCATCTCGCAGAAGCTCCCAGCCTTCACCGACTGGGACACCCGACAGCATGGACACTTGTTGCATAACAACGTTGCTGTTTGTGAGGCAATGACTGAAGTGCGACAGCATGTTATCAAGCATGGTAAGTTACAGGGGAAACCCACTTTTTTACCAATACAGAAAGTTTACTAATGTCTTACTGCAGAGGCGTACTTGCGAACCCGGAAGGAAACCAAGTTTGACCGTTATGATTTCGACTCATTGTCAAACAAATTCCTGTCGAAGCTTGTCATCCGTGCCAACTAAAGAGGCATGCATGAGTAATCTGTTTGCCGAGGCACACCTCATCTTGTTACATATCAAAATCTGGCACCGTCAGTTGGTGCCAGTACTAATTTCTCTTTGTTCAATTTCTTTTGTTTGGCAATTATCTAGGTCATTCAGCGACGGCGTTTTGACAAGATCACTCCTTCAATCTTCAAAACCGACTTTCAAGCTCGCAATTTTTAAAAAACTTTTCAGCGTTCCTTCTCTTCAAACAGCATGATCAACACCATGCTATACGACGTTATCTGACACGAAATGTGTTATGAGTTTGATATGACTTTCTTCTATGAATGTATGACTTGAAGAAGAAGACGCTTTATTCCGTTTTTTTTTTTATTGAGGATAGTTTTTTCATGGGAATTGCAATCGCATTGACGCATGCGAGGGGGCGGAGGAACTCTCGCTATATGTTATGGGATCATGTTGCATGATATGCATTATGGAAGCGACAGACGAGCATGGTTATGCCGCTTTAGATGAACAAGCATTGAATTTGGCGTCTTGGGCTATGGCGATGGCCTGGGACGGAGCGGGCGATTTGGTATGATGATGCCTAGACCAGTTGGGCAGCTGGAGCGCCATGGGAGGCGGGTAGTTACTTGAGCATCGCTATGAATACACACGTATTTGGTTATTGTTAATACAGGGAACATAAGTTAGTTGTCATTACGCAATACATGAAAGCATCTTGGCAATCATTGCCATTGCTGTGTGTTTACTTGGATCCAGCCCCCAACGCCTTGTCTGTGTAATTGATACGGTGTTGTGCATGTGATGGTGATCACGTCACAGTCTGGTGGCGGGGGGGGAACGAGGATATTCCTAGTAATGATGCCCCATGACAGCTTATTGGTTACCATAGGAGATGAGGAGTCTTGACATGGAGATTGGCCAAGACCGTTAAGGCAGCGAGCGTTTTGCCACTTTTTTCATAACTCATGTGGTGTTCTCTCTCGTATGATGAGTCTCTGAAAACCGTAGTGTGTATGAGTCTCGATGCTACCTTAGGGCAAGCAAGCTAAGACAACCGAAATCTTCGCTTTGCCTGGATGCTGAATTCCCGTGATATGAGTGGGTCAAGTGACAGGGAAACCTGCACGGCATTTTCCACAAACGGGCGTATGAGCGGAAGAGAATACCTATCTTAAGGAATGGGGGCCATGAATAAGGCAGCAAGCATTTCATGGGGCGCCATGGAAACGGAATTTTGATGTCGCACATTTGGCTCAATTTGGAGAGTGGACTTCCGCTAACACATGCTCAAGTAGTAGCATATTCTCATATTTCTACAGGAGCCGATACCTGAATCTGTTGAAAAATCTCATACGCTACTGGAAATGAAAGTATATGAGGAAGATTTTCTCGTAGAGATTGCCTACGTAGAATGTGTTCAAAGTTCATGATCCTTACACCAGTAGATATTACCCCTGATTAAACAAGAAAGGAAACTCTCCTAGGTGATGTGATTAGAAAGCGAACATAAAAAGCTTCCCAGAGATCGCCTGTCTGAGTTCCCATTCCATATAAACTATTTCAATGCTAATCTTGAGGATACGAATGCGATTTGCAAAGGAAACGGTTGCTCCGGATACTTGGAGAAAGGGAGTAACAAGGAGTAATGGAATAGGAGATGAAATGACTGACCTTTAGGCAGCGTTATGGAGCAGTGGCTTTTTTCAACAAGAACACAACGCTTAGGACAATTGATTGTGGCATGTATAGTTGTCTATTCGATAATACGAGAGTTATCACCCCGTAGCCGGATGTTTGACTGGTCGACGGACATGAACCGTCTCATCCTTCTTTCAAACTACTTATTGGTAACTCAACACGTCTGAATGCCAAGGTCAGGTAGGTATATTCAATAGAAAGACGAGACCGAAGAAGCCACTCCTGATTAGCAAAGCAATTACATGGACAGAGAAATGCACGGTGAAATTGTGTGTGTGAAGACTGCACAGGTAAGTATCGTTGATTGTGCTGGACTCTGGAAGGGCGGGTTGGCGTCGTCAATGTGAGTTTTAACTGTCTGAATTGCTTCTTGGTAGGTTTGATTGTGCTTACGGTAATCGCTTTCATCCAATATGGTGGTTATAATAGGGCTGGGTCTTGTTGATGAGGTGAAAGAGGCTGTCGATAGATGGATAGGAAGATGGTCGAATGAAGTAAGCTGCTTGCTTCACCGTACAGATTTGTATAAAATCCCAATAATCAAGTTGTAGTGGGTAGCCTTGAAGCATACGATGGTAAACATGAGAAGTGGTATAGAAATCTACGACAGAGACGGATAAACACCTATACTTGGGCATTGGCAGTGAGTCTGGTCTTTGATAGTGATAATATGAGCCATCTATTCTCAACGAATGAATGTGTGTTTTTGTTTCTATATGAAAGCAGATACCTGCGTCTGTGTCCTGTGAATAAAATTCCTTTGAGTTTGATACTTGGTTCTTTCTGCGGTGTTCCGCGAATCAGTTATGAAAGATCCAAATCAGACAGCACCCTTTCACCAACAATACACCGCTTGAGCACCTTTGTGATTTATTATCTTCCAGCTTTGCCATCGTACAAAGATTCGATGCTCGCTCCTTGTCGGTCGCGAATAATTTCACGCGCGATGTGCAAATATGGAAGAGTTTCAAATGGAAAAGCTGGTCCATTCAACTATCGAATTCGCCTTTCCACAACGCTTTTGTTTATGGAACTGGCTTGCGACTTTAGGTATATAATGCTGCAATACATCAGACTCAGTAACCGACATCTCAAGACGCCAGACAACTACGCTCTCAACTCGAATAGCCTTCCCCTGTGTACAGCTTGCCCTTACTGTACACGCATCTATCATGTCTGGAAACCAGAGACTTGCCACTCGCCAAGAGTTGGATTCTGTCAAGCATGCCATTAAAGATAACTCCGTTTTTCAGCACATTGGATGGCAGCACTTTAGGCAGACGCTGAAGAAGGACAAGGAAACTGGTGTGAAGCGCACGGCTGTATGGCTAGCTGCTCGACTACTCGATGCTCGCGAGCAGGCTGTCAAAGATTACCAGTACATGCATCGAATTGAGGAGAAGATTCGCAAGAGTCCCAGGAGGCAAGTCAACAAGCAAACCCAAGATGAGCTAACCATCCGCATATGTCGCCTATACGGCGTCGATGCTCCCTACGAGGATGAGAATCTGGGATGGGAGCAGTTGTATCCCCTCCTAGACAAGAACTTCCCCAGGCTCAAGTGCGAGCTGGTCGCCATCCGGACGGAGCTGGCGCAGCAGGACCCTTCCCGCACAGAGGAGCACAACGGCCAGGCCACGAATCGTATATCAGCGTTGCGGAAGAGTCTCTTAGCAAAGAAGGATGAGGTAGGGGGCTTTATGATGAGTCGAGTGAGGGCGTTGAACCCGGGTAACGGAGGTTCCATGGGTGGCCAGGCTGGAGAAAATGGTGCCCCGAACGATGTTCCCGCGGGGATCGAGTTGGGTGAGGTTTCCAAGTTTGTAAAAGAGGAAGACTCCAAGTGTGTTGTGATGTAGGGGGGGAGGTAGTTCAACCAGCTTAGTCAATAAAGCAATTTGTTTTGGGCTGATAGAAGCATATGCTTTCATACGATGAGATTGAAGCTATAGATGGGATATGGCATAGCCATACCGCAACGCCTGTCCATGCTGCGTTGTTAAATGAGGTTATGTCAATCAATGGCGGGAGACAAGTAACAAAGCACCCTGATATTTGCAAACGCATAAACTTCCAACCAGCAGTCATTTGAGACATGAACCTCATGATGCTTTAGTTACACATCCAAAGTCTGAGTAAAGAGAGCATTTACTCTATCTGATAATATGCTGCATCTTGGCCTCATGTTCGATTGGTTATGTTATATAGAGACAAACATCATACTATGTCTACCACAAACCCATAATACGCATGAGCCTGAATGCATGTATAACAGTAAAAGACTTTGCCTTGTCAACTCTATGTATATTAGGGGGCACACAATTAATCAGAACATTCATGTGTAACCCAGTTGTTTCGGGCGATGAAAAATGCGGGCTTATAATTTGCGCGCAACTAGATTACCATACGTATTTGTTTGTTTGTTTGTGACGATGTACATGGCATGATGTAAAAAAAAAAATCTCTCATTTTAAAGTGTGCATAATACTAATATGATAAAAAATCATCAGCCCAGGGGGAAATTACTAGCAATGATGCATCTCTGGTGACATCAGACGTGTAAAAAAAGAGATCATGTAACGCTGACAAAATAGCATTCCGACTTGTTCCCTGTTCACGATAACGGCCTGATTGAATAATGTTCAGCTCGGATGACGTAGTGGATTGCCAGATACCGACAGTGGGCCGACTCCGGCGTTCGGATCGATAAGCAAAAGGGCAGCCCCCCCCCCCCCGATGCCCCCGATGCCCCCTAATCCCCCGCATTTGCATGTACTCTGTCTCTTAGCTGGGGACGAATAAGACGGCGTAACCGAAAGGGTGATAGTGCGAGGCCAACAGTTTTGTACTGTTTGTTCGCCTTTCTGCTGCGCCGCATCCGATCAGCAAGTGGAGAGAGGAGAGGGAGAGAGAGAGGGAGAGGCTGGGAAGGCTGACAGTGTAGGCAAGGAATTATTGATGCATCATGTTGGATGTCTCGGATGGTTTTCATCCTTGGTTTCTTTCTTTTGATGGACGATTGTTTCCTGTTCCTGAGACTCGCATTTAGGCAAGGTTATCGGAACA
Organism: Cladobotryum protrusum; assembly: GCA_004303015.1. Classification (NCBI taxonomy): domain Eukaryota; kingdom Fungi; phylum Ascomycota; class Sordariomycetes; order Hypocreales; family Hypocreaceae; genus Cladobotryum; species Cladobotryum protrusum. Next base: position 6,686,157 of record RZGP01000002.1, on the reverse strand, counting down.
GCCAGCGTCGGTTGTTGATTGGAGCCAACAAGGTATCTACTGGACAGGCAGTACTCTATACACATAGTACATGTGGTACATATTTGTAGCACGTAAGGGCCACCTGATCAAAACCAAGTTGCTTATCAGTTGACCAGAGTGAATGCTCCTCACCTCAACCGTTGTGGACAAACCAGTAGAATAAAGCAAAAGCGTTACATTATTGTTGCTATACTTGGATACCAATTTCTTGTTTGCCTTTTTTTCTTTTGATTTGCCATCAGACAGAGTTTTCCGCGTGGCGACGGTCCTGTTCCTGTGTGTTGACCGCGGAAAAAGGGGGCTCAATGGAGACATCTAGAACTGGCGCAGCAAACAATAGACAGGCTAGCACTGGTGGTACATGCCAGGTGGTGACACCCCCAGCGCAAAGCACGTACCTGCAACCTGGAGGAGTCGGGACCCACCCCGCTATTCGATAGCGCTAAGACACGTACATGCCTCCTTTGGGGCAAATGCAGGTCTCCAGTACCTTGTTTTCTTACCCGATTGCTGCTTGCGGCCCAGGTATCCATAACAAACGGCGTGCCCCCAATAGACGCTTCTGGAGACTTCCGGTGACAAAACGTCCTGTTAGCTGATGAATCATTCCTTCCTTTCCAGTACTGTCCTGCTGGGTCTCGCTGAGTCGCGGCGCATCTCGTAATCAAGGAGGAGTCAGGCCGATTGTCACTGGTCCTGTCCGCCTACGCCTGCACCTGCGCCTCCCCGCCTTTTCCCAGCCTGGTAGCCTGGTAGCCTCCCTTCCTCCCAAAGGCCACCACTACTTAAGCATCTCTCTTCTCTCCTCAACCGTTTTTCTCTTTTTCCTCCCTCCCACATCATTCACCTCCCACTCGCCTATCTCCTCATCAAACACTCTTCGACGCTTTCACTCGTCCTCAACCTGTTGACTTTCTTTGAATCCACACAGCGATACACGCCGAATCTTCATCATGCAGATTTTCGTCAAGACTCTGACGGGCAAGACTATCACCCTTGAGGTGGAGTCTTCCGACACCATCGACAATGTGAAGTCCAAGATTCAGGACAAGGAGGGCATTCCTCCTGACCAGCAGCGTTTGATCTTTGCTGGCAAACAGCTCGAGGATGGCCGCACCCTTTCTGATTACAACATCCAGAAGGAATCTACCCTTCACTTGGTTCTCCGCCTTCGTGGTGGTATGCAGATCTGTAAGTTATTCCATCCCAACAGCATCTATCCTCGCATCTGCTAACGCGCTTGCCAACAGTCGTCAAGACTCTCACTGGTAAGACTATTACCCTTGAGGTCGAATCGTCCGACACCATCGACAATGTAAAGTCGAAGATCCAGGACAAGGAGGGCATTCCCCCCGACCAGCAGCGTCTCATCTTCGCCGGAAAGCAGCTTGAGGATGGCCGCACTCTCTCCGACTACAATATCCAGAAGGAATCCACCCTTCACCTCGTGCTCCGCCTTCGCGGTGGTATGCAGATTTTCGTCAAGACACTCACTGGAAAGACCATCACATTGGAGGTCGAGTCATCAGACACCATTGACAACGTCAAGTCGAAGATCCAAGATAAGGAGGGTATCCCTCCTGATCAGCAACGTCTCATCTTTGCCGGCAAGCAACTTGAAGACGGCCGGACCCTCAGCGACTACAACATCCAGAAGGAGTCCACACTTCATCTCGTCCTTCGTCTCCGTGGTGGTATGCAAATCTTTGTCAAGACTTTGACTGGCAAGACTATCACTTTAGAAGTCGAGTCCAGTGATACCATCGACAATGTTAAATCCAAGATTCAGGACAAGGAGGGCATTCCTCCTGACCAGCAGCGACTTATCTTTGCCGGTAAGCAGCTGGAAGACGGTCGCACCTTGGGCGATTACAACATCCAGAAGGAAAGCACACTGCACCTTGTCCTCCGTCTTCGTGGCGGTCAGTAAATGGGTTTTCTCACGATGACGATCAGGACGACTTTGCTTGATGGCGTTTATTGGTAGACTTAGCACTTGGGAATTGGCCTGGTTGGACTGGCCATCAATGATATCATGTCATAGGCATAGTTATGCGTAGCTCAAACCGAGCGCGCCAATACAATCATCCTGCACTCTTAAGCAGGCAAAAAATTTTTACTTGTTCCTCCTTGATTTTTGTGATGTCCATGAATGTTCCCTTGACAAGATGGCCAAAGTGACCGAAAATAGGACATGGCCAGTGACGAGACTGTGGGGCTTTGGCTTCCTATTTTGTGTAGGCGCCGCCGTGGATGGAAATGAGAATGGTGGGGTAGTTGGCGAGACAAATCTTTCTTGAACTTTCCATCATCAGTTGATTGCCCGAGCGATTGACATAGAATCATGCGCCACCTTGCTTTCTCAGCACGCCTGAGTTAGCCATGAACCTCATCTATATACTACGTCTTTACTATCGAATAGAAATACTCCTACCACCCTGATAGCGTGTTTAACGCCTTTGACGGACGCTTCGCCACTCTTTGGCCACCATTCAATATCGTCAATCCTTCATCAACCTCGCTTCGGAGTCGCAGGTTCTAGGCCTGGTGACGGGCCATGACTTCTTACTTCTTTCACGTCAAGTTTGAATTGTACTCATCCCCAAGCCCTGCATCAGAGAACGACGTGTCGACGGCAACCAACAGCACACAATTCTGGCTTCCTCCGAGCGGCGCTAGCATCTTTGACAACTTTCCTTCGCACCAAGCCAGCAGGGCTTCACAACCAATAAAGCTCGAGAAAACGTCTCACGGCTCTACGACGCCTAACCAGAGGCCAACACCAAGCGACGTCTCCTCAAGCGTAATCGATTGCGGGGCTCCACGAGCGCCACACAAAGAATCAGAGCGGAAGACTGAGATTATATCAGAACGGCAGTGGCTAGAGAGAACAAATAGCTACCCGCCACCATCAGCAGCTGCTGCTATACGACCGCAGACCGCGGTTCGCGATTGGCGATTCGGAAAAGTGAGCATCCAAACCGTGGATCCTCCGGCATACGGTACCAATATGGCTGGGGAAGCGAGTAAAGCTGGGCCTGCCGCTGCGCCAACTCTAGGACCTACATTCAGTGGTGCAGGAACTGCAACCAAGGCCGAATACATACCGAAGAACACAGAAGTTGGATGGGGCATTGTCCATTTTTACAGGGAAGAGGAGGAAACGGATGGTCTAATCACGGTTTCTGATGAAGAAAATGGAGATGTCGCCGGCTCGGCGGATTGCACCACGCTCTGCATTCCTGCTGTGCCGGCGTACATGTCGTCCGGGGACTTTCTAGGGTACATAGGCGAGCGGTGGCATAGCGACATCAGTCACTGCCGGATGGTCATGACATCTCGCATGAATAGGTATCTTGTTCTTTTAAAATTCCGTGACAGCAGACGAGCCAAGGAGTTTAGATACGAATATGATGGAAAGCTCTTTAACCCGGTGGAGGTAATGGAAATCCTCGTTCTTCCCTGACATGATAATAGATGTGCTAACATCACGAAAGCCTCAAACCTGCCATGTTGTGTTTGTCAGAAGCATTACTTTTGAGACGCCGACACGAATGGGCGCACACGATCACTCCACGGCTTCAACATCGTCGGCAGCCGTTTTCAACACCCTCAAGCCTTTCCCACCGCCAACTCCAAACCTGGTAGAGCTACCGACTTGTCCTGTTTGCCTGGAAAGAATGGATGAAACAAATGGACTTATGACGATACCATGTGCACATATCTTTCACTGCACTTGCTTGCAAAACTGGAAAGGAGCGGGGTGTCCGGTCTGTCGGTTTACCAATCCTTCCGAGGGTAGCGATCCTCGAAACCCTTATAACCAACCGTTTGGAGGATCAGCCTCAAACCTGTGCAGCATATGCGATTGCACGGATGATCTTTGGATTTGTCTAATATGTGGTTATGTGGGATGCGGCCGCTACAAGGGAGGGCATGCCAAGGATCACTGGAAAGAGACGGCGCATAGCTTTGCTCTCGAACTGGAGACGCAATATGTATGGGATTATGCAGGCGATATGTGGGTGCATCGGCTCATCCGCGATAAGGGTGACGGTAAGGTTGTGGAACTGCCTGGGAGGAGTAATGGTAGAATGAATCACGGAGAGGAAGAGGAGGATGTGGTGCCACGAGCAAAATTGGACACTATTGGGTTGGAGTATACGCATCTCATCACCAGTCAGCTGGAGTCGCAGCGGGCGTACTACGAAGAAATGATAAGCAAAGCTGTGGATAAGGCATCAAAAGCCTCGGCCATGGCAGAGAATGCGACAGCACAAGTGTCTGCGGCAATTGATAAGCTGGGCGAAGTGGACCGAAGATACAAGACGCTAAGCCAGGAGTCGATACCGCAGTTGGAGCGCGACCTCGAGCGGGAGCGGAGCAAGGCTAAAAAGGGCGAAAACCTGGCGCGCAGCCTCGGCCAGGCGCTGCAGGAGGAAAAACGGCTCAATGAGGGTCTCATGAAACGGATTGAGCACCTCGGCACTGACGCCGAGGCAGTGCGGAAGCAGCTGGAGGAGTTGAAGATGGAGAATGCGGAGCTGAAGGAGATGAACCGAGATCTGACAATGTTTATCTCGGGGCAAGAGAAGTTGAAGGAGTTGGAGAATGAAGGCAAGGTTGAGGAGGGAGAGCTTGAAGGGGGCACGGTGAGTGTACCTGAGAAGAAGACCAATAGACGGAGGAAGAAGTAGAGCTAGTAAATAGAAGTATGTAACAAACAAACAAGCGAATGAAGATCTCTTAGGTATTGGATGGATGCATCGAGCACTGTGGGAATGCGATCTTGAATGCGGCGATCCACTACTACACACTATATTGTGCATATGCGCATGTACGAGAGAGAGAGAAAGAGAGTATAGGCATTGCGGCAGCATAGCAGCAGTAGCAGTAGCAGCTGATGAGGCCACACGGAATATGTGGCCGCGGCTGATCCTCCCGAAGCCGATTAGAATACGCCACATTTGGTTCTTCACAAGTCGGGTATCATTTGGTTTATTTCTTACTTGATGGTTGCAACGGAGCAGTGTTACCTTGGATGGCAATGCCGAGATGCTAAATCCTACAGAGCATTGTTTTGGTGCTGAAACTTGCAGTCAGCGCCGAGGGTATTTGATTCATAATTGCGGATACTGGGTGCTATTGAATAGCCCTGGAGATGGACACTGTCTGCCAGAGATTAGCATCATACGATGTGTACTCTGTATCTATCTATGTGTTATATATATATAGAGGAGCGAGGATTTTTCTTTGATTACGTTGGGGGATACTACAGTAACGAGAACGACGACTTCAACGGGTTATTATGATCTAAAATTCCAAAAAGGCGCTCCTGTTTGTTTTCGTTTGTTTGTTTGATTGTTCCTTAGGGCAACCTGTATGAAGAAGACCTATTATCATTCCATTTACCGCCAAGAGATGATGTTTTTTGTTTGTTTGTTTGTAGGTGGATCATTTGGCCTCATGGGCACGAGAGCACAGGGCAAGCACGTGTCAGAAAGAACCTTTCATCCCACGTTCTTATTTTATTTTATTGGAGGGAGAAGATGGGATACCCAGATTGGGGAGGGGAGGGGAGGGGGCGCAGGAAACGGGGAACAGGGGAAGGAAAAGTTAGCAGCGTGCAGGGTTTGCAATGAATGCATCTGTTTCTTTTTTTTTCATGGTGACATTCAGGTGGAACTGGAGCCGTTCGTCCGTGACGTTTGCTTGGGGAGGGACAGTGGGCATGGGACTTTGTCACTGTACACGGTGGTGGTTGTAGTGGTGGTCACTATTACTTGGTACCGTAGGTAGGCTGGTAGGTAACATCACAGGGCTAGGGAATCACTGTGGGCACAAATGATCGCATCCATTAGCATGTACCTCCATATTCCATTCCCTTGAGGCCAAATCCATGAACCTTGACAACATTTTTAGCGCAACACATCCCATCCATCCATCCCTCTTCTTCCTCTTCTTCCTCTCTTCTCCTCTAAACTAATAGAACCCCCTCTCTTTCTCTTCTTCTCTTCGTTGTCGTCAACGGTTTTGGTCAAATTACCAATTCGCTTTTTAGGAGTCCCTTTTTAATCTTTTACAACTTACACCATCCTCTCATCCCTTAAATACCCTCAAAAGTCGCATACAAGCCACCAGAACCACAGACAGCAAAGCCTTGTCCTTGGTATACGCTCACAACATCCGCAGCCATGGCCTCGCAAGAGGGCGCAAACAGGGCTGCTGGCTCTTCGGAGCATGAGAGACCCACTCAGGAGCTCGTGAAGGAGTTGTACCCCATGGTGAACTGGAAATATGACCTTTTCCTCTATACAGTGGGTAACATGGTCGACTTGTTCTTCAGAGAAGTTGTGCCGCGGGGTTCTTGGAGAGTGCCCCAAACTGGGCCAGTGCTCTTTGTCGCCGCCCCCCATGCGAACCAGGTAAGTTGGAAGAAGCCAGAAGAAATCCCTATACGGAATTGCGCATCATGAAACTAACGACAAGCCCCAATTTTGGGGGTACTTTATAGTTTGTCGATGCTATCCTCCTACAAAGAACCCTGAGAATGGACGCCAACCGTCGAGTCTCCCTCCTTATCGCCCAAAAGTCTGTCCACGGATTCATCGGCTGGGGCTCCCGCCAGGTCGGCTCCGTGCCCGTCGGACGAGCGCAAGATGCTGCCAAGGCTGCGACTGGAACAATCTACCTTCCCGACCCGGTCAACGACCCAACCTTGGTTCGGGGTATTGGTACCAAGTTTGGCGAGGGAGAGGGAGAAGTCGGCGGCATGCTGTTCCTGCCGCCCGGTAAGAAGTCGGCGGCCGTTAGCGTGAATATTGAAAAGATTCTGGGCCCCGAGGAGATCCGCATTAAGCGATCCTTCAAGGGGAAGCTTGCCATGCAGCAGCTGACCGGGCGGGACGACATCGACGAGGAGGGTCGCTTCAAGAAGCCCAGTGTCAGGGGCTCGGCCCCGGGCTATCAAGGTACCAAGTATAAGCTTGCTCCGCATACCGATCAGACTGAGGTCTACGAGGCCGTCTTTGCGCGACTGAGGAACGGTGGCTGCGTTGGCATCTTCCCCGAGGGAGGTAGCCATGACCGCACTGAGCTGCTCCCCATCAAGGCTGGCGTTGCCATCATGGCTCTTGGCGCATTGGCTGAGGCACCCGACTGTGGGCTCAAGATTGTGCCTGTTGGCATGAACTACTTTCACGCCCACAAGTTCCGCTCTCGCGCCGTCATTGAGTTTGGCGCGCCATTTGAGATTCCCCCGCATTTGGTGGAGATGTACAGAAATAACCAGCGTAGGGAGGCCATCGGCCAGGTTATCGACACAGTGTACCAGGCGCTCAGCTCCGTCACTGTTTCGGCGCCGGACTACGATACGTTGATGATGATTCAGGCGGCGAGACGACTTTACAACCCCACCGGCAAGAAATTGCCCTTGCCTGTTGTTGTTGAACTCAACCGCCGCCTGGCCCTGGGTTACGAACGTTACAAGAATGATGAACGACTAATATCCCTGTACCACAGCGTCAAGCAGTACAACTCGCAGCTGCGCTACCTCAACTTGAAGGACCACCAGGTCCAGTATGCCAAAATGTCCATCTTCAAGGTCATTTTCCTCTTCATCTACCGCTCCATCAAGCTCCTCATCCTCTTCTTCCTGACGGTCCCGGGCCTAATTCTATTTGCGCCCATCTTTGTTGCTACCAAGATTATCAGCTTGAAGAAGGCAAAGACAGCATTGGCCGGTTCTACAGTCAAGATCGCCGGTCGCGACGTCATGGCCACATGGAAGATCCTTGTAGCTTTGGGACTAGCACCAACCGTGTACAACTCTTACTCCATCTTTGTAACTTACAAAGCGTGGAATGGCCGTCTTTGGGGTTACTTGCCCGAGTGGGTGCCCTTGATCTTGGTGTTTGTTGCCGTCTGGGGCTCCCTGGTTGTTGCTACAATTGCTGCGCTCCGATTTGGTGAGGTTGGAATGGATATTTTCAAGTCTCTGCGGCCACTAGTCTTGTGCTTGTTGCCGTCATCGACCTACAACATCCACAAGTTGAAACTGCGAAGAGCGGAACTCAGTGCGCAGGTCACGGATCTTATCAACACTCTTGGCCCCGAGATGTTCCCCGACTTTGACAAGACACGGCTGGTACCTGACCTGTCAAGACTCGAGGGACAGTCATCCTCACCCGAAAGACACCGCCGCGACAGTGAGGCTTCCAGTGTGGGTCTCGATACGGAGACACCACCTGCCTTGTCCAGACGCAGCACGATGCAGTCCTCGAGGGCGTTGCCTCGAAACGACTCCTTCAGCAACATTGGAAAGGTTGGGTTCTTCTCCACGCGACCACCTTCGCGGTCCAGGAGCCGTTCGAGCAGCGCGGGAGGTGGCCTTGGGTCTAGCGGGTTCCCTATCAGCGGATTCACAACACTGGATTCTGCCGAGGGATTCAGTGAGGCTACTCGTAAGATTAGGGAGGCGATGAAGGATAGGAGGAGAAAGTCGGACAAGATTAAGCTGGAGAGCGGACCAGAGGATGAGGAGGGGGGCAGTGAGGAAGAGGAGGAATATAATGAGGCGAGAAAGAAGAATCTTTGAAGGGAATGAGTGGGAACATGGGAGTGTGATGAAAATGGAATGCTCGAAAACCGGTTTGGAGAAGGTGTTTGATATGGGTTCTACGCATGGCGTGATGTCGTTTGGGAGAAGCAGAATTGATTATTGCTTCGTAATGATTTGTTGTTCAGTTGAGCAACGATGTAATGTCAAATGGAGTTCGGATTTGGGGTTTTCAATGTTTGAATCCCGATGTGTCACGCGACAGTTGCATTGACTTGGTGCCGAGTGTGAAACATGGGACGGAGAAATCCGTGCAAGTCAAATACGCGTATTCGTGTGGTGCTTATGACTTTGTGTGTAAGAGGGAGCTTGATGTTATGAGGTAAGTGAGTGAGTGAAGGAAGCAAAAAAGTAAGAAAGTAAGAAAGTAGTTATCAGTTTATGCAAGACATTACGTAGTTTTGAAAACCCCGAGAGTAAAAGCCGTAGATGCAGACGTTGTGCATGAAAAGTCGGGATTACAAGTGGGAGCGAAGAGAGGGTGGGGAAGTTATCAGATCTTGTTCCTGATGTAGCATCCTCCACATTTTCAGCGCCCTCATACATACAAGTACACACGCACACGCACACGGCTGACGCGCGGCTCTTTTGCGTTGAAGTGGGATGGGATCTTATTAGGGCGAGCGCGCGCGCCGGGATATCAGGGGAATTCTCTAGGCTACTCATGTACTGCAAGGGCAAAGGCAAAAGGCATGGTCTCGGAGATAGTCGGTTTTGAGGCAGTTGAGCGGGGAGTTGGCGATCCGGGTTGTCGCTGAGACCTTTCTTCTTGCTGAGAGCATGTCCTACGGATTTGGAAAAAAAAAAAAGGCGGGTGTTTGCTGAGGAAGAAACAGATATAAAATAGCCAGGAATCTTTTCTTCTTCTTCCTTTCTAGGTAATCTGGAATTCCAGACGTTCAACCCTTTTTCTTACCAATCCAATTATTCGTTTTTTTTGCTTACTACTGCTGACTCTTGTTCAGCTAAGCTTACTCTCTCTCCTACTGAGTGAGGTGAGGAAAAAAAAAGGATCTGATAAGAACTTATTATTGCTGAACCGCAAAACCCACCCCACATTCCCTCCCTCTGTGTCCTTCCCGGAGCTGTTTGCCGGCAGAAGAACTCGGATACCGAATCGACCTGCCGTGACCGCCTGAACGGTTTGGGGCTGTCCCTTTCCCGCGTCATAATACCGGGCCCCCCGTTTAGTTTCTGCCCACTATATTTCTAGAACAAGGTCGCCCACCATGGCCACTTCCTCCTCGTCCTCCTCCTACTCTGCTCCCCCTTCAACCTCATCTTCTCTGCCGCGCATGCCAGTCAAGCAAAAAATGGCCGTCTCATTCAAGTCCCTCATGAACACGGTCCTCAGCGCCGTGCCCGGCAGCGGGGCCGCGACGCCAACCTCGGGCGGACAGGGAGGGCCCGCCCGGATAGAGGCCCTGTTTGCGAAGACGGATCCTGAGAGGGACGGGGACGAGTGCTTGCGGGACTGCGAGAGCTGCTCGGTAAAGTACCCGAGGGGGTTCAAGATTGATGAGGAGGATGTGCTGTATGGGCATGTGAATGGGTGGAGCACCCATGTTTTGGTGGGCACTGGGAAGTCGGATTGGGTGAGGGATGTGAGCGATGAGAAGGGAAGTGTGATGGAGGCGATAAAGAAGGCTGATGCGCCTACCAATGGGGTGAGTGTTTTTTTTTTTATTCTTCTTCTGGTGATTTGGGCTGTTTAGTTGAGGAGTGAGATGCTCATCTCATTCACTTGACATGCATCAAGCCCGCCATCTCATCATGGGATTTGATCTTACACCAGTTACATGTATGTACTAACACATTTCTCAGAAACTCATGCTCTCGGCATCAAATATACCCACTCCCCACGACACATCCGATTACTCTGAGCCCACCACCCTTCTTCTTCTCCCATCCTTCACCCTCGTTCAAAATGCCCACCCAAAGAATATTCCCCTCTTCATCTCAGACATTGTCAACCTCGCCCCCACAAACGTCTCTCCCCTTCGGCCCTGGTCCTCCCTCCCCGCCTCCTTACCCAGCCCGGACCCGACGCTGCCCCCGCTCACCACGAGGAACTGCCCTCACAGCGCCGTGATCCTTATGTGCAGCCAAAAGACCCGCGATGCGCGCTGTGGACAGAGCGCTCCGCTGCTGCGCAAGGAGTTGGAGAGGCATCTGCGGCCGCTGGGGCTGTACCGCGACTTACACGATGAGCGGCCCGGAGGAGTGGGTATCTACTTTATAAGCCACGTGGGTGGGCATAAGTACTCTGCCAATGTCATGATTTACCGGCGGCCCAACGCTTTCGGCCAGGACGACGAGCCTCTGCCGGGTGATGTGCAGGAAGCAGAGGCAAAGGCGGAAGAGAATGGGGAGGATGCAACCGAGAAAGGGGATGTAGGTGCGGCGCAGTGTATTTGGTTGGCGAGAGTGAAACCCGAGGATTGTGAGAACTTGGTGAGGTATACGGTGTTGAAGGGCAAAGTGGTGAAGCCGGAGAGTCAGTTGAGGGGTGGGTTTGATAGAGGGAGGGGACTGATGAGTTGGTAATGGGTGGGGGTGGATGTATGGGGTCTAATGAATGGTTAGAGATACCGGATGAAATGACAATGGATCGGTTTATATGGGATACATGGCGATAAATGGATATAGAAGTGTGGGTAGATAAGGCATTAATGAGGTCTAATAGGCTCTACAATAGAGTTGCGATTCAGAGTCGTTTTTTATACTGAGTTATGTCCATGGTTCCCAGGGGTGACTACTGAGATGGAAGTAAGCCAAGGTTTTTGCATAAAGCTTTACTTGTAGACAAAAAAGAATGCGTGATGGAAGAGCATAGACGGGCGAGATTGAAACCTATTCTTCGATGGGGGGGTAGAATAGGGGCCACGCTCGACATGTTGAAAGTAGATCTGGATAGAGTTGTTCCTTACAAAGGAATTTATCTGGACATGTGGAATGTTAAGCAGCCTGGTTAGCTAAGAGCAGATGAATCCAACATGGTATTGATACCCCATTCCCTGTTCGCTAATACAAGAACATCTGGTTGCGGATTTCTACGCTGGCGTGGGTCGTTGATTCGCGGCTGGTTGATGATGATACCCTGGAAGGTGGTGGACTCATTCCAGAATTATGTGTGTTTAACAAGGTAAGCGAGACTATTATGAAGCGATCAAAGGTAATCAATATTTTTGCAACTCTGGTTAATGTCTTTGCGAAAAAAAAAAAAAGGGCTATTTTGCCAAGTTCCACCGTTATGTGCCCCCTATAATTGAAGCCATGGTCAGAGATTATAACGATCTTGACACATGTATCGTTGAATACACTTTAACATGCAACATCACAACGCTCTCTCTCTCTCTCTCAAAAAAAAAACACCGACTATGATCTAATCTAGCCCGAAGCCTTCATGATACCAAAACCTCGCATCTCTGTAATGTTTGGGTTTTGCGATGCTCTCCACCTGGGCGTCTTGGCTCCAACGAAGGGTTCCAAGTCTATTTTACAAGCCGCGCCATAGGCATTGCCTAGGCAGTCAAGAATATTATTACGAGAGAGAACCTCTGGGTAAAACACTATTTACCAATGACAAAAGATGCTATGAAAAAAAAAGGGGGGGGGCTAAAACGAGGGTGTATAAAAGTGTGAGGAGTGGACTGTGAGAGAGTCGTCGAATAGAGCGCCTAAATATCTAGGATATATAAAATCATGAATTGATTCAATTCCTTCGTCATAGTTATTAGCTATTTCTACCACACTGTTGAACGCATCTTTATCACTATCCGTAGTGGAAATATCTTTCCATCCCCTCCTAGTCTCGCCCCTTTAACCCCTAAACCACCAAGGCGCAAGCAACTTCAAGCCCCCCAACGAAATCTCATCAACCCATATCCCCACCTCTATAGCTCTAAAACAAACAAAAAACCATTTCTTTTTCCTCCCCCGATTACTCCTCATCCAGAAGTCCGAGCCGACGCAGCACCATGCCGAAATCTCCAGGCCCCAGCATGCGCATAGCATCCACAATGGCCGTCACAATCGCAGGCTCGTTCTCCGCCCCCATCTCCACATCGCCATTCTCATCTTCGCATTGAGAAGTGGCGGCAGCAGATGATGAGGAGGAGAACTCGCTGTCTCCTTCTTCGTCCTCCGGGGGGATGGCGCCGGACATTAGGGGCTCTTTGGGGAGGGGCCAGTTGACAAATGTGCTGCCTGGGGAGAGCGTGCGGGAACCATCGGATTCCTTGGATTTCATGTGAAGCTCGTGGATTCCCAATCCAGCAGTGGGAGCAGTGCTCTCCCTCTCGGGCTGAACTCGTCGGTCAGCCCTCTGCGCCAAGTGCCCAAACGTCCTCTTATTATGATCCACAAACGGATCCCCCGCCACCAGACGTTCCGCCTCAACCTCCCTCTCTCCGACCTCCATCATCCTCCCCACATACTCAATCTGCCTCTCCAGCTTCTCCACGTCCTCCTTCGCCTCCTCAGCGTTATCGCGCAGGAAGCCCAGCACGCCCTGCATGGAGACCCAGGTCTGCCTGTCCCTCATCTGGGGCAGCGCGTGGGCGCTCGTCATCGGAAAGGTACCCCATTCCTGCATGGCAAAGTCCTGGGGGCTTGAGACGAGCTGGTGCCACTCGAGGCGGGTCCTGCGTCCGGAGACGTCTGAGAGGTGGAATTGGGCTTCGGCGAGGAGCTGGCGGAGGTGGGATTGTTTGTTGCGGAGGATGTCGAGGCAGAGGAGCAAGCGGTGGGCACGAGAGGGGTTTGCTTGGAAGGGTTGATGATGGTGTTGGTGTTGATGGGAGCCGATCCATCGTGCGTGAGGACGACGGTGGTGGTGCAATGGGGAGAGTTCAGGGGACGGGGCATATTCGACATTGGGGTGGGAAAAGTTCCAGGCACGCAGTGCGGGACGTTCAGGGCTGGGGCCCATGATGGGATTCTTTGGAGTTTGTCTCGGAGAGAACATATGGCTTCGTTGAACAGGAGACCCGAAGCGTGGATGGTTTCCAACGGCGGCGAGGGGAGAGGTCATGGACACGCTAGACGGCATTATAGTTTGGTGATGGCAGTGGTGAGGGGGGCAAATGTACATTTGCCAATGCGGCCTTGATGATGAGGGTTTTCGATGCAGTTGCTTGCTTGGATGAGTTTTGTACCAAGACCCCGAAGTTGAAGACGAGTAGGGGGAGGAACTCATATATAAAATGCGGGAATGCAGCAGTGATTCAGAGCGTCCCAAGTCATGGTAACCGACACAATTGCCCCTCTCCCCCCCAAAAAAATGCCGAGCCAGTTGCGTATTCAGTGCTGGGACAGACTGTTCTCGGGATCGGACAGGGCGATGGTCTAATGATGAGAATAGAAGTCAGGGGTGATGAGGTTGAGGGATTGTTTGTCGGCTGCGCAACTACCCATCAGGAAGCAGAATCGACTTCACTGACGCAGGTCGAGGACTCACTGTCGATGATGGACTGCTCTCCCCAGATAATAGCGTGAGGTTGCCATGCCAAACTCTTATCAAGGAGACAATGTTTTGTTGCTCCGATTTCGCACCAAGGGCTCAGGAGCAGAGATTTCAAAACTATCAAGGTCCATGCCCCCTTCTCCCTTACGATTCACATATGCATCCAGCACGTCATGATAGAGCATGATCAGGGCATGTGATCAGAACTGTCAAAAAGCATTAGAAGCCCAAAAAAAACATTGAATCAAAGTAGTGATTCTCATTCCAATTCTTTGTTACACTTTCGTCTATATCAATCCAAGCTTGCTGAGACAGCAGCAGATGCCCCATGGTCATTCATTATCCCCTGCGGTCGTTGCCTTCGTACATCTACACTCATATCGAACCCATATTGTATCCAAGACATTCGAAAAACCCATGTGCTCCTAGAACCGACCCTCCAAAGAAACACAATGCTAAATGCCAGTACTCATAATCATAACTCCTCCCAAGTGGACTTGTTCATCCCAAAAAAAAAAAAAAAAAAAAAAAAAAAACGTAACAAATGGCAAATGTCTCATAAGACTCATAGACTTCCATCATCTCCGTGAATGCGTAGTTGTGCATGTCCCGCTCGTAGCGGCAAGATGAATAGGGGGAATGGTGGTCGTAACTGTCAACCTGGGTGATTAACCCGCTAAGCTTCCAGAGCGGTCGGTGCTACTCGATTCTGACGTGACGCTGAGGTCTTTCCTGACGGTGTGCACCAGCTTCCAAATGCCAAAGGACACGGCCGCGAGGAGGATGAAGAGAATGATGATGATGAGGGCGATGACGTTGTTGCGACGCATTGTGATGGTCTGATCCCCTACCTATGGGGATTGTGATACGGAGAGCGGTGGAGGGGAGCAGTTGCTAGATAGAAGCTGAAGCAGCCTTGATTGACAGCTATTGTCTTCGGAAGGCAAATAGAGTATTGCAGTGAAGATGAGACGGTCCTCGTCTTGGTTTGAGCGACTGGGCATGCAAATTAGTTGACCAAGGTTCCATGGGCAGGTGATGAGACAGGAAAACATACCCAATAAGGCGGTGATGAATCGTAGTTCAAAGGCAGCCAAGCAAAAAGCCGTTGGAGCTATAGGTTGAGTGGTATAAAAGATACATACACAATTCTACCAGCTCAATTCACGAAAATAAGACAATCCAAAAGTCAATCTCGTAAATAAGTAGAGAGAGAGCAACAAGACGCGTAAAGTAGTGTGTAGGGTGCAGGAATGCGCATAGTCGTGCCCGCACAGCCAAACCCTGACTATATACGTGGTTGCCCCGCCACCTGCATT
Organism: Cladobotryum protrusum; assembly: GCA_004303015.1. Taxonomy (NCBI): domain Eukaryota; kingdom Fungi; phylum Ascomycota; class Sordariomycetes; order Hypocreales; family Hypocreaceae; genus Cladobotryum; species Cladobotryum protrusum. The sequence continues at coordinate 6,670,733 of RZGP01000002.1, read as the reverse complement.
TTATCGCCAAAAAAAAACCCAACGATAAAAAAAATGGCTGGGGGAAGCTGCAACCCGGTACCTTACTTGGTGTGCTGCCCAATGAAACGCCCATTAAGAAAGAGAGAGGGTGGACGCGTCTTGAATGGCCCGCCCCGAACAAAAGAGGGGCTCTCCCGGAAGAGGGACCCACAATTCTAAAGTGCGCTGGGAGAGCCTTTTGCTGCCTTGTCACGCTGACCCGGCGCCGCTTTCTCTCCCAGCCTCCAAATGCGGCTGTTTGGGGGGCTGTGATTGGCCAAAGCTAGGATACCGATTTTGACCAATGAGAGAGCTCCTTGGACGGTAGCTAGGAAAGCTCTGAGACGGCCTCAGGGCGGAAAGAGAGAGGAGAGACCGGACATTTGTCTCGGCATCACAAGGGGGGGTGCCAGAATAATTAATATCATGCTGTCTCTCGAGCAAAAAGGAATCAAAAGTCCCACTGTTTCATACGGAATATTTTCATCTCTTCTCTGTGAAACATCATATTTCCTAAAACAAGTATTCGCTTGTAATGTTCTAAAAAAAAAAAAAAAAAAGTACCACCAGGGACCGCCATGTCTGTAATCACATACAAGTATCTCGTACAACTAAACCAAGACCATACAATCCATCTTGAATACAGTAAGAATGTAGTTGCAATTCACACCCTGCAGTTAAAGAAGCTGGATATCATGTCCTTGTCGCCTCCTCTCCGGGAAGCTGTAGTAGCTAATCAATCAGCATGGCATCGCCCATCATCTTGCAATACGCACATGTCAAATCCGGACGCGCCGACCTGTTTTGAACCCAAAAAAAGCATCCATCCCTATTCAGCGCCAGCCATAAAGCAACTCCCCATCAGTATAAACATACTATGTCGCTTGCCACATTTAATTTGTATCCTCATTCGCTGTTCTCATTCGTTATGCGCCTTGTTCTCTTCCCTTATGATTCTCACGTGGCGTTCGTAGAATAGGAGCATCTGTATTATTCATGTTAGCATCAAGTTCATCCAACACCCCAGCCTAATTCCCTCTTCTCACCTTTTGTGGGCACTTCTTATATATCACACTTGTATCGTGCTTCGTCTTTCGTCCATTCTTCCACACAAGGTAGACAACAAGCCTGCCGCTGCCTTCATCCTCACACGCATCAATCGACTCAATCTCATCCTCCCACGATCCCGCAGGGGGACTCCAGCTTTTGTTTGACACTGGTGGTGTTGAATCGCCAGGATGTACGCCATTCTTTCGCGATCGCTTTGGAACAGTGCCGGGGGCCGCACTAGACGTCCGGCCTCGCTTCTTGCCCCGCGCGGCCTCTTGTGATTCTTCAAAGATGCTATCCCTGCCACCAACAGATGCGAGGTAGGCAGTAAGGATTTCGTTTGCAGACTCCCTGGACAGAAGTTATTAGCACCCCGCTTCGCTTCTCCTTTTCAATCTCTCCAAACATACTTGAGGTTCTCCTCTGGCTCCCAAGTCAGATCAGACTTCTTCTCCCAACCCTCCCATTTGACTTGAAACTTCAGTGTTCCCTGGTCAAGTCAGTCAAACCCCGTGCAATATAGTCGCAATTTCACATACATCCTCGTCAATCATGTGCTTTTTAATGGCTTCGACGATAAATCTGCCGAGCGTGAGTTACCGTACCATCCCATAGCCTCAAGCAACATACTCGTCTTCTCCAAGATCTTCATCATCTTCCTCCTCTTCCCCATCCTCCCCCTCTTCCTCATCGGCTCCATTAGATAGTTTCGCACTCTTCACCGGCGCGTCCTCTGCGTCGTCCGATGTCGACCCGCGCAACTGTCCAGGAAGCGGGCTCTCGAAATCAGAGGCCTCATCATCGCTCAAAGCTGCTTTGATCTTAGTATCCTTCTTTCGTCCTCGCGGCATGTTGGTGAATAATAATATGGGATATGGACGAGTGGCTGGGTGAAGCTCTATGTTGTGGTTTCGGAAAAGAAGGCTTTCGCCCTTCAAGAGGCAGGCGCATAGCTGCAGGAGCAGGGGCGGTGAATTGAGAACGTACCTGGAGGCATGTTCGCGATTCACGGACTCGCGTGGCGGTTGTATATCGATTAGAACCGTTGTTGGCGCAAAGTGGTCGTCGCAAAATGGATCCGTCAGCTAGAGTTGACAAACGCGATGCGGCGCGTACGAGAGTGTTTGGAGTTGTCCCCAGCCACCAAAGGGTGGCGCATGAGAATCACGTGATCATAACTCTTCGTATTGGCCGATTCGGATCTTGAAGAGATGCACACAGACGGGTCTAAGGATACTGGGCTTCTCTCGTATTCTACATTTTGGTGTGAAGAAGCTTGAATGTTACTATGGCTTCAGCCTTGGAAACAAGTGGAAAATGGGGGTTTACACGAGATGCTTGATCGCCTCTGACAAAGCCTTGTTAAAACTGGACCACTCTCCGTCCTCGGAACCCTTCCAAATACAACGCTTAAATCCCCTCCTTGTCCATTTCGCGAATGTCTGTTGTTGTCGCAATAGCTCATCAATCTTGTCTGATTGATAATTCGAGGCTCTGGGGATCAGCGAGCCATTTGCTGTTCACATTGACGATCACAAGCATTATGAATGGGCCACAGACATAGCCTTAATTGCCCAGATCGCAAAGCTTTTCCGAATAAATACTCGTGTGTTAGGAACACTATGCGTGTACTATCGGCCCGCTACACCTTGTTCAAATACTTTCATATATCTACTCTGCATGATCAAATTACTAGCACGTCTCTAAATTAACTCTGATGTCAGTTTTGCATCGACGAATGGCTCTTAGCACGACCTGAAACACACAGGTGGGAGGTCGCTTCGTTGCATCAATCGCACATCCCTTGCGGAGCACAATCGCCTCAAACTGTAGAAAGTCAGTCACGCATCTACAGCTGGTGTAAGTCTCGCAATATATTTCATTTACATTGCATACTCCAACCGTCGGCCACCCTGAGCGTCTCCGTAAGGGCGCAACGTCGGTTAGCATACATCTTGCGTGGTCGGCGTGGATCCTACAAAAGTCCTCTTGGCAGGCACCTATAAATCCCGTTGGCTGAACCTCGTCGTATGTTGGGGACACCCTTAGTCTTCTGCCTTCCAACCTTGGTGATACCTGTAGGTCCCATGCTGTATCCAATATTAATTGACCTCCCAAGGAGAGTTTTACTGCATAGGAAAGATTGCATAGACGAGGCCTGCCACGGGCCTGCTCCGGTGTTGCTGACAGACACATTTTCAAGTCTTGCTTCAAAGTCCAAGAACAACAACGCATGATTGTGAGACTCCTCCCTGTGTTCACAGAGTCGAGACTCTGGTCAGTGGAAGGGGCTCTCTCCCGGCCACATTTGGGCGACACCCGTGCAAAGGAACCTGGGCCCAGGGGTGGGTGGACCATGTACAAGTAAATGCAGGTCGAGGGATCTTTTGGGATCGGCGTTTAGAGGTATCAATATTGCACTTACCCAAAGTGCCAGCGGCTCGGTTTGAATGCTACCTTCAATCAGACACGGTATTTTAGAATACAATGGCCTATGCTCTCGGTCACTAAAGACATCTGTCTGACTTGTCTCATATGCTACATAGGGCAGCCATGAGCTCAGTTATCGACGAATGGCGATTTTTCGATCTCAGACTGGCAGGAAAGACAGAGAAAAGGACATTGTTGTCTGGGTATATGGGGTCATTAAGATGAAGAAGCGTTATCTTGGAGCTTGGGGGTCTCAATCATGGTGTCGGAAATCCATTAGGGTTTGACTCACTCGACCGACTCAGATGGGTTGGACCACTCCATTTTGTGACATTTTAATCAACATCTGGACGCGACCGGTGAAGATTGGGATGGGGACTCACGTGGGGGGTCCAAATGAAGCCATGGCAGATCACCAACCAAGGCAGAAGTCTTCTCGCCCAACGAATTTGGGATCTAGTTCAGTCGTCAACGCTTTCATAGCAGTGCTTGTAATTCCTTCTTACCGGACATGAGGCCCATGTTTTATTGCTTTGTTTGTCTTAGAAACCTTTGAAGCCTGACCTGGGCTCAAGTAAACTGGCGTTCGTACCTGATGGCACTATCACCAAAACCACTAATATCAAAGACACTGTCTCAAGGGAGGAAACCAGACCACAACCTTTTTGCTGTGCCTGGCCTTATTCGGCATTGTGCAATAATATTTGTAGTTTGCTTTGTTTAGACAGGGAGGTTTTGATGGATCACTCCGCTCTGCTCTATGGACGGTGCTATTATGGAGCTTGTAGATCTCGCAACTATACGAGGTTTATGAGCCCTGGAGACTCCGACTTCCATTTGCTGTTTACAACTGTCATACTGACAGTGTGCGCTTTGGCATGAGAAACCGCACTCGCGGTTTCTCGCCTGATGAGAACTATTGAGGGATTTCAGAGCACACGCTCGCAGACAAGGTAATCTGAAATTCTGAATCCAGAGCGGCAGGACTTCTGCAATGGTTAAGGGGTCTATGCAGGTGTTTCTCTCCTTAGACAGCGCCAAGGCGCTTTCTTGGGATAATGATGCATGTTGGCCGGTGCCATCCATGTCTGAATCCCCACAGCCTTGCGCTAATGACGGTCAGGGGCCAGGAGCTGCTGTCCATCGTCCGTCAAGCTACAAGCACTCGCTTTGTTGCTAGGAGCTTGACAGCATCACTGTTCGGTAGGCTATTTTTGGGCAGCAAACTTTGTGTGCTGGCTCGAGAGAATGCCAATGTAAAAACTTGAGGCTCCTATCTTTTACAAATAGCCTCTATGCCTCACATGCTTACCATTCTCAAGCTTACAAGTGGTTCGGAGTAATTGGCGGAGAGACAGCCGAAAAAGGGACCGGGATCCATTGTGACATGGGGCCCGTCGTCGTTCTCTCATGCAAGCAGACCAGACAGCAATTAGACCGTTGACGAACGGTAGGGACAAGCGGCGACGCGGAAGCACCATGACAGCTTCCGGGACGGACAAGGATATTGACCAGAAGCGCTTTGACAAAGCCTCACTTTTGCACCCCAGCAATACGATTGAATCTTGCTTCTCTCCTCGGCTCTGATCCGTTTCTCTTCTTGGAGCGTATTTTGGCGAAAAGAGGGCCGATCCAAACGATGAATGGACGAGAAGTACTTGTAAGTGTATGTAGCTACCCTGGCCTGGCCCGTCCTGGATGATCTCCCGAAGCAAACCCTCCTCGAGTCTCGGATCTTTTTGGATCTCGCCTGTCGCTGAGAGAAAGCAGCCTCGATATGGACTGATTGCAATATGAGATACAAAGAGCATGTACCTACCATATGCAAGTGCTCAACCGAGAGATATATGAAGTTGCCCACCTGCCAGGCTAGTAAACCCTCCGATAATAAAGCTGCATCAGGTGGTAATCTCATTAATCGGCGCGATTAACTGTAACGGAGGCTCGAATAAAAAGTAACCTGGGTCTTCTGCAGTTTGATCTATACCTACCTATAGGCAGCTTGGTTTATGGCTTGGGTAGGTAGTATTGGTGACATGGTAAATCGTTCTATAATAAGCACACAAGTCATAGGAACGGGATTGGCCAGACGAGACCGAATGATGCTTTTTTCCTCCCCAATGTGAGGCGAGGCGGTCTTGGTTGAGGTTGACGCACTCGTGGTAGTGTTTAAGACGACAACTAAAAACCCTCCAACATGCTCGTGCATAGGGAAGCGGTTTCATAGTCATTGAGGGACACTTGGCAACCAACAGTTCGAGACTTGTTCAGGTTTTCCCTCTCTCTCTCCCTCTCCCTCTCTTTCTCTTCTCAGAGGTGCAATGCCGAGAAAGGGGGCATACATGGAGATAGTTGTTGCGTGTTCGAGAAGCCAGATAGACGCCCGTCAGTCAAAGCCTCCTTAGGGGCACTTACTTTGATGCATGCAGCCAGCAGCGGCACGCGGCTCAGTGCCAGTGGCACGCACACACACACACACACACGACGGGGGCATGTCCACGACATTGATTGTGTATCGAGATGACCGTGATAGAATCCAAAATATCGAGCCGGCACAAGCGCAGCAAAAGAGTTGAAACGTACGTACCTAAGCTAAGGTAATGAAGGCCCAAAGAGAATCGAGAACGTGACCTTGCAGTAATAATAGTACAAGCAGTTGCAGCCGCAGTAAGTAGGTACGGTGGTACGGGACGATCTACGCTTTCCTCTCCCCATGTGCCTAAACACGCTAGGAGCGTTGGAAGTCGCTGACAAGGCCTCAGTGTCAATCTGGGGGTTAGTTTTAGCGCTCCTGCGGTGGGACAGGGGGAGGTGTACAGTGGTGCCAGTGGTGTGGCCAGTGGTGTGCCGGTGCTGCAGTAGGCGTACAGCTGGCGCAGGTACATGCACTGTCCGCTCTGCCACGCCTGCAACAGCGTGTACTCGCCGAGTCGAGTCCAGTGGATGCTCCAGTGGACGGATGTGTTTAGAGCGGGGATCGAGGGGCGTGTTACTTTTGCCAGGGATCCTTGGGATGCGTCCCGTCACGGTTCCACCCCTGAGCCGGACTCACCACCTAAAAAAATAATTAAATGTTTCCTCTCGACCTCTCTCCTGACTCTGGACTGCTTGCCACGAGGGGGAAAAAAAAAGGTCGAGCTGCCTGCCTGCCTGCCTGTCCGATGAGAGCATTTGCTTTAATATTTTTTTTTCCTTCTTCCAATGTTCTCTCTCTGAGTTGACCTAGCCATCTCCCATCAGCCTCCCACATTATCAAGAGGACTTGAGCCTCTACACGCTCGTTATTACTTGTACAAGCAGAATTACCCCTGTTTCTGTTCATACGCTCCTTAATGCTGCTGGTCTTTCGCAGTCCCTGTTCCACGACGAGAGATCTGCTTTGCTTTGCATTCTCCTAAACGCCATTATATTTTACTCCTTTTGTTTTCTTTTCCAATTAACAACAACGCTCGAGTCCTCCTTTTCTTTCTTCGATTTCATCATCTAACTAGCCCACCTGATCTTACCTTTCTTATTACTATCGCCGCGTCTCCTTATACTTTCTCACCTAAGCGATTGTCACTTCCAACCGCCCACCATGTCCGAAGCTGCAGGCGAAGCCTCCGAATCTAACCTACCCAAGACCGTCAAGGACAAGGCGTGCCCCTACTGCGGCCAGGCTTTCACCTCCTCATCCCTCGGCCGACATCTCGATCTCTATATACGGGAAAAGAACCCCAAGCCACCTGATGGAGTCCACGACATTGATGCTATTCGCAAGCTCCGTGGCAACATTACAAGACGACAGGCCAGGGGCTCAACGTTTGGTCGAAGAGATGGGTCAACCCCTACCAGCACCCCAAGGCCGAGCGTCAGGAGAATGTCACCTTCGTTGGATGGCGATTCATTCACTTCCTCCTCTCTACCCAAGGAAGGGCAGTATGCTGTGGACTCGACGCTCAGCAAGTTCCCCTATGCCTCACGATGGGAAGCTGGTGGTGGCTTGAACGATCCCACCAACACACCCCAGGACGGCAACAAACGCCCGGGAATCCAACGAACCGTCAGCAAGCAGATGGCCCAGAAAGTGCAACTCGATGTCAAGCAAAAACTGGCAGATGCCATGGACACGGCGCGAGCTGCAGAGCTAGCGCTGAGAGAACTCTTAAGCTCGTGGCGAGCTGCAAAGTATGATCATTTGTCCTTGATGACGTGGGTTGATCGACTTGGACTAACGTATATATAGACAGCAAGTCGAGAACAATTCAACACCCTTCGATTTTGATCCTCTAGCATTGGACTTTCCAGCTCTAACGCTGCGATGCCTCCCATCACCACCTACCTTGTTCTCCTCCACCCAGCTTCCAACTCCAACATCTTGGGCAGTTCAAGCGCCCGGGCAACGAGAACATAATGCACTCCAAGCATATTTCCAAGAAGAATTCCAAAACTGGAGGATTGCATGTGCTTCAGCTACAACTGCAGTCATCGAAGACATGCCATACCCATCCACCAATGGACAATATCGAGATGCGAAAGAGATGGTAAAAAAGGCAGAGAGAGCCGCAGAAACTCTTGAGAAGCACATCAATGAACACCTAAAGCAAGCATATGCAGTCTGGGAAGCGTTACCTGCGCAACGACGAAACGAACTGTGGATTCTCGAGCTGGCGCGCGGGGTTGGTCGAAAGCACCAAGAGACTGAAAAGATGAAGGAGCAGCAACAGAAGCTAGAGCAGGAAAACACCAACCTCAGGCTTCAGATCGACCAGCTGAACCGATCACAGCAGCCCAAAGAGTTCAAGATTCTCTCTCCTAGCACCATTCCACTTGACCGAGAAATTCTCGCCCAGGTCTATGCAGATGGTGTTAATGGTGCTAAGAATGTTGGATTTGACCTTGAAGATCGCCATTTAGATCTAAGTAGTGTTGTGGCCAAAGCCATTGAAAGATGGAAGAACGTCATCACATCCACTCGTGTGACATCGGGTGGAATGAATGCGCAACGATCATTGGATCAGGCACCTGTTCAAACTCCTGGAGCAACAAGTCAGAACAGTCCGGCGCAATCCCGACAGCCAAGCGTTGCTCAAACGCCACAACTACCACAGCAACCACCACCCCAAACTGATAAACGACTCTCCACCGCAAGCACGAATGCCCCTTCAAGTGAGCAAACAGCACCATCTACCACCACGACCGGCCCTCCATCCATTGAAGAGACAAGCGACCAAGATGCGGATGCCGAAATGGAAGATGACGATAGCTTTGCCATGATAAACCAGTCTCCCATTAAGTCAGCTCCTCCCCTGCAGCCGCAAGCCCAGTTAGATGTTCCAAGAACAAGGGGGCCCATACCTCAGCAGCAGCAGCAACCACAGCAACAGCGTCCTGCGGCAGACATGCGATTCATGATGCCGAATGGGACAGGCAGTCCTGTAAACAGGACTGCTGCTATGGCGGCCATGACTCGGTCCATACCCAACATGAACATGACGACAATGCAAGCAAGCGCAATGCACGGGGCGAATATGAGCATGGCCATGCAGGGCGTCCAAGGCGATATGTATATGGAATAACATCTTGATGTGTTCTAAATCCAAGGAAAAAGCGAAAAAGCAACGCAATAATCAAACCAATATTTGAAAGAAAGAGCTAGTTTAAAGAAGGACAGTGACGGCGGTGTTCAAGGGCTATTAGAGAAAAGCACACAGCAGAGATGGCACCAAGTGTCTTGTTTTGAGCGAATTCAAAAGGCGACTTTTATTTATTTATTTATTTTTCAATGTGACGATTCGAGCTACCAAAAAAAATTGGATGGAAAGTGGCATTGCCTAAGTGTGTCCTATGATGTGTTAATATGAACTGAAATCATTCTTTTGAAGAATGGTGAGAGTGGCTGATTGGAGGAGGGTTTGAGCATTTGAGGTGTGTGTTTGGGCAGTCTGTATGTATGTTAGGGGATCTATAACGGCCGCTGTGGTAATAGTTTAGTATGTAGGATTGAAAGGAGATAATGAAAGTTCAGTTAGGATATTTTGTTTGCGGAAATCATTATAAGTTTAGATGTTAAACTGTCTGTCCGTGTGTGAGATGTGTGCTTTCTAGTGTCTTGTTTATATGTATTGGGATGGCCCTTCGACACCGATTTTATACTATGATACATTTATTTTACAGATTTTCTCAAATTTATGACATGTTGCTTTCATTGCTTCAGTTGCTTCAGTCGCTTCTCAATGAGGCGGACGGTTGACTTGGGGACGTGAAGTCTGTGAGCTAGGACTAACGCTCCGGTCAAGGTAGCGAGGGCACCGGCTTGGTGAGCTGCCGCAAGGGGGATGGGGACCATGTATATCAGAGTGGAAATGCCGAGGGCAGCCTGCAGAGTGACGAGGTGTACAAGGCCTAGGGTGCCCTTCTTAGCGTTCTTGGGCAGGGTGGCGGCGACTCTACCGGTGCGGGAGTAGGCGAACAGAGCGAGGATGGTGCAAAAGGTGGTGACGGCCATGATGCGGTGGTCTAGCTGAACCAGGGTTGGGTTCTCGAGCATGTTGCGCCACCAAAGATCAGAGTTGTCCTCCTTGCGTGAGTAGAAGTCGTCAAAGAGCTCCGTCTTGGGGGGGATTAGGCCGAGGCCCATCTTGGGGAACTCGTTGTAGATGAGGCCGGCATCGAGACCGGCGACCAGGGCGCCGGACATGGCAGTCAGGAAGACGAGGCCGGCGACGCCAAATGCCGAGCGGCGGAATGCGTTGATGGCGGGGTTCTTGAGGGCGTTGAGCACGGTCGCGGCGGCGGCGGGGTCAGCGAGCAGGCGTCGTGTGCGCAAGATGGAGAGGCCGGTGAGGAGCATCCATGAGTAGCAGACGAAGGCGGTTGCGAGATGGGCCGTCAACCGGTACTGGGAGACACGAGGATGAGACCCAGGGGCGAAGAGGTCGTCCTTCAAGCCGGACTTGACCATCCACCAGCCAATGAAGCCCTGGAACCCGATCAGGCTCGAGATGCCAAAGAGGTTGAGCGCCATCCTGGGGCTGACCCTGCGGCGGGCGATGAAGTATACGGTGGGGAGGACGAAGCTGAGGCCGATGAAGCGGCCCCATACCCTGTGCGACCACTCCATAAAGTAAATCTTCTTGAACTCATCGAGGTCCATGTGCGGGTTCAGGAGCTTGAACTCGGGCGAGGCTCGGTACTTTTCGAATTCGGACTCCCAGTCTGCTTGGGACATGGGGGGGAGTGAGCCGGTGACGGGCTTCCATTCCGTGATGCTTAGACTAGATTTGACCTGTTAGCAGCTGCGCATAATGCTGGAGAATGCTTGAAAAGGGGAAACTTACCCAGACTCTGTCAATCTCGTCAGACCACCCCACACCACGATGCCGAAGCAACTGGCTGCGCTGCCCAGGAGCCAATATGCCACCGCCTTGGAAGTCGTCTTATTGGGAAACGACTTTGAAGCCTTTTGTGTCTTTGATGCTGTCCTAGCCGCCACCTGCTCCGCCAACCCTCCCAATTGAGAATTCGCCTTCGCATCCGCATACCCTCTCGATCGTACCATGTTCTGGATGCGCGAGGGAGAGCGCCTAACGGGCTGTCGTAGGCATTGGTTGCAAACGAAGAACTTGGAAGGCGCCTGAAGGGCTGCCCTCCGGATCCCAGCTGTGAACAGCGCCATTGCTGTGTGTGATGGTGGCCGAGAGAGGATGGGGAAGGGGGAGGATGGTGGGATGATGTTGAAAGTTATTTGTCGCATGGGCCGATTTGTTTTTGGCGGAAGTGTGGAAATAAGCTAGCGCTGATAGGTGGGAGGTGGGGTGACTTTAGTCAACCGCTATGAAATCGAGGGTCAACGACTGAGATGGGTCTTGGTGATGGCTTCACTTCAGTCACAGTCATACTAGGTAGTTAATGGAACTATAAGAATGAATTTAATTCAATTTTAAGTACACGAAAACTTCAGAGTCGCCCTTAAAAAAAAAGTGCCATTTAGTTTCTAGGCGTCACCTCAACAGCCTACCCTATCAAAGCCAGTTGAGGAGGTTGAGCTGGAATAACCAAATCGCGGTTGGGTCTTGGTTCCTGAAGGGCTGTAAATGATTTCTCGTGCGCTTCCAAGAGATTTGCCACAGCGGTGTTGCTGTGAAGAAGAGCGTAATCCCGAGCTGTTTTCCCCTTGTCATCACGAGCCAACGGATTGACCCCTTTCATGAGCAAAAACTGGCATCGACCCAAAGCTCTGGCAATCTTTCGGGCCGCAACACCATGTAGCAATGTTCTTCCAGAGCTGTCCACCTCATACCAATCAGCACCAGCCGCATCAAATATTGGAAGAAGCTCGTTGTCTATAGCCTCCGCCTCTTCTGCGCTCTGTTGGTCTGACTCCCGCTCCTGTCTCGCTCCCCCGTCATCAAGTAGTAGGCGCGCTGGTGTCTTTCCTAGAGTGTTACGAACATTGATGTCAGAGGCACATCCATGATCAAGGAGCGTGCAAAATAAGGCCCTTCGAGCTTCGGATCTCTTCGGTTGGTCGCTTTTGACATCGAGATCAGTATCGGCAAGATAGTGAAGAGCCGTATTGCCACGATTATCACGGACATGCACGTTTGCGCCTGCGGCAATCAATATCTTGACGCAATCCTCCAGAGCTGAGGATTTGGTCCATATATAACTGGAGAGAGAGCGCCGTATGCGCATGAGAGCTGCATGTATCGGATATATTCCGTTATTATCATTCTGTTCTATTAAGGATGGAAACCGGGTGGCCAGGTATTGTAGAGACTGGTGTACAATTGGTGGTCTTTCGTAACCCATGCGCATGTCATGCGCTTCCAGTAAATGATGAAGAGCATTTTTGCCCTGATAGTCGGTGGCAAGAGGATCTGCACCGCGAGCTAGTAAATACTGAAGAACGGTACGTGGCCGCGCGAGACATTCGCCTTTGTATATGTCGGGAATAAATGGTCTGTCATAGCGTTCATGGTCCGCCAACTTTGCCAAATCTGGTGCTGTATGCTCAGCAAGGGCATCTGCACCAATACTGCTTTTGCAGGCTGACAGAAAGAGTGTGCGTCCTTGCGGATCGCGGCACTCCAGTTGCAGACTTCTGGATAGCTCGGGGGACTCAAGAATAGGTTTCACGTAAAGGCCATCTTCAAGCATGGCGTGAATGACGCAGCGGAGACCGTATAATGGCGGCACGAGGTCATCCAGTTTTTCAAAAGAATCATAGTCCCTCCAGATTGCGTAAATTGTTTCCCGGGTTATAGTATCCCCCAAGCGCGTTAGATCTATCTTTGGCGGCCTCTCTTCACCGGGGTAAGGAGAAGGGTAATTAAGCACCTCCATAGGAGGGGATAATGGCTGGTGGAAGGTAGCGTAGAGGTTGGCACCTCCTTTCATGAGTGCCTGTATCATGCGAGAGTGCATGTCGCGATCGGATTGCTTTCTGGTCCTATTACGGGCAGCTTCGTATAGGGGATGGTAATATTCATGGCGGTTAAAGTTCACAAAGGGATCAACCGCCGCCCAGTCATTCTCAACGTCGATTGTTAGGTCATCGTCAGGAGATGTATTCGCATCAACTCCAGAAGACAGCAACAGATCCAAAGTTTCTGGCTGGCCCCATCTGATGACGGTCGCAATGGTGGATAGTGGTATAGTTGTCTCTTCTGCGAGTAATGCTTTGATATAATTGATGTCTGCAATTTCCCAGGGCGCCATTTCAGGAGGAGGTGTCGAGTCGGATCCGATGTCAGATTCGATGTCGGATTCAATGTCGGCCATAATTTGGTCCATTTTGACGGCTGAGTAAAGGAGTGAAAAGATGAAACCGAAACCAGGTGATTTAAAGGATTGATAATGGCTAGGAGATACTTTTGTATGAGTCAAATAGAAGAGAAGAAAGTAAGTAAGGTTTGGCGCCGAGTGAGTTTCCGTAGAATTTACTAGAAAAACTTGGAAAGCATATGTAGTAGAGTCACCTGCCTATGCCCGCTCAGGTAGGCAAAGTAAGATACCTGACTAGTAGTGAATCCATGAATGGATTTTTTTTTTTCATCTGCTGCTCTTGGGGATGAGTCACTGCTCGTCGCAGCTGCACATCAGTGTTCCACCAGGCACAAAAGTGCTATCTGATTCTTTGGTGAAGTACCACACAGCGGGTTATTCGTGCCTTGCATGAGATTTCTGCGTAATGTAAGTACCTGCTGGTATTAGGTAGCTAGGCTATTGTCTACTAGGTACCTATCTATCCTATCTATTAGGTACAAAGCCATCTCTGAACCGCATGGTGACATGAATTGACATGGTATCTAAGGTCTTGATACTCACTGGGTAATCATAACTCTAGTTGAAGCTCATAGAAATCGTCTGACTGATTCAAATGTGGGCTGATTATCTGTCACAAATCCTCCCATTGTGTTCATCAAATTTATGTTCACAGAACCCTTTAGCGATTATTGTCACACCAGTAGTAACATACCCAGCATCAACTGACTTCCACAGTTAATGCCGATTTCCCGTGCCCAGCTTGCGTTTGGAATCTTAAGCCTCGAATAGCCTTTATGATCTTGTATTTGGGTAACTTTGTAACATATCGTATGCGTAATAGATCCGATCTTCATGTAACGGCATCAATGCTTTTCGTCACGTTACAAGCCGAGTAGCAAACATGGAATATGCATCACATTCGCCAACATCCCTCAGACTTGTTGCACTCACACAAAGGTTTTTGCTACGTCACGAGGCGGTCAAAACGAAAAAAGGGGCCAATTACCAATAAGTATTAGAGTGTGGACAGTGACGGTGGTGGTGGTGCTCGAGGTCGTCCGATTAAGGGGGCAAATCCAGAAGCTACGCTTTCCCTTTGGGTCTTACCTCCGCGCAAAGCCACGAAGTAGCTTTGGTTGATGGTAACTCTCACCTCGTAGTCTTGAATGAAGATAACATTACTGTTGGTACTGGGTAGATAATTATGCTCACGTGCACGGAGGAATACATCGAACATATTAAATTGAGAGTAAAAAGCTACGTTGCTAACGTGTCTTGAACTTTTTGACCATTGGGCCAAATCGCAAAGGGGGAGAAGCCTTCGCTAAAGCAAGGACTTGAAACTGGGTTCGATAGGCTCCATAGATATGGAAACCAAGTTTCCATCTGCAGGCAGCGTTTGGAGATGGTCAATCTTTCGCCTGCTTAAATCTCCAGCAGTCGCTGTTGACCATCACCCACGCCGACATATACCCTTGACCCTGTCAATGATGTCCATCCTCTGCTTGACTGCCTTACCGAGCTTGGCCACATCCTCTGCTTTCATACCCCGCCGTATATTCGCTGCCTTGGCAATCGCAGCAATGTCGAAGAGTGCAAGTGGTGCAAGCACAAGGCTGAAGATCGCCATTGGGGCATTCTCAGGGTCATCCACGATGGTGTAAATATCCATCGCCGCGTCTCCCGCTGCACCAAACAGTCCCATGACGATCCCGATTTCGGCTATCCCTGCTATAGAGCCTGCAATTTCGCCAACAAATGGCACAATGAGGAAGAGGGCACTTAAAAATGCAATTATAATGGCCTTCCTCTTTTCTTCCTCAATCTTGTCTGCAATTTCCTCGACCTGGGCCATGTTCTCCACTGCTGATGCGAGCATGAGGATTGGCATGCTGAGGCTGTCAATCAGCTCAGGGCCGTCACCGATCCAGCCGTTAATCCGGAGGAGCCTAACGATGCTCTCTATTTGTGGACTCAAAGACTTTGCATTGTCAAGACCCTTGACTACAACGTCCTTGGGATCCACCACGTCAGCAGCAGTGTAGCCATCAATGACCGGGACATTAATGTCGTATCCAGTGTCCCAACACACGTCGTTTGGCCCCGCCTTTGGAAGACACGTGCCTGAACCACGGTCATAGATCCCTATCTTTGTTTTGTCCTTTGAAATGGCCACGCTGGCCTCCAGATCCGCATAGAAACCAGCCTCATCAACGAGTGTCCAATAGACCGTTTGTATAAATGGGTTAACTGGTCCATAGCCACGTTGCGAGTAATCAGGTGGACAAGGCTCTGACGCATTGATCATAAACTCAGCTAAATACGGCGTTAAGTGACCTTCTTCAGGCCACCAGTTATAGCAATGGCCTTCATGGAAGCAATGAGCACAATAGAAAGGCTGGCTCCCGACCTTATTCGCCATGCATATCTCGCAGCATACGGATGGCTCCGTGACGATGCATGAGAAATATTTATTGCCATTCTCATTGATAAAGGTTTGCAAGGTTTCCCCCGCCGTATTAGCCATCGATTTGGCATATGTTTTAAACTTGCCGTCATAGCCATTGGACATGATATCGTTGTAATCACTCAAACTCTTCTTCAAAAGGTTGTTGAGTGCAATAAGGGTGTAAATGGTATTGCAGTGGGCGGGGAATGTTCCGGCAGCGGTGTCTAGCTCTTCAAGTGTTTGATAGTTTCCGTTGCACGGAGCTGACAGCGATGTGTCTGGGAGGTCGTTATTTTCTTCAGGATCAAGGTCATCGTCAGTGTATTCTTGTAGGTCGATAGCCCAATCAGCCACACCAGCGAAGTTAAAACTCATATAATAGGCGATGCGAATTGACTTCATAGAATCGGTGAGAAAGGTAAACCAATCTGACCCAGAAAAAACCATGACTGAGTTGCTTGATTCATCGAACTCAGCAATCACGTTGCTTTCGTTGACGTTCATGATCTCGTTGATTTCGGCATTCGAGATATATCCCGCCGTCTCTGTGCACACCCCTGGAGTGGCGTTCGAGTATGGGCCATAGAATCGGCACCCAATGTCGTCCAAGCTCCTCTCGCAAGCCCCCCTGTCGATCATGCGAAAGGAGCGTCCATAGCTTGAATAGGCGATGACAACTTTGCTGGCATCCACACCTGCCTTGGTCACTGTTGAAGAAGGTCAGCCAAACTCCACTACAACGGACTGTAATGAAGATTCTAGTTACCCATAGAAAGTGCATATATTGTCTCTGTTACATTGACTAACTAGGCTGTCAGTCCTACTCATGCCATGAATATTGGCCACTAGGGATGCACGAACCGTGGCTTCGAAGGCAGCCGCCTGAAGGGCAGCCATCCTGCGACCAGGGATTACCGTAGTCCCATTGGCCTGGATATTTTTGTCAGTGTAAGGTCGTGAGGGGACTGGGGGGGTATGTACCATGAAGGTCGTTAGTCATGTAAACAATGTAATTCACCTGCTCAGCCATCTCTACGATAGGGAACGCCTGAAGAGACCAGTAGAATGCAGGTGCCGCAATGGATAAAGACGCGCCCGAAGGTAGCCTTGCTCGCAATCTTTTCAGGAACTCAAGGTAGTTAACACCATCAGTTGCCATGCCAAGAGGAATACCAGGGACTCTTGGCGCCTATATTTGATCATCAGAATCATACAATCAACATCAAAGCGGACAGAACTCACACCAGCGTACTCCCAGTCTATGTGGATACCATCGAGCCCATACCTCTTTATGAATTTGACGATGTTTGCCACAAATAGGTCAACATTCGGTGGGTACATCGCTTGACGGAGCTTGTCATATACAGCGGCATCCGCTGAGCGGCCCCAACCGCCAATAGAAATAACTCTTCGTATGGGAGGCGGAAGGGTGACGAAGTCAGGCCACTGTAAATATTTCTCGCTTATAGAAAGCTCAAACGCCGGAATATTAACTGTAACGAATGCCCAGTGGATATGAGTATAGGCCAAAATGCTAAGGTCACTTACTCTATAGTTGAGGCATGGGCGATCCCAATTCCAAGATTGATAGTAAGCAATATTGATGTAATTGATCGGCATTCGTGAACTAGATGCTCGAAAATTGAATGATTAGAATGGCCTGTCTAGTTTTCGGACCGGATTACATAAAGGACTTACCCTTTGACGATACCCAACCCACAATTTGACACACAGCTATTCTTTCCAGGGGATGCTGTACCTGGGTTCCCTCTTGGCCCTGGCTGGATTGTGCAGTAATATGGTGTGCTGCCACATTGACCCCAAATGTCACAGCAACTGTTAAGTGGACAAGGATTGAGATCCGACAACGTTTTTCCAGGGGGAAGATACCTTGTTCCAGGGACAGTAGGACCACACAAAGCATTTGATATTGGAGCTGGAAGTGGAGGCGTTCCTTCACTCAAGCAGATGTGAAGGCCGACAACCAACTGATCACACCCATTCCAACCCCAAGTCTTCCCATCGTTGAAGCTGTCAAGTTGCGCCAGCGTAATGCCATAGGTATTCGCGATCGCGGCACAAAAGTCGCCTGATTGAACCAAATAGCTGAAGCAGCTGCCATCTATGCCTGGCGTTGGAATGAGGATTGGCAGAACCCGGTTTGACCTGGATTGAAGAGCAGTGCTCCCAGTGGGGGTGTTGTTGACAGTCAAGTTATCTTGATGTAATAGAGGAACCTCGTAGATGTTGATGTCATCGACCTTGTCCCGGCGAGCTCCCCATATGCTGTTATAGCACCGGCCTTGGTTCCAGGATAAAACGGCTTTCTGAACAGCGGCCAAGTCGCCCGTTGTATCAATAGCAATGCCGAGGGTGTTATCAGCACTTCTTCTATTTCCGCATAGTTGCATGATGATGCTTTTCGGTGGTTTCCCATGCCCCTCAGTGTTAATTAGCTTCAGGAGCCGACTGATGACCAAGGGTAAAGTGTGAGTGTTTTCGATGGCGGAGCCGCTGTAGACCGCCATAACGATGCGATTGTAGTATCCAACGAGAAAGGAGGTATTACAATGAGTTGGATCTGCCAGGGACCTCTTCAAGTGGTTTATAGTTGTCTGCAGATCGCTTCCCGCAGCTAAGCCGGCGTCGGTGCTCAGAAAAAGCTCCAATGGATGCTTAGATTGGGCTACTGGGAAGCATGTTGGCAGCATGTTGCCGATCGAATGTTTAGTACGGCCGATATGAGAGGAAAAGGTAGCGTTTTTCATATCATCAGTTGGCGTGCAGATCCGAAGCTTGACTGTCGTGTTTTGGCTGTCAAGGGGATTATGGATGGCAAAATCCAGCAGCATTGGCTGCTTGCAAATATTGAGGCGATCTAGCGATGGGTATACAGTCCAGTGTTTAGGGGTACCATTGCATGCCTGCGGACAGGGACTCAGAGCTGAGTAGAAAGCTCCAGGTTCATCCACATTAGCTATGGAAGCTAAAGCTGGAATAGTCCATACAATTATCGACAAGAGTAGCCACATATTGAATAGATTGGTCTTGATTCGATTGGAAATAAGATACGAGACGGATTCAGGTGCAAGATAGATTATTGCAGAGAAACATTGGTGTTTGCGATTCTTCGAGTCATCAAAGTAAGAGGGAAATGGCAATCGAAACCATAAAGGGCAGTCGGATTTCTCATATGCGATACAAAGATTGAGAACAATAAATCCGTATCATATGGGATGATCTCGGGTCAACGAGGTTCTACCAGAAGTAACCCAAGAATATGGATGTTTCACCATATATATAGCGAGATCGCACGGATGTATCGTATGATCGATATTTGCAACATTCACACACACACCGTGCATAGTCACATCCGGACAAAGCCAAGACCTCCAGTTGGATGACGACTCCAGTATCAATAATGCCTCACTTTGTGTCAGTATGTAGCCCATATTGAATCATGATTGATCTCCGAGTTGGGTATCAATCCAGAATTCGAGCAGTACGGGTAAAGGGCATCCACATCAATACCAGTCGACGCACACCAAGTTGTTCATAGGGCAAGCAAAGCTGCGTTTCTGCCACTATTGCTTTCCCTCTTTCTCGCGTTTCTTCCCTGGGATCACAACGACCTCACCATACCTGCTTCTACAGCTACGTATACTCAGAACTTGATCTAGGTTTAATCACACCGCTCTCTTCTTCCAAAAATTCCAGTACATTACACATTTATTCACATTTGTTGTTTTCCACTGAATCTGCGGCAGCACTTGCTCAGCTGGTTGTGGAATAGCATCTTGCAATGACGAACCTTTGGATTTTGGTCACTCTTTATGTGACAACAGTTTTGCCAGTTGTGCTGTCGTATGGAGAGCGTGGTGCAGCTGAACGGTATGGCTCTCTCGTTTCCCTTATTTAACAAAAGTCCAAGTTCTCATTATGAGACGTTCTAGGATGCTTTCTTGGACTTCATACATTGCTGAAGAAAAGATCAAAGACCTTGACCCAACCTACGCTTTCACTATCGCGCCATCATGTAAAGGTGGGCGAGACACCAAGTTTGGTCAACGATGTCACCTTGATGATTTTTTATTACAGTAAGTTACGGTTCAAAGGAACAACACGACTAATATATGGATACTGATCTCTTGGCTCACAGTCTTTGGACTCCGAATGAGGAAGCGGACGACATCACGCCACCAGAAGAAGTGATTCGACCAGGTAAAGACAAAGATGCTCTCATGTTGGATTTCAATAAGCTTTTTGGCGAAATCTCCAGTGCGAAGTTTGATACAGGAAAGCCGGTGACGGGCATGGCCGATTCGACGAAATTAATGCCCGGGGTAGGAGATTATTATGCGGTTCTTAGCCGTTTAGGAGACCCAATTCGGAAGTACAGGACTCTCGGCCTGGATCTCGAGAGGAAAATTCCGGGCTCTGACGCCATCAAAAACATAATGGAGTTCTGCAAACGCGGCGAAGATTCCGCATTCCTTATCAAGGCTCTTCGGCTCAAAGATATGGACAAGTATAGAATTGGCTTCCTTCGAGAGTACTTCAAAAACCCAGCAAATAGGCCTCCAGGTGTGGACTTTCGTTTCATTCCTATCATGAAGAATATCGATACCGAATGGACAAAGAAAGAAGCCTACCCTTATCCTGTGGAAGGCAACAAAAACAATAGGAGGATCAGATATGTGCCGCAAACCATACGCGCTATCGACTTTGATGAAACCATCAAACATTATAAAGGTCTTGGCATTGATGATATTGACGAGCGAATCGAGGCTGCCCATAAGACTTGGTTGAGTAAGTTGAGGGGCGGTAAACCACAAAATGCGAATCACCAGATGGCGCTTGATGCCGCTGAAGCAGCAGTTACGGGATGCAAATGCGAGAAGGTTGACCCGTCAGGTACCCGGATCAAAAGACGAGCGGATGAGATCAAATTCATGAGCCCAAAGGCATACAGGTCCATGATGGTGAAATATCGCAAGCTTGGCTTTGTCCCCTGAAAGCATGCGGTGAGCTTGTTCAAAGCCGGGAACTGATGGGTAGTCCGGGAGTGGAAGAAACACTCGCCCAAATCGACAGATTTCCCGTGCGTTTCCAGTAGTACTAGCTTATCTAGTTATGAAGCAGTATCTTGCAATGATAAACCTTTGGATTATTTCTGCTTATGTTTCATGTTTCTATGTGATCCTCTTGTTCCTGCTTGTTCCTCTTATTCCTATTTATTTCTCCCGTCTCTGTTTATATCTCTTGTTTCTATTTATTCCTCTTGTTCCTATCTATCTCTCTCGTCTCTTTTTATCTCTCCTATTTAGATTTGTTCCTCCTTGTTCTACTATTTCTTTGGTCTTTGTTTACCCCCGTCCCTGTTTGTACCTCTAAGCTCTGTCTCATCCGAGGCTGTCGCTGCTTCGTAGCAGACACTAAAAGCAACAGACATGCACGCAATCATGCATCACTTGCTTAGTCATATACTCTAACCAAAAGGGGCAACGGGCTTCTGTACGCCCCGCCAAAAAAAAACAGCTCTCACCGCCAAACTTTTGCATGGCAGAAAAATGAAAAGATGATGGTGAATTGAACTTGCATTCGAAGCTATGAGAAGCAGACGTTGTGCCATCATATCGCCAGAAAATTCCCCAAAATGCCTGGAAGACAGGCGCATGGACGCTCATTGATCTCCAATCCGAAGCCAAAGGCTCTCTCCAAAAAATCAAAATCGAGGGCGCAACAAAATGCACTGAATGCCTTCAACATCGCCGAGGAACATTTTCCTACGAGGCAGAAGAGGACACCGAGAGTGAGAGAATTGGATGCGGAAATCGAAAAGAAGCACGCAAGAGATGATGATGAAGACGAAGATGAGGAGGAGGAAGATGAGGGCCCCAAGCGAAAGAAGGCCAAGGGACCTGGCCGAACTGCGTCCAATGACAATGTAGAATTTGGTAGCGACAGCGAGGGCAATGAGTGGCAACTTGGTGGGATGGCCGAGGATGACAACGACTCCGAAATTGAAAGTGACGAAGCTTTTGGCGACAGCGACAATGAAATGTTCCAAGGCTATGCGTTCCGTGGTTCTACTTCACAACGCAATGTATGGCCCTCTCATTCCAGATATAGAAATCGCTACTAATAAAACTCCAGGAGGATTCGGACGACTCAGACGATAGCAACGATGACCTAGGCGAAACACTAGGAGAGGACGCTATAGACCTGGCCACAGCCCTTGACCAATTCGAAGACGAGTCTGATGATGGGCCAGAAGGCGACGACGAATCTGGATCCGAGGAATCAGATGACGAAGAGGAAGGATCTGACGAGTCTGATGATGCCGATGATGAGGGCGATGAAGATGTGGATCCCGAGCGCTTGAAGGAACTCCAAGGTCTGATTTCTGGTTTTGGTGGCGGGGCGGATGATGATGAAAAGAGCAGCGCGCCTAAGCAACAAAAAATTGACCTTAGCGACCTCGGCTTATCTGGATTGAACGACCCGTTTATGAAAAAGTCGGTAAAGCTCATTAGAAAGGAAGAAAAGGAAAAAAGACCCGGAGCGACCAAGAAATTGGATGTACCACTATCAAGGAGAGAACAAGGCCGCCTGGATCGAAGCGCTGCGTATGAAAAGACGAATGAGACCCTCGACCGATGGACAGAGACTGTCAAGGCCAACCGCAGGGCCGAGCATTTAATTTTCCCCCTACCCCAAAACTCAGAGTCCCTAGGAGTTGATCGGACAGAGATTCAGCTACTCTCAACAAAAAGCGCAACTAACGAATTGGAGTCTACAATCATGTCCATCATGGAACAGAGTGGATTGTCAATAGAGAGAAAAGAGAAGCCTAAAAAGGTGGAATATGACGAAGAAGGCAATGAGCTGTCACGCAAGCAGATCCAAGACCGAAAACGCATGGAGCGCGAGCTCAATGACAGAGAAGCTAAACGGGCCAAGCGAATCAAGAAGATTAAGAGCAAGGCCTATCATCGTGTACACAGGAAACAGCGCGAGCGTGACGAAATGGCTACTAAGGAAGCTATGGCCGAAGCCGGCGAGATCGACTCAGAAGAGGAGAGGGAAGCACAAGACCGCCGACGTGCTCTGGAGCGAGTAGGTCAGCGACACAAGGAGAGCAAATGGGCAAAGATGGGATCCAAGGCTAAGCGTGCTGTTTGGGACGAGGACTTCAGGACTGGGTTAACAGAAATGGCACGCAAAGATGAGGAGCTGAGGAAGAGGAAGGAGGGCAAGAGTACACGAGGTGGTGATGACTCGGATGCGACTAGTGATTCTGGATCTGACGACGATGATGATTTGCGTCGACAGTTGGATGAGCTTGAGCAAGAGGAGGATGGGCCACAATCGGGATTAATGAGCATGAAGTTTATGCAAAAGGCGGAGGCGGCAAAGAGGAAGGCAAATGACGAGCTCATCAAGGAAATTCGCAGAGACCTTGATGGCGAGGAAGCAGGAGGCTCTGACGAGGAAGGTGGAGAGGTTGGTCGCAGGCAGTATGGCGGTGCGGCTGCTAATCCCTTTGCGACCACGCAAAATCAATCTGCTCGAGCCGCCAAAAAGCAGCGTGTCCGCGAGGCCGATGCCGATGATGCGGATGACGTTGAGATCAAGACTGGATCCAATGACACCAAGTCATGGGGCGCGTCTGCGTCTACACCTGCTGAAACAACTTCTTCACTTGCGGGGGCCTGGTCTCGTGGCGAGACTCGCCGAAAGAAGTCTTCCAAAGCTCGCGTTGATGACCTCGACCTCAATGCCAATATTCTCGTTGCCACGCAGCCGGCTAAAAAGTCCAAGCCCAGTAAAACTGTCTCACAAGACCAAGGCAGCGATTCAGAGTCTGAGACGGAGCATCATATGCCTCTGGCCATCCGTGATCAAGAGCTCGTAGCCAGGGCCTTTGCCGGTGAAGACGTGGTAGCCGAGTTTGAGCGCGAGAAGGCTGAGGTAGCTGAGGAGGATGACGATAAAATTATTGATAATACGCTTCCCGGGTGGGGCTCCTGGGTTGGTGATGGTGTGAGCAACCGCGAGAAGAAGAGGCATCAGGGGCGCTTCTTGACAAAGGTGGAGGGCATCAAGAAGAAGGATCGCAAGGATGCCAAGTTGGAAAAGGTTATCATCAACGAGAAGCGCGTTAAGAAGGTATGTCCTACCGCTGTCCCCTTGAATCACCGCAACGACCATTTCAGGGGTGTTACCCCGATTCCGCAATATGAGTTACTAACAATTTCGCATAGAATGACCGCTATCTCGCCTCACAGCTCCCCCATCCCTTCGAGTCAAGACAGCAGTACGAGAGATCCCTCCGCCTACCTGTCGGACCCGAATGGATGACCAAGGAAACCTTCCAAGACAGCACGAAGCCTCGCGTGCTCATCAAGCAAGGCGTCATCGCGCCTATATCAAAACCAACTGTATAGATGCTCTACCAACGAAAATAGATATCCTCCGATTTTCTTTTCCATTTTATTCAACCATATTCTTGTCAACTTCTCACCTGTCTCTCATGTGTCGGTCGCTATTCCCATCGATTCACATCGGCCTCCAAGAGCCCAACTCATCACCACCCATCCCCTCAAGCCCAGTGACCCCCCCCCCCCCCCCCCAGTACACCTCCCACTGCCTGAGAAACCACCTCCAAAGGTACTTAAGGTAGTTTACCACTGCATTCCTCCAAGGAACATATGGAGGACGCAAATTTACGCAATGGTTAAAAAAATGGGAGAAACAAAAGCTTATTCCAAAAAGAAAATGCCATCCCACAACACCATGAAGAAAAAAAACCAGCAACAAAATAGGGGGGAAGGAAAAAGGACTTGAGCTTCTAGACAATAATGTGATATAAAAATATATATAAAAAATGCCATCTAAATGAACATCTACTAACCATATGATTGACTATTTTTGCCAGTCTATAAAACTCCCTTTTTGCCAGATGACACTACCAAGAATCGAACATACCACCTTGTGTCTTGAAACTCTATTGATATACATCATCGCTTTCATTATGAGAGCCACACAGACCAAGTGGATGGATTGAACGAGTGCGCTGAGATAGACATAGGCAATTCATTTTACACTATTCTGATTTTGCAATACCCCCTTCCGTGTGGCAATGTCACAATCGATCACACAAACAAATCTCCATAATACAAAGGAAGTCGTTTTTGTCGCATAAAACTCCAGTGAGCATCCATCCTCTAATGCCCGTTTCACCCTTTCATGACCCATATCCCGAAATGCTCGTGCCACAAAGGACCATAACCACTACCTTTAATAATACAGTTAGAAAACACGCCTGGTCGGCGAGGTAGTTGACGATATGTTTTACACCCTTATCCAAGTTTCTCCCCCTGATTAAATTGAACGCAAATGTTTGCGTCTCGTACTGTAGCCTTTAGGGCTGTTAGACATATGTTTCGGAATCGAAAGTTGGCGTTGTGCGAATGGTACAAAAGAAATGACATTGATTAACAGTAAACAGATGAAAATGAAATGTCGGCGTCTTAGCCAGAAATGAGGGACTTGACTGTGTGTGTGACAGCATTCGTGACATCATCCGTGATTTCACTCGGCATGGCGTAGAAAGCGACAGCAATGATGATGTAGAGACCAAGGAGCATTGCGCCCTCAAGGTAGTTGGATTTGCCGTCCTGGACTGTGTACGTGACGACCAAGACTGAAACAGCGAAAGCGACTGTCTGGACTGTTCGGCTATCAGTATTTACTTCATTTACCATGGCTTCGGAAGAGAAAATTGGTAAACTTACAAGTCTCAAAGTGAAGAGTCATATCCTTGCCGATGATCCAGCCAACGATGACAAGGAAAGGGGTAACACCAAGGGCAATCTGGATACTGGAGCCAATGGCAACGCCCATAGCCAGGTCCATCTTGTTGCGGAGAGCAACAACCACAGCCGTAACATGTTCCGCAGCGTTTCCGACAATCGGTAGCAGGATCAAACCGATGAACGCCTTGCTAATGTTGGCGCTCTCAACGATGTCATCGATACTTCCGACGAGGTACTCGGCACAGATGGCTACTAGAACCGTGACGACGACAAGGACGCCGGCGGCAGCATAAACGCCCAGAGTCGGTTCCTCGGCTTCCTCTTCTTGCTGCTCGCGCTGCTCTTCAGTGTCAAAGAGGTTGCTGTGTGTGCGGAGCTGGAAAACAAGGTACAGGACGTAGAGCAGGAGGAGAATGATGGCGGTGCCACGAGACAAGACAAGAATAGTCTTATCCTGAGCCTTGCCATCAGTGCCGTTGTGATCTAGGACACCGTAGAGCTGCAATAAGTCAGCAACGAATTCCACGTTAATTAAGAATCAAGCAACATACCGCAGCAGGAATCACGAGAGAAGCGGAGGACAGGGTCATGAGTGAGCAAGTAGTTTGAGCAACAGCAGTAGAGAAGGTCTGCTCTGTGCCGGCACCATTCTGTCCGCGGTGAACGAGACCACCGAAGAAGAAGCACATTCCCATGACAAGCAACAGGTTGGAAAGGATGGAACCAAGCATGGATGCTTGTACAACCTCGATCTGGTTTTCCCTGAGTGCAACGATGCTGACCTATCAGGGGTTAGCGTTTCAGATGAAAACGTGGTTCTAAAATTGTTCAGCCACTCACAATCAGCTCGACCGCATTACCAAAGGTAGCATTCAGCAATCCGCCCAACGTCTCGCCCAGCTTCAGGGATATCTCTTCGGTCGCAAAGGATAGAACAGCGGCAAGTGGAATGATGGCGAAGAAGTTGATGGTGAAGATAGCTGTAGCACCCCAGTTAAGGGCCTTGGCCATGATACCAATTGGCACCATGATGAGTAAGAAGTTGACATAGTCTATGGAGTAAGTGTTAGTACCAGAGATGGTAGTTGGGGATGGCGCCACAAGAGAACATACTGCTCAAAACCGTTACCTTGGCGACATGCCAGGTGTAGGCAAGGCTCCTGACGGCCCATCGGTCGCTATCATTGCCGGGTGTGTGCTTCGAGTCGAAGAAGAATTGATATGCGCTACTGCTGCTGGAGCTTTCGCGATTGAAAGTGCGATGGCCGTTGCCATTAGTATTGCCGTTCCTTGCGCCAACGGAGCCCTCGCCGTTGATCAAGGGCGTCCGCTCGCTGGCGTTATTATCCCGTTTGATACTCATTTGGCGCCGAATTTGTCGGGAGAAGTTCAAGTTGACTGTATATAGGCGATTGGCGACGAGGCCACAAAGGTTAGCCTGCAGGTTCTCGAGCAGACGATGTAATGTTGCGCAAGTATGTGATATTCGATTGACAGAGGAGGTGACTGATTGTTCTTGTAGTTGGAGAAGAGGATTCAATGTTTGTCGTGGGTCAAGGGTAAGGCTGGGTCGTGGTGGCAGGGATAAGAGTCGCAACTGCAGCCTCTACATGGATTGGCCGAGCCGAGGATATTGAAGGATTGGCAAACAATAATAGCAAAAGAGGGCGATGCACAGGCAAACAAAACTTCGTTTGCTCAAACAACAAAAGAAGTAAGAGAAGAGAGGCGGGGGGAATGAATGGAGTAGGTCAGGCTAGCAAGTATAGGCTGTCGTTGTTGGGGGTGTCTGGCGGGAACTTTCTTTGTAGGCGTGTGGATGTGATGATAGTCCAAGACAAGGCAAAAAGTGTGTGTGTGGTGTGTGGTGGTATGGAAAGTGTAGCATTATGTATATATGTATGTATGCCATGCAATGTGCCTCAATATACCGAAATTGGGATCGGGTGATGGCTGTTTGTTAAACACCCGAGGGAAAAAAAATATGATTAAAACTTACAAAGACCCCAGACCATGACTGGAAGCTTCGGATGGTAGGTCACACGAGAGAATGATGAACAAGTCCGTCCCGGAACAGACAGGAAACTTCGGAGACGGCGGATAGGATGATGATATCCCAGCAGAATAAATAAATCGAATAAAAAAAAAAGAGGGCAGATGGATGACCACGCTTTTGGCTCAACGAGCGAATGAGCACCGATATAATAGATTCAATTGGCTCGTGGGCACAGAAATGCAGTGCAGAATGCAATCAAAATTATTTTTGGGGGTGTGGGCTGTTATTCGATCGATGATGGTGGTGATGCGATGCAAGAGGAGAGAGAAGATATTGGAGGGGGGGGATGGCCCCGGTGACCTGGGAGGCCTCTGGTCTTCTTCTTTTTCTCCCTCTCCTTCTCTCCTTCTCCCTCCCTCCTAGCAACCCTGGCACCGCTGATACTACACTGTACACTACCAGCTGGCGGGGCAATGGTTGGCCTGCCGCTGATAGGGTTTCAAAGATTGACAGGGCTATAATAATTTTAACGAGACATGCACTGTGGTGTTACTACTACCTACATACTCCCTCAATCCCTCGCGCACCTTACCAGCTGTCCGGATATCTGGATACCCAGCGACCTGGAACTCAGCTTCAGCATCGCAGCGCGTGCGTCAACGATTGGATGAAGCTGACACAGAGACTCTCCTAGTTTTTTTTCCAGTATAGGACAAAGCCAGTCACAGATACCAAGACATCTAGACCATCATCCCGTGCAGGGATTTATTGAGTCGTGAATCTCAATATATGCAGTCGCAGTCACAGTCCACTTCTCTCTCCCTCCTTGGCAAAAAAGCTTGGTTGCATCTGAGCTGGAGCTTGTTTACGTCATGCTACACCCCTTGACCCCCCTAGCGCTTCCAGCTGTGACCCCTGCCCAGCAACGATAGGGCCAAGATACGTGCACTGTCTTACCTAGATACCGCAAACATTTTGCTCTCCTTTGTCAGACCCTCTCTCCTGCGTCCCAGCCTTGTCATCATCATCATTGTCGTCATTCTTAGCAACCCATTCCGAAGTACCGGCAACCAAAACAAAATCCTGAAACAAACAAATACCTCAGCGAAAAAGAAAAAAGAAAGAAAGAAAGAAGGGAGGAAAAAAAGAAAGAAAGAAAGAAAAATGTCACATCATCTACCGACCCTCCTCTTCCCCACCCCCATCCTCCAATCCCACTGGGGTCTGGCGTCCTTTTTTTTTTCCCACCCAAAGTCTGCCCCGAACTAAGCCTCGCCCCATAAGCGTCGTCGTCGTACGTATGTATTCCTCTCTCAAAAGCTTGTTTGCTTGCTTCGCCTCAGTCAAACTAAAAAGGCCCCGAAAGCTTGGGCGCGCGCATTACGAATCCTAATCGTCCCTCTTTCTTGGTAGTCTTTTTTTCTTCTTGGCTGTTCTTCAATTAAGCTTATTTGTTGCTTCTTCTTACCCGTAAATACCCACTCCACTCGCTATCCCGACCATGTGGCCGATGAAATGTCTTCGATTGTCCCGCTTCACCGAAAACAAACAATATGTAGGTACATGCATGCTGGACCGATTGCATTATTTGTAGGTACAAGTATCTTTGTATCCCCCTGTGCCAACCTCTAATATTATCACTTGACCAGCATGTGCATTTGGGTAGCAATTGGTAACATTCACTACAATCACTGCCATCCCCAAAAACTGAACAAAAATGCATGAGACAGATTTAAAAAAAAAAAAAAAAAAAGACTTGATCCAAATGCACGTTAGTACGGAATGGCATTTTCCACATTAGGTTAGGTTAGAAGTGTTGCAATCTCTACTCTCATTAAAGTAACTTTATCGATAAAGCTTGAAAGCTTCTATCCTCGGCGTCTCATCAATCCGGGGAAGTGCTGACATGACACTCCCTAAAGCCAAGCACCCAACGAGGCACATTCTGCTTAGACTATCTGCATTCAATATTACCTAGAAAAGAAGAATAACGATTCAAAAGTCTATACTTGGAAGCCAACCATCCCTAACAACCCTTCCACAGCCCAAGACTCGAGCTAGCCCTGCCAAGCTGACAGGTCCAACAACTCCAGGACACGAATATTCCATATGCCATGCCAAGTCTATACAGCCCTCAAATTTCTCCAAGAGCTGCGACACGTTGTTAGCGTCTTGTCCTTCATAATTCAAACTCTTCAGTCTACTCCGTGAGGGCCGAACTCTTTCAACTTACCGGCGGAATAAGCCATGAACCACGTCAGCGATGCACCGCCATCCAACCATTGCGGGCTGAACGTGCGCGAGCTAAAAAATTCCCACGCCTTCTTTGGGTCAACAGATGCATAGCTTGCGTAGATGATTCCCTTCCACGCATTGCCAATATCGTCTATTCGCCCATTGCTGAAGAAGGCATCCCACTCCTCCTCCACAAATTCTCTTACTCGTACGTAGGGTGTTGGAGGTAGGATAGGGATCATGTGGATACCCTGAATTGCCTCGATATTGGGGTCAAAATACGTCGTATGGTCTATTTTGTTCTCAAATAGGATGCCTGCTACCTTGTTGCCAATGAACTGCTTTGGCTGTACCTTGTTGTCATTCTTGTAAAGATAGTAGTGCTGCAGGCTGCGAGATATGATGGCAAGCTGCAAGTTACCCCTATCTCTGCCGTCAGCAAATTTCCACGTCAAATGCACGGTCGAAATCATCATTACCTTGCCTCTAAATCAGCATTACCGCTGACTTTGCCCCACATCTTGAGGGCATAGGCATGCATCATGTCCTCTGAACTTGACTCCTGGTCCTACTCACCGTTAACAAAAGGCTCACACCGAATTGCTTAGGCGGAATACTCACCTTGCCATCCATAGCGGCATAGAGACCATGAGCCCAGCTGTGGCCATGATACCAATCAAAGTTGCGCCATATCGGAAACAGCTTGTCTTTTGCACTGGGATTGGCAACATCCCTCACAAGAGCATTGACGTATTCCTTGTTTTGTTCGGCCCAATCAGGGTCAAGATGGCCAATGATTGCTGAAGCTAGTATATGGTAGCCATAGTGGAAATGATGATCATTGTAGTAGGTGTTGCCAAAATCAGCACCAGAGTTTCCAGTGACATAACTTGCAGAGGATACGATTCCACCCCAAGCGGCTACGATCCATTAGCAATGAGCCATCCATACGGGTGCAATATCTACTCACTCTCATGAAACAATGGATATTTTTGTTTGTTGGCTGCAAAAGTAGCAAACGCTGCTTTGAGTTGACCCAACCCCGTCTGCGCCATAGCATCATCTCCTAGCATGTCTTTGATGACATATAGAATCGTAGCAAACTTAGCCAGAGCCTAGGGAATATCAGTAGGAACCCCCAAAATTATCACATATATAATGATGTTACCTTGCCACTGAAATACATTGAATCAATGTTCGTCTGCGCAATCATGTTTTGTGTAATCTCCTTGGCAGCAGCCGCTCGGATTATCCCCTTGGCGTGGTCCGACAAGTGTTCAATGCTTCCTTTCTTTGGATCCCAGGGAGCAAAAGACATATCAACAGGCATATCTGGCTCAGTCATGATCCATCGTGTTCCCTTGACTAAGGTAGCTAGACCTTTGGTTGTCGACTGGAGTTGTGACTTTTGTATGTGCCTTTTTGTCTCATCGTTGAAGGAGTCGACGTGATGGGGAAGAGCAAACGTGTAAAGATTACCGGTTTCATGTCCATTCTTCTCAAAGTTGAATGCATATGTCCCCTCACACCCATGAGCTGAACCAGACAGCTGGAGAGTCACGGGATAGATACCAGCTCCATCGTCAAGAATCGCATCTGATCCAGGTGTTCCCGGATCTTTGCAAACCTGAATGATGCCAAAGAAGGGTTTCTTCGTCTCGGCTAGACTGTTGTTGGTAATTTTGAGTTCCAGAGGGTCTCCCTTGGTCTTCCATGCATATACACGCCAAATTGTCCCCGTCCTCAAGGGTAAATATATACTTGGCAGTATCGGGCTTGGGGTCCCGGGTGACCCGAGTCATAGTCTTGAAGTACACACCGGATCTGATAACAGGGACAGCACCGTTGAATTGAGCCGTGACGTATGCCATTCCTTGTACCAAAGGAAACGAGATAGCTGGCGGTACTGTGCTGTTCTTGCTGAGGTGGACCCTCGCAGAAAATGCCGTCATGCTGTCAATGCTGAGCGCTGTATCTTTTCCGAGCTCTTTCGCGGAGATGACCATTGAATGAATGCCAACTGGATTAAGATAATAAGAAGAAGAACCATTAAACTTCTCCTGGCCAAATACTCGTTGGCTAGCCTCGATGTGAGAGCACGCCATGCCCCAACTTGTGGTAGCACCCTTTCCACCAACCCACGCCACGGAATAGGGGAAGGTAAAGGTTGGGCATCTTTGATCATCCAGGAAAAAATTGGAGTAGAACTTATTGGTTTGAAGGGGCCCCTCTTGCGCAATACCTTTTCGAGGAACAGGGTGGTCCTCTCTCTCAGGTATCTGCGAAGGTGGAGCCTTGGTGTCTATGGGCTCGGAAAAGATATCCTTGGATACCATGGTGGCGTTCGGGTAAGTTGCTTTCAGGGTTGAGGTAGAAGATGAATTTAACTGAATTGTGCTTGTTGTAGTCAAGAATGGACGTCTTGTTCTCCACGCCGAGTTACCAGGTTTGGTCCAGTCCGTTACGTTGGAGGATGTCGGATTTGGACAGCAAGTTGTGGAGACTTCAGAAGTTCCACCTGTGATAAAACTCTTGCCGAAAATTAACCGTTTCAGTGACGGTTTTGGTGAAGTTGCTCTTATGACAAGATGAACCCGAAACGCCAATGCTAGAAAAGGCACTGGTCGAATTATACACAGAATGTTTGTACTTGACTACAGGTGTGCCAAAAGTTGATGTTCTATCAAAATTTCCTTTGCTGCGAAAATAGAGTCGAGGTCCGAAAGTACGATCAGGTTTGAATCCGCTTCTCGGCGGCGTAAAGGTACCTTGGCCTGTATCCAAGCTGGGGCGGGAAACGATACCTTGTACAAGAGTTAGCCAGGAAAGCCATGAAATGATGATAAGTAAAGCCATGATAGCAAGCTATTTTGCATTTCCGAAACAATGAATACTTGAAAGAAAGATTCAGGGAAATATGAAGTGGTTTAAAAAAGCAAGACAGTTGACAATGTGAAGACACAGGAATGCTGCAAAGAATTCCAAGGGTGCCACGGATATTCATTTCTGGCTATATATATATCTGTCTGAGAATGATTCACGACAACGCGTGCTCCGAGTAAGAGTCAAAGGAATGCGGGAGAGGTTGCGAGGAGGCAAAGTGTTTTGTGTCTTGGACATACCCTTGTAACGTGTCTCTAAATAGGAATGCGAACTGCCAGCGAATCTAGCAATGAGGAGCAACGTTAAATCAGCAACTGCAAAAAGAAAGTCGAGTATGGATAAACAGAAGAAAAGTTTAAAGAGAGAAAAAAAACTAGGTTGTGCGGTTCTTAGGGATGTGTTGGTTTGTTGGTGATGGAGGACACGAGATGTGACGTGGGGGATGGTGAGGACGAAGCAGACAGCAAGCAAAAAGGGAAAACTTGAAGCGCGTGTATCATGGGCTAAGAGGAAAGAGGTGCCCAATCTGGACAATAACTTGTTCGGCAATTTTGCCAACAATAATAATTCAGGAAAGAAGATCCAAAAGAGATGAAATGGGAAGTTCCTTGTTGCTCACGCTATCTTGACTCTTGCCAGGTGTCACTGAAATTTGCTATGGGCAATTTTGATCTTTGACCTGCCAATGTTAGGGAATTGTGCTAACAGTTTACTATCGGCATCATTGAGTTGGTACGCCCTACCTAATAGTGATATACGCAACGCTTTTACCTGGTGTCAGTGATGCATGGACGCCTACTGCTGAATCGAGAGTTCTGGAGAAGTGAGGACGTTGATGACGATGTGAACAAGCAGCCGCCAAGTAGCCGCCTGGTTTTACAGAGGGGCATATGTGAGCCATTGACCATTGCTATGACTAACCACTGCCAAGAGAGAATATCCACTGAAATCATGCCCCGAAAAAAAAACCCCGCGAATTTGAGCTCAGTTTTATGGATTTTGGCTGATACGTAACATTTGGTTCTCTGGAATAAATCATATAGATACATGTAGCTGCTACTGATTTGTGCTGCGCTGTGATGCTCTCTTGTATTAGTTCTTTGTTGGATATACGGTCTCTTTGTTTGTTTGTTTTGAGCTACCCTATATAGATTAAGGGTGCTAAGTACCTATTATAGAGTAGGTTTGGTACATTCGAGATGAACATTTTTCAAGTTATTCATGGGATTTCTCACTATAGGTCTTTTATCTTTTAAGTACATATATTAAACTGTGGTAATGGCATCCTCTTTTAAAGAAGTGGAGGGAATTAAAAGAGTGTGTCTGAAGCTCCTCTCAGCCCCTCTCTGCTTCATGAATAAGGGAGTTGCCTTGCGATGAGGTTGTGCGTCCATCGGAATGCTTTTAGCTATTGAATAGCTTAAATAATCGCAGCTTGGAAACACCATTGTTAAACAATCATTCACTGGTGTATGTACGAACGTTTTAATAGTGTGGCACGCTCTTCGTGTGCATCTCCTCACTTAGCTACACCTACTTGCAAACTTGCGCCTCATCTCTTGGTCTCTGGGCTGCTTTACAATTGTTAACACGCGCATTCATGTTGGAAAATCCAGCTGGATAGAGTTTAGGTACTAAAATTGTTTCACTCTGAGGCTTCAAACTCAATAATCCGGCTTGCGTGCGTGCTGGTGGTGGACTGTTGATGATAGAGACAAGAGGAAGAAAAACATGCCGCGGAAGCACGACGTCAGAGGTGACAAGGACGTCGATCAACATTACTATACAATTCAGTCTTGACTATTCTTGATTGGAGCGTATTATATGTATTATATGTATAATACATTCTGTATCTATCACCAATACTGCTGATAAAGGCAATAGCAAATCTGTCAATCTACATTTGGAGTCAAGCGACTCTAACCACCTCCCCAGTCTCCATCCTCCCTGGCAAATCTAACTCGCACGATGGTTGCAGTAACAAAATGGTCACGCATATCCAACAGTAGGTACGTTGAACGAAGAAATGATGGGGTTTATGTGTTGGTTGGAACGGGTGGAGCGTAGCAATATTACATCAAACATGGCAACGCATCTTGGAAATGAGACCTGCACGATGAGCGGCAAGTCATGACCGACAAACTTTGCAGACGGATGAAACGAGATGCATTGGTACATCTGTATGCAAGAGAAGGCGGTCGTAATATTTTTTTTACGTACGAATAATGACAGTTGTGTTGAGGCGAGAGAACCAACACTCCTAGGGGTTGCTTGAAGTGCTGTGGTGCTGATGAGGTATAGCAAAGGCAAGGTTTAAATGAAGACAAAGGCGATATTTGAGTGCTTAAGCTTCAGAAATCTAATCCGGCCAGCCGATTCTCAGCCTGAGATGATGGGTGTGCCGTGACACAAAACCTGAAGTTTGATCATGGGGCGGATAGGTCGGACCTATCACCTCTACAGTTCACCGTGTTCTTTGATGACATCTCGCTTAATGGCCCGAACTGCTCACCTGTGCTGTGCAAACCCCTTCCTCTGCCCAAGTGTCACCAGTCACCGTGTATGTTGGACACATCTCCAGCAGTTTGTAAACGCATTGGATTTCTTCTTTAGTTATGACCCCAGACATGTCAAAAATCGACCTATGCAGATTTCACCACCACCAACTCAACAACTAGCGACAAAAATCCATAATCCATCCATGAACGATCTATCACTATTTGAATGAATCCTCTCTCATCTAAAAGGTAATCCAAATATGAAGTGGGCTCTGATCCTCGTCTGGCTCATGGCCAGTTGGACTCTTGGAGATGTACCCAAGAAAAAGCTCATCATTGAGACTGATCTCTTTGGCGACGTTGAGTTTGGTCTTCGCTCAACAAACATGCCCCTTGATCACTTGTTGACCACCATGTAGTGATGCCGGTGCACTATTGTTGGCGCTGACTCACGATAACGTCGACATCTTGAGCATCAACCTTAATTACCCATCCATATACTCTGCCTTGGCAGCTTCCAGTCTCCTGGGATATTACAATCACTCCCGGGTCCCGGTGGGCTCTTTCGAGCCCACTAATAATGACACATTCTTCGATGATTATGCCTATCAGAATGGCGAGTATGCTAGCAAAGTTGCCTATCACTGGCGCCAATATTCAGATCTCACATGGAAAGACATCAGTAGCACATTGGTGGCGCCTGCGCTCTATCTAAACGTCTTTGAGCGGCAACAGGACCAGAGCGTGACGATTGTGAGTCTTGGCTTTTTTGACAATGTAAGTCATATCATGAACGCGTCTCAATCGGAGAATGCTGATGATAAGCGCCATCACCATAAGCTCTCTGCACTTCTTTCTTCTCGTCCCGGTATCCACTCGTACCTCCCAGGTAAGGAGTTGGTCAAAGCCAAGGTGCGAGAACTTGTGATTATGGGTGGATCGTATCCTTCTGGCCATCAGTACAATTTCTACGGCTACAACTCGACTGCAGCTGCGCATGTTGTAAACGAGTGGCCTGGACCCATTACCTTTCTTGGTGAGGAGGTGGGCCGTGATGTCTGGTCAGGCGCACAACTTGTGGTCGATGGCCCGGCAAGCGACCCTGTACGTGCTGCCTATGAGTAGTTTCTGGTATGCGTCTCTTTCTGGTCCCTACGATCATCTCTAACAAGGGTGCAGTGGGTATAACAAGTCTCGAAACTCTTGGGATCCACTCACTATGCTGTATGCGATTGAAGGCTTGGGAGATGTATTCCAAGTTGGGAACCGAGGAGGGCATAATTTTTGTTTATCCAGATGGTCGGAATGAGTGGCAGGCAAAGGATGACGGGCGATCGCACAACTACCTGGAGTTGGCAGTCCCGGAGGCGACGGCCGGTGCCATGCTGGATCGCTTGTTCCTCCAGGGAGCCCAAAAGGCTGGGCGACTCTGAGGCTCATGGCGTTGCGATTTATTTCTTGCAGTGCTTATTGAGAAAGAAAATGACTTGAAAAAGGTTGAATCTTTTCATGTACCATATGCGCCTGTATGTCTTTGATGGCCCTGCCTCCTGCTGCAGTTTACGGTACTCATCCGTGAAACCTCGCCATACACGCTGAACCGCAGGGTCATCAAACTCCATAATTCCTGGGTCCCTACCCTGGTAGCGCTGAAACCATTCGATGGAGAGGTGCATGGAGAATGTGCCTTTCCAAGCCAGTCTGGTCGCCTTGAAGACTATGATGGGCCAATAAGCGAAAGTAATGCACTGGATTTTCCTCAGTTGGAGTGATCCGTATCGATGAAACACGTACCTGCTTTAAACGCGGCATATTCCTTTTGAAGCCTTTGACTTTTCTGATAGCGACTGAAGGCTTCAGAGGCCAGGTAGACACCAGTGCTTGCAAGGAGTGGCATGAGGGTTGTGTCACCAACACCCGCACCGCACGTGCGGCAGATCCCGCAGCAGTGACCGCTACGACAGATGCGATGCTAAACTTGGATGCGAAACCTCGCTGATGCGAGATATTTTGCATCGCCTTGTTGAGAAGCTCCTCACTCAGGGTCATCAAGTCTGATGCTCGCTTGGACATATTGCAGAGATTGAATTGGGCAACCAACCAGAAACATCTTGAAAGTCATTGATCACCACATCATAGGCAGCCTTGAAGTCCTGGAGCCGTGTTTTGTAGTCCTTTTTTCCTTTCGTCAAAAGTTCTACCAGAAGATGAATTTCGCTTGGGGAAGGTGTCAGTATTCATCCACATACTTTCGTCTTCTCGTTTGTCTCACCGAATAGTGTCTGTAGACGGCGCTGACCGTTGGGGTCACCTTTTCCACGAACTCATCTAAATCAAACCCCTCGAGTTTAAACTTCATGGCACCGATGTCCTCCATTATATGGAGAGCATCATAAGCTCCCGCAAGAATCACGAATCCAAAAATCAGGAAACTGCGATAAAAAGGCGTTAGCTCTGAAACTGCTTGGCCGCTCTATCAGGGACTAACGTAGGTGCACGATAGGAAGTATTATTTTACATCAAGCCATCTGCCAGGCTCTCTGGCTCTGGAGGACCCTTGGATAAAATGTTACTGAAGAATGAAGCAGTCCAGTAGACCTGAAACAGACGAGAAGCAGGTATAATGCCCCATATAGATTTATGTGTGAGGGCGTTGATGAGTGTGCGGATCGTGTCGTTGGTGAAAACTTTCTGGCATCATTCTTGGGCGGCCAGTTCGAATTTCACGCCCGCTTGAATGGCTTCTGAAGACAGCCTCAATCGGATCTGAGCTTTGTGTTAGTAAGTCATATCATTCGGTGTGTGTGACGGCGAACGTATACCTTTGCAATCACAGCTTGACCCTCCTCGCCTATTTCACACTTAGATAACTTGAATTTGTCTGACATCACTTCAAGACAGCAAATAAATAAGGCTTTGTAATCGGTGCCGTCAGCGTCGATACGGGGCTCGTACACTTTGAAGTGAAAGTCTTCATCGCCATACAACCCATTTTGCATCCCGTTTCGGTCGATGGATGCAGCTTTACTCCAACTTTCGACATTAGAGATATCCATAGTTGTTGGGATGATGGTAGGTGGATGAGAATGAGATGTCTAGGGATGAAACCGAGGAAGAGGGAGCTTTCCACTTTTCACTATCTCCAGGCGTCTTCACCGACCTTTATCGGCTGACTCCTTAAGCATCATCCCGGGAGTCTGAATGCTATCCGTTATTTATTAGAAGAGAGACAGACATATGGGAGGTGGAAGACTACACCATACACATATAGCCGTAGGAGAGCAAAACTTACCTACTATCCATACTAGCGATGAAGGCCGTGTAACCTGAAACAAAGAAAATTCATTGTGGGTGTCTATATTAGCCAATCGAACACTGTTGTATTCCCCAACCAAACTCACGTCTCTTTGACAGCATACAAAACAAGAAATAAAAGGTCGACGGCTATGATAGATCTCTTCCTCTCGGACATCATTTCACACTTCAACTCAATACTACCGAATAAAATGGGCGATGGCGAACACCATGCCTATCATCGTCCTCTGACGGCCGAGGAACTTCGTTCAACTGCCGAGTGTTTCGATCATATATTTTCGCATGGCTTGCCTCCGATATTGAGCCCCGGCAATTTGCGATCATCCATCTTGTCCAGGATCAATCTGTATCATGAGCTTTATGCTGCTTTCCTTCAGAGTGGTGCAACAGGTGTGTCCTTGGATTCTATTTCTTTATCTAGACGCTCGTCCTAATCAGCAAACTAGATCCCAGGACCATTAGTAACCATGCGATGCAGCTCAAAATGGCCAGGCCCTCAATACGTCAAGATGTTTCGGAATTATCCAGTTGGGCTGACGAACTCGAACGCATACTATTATCCAGGCGCCAGACAGAATGGGCTACACATTGCTCCTTAACAATAAATCACACATTTAACTTAACGCCGTTCCCAATCAGAGTCATAGCCCAAGTGCATTATACTTCCCCTTTACCGATTCATGCTGAATGATCCTTTGTGTCCTCTCCTCGCTCCCACGACTGCGCGAGTTTTCCTTCCTGCTCTCTCTAGGTTCCGATCGACTCGCCTGTCGTTGCGCCTTTCCACCATCGATCGCTGCCTTCAATCGCTTCTTCTTCCTTTCGGCCTCGGCCTCTGACTTTTCAGCTTCTTTACGGCACCGACGAATATCTCTATCCCGGAGCACCCAGGGGACGTCGAGGACTTCGCGGCGGAACTTTGCCCGTTTCTCCCAAAGCACCACCTCCTGAGCGGTGGTTTTTATGAGTACCATCTTTTCAATGTTGATCTGCCGCTCATCTCGATATGTTGATAGGCCTCCCTTGATGTCGACCACGGTGCCAATGTCAATGTCCGCATAAGGCTCCGGGTCTTGCGAGGTCTTTGAGTCTACCAGGGCTTCTTTCTTCTCCGCAGCTTTCTGTGACTCGCTTTCTTCTGTCTTGGGCGCAGCGATTGATATAAGAGCCTGAATGGTTGCGCCGCTGCTGTCATCCACAAAGTAAAATCGCCGGCCAGCAATTTCATCAATTGCAACCACGACGCCCACGATGCGCACCCATTTTATCGGGAGATTTTTGTAAAAGTAAAACTTTTCTCCTATTCTTGAGTTAATCAACATATCCTCTCCACTGGTGATTGTATAACCTACCCTCAAAGCCAGGGTGCTGGTCCAGGCTGTGAACCTCGGTGGCGCGCAAGAGGCACCAGGTGTTCACCGTTGGTGACAAGTGAAAGCAGTACCGGGGATAAAGTGCGACAGGGCCGGCGCTGGTCATGGCATGGTCGTTTTCACTGTGATTCTATATTGAGAATCAGACCTATATCCATGCTGACGGGAAACAGTGCCGCGCCAATTTTCATCACTTGACGCGTTGTGAAAGGGGAGGTTTCGGTGACGGGAAGCTGCCGTAGTGTGATAGCTTTATCGCTGACAGCGTGGGGTGACACACCCCTCCAACTAATGGCCCAGAGCAACAACTCCAAGCACATATTTTATGATACGTGCATGATTCACCATTCCCTCAATATTGAATATTGTTCAGTCGTTCATCCTAACAGTTATTTCTGTCGGTCATCATCTTATTAGAAACTGTAAATTCATGTTCATTTCTAAACTTAGCATTGCTATCCTATTTGCAAGCCCTGCAAGTGGTGTATATATATCCCTTACGCCGTGTGCCTGAACTCCGTTGAAACCACTACAAACATGACTTCAAGTGCGCAATCACCGCTTAGATCTCTTTGGCCTTGACCTGGACTTGCTACTCTCCGCGGCAACCTTTGGCTTTTTCAGTCTTGCAGCAGCAGCCTGGAATGCCTCTTCAGAAGGCTCTTCCTCCTCCTCATCTTCGTCCAGGGCTCGCTTCTTTCCCTTCTTCCCCTTACTGCTGGCCGCACCATACTTTTCTGCAATGCGATCGAGAAAACTCTCAGATCTATCCTTTTGTCTCTGCAAGATTAAAGCCGCCAAGTCATCCTCGGAGCTTCCTTTGGCTTTGCCCTTCTTGCCCTTTGACTTGCCACCAAAGAGTTTGTCATGCACACCAAGCTCTTTAGCATAATCCTCGGCTTCCTTGGCTTCTGCCTTGGCCGCTTTGGCGCGAGCCGCCCGCTTTTGCTTGGTTTCTTTCTTGTAAGCGCGGAAGCTCTCGACATTCCCTGACTCGATCGCTTCGTCGATGATTTTGCGGAACCTCTCATCATCCTCGATGACATCGCTTAGCATGACACGTTCATACACCTGGTCCATGTCTCCCTTGCATTCTTCGTAGGCGACGAGAAGATCATCCTTCTCCTCATCGGAGCCCTTATACTTTTCCGCAAATTTCTTGATAGCATCTTCTGAGACTGCATCTTTAAACTGTTCGCGATAATAGTCGCTCCAGTTGAAGCCTTCAGAGTCAACTATTGATTCGGAGGTAGATCCTGTCGTATCGTATCGCTTTCGTCGCGCGGGGTCGGACAGGACGGCATAGGCGAAAGCTATGGACTGAAAAGTCTCGTGCGCCTTTTCCTTTTGATCCTCAGATACCTTGTCTGTAGCAGTGATTATCAGTATGCGGGTTCGTCTCCGAAAGGCTTGGCGCATAACCAACCTGGGTGATTCTTGAGCGCAGCTTTGCGATATGCGCTCTTGACCTGGTCAGCGGTCGCATCTCGGTCTAAGCCCAGAACCTCGTAAGGGTCAATAGTAGGTGGCTCGCTATCCACAATATCTTCATGCTCCGAATCGGACATTTTGACGTCTCGGTAGTAATTCTTCCGAGATGTGTGTATGGCAGTTGGGTAGTATTGGATGGGTATGCTTTAGAGGAGGGTAGCCTGATGCCTCTTGAACTGGTCACGCGTTATAGCGCGTCAGGAACCCGTTAAAGTTGAAGCACTGTTAAT
The DNA here is from genome assembly GCA_004303015.1 of Cladobotryum protrusum. Classification (NCBI taxonomy): domain Eukaryota; kingdom Fungi; phylum Ascomycota; class Sordariomycetes; order Hypocreales; family Hypocreaceae; genus Cladobotryum; species Cladobotryum protrusum. Next base: position 6,629,212 of record RZGP01000002.1, on the reverse strand, counting down.
GGGTTAGCGGCCGGGGTACAGCAGTACCTGCCTCCGGGCTATAGTGGCAACAGCGGGTGAGCCCCAACTGCCGCAGGCTTGGCCCAAGCTCAGCAGACACATTCACCCCACCAAATCCATCTCTCCATCGATCTTACACAACCTGAGGATATTACTTTCTGAGACACCTGCTTGTATCGACAAACATCTCCGATCAAAACATTACGGAACAATATGGATTCATCAATCGATGATGGTCACAAGGCGTCGATGCAACGCGCATTGGACTTGGCAAAGAAGTCCCCTCCGAAGCCCACCAACTTCCGTGTCGGCGCTGTCCTAGTCAAGCTTGATGACAACCATATTACAGCCGAAGGTTACACTCTGGAGCTACCTGGCAACACTCACGCCGAGGAATGCTGCTTGCTGAAGCTTGCTGCAAGGCATTCAACTTCGGAGGAAAAGCTTTCCGAGTTTATTCACAGCCCACATGCCCTTTACACAACGGTAGAGCCTTGCTTCAAGCGTCTCAGTGGTAAACTGCCCTGCGTGGAGCGCATCTTGCGACAAAAGTCATGGATCAAGAAGGTTTATGTTGGGGTCAAGGAGCCTGAGACATTTGTGGGACCCAACCCAGGTCGTAAACAGTTGGAGGAAAGTGGTGTTGAAGTGCAATATGTTCCTGGATTTGAAGAGGATATTCTTAAGGTTGCAACGGCTGGTCACGATTCAACCTGATATCCTGAAACGGCCGGTCAGGCGCTGAGCTTTGCTACCATCATAATTTACGACATGAGCAGCTGACTATCAACTCGGGATACAACGCAACAGGCTCCGGACAAGAAACCGCTGGCAAGGTTTTGTTCCCTGACAATATCTACACCGAGCACTGGCCAAAACTAAAGGAGAGCTCCAACAGTGCGGGGACACTATGCGGGGACGAAAACGCGGGGTTGTGGGGGGGAGAAGGGGGTTGGACATCCGCAGCCACACAAAGCTGGAGCTCTCGCCTTGGTGCCTGCATCACACTCAGCTTTATGTTTACTCACGAACCATTATCCGACATTATTAGGATGCCTACTACATAATTAACATCAAATTTGGTAGAAATGAGGACTCAAAGATTGTCAACGAGGCACCAGTCACTTGCATCAAGGGCTCGTGAAAATCGCCTTGAAACATTGAAGCATGGCCCCCGACTTGGCAAATTTAGGCGACTTGAAGAGGAACCTTTTCTTAATTAGCTTCAACTAGCCTGTCCACACCACACGGGAAGCCTAAGCGCCAGATACATACTTAGATCCCTGCTGAGGCTATCCAAAGATGGTGGTCGCTTCGGTTCTCAAAGCCGATCCCGTGGCGTTTGCTAATGAGGAGAAAGTATTACACAGTGTTTGTCTCTGTCCGCGTGATGTCGTCAACAAAATGATTGTAATCGATTTCCAAACTTCAAAATCACTTCACGGGTACAAATAGCTCTCCTCTCATCAGCATTCAGCTGTTTGGCCTTCACTCTCTTCATACCCATTCATCGAACAGCCTCTATAAGCAAACCAAGATGCTTGAAGAGAAGATTGTGTCCTTTGAGCCAGGCGATGGCTTCAGCATCGTCGGTACCGAAATATTTGTTGACGAAGGAGATTATGCTGGCATCCACATTGCTGCCAAGAATCTCTCCAAAGACTTCACCAATGTGACGGAACAGCCTTGCAATCCACTTGTCAAGCGTCGGCCATCATCTCCTCCCATCCGCTCATGTATCATTATTGGCTCCCTCACACAATCTCCTACAATCAAGAAGTTGAAAGAGCAAGGTAAGATTGACACAAGTCGAATCGAGGGAAAATGGGAGTCCTGGTTGACTACATGTGTGCATGAGCCCTTTGAGGGTTACGACGACGCCTTGGTCATCGCTGGAAGCGACAAGAGGGGCACGATCTTTGGTACTTATTCTCTCTCGGAGCAAATTGGCATATCACCGTAAGTCTTCTCTACATTGATTTGCAGACTTGGTGTCTTACTGGAATCAGATGGCATTGGTGGGCAGACGTACCTCCCAAGAAGAGGCAACAAATCTTTGCCCTACCAATCACTACCCTCAACGGGGAGCCTAGTGTAAAATTCCGTGGCATCTTCATCAATGATGAGTGTCCAGGAATGGATAGTTGGGTTCATGAGAAATTCGGCCCAAATTTCGACACAAATCTTTACCATTACATATTTGAGCTACTCCTCCGACTCAAGGCCAACTTCATGTGGCCAGCCATGTGGAGAGGCTACCCCTATCCTGGAAGATCCTTCTTTGTTGACGACCCTAAGAATCAGGAGCTCGCGGACACATACGGCATTGTCATGGGCACGTCGCACCACGAGCCAATGCAAAGGGCTATGAACGAATGGTCCACAACCCAACCAGAAGGCACGTGGAATTGGGACACAAACAAGGACAAAGTTACACAGTATTTTGAAGAAGGTGCCGAGAGAGCCGTGCCATACGAGTCCTATTTCACAATGGGCATGAGAGGCGAAGGTGATGCGCCCATCACGGGGAGTGATCCAGTGAAAATTCTTACCGAGGTGCTCGCTACTCAACGAAACATCATTAAAAAGAATTATGGCAACGAAGATGGAGTTTTGCGTAAGAATTTGAGGCGATATGGCCAACGAAGATGCATTTGCTAACAAATATCATAGAGCTCATGGCATTATACAATGAAGTTCAGGGTTACTATGATCGCGGACTCAAGATCCCTGATGATGTTACTCTTCTCTTTGCGGATGATAATTTTGGAACAATTCGTCAGCTTCCTACAGACGAGGAGAAGAAAAGATCGGGAGGATCAGGTGTAAGCACTTATCTTACTAGATATATCTCTTTCAGTACTGACGCTATTCTCAGTATTATTATCATTTCCAGTATACCGGCTATCCGCGATGCTACAGGTGGATTAATAGCAACACTTTGGTATGTGTGAGATTTTTTTTTCATTCATTAGAACAAGATCTGACATATTCATAGGGGAAAGCATTGCATCAGCTACAACTGGCTCACCATTCTGGTGCCAATCGAATCTGGGTCTTCAATGTTGGTGACCTGAAGCCCGTGGAAATTCCCATGAGCTTTGCTTTTGACTTGGCATGGGATATCAACTCCATTACTGCGACAACAATTCCACAGTACTTTGAGCAGCTGGCCACGCGCGAGTTTGGGGATGAATACGCCGGTCGCATCGCCCAGTCTTGGTATGATTTCAACAAGCTTGTTGCACTCCGCAAGCAGGATCACATTGATCTCGACACTTTCATCATTCAAAAGTACCATGAATCCGACAATGTGGTGGCCCGGTGGAACAAGCTATTGGTGGAGACACAGGCCATCTACTCACACCTTGATGAGGCGCACAAGTCTGCTTTCTTCCAGCTTGTCCTTCATCCTGTCAAGGCGTCCTACATCTTCACGCAGCTGCGTGTGACTCAATACACGAACCAGCTATTTGCCAAGCAGCGGAGAAATACCACCAATGTGATGCTAAAGAAAAGCATTGCCCTTCTGGATGCCGATCACGATTTGTTTGAGGAATTCAACTCGATCTCGGACGGCAAGTGGAATCTGATCCTGCGTCAGCCCCACTATGGCTATGGCCCAACGGGAGCAGAACCTTCACGAAATATGATTGATGGCTTGTGTTATGTACAGACCAGGGAAGACTCAAACCCAAGTGTCGGCCACATGGGAATTGCTGTTGAGGGCATCGAGGGTATCAATCCTGGTCATATCAATGAGGATTCCGATCGGACACATCCATCCCGGCTGTGGCTTGAGCCGGGAGTCACTCTTCCTTTTATTACGCCCTATGGGGAACAAACTCGATATTTCGAGGTATTCCACCGGGGTACCCAGGAGTTTTCTTGGGAGGCGAGACCACAGTATAAATGGATCAAACTCTCCCAGTACCAGGGGCACTTGAATCCTCGGGATGATGACATTCGAGTCATCGTGACGATTGACTGGACCTCTGTACCCATAAACTTTGATCAGAATGTATTTATCGAGATTGTGGGCACGCGCGACGGCTATGAAAAAGTTCATCTGACAGTTCGAAATAGCAGAGTGCCTCCGGATTTTGAAGGATTTGTGGAGGAGAGTGGGCACCTAGCCATTGATGCCGCAAGCTTGATAAGCGCGCCATACATTCATCTTCCGGCTCTTGGTCGACCCATCATCGGTGCCGTAACACTTCCCTTCGACACAGACTTTAGCAAACCCGATGATATCCCATTCCTCCGCTATCCGATATACGTCTTCTCGGAACACGACAACACCAATCTTGAGCTCCAGTTCAATATGACTCTCGAGACAGACCGCCAAAACAAGATGCAATATGATATTCGCTGGGACGGTGGGCAAATTAAAACAACTCGCCTGACTGAGGATGAAGCAAATGACAGAGATTATCCCAAGAACTGGAACATTGCCGTCATGGATGGTGTGTGGAAGAAGGGCCACAATCTTGGCAAGGTAACCAAAGGAAGCCATACTCTCGAAGTAAGACTGAGGAACAACAACATGTGCTTGGAGAAGCTCATCTTTGATCTGGGAGACCTCCGATATACCTATCTAGGTCCACCACAGAGCGATTACGTGAAGAAGGGCGAGCACCAAAATAGGAACTACATCCAGAAGGAAGATAGTCTTGAGATTGATCTTGGGCTTCGCAGTAGCTTCTAAGGCGCAAGTAATGGGAATATTTTGGATCCTAGAAGAACCCTAATTGTAATGCTTTTTTTTTATTTATTTATTTATTTATTTCACCTTCTATCTGCCTTAATTATGAGATTGCAATTTCAAGCTACCTTATGATTCTGAGCTCTACACTCGTCACAAATCCTCCCAGGCTGGCTTGCCGACGTCTCCTGCACTTCCCACTCCACCACAATACCAGAATGGGGGATCACCTCCTCGACAATCTTGCCGTGACGGTCCAGCCACTTCATCTCACCTGTCTCGAGCATCTTGCGGCCCCGCTCGCAGATGTGGTCCCCCAGCTGTCTCGTGAGGTAGTGCCACCCGTGGCCGGCATCTTGGACAAGGTTACCTTGGGCGTCTCGGTGTGTGAAGTCACGTCTGCCCCTGCAGCGGGCGTCTTTGCAGGCGCACTTGATTCTGACGCCTTTGACAGTACACATTTTGCGAAGTGTTGAGAGGTTATTAGCTTTTTTTTTTTTGGTTAGGGTCTGAGTAATGAGAGTATGGTTTCTTTGGAAAGTCAAGTGAATGCACGGTATGGAGAGTCCACTGTATATACCATTCGGGATTTCTTGTAGTTGTTTATATATACGTGATACGAGGAGGATGATTCACATTTGTCTTGCCTCACCGAGCATATCTGGTGTTGCAGTCGTTTCCATACCCGTGGTGAGGCATCCTCTCATGTAACGTGACCAAGAAGCGGTGTTGCAAAGGTCCGAACAGAAGCTATATACTAAACAGCGGTGCCGTACATTTGGAATTCATGCATGTTTCTCAATTCATATTCCTCCATATTCTTGGCAAATCTCGTGGTTTCTGACAATGTGTTTCTTAATCATTGGCTACATTTGGACAGATTCTTCCTCGACTGCGTTCATAACCATGCTTCCCTGCCAGTATCAAAGTCAAATATTCAATCTGGCGGTATGCTATAGTTGGAAATAAATTGAAAGGTGTTCTATCGTGTGTTGATGCGGTGTCTGGATTGATAGTCCCAAGACCTTATTGCCCTGCTCTCATTAGATCTTGAAGATCTGGCCATTCCACCAACAACAAAAAACATTACTGCCTCCCTGGACTTCAACAAGGTCAAAATAGTCTTTATGATTGAGAAATATTACAAAGGGGCAAAAAGAGAAGCTCGTGATGAATCTCCGATACGGGGAATCGAACCCCGGGCTGCTCGGCACTCGAAGATGAGAGCGAGCGATGTTAGCCACTACACCATATCGGATAAGCAAGCTTCCTATGCTGGTTGCTTGGCAGGGAGCGAGCCCAAGCAGTACATAATTCTCACGGCGAAAACTAAAGTAAACGATGCAATCGTATTCCTTTGCAAAATATATCTACCTAGGATTGTATTTCCTATTACTATAATATTTGGTTCACACTTGATCGATCATTGGTCATAGAGCTGGTTACGAGTCACCAGATTCAACTGCGATGCGGAGAGTACATCATAAGCACACAAGTAAACAAATTAACAACCAATGTAAATCAGCGTTTTGCTCAAGCCATGGCGATCAGATATTGGGCGAGTTACATGATGGATCAAACGTATCTCGCGTTGTATGACCCTACCAGCTACAACCGCTGTTGGCATTGAGCCGACTCAGTCTCAAGCCCATCATTTGGGAGTTTTATCTCATGCCCGCCTAAGTCTATGAGTCCAATTGCCTCTACCAGCAGGGGAATTAGCTCTCTCTATCAATTCTGAGAAGATATTGTAAATTCTTGGCTCAATCCAAAGCTCAGTCACATGCGTGATGTGGAGAATGTTCTTATATTTCTCAGCCTGAATTCTAGTCTTTAAGGAACGGCATCTTAGTCTCAACCAAAGGAAAAGACACCAGGCAGTATTATTCAGTCTGGCCCACTTTCTATCTTCAGTATCAATAAGGCGAGACCCCAGATCATGCTCTTTGGGTAGTTGGCATCATTACAGCTGTCAAGGTATACCGATCGCTTTTTCAGCAGGGGCATGTTACCCGTGATGAAAGAGCATACAGTTCACGATCACTAAGACTCTGAAGTGACTGGTTTCCGACAAGACATTCGTTTCAAGTACTTTGTAGATGCGCACATACGCTGGAAGGGCAACTTGAGGGTAGGATTTACGGCTGCAAATGTGAAACAGATGAGTGTGCAACAGATGTGTAACATCAACAAAATAGCTAACAATATTCGCCTTTTGCTTCTTCCGAGCCCATCAAAAGTAGAGGCCAGAGAGTCTCAATGGGGTTTCAGCAGTGCCTTCGTTAGCAAATACGCCTCATTGCAATACAGTTCATCTGACGAAGGCGCGGTCTCCCGCCTCTCGCGCATATTTCCTTGTTTAGCAATCCCAAACTCTAGGGGCGTGGGTTCTTGAAGATGTGGAACAAGTTTGTTGTTTGAGATTGATTGCTGTAGTAGAGGTCTGGTCAGTATGGTTTTTTCTCCCATAATGAATACTAACGTCAGTCTATCATCCGGAAGTTGCTCCTCTTGGTTGGATCAAACGAGCCAAATGAACTACTTCTGTGGTCACCCGCCGTCGTTTCACGTATGTTTGCAACACCGCAACACAAAAGTTGACGCTTGATGATGTGTCGCCCGAATGCAACAGAACCTCGATGTAGTGTTTCCCAAAGATTGTTTTTGCAGGGCGTATGCTTAGTTTGGTGTTCTGTCTCTCAGGATACCACGCTTCATTGGATGAAACAGCATTTCATCCTATCGAGATGGCGTCCGGAAGGGGCCGGCCGGGCCGGTGGTCCGCCACTTCGGAGCCGGATCCGATATGACGAATGATCAGCCCAAACGAAACGGTCAACATGGTCACACCGATACTCCAATGTGACAGACTGGTGATTACGTAGGTATTTTAAAGACAGTTAGGTATCTGCAAGCATAGGCTGTGAATTTGCGTATTCCTACCCTATACCATTTATGATCTTTGAGTTGAGGAGGTTAGATAGTTAAATTATACACTATATGTCAAATACATAGCGTTGTGAATGTGCGAGGGAAGTAATATGATTATATTACTAGATGAACCGAAAATATCCCAGTCTCTTTTATACATATATATCTTGTGAAGAATAAAAAACCCCAAGATAGTTTCCCATAACGCCCATTAATTCCGTCCCATTCCTGCATGTGTCTACGCATCAAGCGCCAAGCCATCATAACTATTTTCCGAAAACACCATCTCCACCACGCGCTCTCTTCTCTCCCCCTTTCACTCCACCTTCTTCTGGCATTTCTTGGCGCACTTGTCACACATTTCGTCCTGAAAGACCCTGAGATTCTCCCATAAAAGCTGTCTGCATATCGGTTGAACGAAGCTGTTCAACACCAACTCCGGGGGTCCGTTGGTAAACCACCAATCGCAGTAATTCCACGTAGGATTGCTGGAGTCCACCCGGCAGATATGTCCCTTTCCCTGACTCATTTTGCCGTGGTCCACGCATGTGGGCTTCGTGCAGGGGCAGACGTAATAGACTCGTTGGCGGGAGCACATGCTTTTTAAAAGAAAGATAGAGGGGAGGCCAGAGGAAGATAATTGGTATTTGTATCATGTATGTATGGCCGTATTATTATCGGGTAGGCTTTTTTTGTTTGAAACTGCTGCTTGCTTTCGGGGAACGTGACCGTGATTTGCAGAGCATCTTCGGTTGCTTTAATAGCGGAACTGCTGCAGAGATTTGAGGCTTGCAGATGCCCCTGATGTGGTATCCGTGGATCCATCCGTACTCGCTGGTTATTTGTTTGCGGGTATCGAGATGTGGATTCCCATGTTTAATGGAGAGAAGGCGGTCAAAGGCTTTGCCGCTTAGGACGGGATGTCATGGTGCCAATGTATGTGCATAAGAACCAATGTGCATTTCAAATGAATCAATGTTCGGCAGTGAATCACGTATTGCTGCATATGAGATATCCTTGAGAAGCAAAAGGTCCTAGAAGTCGTATCATTAAGCGGTGCATCGTCGCTCACCTGGATGTATTCCCGGCTTGGCATTCAACATGCATGGGTTTCTGCCAATTTCGTTTCTTTTTATCTTACTCATACAAGGACTGCCTTGAGCCTGAAAAAAAAGCATATAATTCATACGAGGAATAGGTCATTTTCATTGCCAAGTGTTGTGCAGTAATCTGTATCCCACCTTGTAAAGACGCACGAATCTACGTTCATTTGGATATGCATTTTCATTTACAGGATGCCTTGATAATGTTTTCATTTGCTCACTCGGTCACCATCATCCCGCCTATGATCTAAGCACATCCGACGTAGTGTAACGGTTATCATACAGCGCTTTCACCGCTGGGACCCGGGTTCGACTCCCGGCGCCGGAAATCACTTTCTTTTTTTGCTCCTTTTCCATTTTTGCTTCTTTATGAAAAGGAAATTGATGAACCGGGTTTGATTTAATCGAAAGAAGCTACGGAGTACTGAAAACATGCATTCCGAATTGTCCATTGCTGTGTGCCGTCATCGCCATTTTGGGGAAAAAGGACACTGTCTGTCTATTGTCAAACCGTAACTAAGAACAAGGACTCACATCTTTCATCGAGTAAAGAATTGCGAGGAGGAGATGGGATAAAAACGCTTTTCTGATAGAACTGTATGATTTTTCAATCTCGAGATACAACAATAAGATATATAGATCGCATCCATTCCAATGTTCGTGAATCATCTGGTTAGCTTGACGGCGACACTGAACGTGACCTCGGTCGCTTTATCGCTGATGACCTGCACGCAACTGGATGGGCAGTAACCAACATTGAAAAATCTAAGCATACTGGTTTTTGAACAAAACATAAAAAAAATAAGAAGCTAATAAATACAGCTCTGAGGGGTGAAACGATATGCTCTTCGCGTTACCTAGTTAACCGCATGTTCAATGATACCGAGGTAGAGACTCTGATCGTCCAACTGCGCACCTATTTCCGATACTCAAATCCCACTATCGCATGGCATATTTAGTACCCCTTGTCGTCGGCGAATTTGAGTTTTATTCCTTTATTGTTAGAATATGACTGCTGACTTATCATCCAATACAGAGATTCGCTTCGATCCAATCAGAGTCATTCATCATGTGACGATGGAGGGGACGCGCATGTCCTCTGAAGTAAGGCCACCTGGTTTTAGCCGGCCATGTTTGAAAACAATCCAAATTTAACGCTGTAATTTAGAATGGATAACATAAAACACGATTGGAGTCGAACAGTTTTCCGTTTACGTGGGCTTCCAAGCGAGACCGCCACACTTTATGAGGCAGCAAGTATTCTCAGTGAAGCTTTCGGCGATATTTCAGTCGATAACATTCACGTCTACTCGTTGGCAACCACCTTGAGCTATTGGGAGCCTCTGCGTTCAAAGGTAGCAACAGTTATGATTGATGGCTCACCTGATCTTCTACAGAAAGTACCTGGGAAGCAGGAATGGGAAGCTGCAGCCAAAGGATCTTCGATACGACTGATTCTGGACACTCACTTCATGGGCATGACCCCATTGAACGATGTGGATTCTTCATCTCATACAGCCGAGTATGTTGTCGCCATGTTTCAACTTGGGAGTATAGACCTGCGCTGAGGTTCATTTAAACAGTTGCATTGTGGTACCAGGGCTGGCTGGCCATCCATTTGGTTCCTGGCAGCCCAAAGGCAGCGACAAGACTTTTATGTGGCTACGAGACGAGCTACCAGTCAGCTGTGAGGACATTAGAGTTATCATATATGGCTACGACTCTAGGCTGAATGAAAGTAACTCTTTTCAACTAATTTCAGACATTGCGCGAGGGTTTATTGACCAACTCCGTACATACTGGTGGAGGATCCCGACATCCCGTCCTTTCATTTTCATGAGCCATAGTCTCGGGGGGCTTGTGGTGAAGGATGCCATGGTGCAGATTGCAAACAGCCCGGATAAGCTTGACCAAGGTCTCCTAGAGAGAATTCGTGGAGCAATATTCTTTGGTGTTCCTAATCAGGGAATGGAACAATCACATTTCCGACTTATTGTCCGAGGAGGCCCCAATGAATCCCTTATAGAGGACCTTGCGCGCAATTCGAACTATCTCCAGAACCTCGAACGCTCCTTTTCTGGAATCTCATTCATTGCAAGAATGAGATTCTTCTGGGCTTACGAGACTGAGATGACTCAAAGAACAATAGTGAGTAGCCAGCAACTCAGGTAAATCTGCACGGAAATCTAATGGAACCAAGAGACACCCAGATGGTAAACTGAGCAGAGATGGCACCCCAGCCATTCTAGTTACAGCTCACTCCGCAACACGTAATTGTATTGACAATGACACCGCCTCTACATTCCCAATTTGCATGAATCACTCCGAAATGGTCAAACTCGGAAGAGGTTCCGAATATTATGATGTAGTCGTATCCAAGCTGAAAACAATCTGCGAATCTCTTCACAGCCGGGTCAATCAGCCAAATGATCATCTGATATCGAATTCGAACGAATTTAAAGCACTCTCAACTAAGAAAAATCTCTTACAAGGTAATAAAGTGGTTGTTTCCTTGGTTCAGGGTGTAATTGCTGATATTTGACACAGAAGCCTTGGACTCGTTAAGAGCACCCGACCTGGGTGCCAGACAAGACCAAATTGAGGACAGACTTCAGAGTACCTTTGATTGGATTTTTGACTATGATCCTTATACAAACTGGCTTCAGTATGGAGAGGATATTTTCTGGATTAGTGGCAAGCCGGGATCGGGCAAATCTACTCTGATGAAGTTCATCTATAGAGATGGCAGAACTTGGCAGCTTCTTCATAATTGGACACGGGAGGCCGAGGAAATCAATGCGGCATTCTTCTTCCACTACCGCGGTACAGCCATGCAGAAGTCGTTTGAGGGACTTCTCAGGAGCTTGCTAGCTCAGATTCTCCAAGCGCAGCCAAGGCTGTGTCGAATTCTGGACATCGAAGATCTTGCATCTGAACCTGGACGGGCCCATATGGGAAAGAGCCAATTCTGGACCCTTGAAAGACTGGAAAATAGCCTGCGGGTTGTTTTGTCGCAAAGATCATTTGCTTTGGACTTGACGCTCTTCTTTGACGCAGTAGACGAGTTCGATGGTCATCCAAAATTCATCTTACGGTTCCTGGAGGAGCTCGTGCAGAAACGCGCCGGATCTCTGACCAGAGTCAAGGTTCTTTTCTCAAGCCGCCCCTGGGAGAGCTTCAAGGAGAAGTTTCAAAGTAGTTCAGGGCTTAAGATTCATGAAATGACCGAAAATGATATTCGGCTGTACTGTATGATGACTCTTTCGGAGGTTCATAGCACTCCGTTGCTCATCGGCGACCTAGTGTCAGAGATTGCTCAACGGTCCCAAGGAGTTTTTCTTTGGGTCAAGTTGGTCGTACAAGACCTGAATAGTTTTATTTTGTCCACTGACAGTATTGATCTTTCTGTCGTCCAAGAGAAATTACGGCTCATTCCGACGGAGTTGATCGACTACTATGGCCAAATTGTCGACCGCATCCCGGAGGCATTCCGTTGGGAGGCATTTGTTATACTAGAGACTCTTGTTAGAGCAACAATACTCGTTGAAGTCAAAGAGTTAGTCGGAATTATCGAATGTTCTCTCATTCGTACCTATCCAGAATGTTGCAGAAGACTGGCTAAACTTGGATCCAATCTACTGCCGCGAGGCAAGATGATCTGCGGCAGGTTCACTGGAGGCCTGGCTGAAGTCATCGACAACCAATACGTGCAGCTCATTCATCAGACTGTTCATGAGTTCGTAACGAGCCTTGGCTTTAAGGAGAGACTTTTGGGGCGGATAAGCAACACAGCCGAAAATGGATTCACTTTCCTGTCCAAATATAGGCTGTCACATTCAGGTATTGAAGCCATGCGAATTGATACCATAAAAGCGGTACACTTCTCCGAGGTGACGACAGGACATAGTCAAAAGGCTTTTTTGGATAGCATGGTATTAAAAACAGGACGGAGCCAGCTGTCGATACTCAAATTTGCCATCAAAAGCGCGCTACACATATATCTCCGCGACTCAGAGGAGCTAATAAGAGAAGCTAATCAGCCAATTCTTTCTTGTGTACTAAATGACTATTTGAATTTCCCAAGAGATCGTTTAAGCGAGATCAGCACCAGGACTGTGGAGATCTTACTCAATGCGGGCTATAGATTTGACATGGAGTTTCAAGCAACATCCACATTTATGACAAATGCTGCCATCGAGGATTGTAACTCACGGCCGGGACAAATCCTCAAAATGGTTTTCGAACACAAAGGGCCCCTGCCTGCCGCGACTTCACGGCCCTTGGAAGAAGAAACGAAACGGCTTGCCAATGACACTCTGCGCATTGTCTCACCAGATATAGCAGGATGGTTACTTGATCATTGGGCAGACGTGAATTTCCAAGACAGTTCAGGACAAACGCCGCTGGACTGGTTCCTGAGTGAAAGCTGCATAAGGGATCTGCAAACCAGGGTCAAAATGTGCTGCTTGCTTATTGAGCGAGGAGGTGTTGCACGAACGACCGACAAGAGAGCTTGGCAAAGAAGTCTTAACAGATTCAAGCAGTCAAGGTTGAACCTGGGGGTCATCGGGCGTCATTATAGAGAAAGATATTCATTACTGCAATATCTACGTGGTGTATTCTCCGCCGTTGCAGGGCGGTCATTAGAGTGCGACTCTTGATCAACAGGCAACCATCTGTTAGAGATGGGCCACAACATCCCTGTCTAGATAGATGGAACAAAAAAGCATATGACTGGCTTGTTGTGTCCTCACGCCAAAGCAATTCTGCACGCTTTGGCTGAACCTTGAGGAGTTCCGAATCGCACATCCAGCAATCATTGCGCAGGAGGGCTGAACTTTAAAAGACCTGATTATTATTCATGTGTGAGCGAATGACGGGTTTGGCGACACATTGATGCTGTGATTACGCAGGGCTTAGAAGCAACGTGAATGTGTATGCGATGAGATGAGAAGGTGCCAGAGAGTGATGGATGAGCAAGCATGTAAATCAGTGTGGTGCATGCTCCGGGGGTGTTGCCAAGCCTGCGACGTTGGATGACGAAGAAAGTATTATATGCATGAATGAGTCAATAGGTTACAATACAAGCGAGTGAGTCACATTTAATCTACGCAACATCCGACATAAAAGAGAGAGAGAGAGAGAAATCGCGTCAATATGCATGGCTGATTTCTATTCGACGGAATAGTTCTAATATCCGCGGATTAACAGTGACCTTTTCGTCTGATCGGGCCTGGACAGTGGTGGCGGAAGCGGGGAACCGAAACCGAGCGGCGGCCACTGCCGTTGAACTGTCCGGCCTGGTTTCACCAAACGACGACGTCAAGAAGGGGGGGAAGCTGGCCCAATCATTTGGAGGGTAAAGGAGCAAAAAGGGAATAAGCGAAACTACTAAATAACTATTATAGTCGCGAGCAGTCCTGTATTATAAACTACCTGTTTTTGTTCGTTCCTTTTCTGGCCATGGTCATCTCCAGCACAGTTTTTCCGACAGAGAGATTACTGGGCACCATTTCACTGTGTTGGGCCACTAAATTCTGCGGGAGGCCCAAGTTATGAAAAAAATTTTCATTGATGAGAGGGGATCATTGCGGAGGAAATGATGCACTTGAGCGTGCATCCTTGGGCGGACACGGATGAAATGAAGGCGAGAGTGATGGGTGGTGTGTTGTGTGTGATGCGCTGGCTGTGTATCAGGCATACTTTGCGTGTCTAGGTAAACACGCCTGTGTGCTCCGTACATTTGTTCAAACTGTCTCCCAAACAAGGTCCATCCATCCATCCATCCATCCATCCTTGACCTCTGTCAGTCAATCACTCCTCCTTCTGGCCCCTGCTTTTTGCCCCCATCTACTCCGTACAGGTATATATATATTGATGCCAACAGCCCCCAACAGCAGGCTCTCCAAATTCTTGTATGCTCGTCACTGGCCCTCATATCATCGAGTATCCACTTTATGCATTCCCCGCAAATAGGTCTCCCTCCTGGCTCTTGGTTTCCTATATACACATGCTCCCTCCGTACTTGCTCAAATACTACCCAGTTGTCCATTCAATCCTTCACCTTTTCCTAACCTCTCTTCCCAGTCTAAGCTCCTCTATTGCGACAAAACGAGGGGAGCCTTAGAGCGCTATAAGCGAGGTTCCGAACCCTCCATACTTTATTTTATTTTATTGTCAACTTTACCTTCCTAAACCTGCTCACTGTCCTTTCCTTCGCTTGCAGCCGTTGAAGTACCAAGTACCTGCTTGGACATCTTCCGTCTCTTTCTGCAATTTTTTCTCTTCTTCTCATTTCATCATCATCATCGTCTTGCTCATACCAACAACGCAAAAATCACAACAAAACAACCAAAAAAAAAACATCACCAAAAAAGAATTAAAAGAAAATTACTTTCGCTTGATTCACTATTGCTATATAACATCTTTTTTTTTCAATCCCTGTCTATCATCATCATCATCATCAACTAGCACCTTTTTAAACTTTATCCCATCGAAATTTCCACAATGTCTGACCGAGGCGATCGTGGCAGCGGCCGTGGCAGAGGCAGAGGTCGTGGACGTGGTGATGATCGCGGCGGTGGCTGGGGCGGTGGTCGAGGTCGAGGCGGTGGCAGTTCTGATAGAGGAGGCTATACTCCACGCGGCGGTTCGGATCGTGGTGGTTCTGAGAGAGGAGGTTATGCTCCACGAGGTGATCGTGGCGGCTTCCGTGGCGGCTTCGGCGGTCGAGGAGATGGTGATCGTGGCCGTGGCCGTGGTCGAGGTGGTGGCGGCTTCAGAGATGGCGATCGTGGCGGCGGTGGATTTAGAGGTCGCGGTGGTGGTGGCCGTGGAGGGGGAAGAGCAGAGTCTCCTGGAAAGTCCAGGGCTTTCAGGTATGTATCCTATATAACACATCTGGCCATGTCTAACCTCTATTTCACAGCATTCCGGGTGGAGTTCCCGCCCCTGATCCGGAAATCACCAGACTTGAGGACAAATTGGTGGCAACGTCCTCCCTCAGCACTCAAATGACCACTCTGAGTGTCAAGGGCAAGGGCAAGGGTAAAGGTGCCAAGGCCCAACCGGCCCAACCGGCCCTGCCTGCCCTTCTCTCTGATATCTTCCCCGCTCGGCCTGCCTTTGGATCCAACGGTAGGCAAATCGTCGTATGGGCAAACTACTTCCGGGTCAATGTCAATCCCGACCTCTTCTACAAGTACACCATGGATGTCAAGGAATTTATCGACCCTGAAAAGCTCGCAAAGAGAGGCTCCAAGCCCGGCCCCCCCAAGGAGGTTAGGGGCAAGAAGCTGCAGCTGGTCATAAAGGAGCTGCTCGCTTATCTTTGGTCTTTGGACAAGACTCTAATTGTGGCCACCGAGTTCAAGGATAAACTCATTACCCTGAAGAGACTCCCGCTTACTCAGAACCCAGTTCGCATTGAGTTTAAAGAAGACGAGGAGAGTGACAGGGTTTTCAGCTTCGATGTGACCATCAACGGCCCTAACGAAGCTAACGTTGACGACCTGAAGAAATACTTGACTTCCATGAACGATGATCCCCAAGGACCCGTCTTTCCTCGATATCCGGACATCATAGATGCCTTGAATGTCATCTTTGGCTACGGCCCCCGGTGGAGAATGGATCAAGTCTCCGCTGTGGGATCATCCCGCTTCTTCTCCTTTGGAGAAGATAAAGTTATAAAAGAACTGACACACAACTGGCGTACTGTGGCAGCCATGCGTGGCTACTTCCAGTCGGTCAGAATCGGAACCGGCAGGCTGCTCCTCAACACCAATGTTACCCATGGCGTTTTCAGACTCTCAGGGCCACTGAAGAAGATTTTCGACGACCTGGACATCAAGCCTGTTCAGACAAATGACAAGAGAGGATTGAGGATGCTGACGGCCTTTGCCAAGTTCTTACCCAAGGCTCGTGTCAGGGCCACATTTAAGCTTGCTAACGGCAAGGAGGTCAGGAGAGTCAAGGCCATTTACGCTCTTGCTGCTGCATCTCATCTCGCTCGTCGCGGTGGTCGCGGCGGTAGTGATAGCACCAACCCGGCCAAGTTTACTCCGGGCTGGGAGTATCCTGGGCCCAAGAATATCCAATTTTGGCTGAACGATGAGAGTGGCGGTGGAAAATACATCTCCATCTTTGAGTACTACAGACAGAGTAAGTGCTCCTAAGCCCTCCCCCCGCCCAAGGCTAGCAGAAACTAACAAGATTATAGAGTACGGTGCCAATCTTGGCGATTATCCGGTTCTGAACCTGGGTACTGCTGAAAAGCCCACCTACTTCCCTGTCGAATTCCTGGAACTTGAAGCAGGCCAATCTGTCAAAGCAAGTTTGACCATGGATGAAACAACGGCCATGTTGGAGTTTGCATGTCGATCGCCTTACTCCAATGCCCTCTCCATTAGCACAGAGAGTCGCAAAGTCCTTGGTCTTGACGATGAACTGCTTGGCGATTTTGGTATATCCGTTGACAAGAATCTTCTTACCGTTCAGGCACGTGTTCTCAACGCACCAATGGTCAGCTACATGAGTATGGACGGTAGACAGAAGCGTGACGTGGCCCCGCAGAATGGCGCTTGGAACATGAGGCAAGTCAGGGTCTTTAAGCCCGGCAAAATGATTGAGCGTTGGACATGGGTCAACCTCCTGCTCCGCGGCAACGAGGAGGCTGTGGATGGCGGTGTTGTCAATGAATTTGGCAGGTTTTTGAATCAAAGCATGGGCATTGCGATTGCCAGAAACCCCGTCCCGCCACCAGTCGAACAGATAACGCGCGATGATACAGGGACACTTGAACGCTTTTTCGATTGGCTCAAGAATAATGGAATCCAGCTTGTTGTGGTGATACTATCTGACAAGGATACCAGTGGACTCTATGCCAAAATCAAGACACTGGGAGACTGCACCTACGGTGTCCACACCAGCTGCGTGGTGGCAAAGCAATTCCGAAAGGCTCACCCAGCATACTTTGCCAATGTCGGTCTCAAGGTGAATCTCAAGGGCGGTGGTGTCAACCACAAGCTCAAGGACGAATTTGGTATTCTCAAGGAAGGCAAGACTATGATTGTTGGCTATGATGTCACACACCCAACCAACATGTCTGTTCAAAAAGCAACTGAGCCACCGAGCTTAGTTGGATTGGTGTCGAGTATTGACCGAGACCTTGGCCAATGGCCAGCAGTCGCATGGGAGCAGGCCTCTAGGCAGGAGATGCTCAATGAGACTCTTATGGATGTCTTCATATCCCGCCTCGAACTCTGGCAGAAACATAACAGCGCAACATTCCCTGAAAATATTATCATCTTCCGTGATGGTGTCTCAGAGGGTCAGTTCGCTCAGGTCATTGACAAGGAACTGGTTTCTATCCGTGAAGCTTGCCGCAGAAAATGTTCACCAAAATTCCAGCCCAAGATCACCATCCTGGTCTCAGTCAAGCGCCATCATACTCGGTTCTACCCCACCAGCACGGAAGAGATGTCCAACTCTGGCAACATTAAGAATGGTACCATTGTCGACCGCGGTGTTACCCAAGCCCGCTACTGGGACTTTTTCTTAGCCGCTCACGATGCTCTCCAGGGCACCACCAGGCCTGCTCACTACACTGTCATTCTTGATGAGATCTTCAGGACCAAGTATGGTGAGAAGGCGGCAAACGAGCTCGAAAGATTGACACACGAGCTGTGCTACACGTACGGACGAGCGACCAAGGCCGTCAGCATTTGCCCACCTGCGTACTATGCTGACATTGTCTGCGAGCGTGCACGCGCTCATCGGCCTGAATACTACGATGTCAGCGACACCGAAAGTGTCACTACTGCTGGAGGAGGAGCGCCCAACGTTACTCTGGGAAGGTCTGTGCATGAGGCATTGAGAGATTCGATGTATTACATTTAAGTTGGATTGTACAGTTGTTGGTTCAACAGCGATGGACATACTTGATTACACATTCGTTTTAAGCAGCGGTTTGGTCAGTTGCAAAACTATTATTGAACAGCGATGATGAAAAGCTCAGTCTGAACGCACGAAGCAGCAGGTGCTGGAAAGCGACTCGGACTTTCCGGACGATCAAAAAAACTATCGTGTTACGAGCTGGGGTTTCGGATACGGTTAGGACATAATATCTTTTGTACAGATTGCTATCAATCAAGTATCCAACACAGAATATCACACGCCGTCGTAACGTGAATGTATTATCTAACTCACTCCTTTATGCTTTTTAAACTCTATGCCGTTATATCTTGGCCTTATTCTTGCCGCTTCCGTTTCTTGGTGGAGGGGCTCCAATGCGTTGTCTAAACTCTTCACTTACCGTCACTTTCTCAACTGTAGGTTTCTTACTCCACTCCTCAAACTCTCTCTCCTCTTCCCACCACCTGTCCACTTCGCTCTTCGCCCACTCAGCCGCTGCCTTTGCGCAAAACCTGGGGTTTTCAAGGGGAACCAGGTGTCCCGCCTCGGGTTCCGTGACGGACTTGACGCGGCCTTCTTTGGCACCACCGCTGCCGCCTACGCCAACTCCCGTAATTTCCATCTTTTCTGCACACAGATCCGGGGCAGAGACCTCGGATTTGCCGCCGAAGATGTAGAGCACGCCAGGGCGGACGTTGGGGAGGCGGGTTAGTGTGCCGGGGCCCTCGGGGCGGTAGACGGGGTGTTTGGCGACAGTGAAATCGGGGTCGGTGAGCATATCCGGCATGTGTCTCCGGGAAATGAGCTTGGTGCCGGATTCGTCAAAGGCGGACCACAGGGGCCTCAGAAAGGTAAAGACTTCCTGGTGTTTTGTGGTGGTGAGTTTGACCTGCCCCTTCTCACCTTCGGGATCATCCCTTAGGCCAAACTGGACCCATCGCTCCAGCGCGCGGGGATCCCACAGCTTGTAAAACGGGTTCTTGCTGAAGGAGGTGAAGGCGACCTCGCGCGAGGGCCAGATGTCGCGGCGGTTGATGCTGTTGAGGGCGGGGTTCTCGAAGAGGGCGCGGAAGCGGGAAATGACAGGGTCGAGGAGGACCATACCGGAGAAGAGGCGCGGGTGGATGAGGGAGGCGTTTGTGAGGGCGTTTGCGCCGAAGGAATGGCCGATGGCGAGGATGGGGCGGGGCATGCGGAAGGTGTTGATGGCATGGATGATGTCGCGGGCGTAGTCAATCCAGCCGGCTATTTGGATGTTAGAGGAGCCATTCTATTGTTTTTTTTTGTGCACATGAATGAATGAATGAATGAATGAGGGAGACAAACGGTCGTTGCCGAGTCTGGCCTCGTTGAGGACGCCGCTCTGGCCTTGCCATGCGCAGTCTGCTATCCAAATGGCGCGAATGCCTACGCCGAGCTTTTCACACTCCTCATAGAGGTCCTCCCATAAAGGTTCATATAGTTCCTAGGTAAGTGTTAGTCTCTGCTTATGAAACAAATAAAATAAATAAATAAGAGGGTAATGATGAGAAGGGGGTATATGAACCTTGGGAAAGCCATTGGCGTGTGAGCCTATGATTGTAAGATCGCCCTTGCGGGGAGGATGACTAGGCTTTTTGGGGGTGTATTGCTTGATGTGTAAGAGGAGGGGTTCATCCTGCGATGTTGCGGTCGCTTGGGGGTATTCCCTGATGTGAGAGGCTTCGATTGTGTGTTCCACGACGTCGAAGACGGATGAGGTTGAGAGAGGCATCGTGATGACTCGCGCTGACTAAAGATATACAGTCTATCCAAAAAGAACAAAGCCAGTCTGATGTATTCCTAGCAAAGTATAGTGGTGTAAGCTACAAGCTTTAAACGGTAAAGGATTGTAAAAGAGAAAGAACAAAAAAAAAACAAAAAACAATGAAATGAGTGGGATTTGAGGCGAGCAAAAGGATTCAAAAGGGCGGTTTAAGTGACAGAGTGGATGATGGTGTGAGCCAGGATGAATGAATCCTTCCATGAACGAAACCGGTTCTTCGAGTCCCACTCCACTGTAGAAATAGCCTCGGCAAGGAGGTCTGGGGGCGGCGGGCTGGTTAACAATAGGGCTGCTAGTGGACGCTTATGAGGGACAATAGGGCCTGTTACGGAGTGCTCGGTTCCTGTTTAGTGGGTGATGGCCCTCTATTGCGGATCCGGTCGCCTGAAGCCCCCCTGGAGAAGTCAACTAATCCGGAGTACGGAGTAGAGTAGACGTCCAATGATGCGGGAATGGGTCCCATTCACCACCAGTTTGTCGGCCGAGTAATATCTACCAATCTAAAGTAATTCCAATGCCGTGATTCACTAAGAATCCGTTTCTTTTCTCATGCTTCCCCGTGGGGAAAGACTCTATACCTACATACCATAGGCGGGTATCCTATTGTTGGTACCGACGGGGGGGTCACCCGTGAATGGGCCGAGTATCTCTTCACTTGCGACTTACAGGGGGTTGACCAGGAGATGAAGTACCGTTTTCACTGCCGTGTGTCCCTACAAGTTGGCTGAGCTGGGTTCAAGCAACAACCCAACACACATGTTAAACAAGCCCTGAAATCACCCAGCATCCGCCCCCCATGATGCCTTCGCCAAACATCATCATCTTCACAGGCGCACCCCCCGCTTCTTCCATAGATACTCAGTCCTGCACCCTCCACCGCTTCGCCGACCCCTTTGATAGATTCCTGGGACTTGATCACCATGGTGGGGAGAAACCAGAGCCGTCCTCCTCGGTGCTGCCGCAGCCTACTGCTGCTGCTGCTACCCATGCGGTATGGCGCTCGCTGCCGTTGACGCGCCAGCCGCTTCACACGGGCTTCAGCCAGAACCACAATTTCCAAAGTGATTCCTTTCGGGGGAATTTGGAGTTTTTTACGACGGCGGATGTGACGACTCATATTGAATCGCAGGCGTCTGAAGGGGATGGTGGTGGTGGTGGTGATGCTGAGAATCTACTCACGCAGTTTTGCGAAGAGTCGCTTGCTGCGCATAATTCCACGCCCCTGAGCCAGGTCGATAGCTTTGAGCAGAGTCAGAGTGAAGAAATATCCTTCATGACAAATTCTACGACCGAACTTAACACCACGCTTGTGGCTGTTCCGCCACCCATTCCAGGCCGTTTATCAGACCTGGAAGACATACCCTCCGCCTCCCGCATCACCGCACTCAGCCCGCAAACTGTAACCCTTAATTTCATCGTCGCCGTCATCTCCATCGCCCAGCCCCGGACCGTCACCACCCGCTGGGGCTCCAAGTTCTCCCTCATCGAGGTTCTTGTCGGCGACGACACGCGCTCCGGCTTCGCCGTGACGTTTTGGCTCTCCACGGACCACGAGATGACCAGCTGCCAGGTCGCCAAGCTGAGGCGCCAGGATGTTGTCCTCATGGAGAATGTCGCCCTGCACGTCTTCAAGGGCAAGGTCTATGGCCAGAGCCTCAGGAGGGGGTTGACCAAGGTGAACCTCTTGTGGAGGAGGGACGGCGGGGGGTATTACTCCGCGAGGGACCTGACCAAGAGGGCGGCGGCAAGGCACCCGCACCAGGAGAAGGCGAGGTTGGTCAAGGATTGGGTGATTCACTTTGTTGGCCAGGATCCGGGCTCGATAAGGAAAAGGGATGATCGAAAGTCCTGGGATAAACCGCCGGATGATACGCAAGATTGAGCATATACCGTTCGTTATGGCTTGTTTCTTTCTTTTGGGTTTGATTTTTGGAAAGTCACCTGGAAAATGCAAAAGAGCTTTCTAAAGGCCATGTAAGTATCCATAATATTATTTACTAAAGCTTTATTATTAACATAACTTTTTTAGGATATTTCATGATATCCCATATTGTACAATTCATGCTTCATTAGTGGAGATGATACCCCCAAAACCCTCTCTACTATAAACGCCAGCCTATTCCAAGATATCTAAACATGGGCAGGAGCCATTTGCTTCTTTTGACCGTCGGGACCCTTCTTAACCGATTTGAACTCAAGACCCAAGGTGGCCAAGAACGCGCAACCGGCGCATGCTAAGGAGATATAGTAAGTGTTGCGCAGGCCGCTCATGTATGCCTCAAGGACGGCGTCGACGGCGTCGAGGCGGTCGATCCGGGCAAGGACGTTTTTAATCTCGGAAGCACCGCTGTTGATGAAGATTTGAGGATCGATACCAATGTTGTCAGACTTGAGCTTGTCAATGAGGCCGTTTTGGAAGACGGTCTGGGCAACGGCGACAAAGATGGCACCACCAAAAGCCTGGAAAAACTGCACACATGCTGTTCCGACGGGGACCCATTCCTGTGGGAGGACCGTCTGGATGACGAGCACTCCGATCTGGAAACCAGAACCGATACCAAGGCCGGTGAGGACCTGGTAGCCGAACCACTCCCGGAGAGGGGTGTGGACGCCAAACGTAGTGATCATGCCAGAACCGACGGTAAAGAGGATCATGCAGGGGATGATGACAAAGCTATAATACCCGATGGCGGAAATGAGGCCGCCGGAGACGATGGAGATGAAGACGGTTGAGAGGAGAAGCGGGAGGATCTTAATGCCGGCCTGGACGGCGCTGACACCCTGGATGGCCTGGAAGTAGAGTGCTTTGAAAGGTATTAGTAAATCTAGGATAGAAAGAGGGGAGACCGAAAACTTACAAAGGTAGTAAATGAGAGGGAAGAAACCAGCACCGAAGAACATGGCAAAGAGCATGGCACATAAGACATTGCGGTTCTTGAACAGTCGGGGAGGCAACGTCCCCTTATCTCCCTGCCAAAGCTGAACAGCAATGAAAATAATAGTCATCAACCCGAACCCAATAAAGAGCCCAATAATCTTGGAGTCGTTCCATGCATATTTGGCGCCTCCCCATTGCAGAGCCAGCAACAGCATGATGATGGCGGGGATGAAGATGGCAGTGCCGATGATGTCGAGCTGGCGTATGCGGGACATGAAGCTCTCGTTTAGCGTGTCGGCCGAATTGCGGTTGATGCTGAGGACGAAGAAGACAATGGCCATGGCGAGGCCGCCGATGGGGAGGTTGATGTAGAAGCACCAGCGCCAGCTGACGTTTTCCGTGAATGCGCCGCCGAGGAGAGGGCCGGCGACGGAGGCGATGCCCCACATGCCGCCGATGAGGCCAAAGGCCATGGGACGTCTATGAAGGGGCACTGAAAATATGTAAGCAGGCTGTTCAGATTGAAGACTAACGGCTTTTAAAGAATGGCATACTGGATAGAGAGAGGATGACGATGGATCCGGAGAACAAGCCAGCGGTACCAATCTATAAAACTTGTCAGATGATTTTCATTTCATCAGGGGGGGTCAAAATATATGAAGCCTTACTCCTGCAATGGCTCGGCCAATGATGAAAGCTGTCGACGTCGGAGCGAGGGCGCATATCAAGCTCCCAACCTCGAAGATAAAAATGGCGGCCAGATAGGCGTACTTTACGTTGAACAGCTTGTACACAGTTCCGTACATGGGCTGAAGGGCCGTTGTCGTGAGTAAATAGGCAGAGCCATACCAGCCCTACACAAGTCAGCCAAAAAGCTCAGCATGCGCATTTATCCTTTTTTTTTCCCTTTCCTTTCTCGTGTTAGACTTACGATATCCTTGACACTGTTGAAATGAGCAGTAATGGTACCCAACGCAGGAGCAATGATTGTCTGGTCCAGAGCAACCAGAAACACGGCCAGACACAGCGCCACAAGAATGACGAAGAGCTTCAAGCCGGAGGGATAGACTGTTGTGTCTTCTTCTTCCTCTTCCCCTTGTGGTGTCGACCCATCTCTGGGGGCAACCTCTGAGGCCTCTATCCCTTTCTCGTGCTTCTCCGTCACGTTGATCTCCTTTTCCGTGGTCGGGCTGAGGACGGCGGAGTCGGCTTCCGTCTTGTCTGAGGAGTGACGCCGCTCAGGCGTTGAGATAGCCATGGCTAGTTTCTCCCCCCTCCTTTGGATCTAAAACTATTTTTTTTTTGTTTCCAAATATCCAATGTCTTCGTCTGAGTGAACGAAGCGGATGGATAGAACAAGCGTTCGGTTATTCGGGTCCTTTTTTGGAGTTTTTTTTATAATAAACCCGGGTGGTTAACTAGGGAAAAGCCCCGCCAATCAGGAAACAAGATCAGGTTTCGCGGGCGAGAGAAAGAGAGAGAGTGTGTGTGTGTGTGTATGTGTGTGTGTGATGCTTTGGAGGTTGTGGCGATTTGTAGAAAAAGAGGATGTCACTTTGATTATACCCGAAACATTGACCTCAACAGCCATCAACTATAAAGAATATGGGATTGATGGAAAGAAGAAAAGAAAGATGAAGCAAACATGAAAAAGTATATATAAAAAAGAGGCTAATTAGGAGAATGTGCTAAACCAGCTGAACTTATACCTTTTGACATGGACATGAACCCGATGAATGCGAAAGGGCAAAACTTGGTTCCCCTACCTCTTTGCGCACGCCCACATGCCGTAGATGGATGGATTGATCGATAGACCTATTGGATTCAACGAGCCTGCACTAACGAAAAATAGAAATAAAAAAAAATAAAGGCTTAACTATACATCTCCCCCAATCATGTCCATACCCAATAAGCCATTACCCGGCATCGTTCGGGAGAACAACGTCTCCGAAGTACGTGTTTTTAGCTGGGTTGCTGTACCCCGTAGTTCAGCTTCATCATGGCAGATGAAATGAACAAAAAAAAAAAGGAACAAAGCGGTCTGCTGAAAAATGACACTGTCACTCCATCTGTGATTCATCAGGTGGGAAATATCCAACAGTCACAGATTCCCACCCGGGTTCAGCCCAGGGTAAGACGACGCGGACAAAGCAGCAATACCGATGTCCGAAGCACCACCATGGCGTTTGCTTCTTCGAGAGTCACCGCTAAAAAAAAAAAAAAAAAAACACACAAAGAGTGGGTCCGCCCTTGTACTATATGTAGTGTCGTGCAGCAAACGTGCAAAAGAGCCGCCCCGAAAGCTTGGTTCTTTGGAGGAGGAGGGGGGAGCGTGTCTCGGCCGGCAAACACGTGCGTGCGTGTGTGTGAGGAGAATAAGATGGACAACGGGTCCAGTAGAGGATATCTGGGGATGGTGGTGACGATGACGATGATGATGATGATGTACATTAACTCTAAAACTAAGTGATGACAAACAACAAGTACATCAACGTCTCTGTCATCTTAACGTCTGATGATAAAGCTCCCTGATAAAACACAACCTCGCCATCGAGGAAAGAGCACAGCACTGCATCTCCCCCCCCAAAAAAAAACAATATATTGACCCTTCTAAAATTCTCCATGCAGCTAAGCTACATACTATCTACTACTGCTCTGTATGGATTACACAACATCAAAAAAAAAACGGTTCAAGGCTAACCAAGCGCCACAAACGCTTCTCTACTTGCTTTACGAACCCCACGCCCCCCAAGAACCACACATACATACTTGTAGCTGTAGAGTCACAGGCTGTTACAGGCTCTCTCGCTACAGGCTCCTGCTACGGAGAGAGGTCGGATCCCCTTAACTTCTACCCTCATCTCCAAAGCTGAAACCAGTTTACCCCCTCCAGCTGATCCAATCAGTGGATCCTCAAGGACGATACCTCGCACTTTCGGGCAATGCCGAGCGGACTTCGGTACACGACACCCTCGAAAGAACAACTACTTGTAGAAACATCACGTACAGAACAAGGGAAAACAGTTTGAGTAACTGCTTTTTTTTTTCTCTCCTTTTCTTTTTTTTTCCCTTTTACTCTTTCATCTCTCCATTCCAACAAGGCTGCTACACAGCTTGTCTGGTATCATAGTAGCGGGCTGGTTAACTCGGATAAAACGTTCAGCATCTAGGGCTGAAGGGGAAGGGGGGAATGAGATCATCAACGTCAAACTCGCACAGGAAGGAAAACCCCCGCCCATCATGCAAAGAAGCGACGACATTAGCTCAGCAAATAAATCAGTATCAGCTAAGCAATCAATTCACATACGACAAAAGAAACGAGAACGCAAGCAAGAGAGGGGGGGAGGGCAACTGTCGGTAAACCATTCATCAATACCCCCAGACACACACATACAAAGACCAACAGCGTATAATGCACATCACCTAGCTGAACACACGTACCCGCACTTCCTTCACCGCGCAACCTCCAACCGTCGCATAGCGTTTAAATCTCCGTCCATCATGTGGCCACCTTTGACTCATCATTCGTTTGCCAACGAAAAAAATAAAAAATTATAGTCCCTAAAGCACCAGAAAGGGTACCGAGTACAGAAGTATAGACGCCCCGAATCTATTACACATCATCGTGGATCACGTCCTGTAAATAACCATGAGCCCCCAGCTCACCATATCTGGTAATAATGAACATGCACATGTGACATGCCCCTCTACTCCGATTCCTCCTCATTGCTTCCGCTACCACTGCTGCTACCACTGTGGCTACCCTCCTTCTCACTCGTGTCCGTATTGGAGGGCACCCACACCAGCAACCCATCCTTATCAATCTTCATCCCCTCGGTCGGGATGATTCTCAACACCTTCTGGAAGTACTTGTCCCTCACTACCAACCCTGGCCGTATGTACACCCCACGCACAAGCGGGAGCAGCCGGTATGTCCTTGTCCGCCGTGACATGGGCAGCAAATTCATTGTTGTTTGCTTGGCCCCAGAAAATGCAAATGTGTCACTTGGCTCCATCGTCAATCCAAACGTCAAGAAATGACTTGACGGGTTCTCAATCGTGAGGTCCAGCTGCACGAGCCCTGAGCCCTCCAGAGGACTGTGTAGAACCGATGCCACCACCCTGGGTTCCGACCCCAGAACTACGTACTGCCCAACAGACATGGTCGTGATGTTGATGCCACCTTCTTCGGCTTGCCCTCGTCTCCTCCAGCGAATAACAAACGCAAGATCAATAGAGACCGGGTGCCTATCATCCAGGCTAAATTTCTGAACCACCAAATCAAACTGCGCTTCCTGCATCGTCTTCGGAGAGACTACAAGACCGTCCTCCGCTATCTCCGGCCTTGTCACAACGCTACACCGCGCATTATTACCACCTGGTGTAATCGTCATGTCCATGCCGAGCACATCAAGGTCCTCGCCAGCAAATGATGCGTAATGGCAAGCCAGACACCATTGTTGTGCAAGCCCTGTTGCTGCCTTGTTGATACCATTGGCCGCATCTAAGCCCTCTGAATCAAATAGGCTCGGCCAGGGGTCCAAGTGAAGTCGAGGCAACAGATCATAGTTGGCCTCAAACGCATTGACAATATTAAGGTCAATGGGCAGTAGCTGTACAATCGGTGTTGCGGCGTCCGACTCTAAATGATACAGCGCTCGAACTTGCACTTCGTATGCCGTAGGAGCTGGCGCTGGGTCGATACGAACAACAAGGTCCTGTGATGATGAGCTGCTCATGACACCAAGCGCAAGCCCCGAGATTCGTGATTCCTCCTCCCCAGCCTCTGCGTTTTTCTTTTGGTCGCCAATCTCGACTTGAAATGGCGGGATTGATTTTGCGATGATGATGACATCCAGCTTGACATTGGCAGAACCATCCTCTTCATTGACCAGCTTGATTCGCAACTCAATCGGTTCATTAGCGTAGTGTTGTCTCAGAGGCTGATCCAACCTCAGTTTCATCTTCGGTGGTCGTGGTAAGATATGGAGAGCATGGCCATCAGGCCTGGGCAGGCGCGGTTTCGCTAACCCCTGGATGAACCACCCTGTAATGCTGTCCGTCACTCGGAACTTGAGGCTATAGTTCAAGTCGAATGTTTCACTCTTATAGGATAGCAACACTGACGATGCATGTGCATCCCCCGATTCTCGCAAAGGAATGTTCAGTTCAAACACACGTCTCTGCCCGGGTTTTAGTGTCAGATCGCCTTTACCCCTGACTTGTATTGTTTTCTCATCCTCGTCATCTTCCCCTTTCTCGTCTTCCTCAAAATCTTCTGTTAATAAAACAGTAGATACGGTTGTTACATCGTTAGATGAGCTTGCCTCCGTATTCTCCGAATCGTGCTCAATCAGAATAGGTTTCAGACTACCGGAGAATCGGACCTCGATCGATGATAGAACCACAGGAGCAGCGCTTTTTATTGCATCAGACTTTAGAGAAAGCTGAGCCAGACATGTTTCGCCAGCCCTGCCCTCTTTACCCCGGAACACGAATGTGGCCGACACAAAGGACGGGACATTGTCGTCCGATATGCTTACCGATGGCTTGGTCTCTGATTTGACACCCTCCAGTGACTTTTCCAAATCATAATGCCATTTCGGCCGTAGAGTATATCCTATTAAAAGTTAGGAAATTCTTTTCGCAAGCTGTTCTGTTCAGTTAACTTACTCCTATCCATCAACTCCCAATCAATGGCAACCACCAGATCTCCACGTCCAGAACTCGAAGCTGCTCGCCTCATCAACCACAAAACATCTTCGGAAATATCCAGCCACCACTCAGCCCGGAAGGATGAATCCTCCCATATCGGTCTTAGCATGGCCACTACTTCACTCCAAGACTCCTGTGCGGCCATCTCCTTGGCACAGTCGAGAGCAATCTCCGCGGCTATTCGGTGCTGTTTCCGAGCTTGAAACTGCGTTCTCGCGTTGATGAGACAGTCAACGATCAGTTGAGAATGGTTGATCCCCCCTCCCCGCAGAGGATACTCTCTATGGGGTGGCGGGCACAGGTATGTATCGTACATGTATGCTTTGCTAGCAACTTGCGAAGCAGGCGAAGCATCTGGAGCTCCTCTGTCTTCCTCCGGCATTCTACGTGCAAATTCTCGTCGTTTTGCAAGGTGCCCCGCCGCTATCCGATACCAATAGCCTGTGTGATGCAATAATTCCCATGGTTTCAGCCGTTCGCCCAATACTGCCTTTTCGGGCGGGAGATAGATGGCAGTCGTCGAAGGAGCCAGACCAGGGATTTCAACTCTTTCGATAAGATTGGCCATCACCAAAGCCCAACGAGCCTCCCAGGCTTGCCATCCATAATTCTTCGTGCCTCGTCCCTGATTCTCCACGATGTAGGTAACGCGCTCCCGGTGGGCCTGCCATCGCCTTACCGCCATACTCGTCTGTCCCATCCAAAGATGCAACCGTAGACAGCGTATAGAAATGATATCCGCCAGTAGCCGTGCCTCGTTCCAGCGAGGACTCCAGCTAGGAAGAAGCTCAAACACATCCTGACTCAATAGTATGTCGTACGCCTGCTCAAAGGAACGAATCGCCGCATCAACCTCGTGGCGGAATTCGGCGAACACAGCAGACTTGAAATCATATCGAAAATTCCAGTCTGGAATGGAGAGAGTTTGTGATGTTCCAGAAGTAGGTGGAATCGTAGGTTGCGGCGCGATGCCTCGGGATCGCTTCTTCCTAGAGTGCCTCCCAAGATCTCTATAATATTCCAGAGCCGTAGTGTATAGTGTTGAGAGAATGCTATCGACCGCACGCTTGAAGTCTGTCGGTGTCTCCTGAGGTGGAATGTAGAAAATGGATTTTGGATCTAGGCCTGTTCCTTTTCGAATGTTTTCCAACCTCTCCGCAATATTATCAGCAAGAGATGCTGAACTACTATCCTCGTCACCCAGTATGACTATGGCGAGCCGTGTCTTGTATCCAGATCTTGCTAGTCCACTCTTGATGCTATGAATATCCGTCTTCAATCTGTTATCGTGCAAAGTTGTCGTCGTAGGGTCGCTCGTAAGAGTGTAGAAGCAGGTTATCACGCTGGGTATCAATTCTTGGTGTTTCTTAATCCATCGCGCATCAATTAAGCCGTCGGGATATAGGCCGGATGCGGGGCTGAGGGGTGAGAAAGGGGAGTGTAAAATCGGGGCCGAAGTCAGCGGTTCGAACGACTCTGGCAGTGGAGCACGGCGGGATGGGAGGAGAATAGACTGCGCCTAGTTAGGACCAGACATCTCAACATGCGCTTCGCAATCGGACTCATACCCTGCCAGTTGTTTTGATTCGTAGCCGGTACTGCTCCTCCCTGGAAATCGTAGTCCATGACAAACCCTTGGCATCGACCTCTTCAAAATACGCTTCCAAGAAATTGGCTTCCCTGCTTTCCAAGCAAGGCAACTCTGATCGAATCAATACCCCTTGCTCTCTCAACTCCGCAGGCAATGTCGGTTCTGACTGGGAATTGATTCCCGACACAAAGATCAGCGGCACATTATGATCTAGGCTTCCCAAAGGGTAGCCATCCATGATGATTATTTCGACGACGAGGCGACATAGGCTACTATTCCGGTTCAGAAGCTGGCATGCGATGCGCTGGGAGTGTTGCTGGAGCTATAAGGAGAGCGATCTCTGGATCAGCATAACTGCCCCTCGTTGCCAAGTTAGCCCACCAACCTTGGAGTGAGCTATCCAACATGCTCCCCCTGGAGGAAATAAAAGGCTGTGTATCCTCTACTCTCTCCTAAAAAAAAAATCAAGGCCGAAGTCGCATGAGAATCATAAGCTCGTAAAGATCATCATGGGGACAACGCGACAATAATCATTGAAGATGTCAAAGGTGGGATGTCATGTCGCTTAGTTGGCGGGACACTGAAGCTGCAACTGGTAGCGCTGCGGGAACTAATTGCGGAACCGGAACAACGCCCGCTGCCGACGACATGCCTCTCGAAATTTCGACTTGAACCGTCAATTATCGATGCGACATATGCGAGCCTGAACGACAACGACGAAGCCCCCGTGGTCTCTCCTTTAAATCGACAAACCGAGCTGCTCTACGGTAGTCCTTCTCCTTCATATCGAACCTCTGCAAAATCTCAATCGCCACCCCCCACCCATCATGAGACCCACACAAGCTCTCTCCGTCGGCAGATATCGCCATATCAAAATCACAACCAAGGATGTCGGTCGCGGCTTCTACAAGGGTAACCGAACGGGGTCAATGGGTCGTCATACAAAGTACGGTGGCTATTTGATTGAGTGGAACAAGGTCCGAACATATGTCGTGCCCAATCTTCAGGACTTCAAGGTACAGACGGAGACCAGATCAAACTGTTACAGTGCGGATCGGCTAACAAGCGATACAGCTTAAACCGTTTGTGAGCAAACAAGTCCGAGCGGAGCCCGGTGATTACAAGGGCTTGGAAAGAGGTCCTCAAGATCCTTATTTCTACGTGGAGCAGTGGAAGAGATACAACGGCGTTGATTAAAAGACGGGAAGCTGTTGGAAAGTGGGATACAATCAGCATATCAGAATATGACACTGCAAACAACCAAAAATGAGAAAAAAATGAGAGAAAACGGATAGAAGATACGGCAATTCGGGTCAAGGGTCCCTCAACTGCAGATGTATATAACCCTTAGCAATGTACTACCACCATGTATGAGGAACGATGCTTGAAGTCACATACAGTGATCACAGCCATCAATTATGAAATAAACTGACAAAGTAAAAATTAGATTAATGAGTGTGCCCACTGCTATGCACGGGATATCATTGCGCAACTACTCCCACCTTAATTGGCAGAAACCACGGCATGTCCGTTTTCTCCATCCACTCTACTCACCTGAGGCAGCTCCTCCTTGGCCGTAAAAAAAGTCTTCATCGGAGGTCGCTGCGTATCAGAGCCCACCTGTGTAGTTTCCCCTTCATCATCTGGTGATTGAGCCGTTAGTTCTGGTCCAAACCCTGAAGCACTAGGAGGCCGAGAACCAGCCGCTGGAGTTGTATCCGAGTATAATGTGACCATACTAGCTGTAGCTGCTTCGTTTCTTAAAGTAAATGGAAGCGCTATGCCATCAAGGAAGGGTCGCTTTCCAGCTACACCAGTTTCGGGCGAATACTCTGGACTCAGCAAACTCGCATGTGATGCTTCTTTCCCCCGACGCATCGCCAAAAGTTGTGCGACAGGCGTGCTCTCATCAGCATCGTGACCAGTCTGGTTCTCATCGTGAACCATCTTACTCCGACTCATTGGACGAGCAGGGCTCTGATTCTCAATCTCCGACTGTCGCCTAGCTCCACTACCTTCAGTAGCAGTGACTGCTTGAACTTCAGGATCGTGAGTGGCTTTCTGCTCACGAACCACTGTCATTTCGTCATGTTTGGATCCCCAAAGCGACCATAATGCAAGCCCTATGCTCTTCTTCTTCTTTGCCTCAGATAACTCAGTGTCTACTGGTATACGACCGGCCAGTGCACTCGGCGGTGGGCGCTCATCAGGTCCAAAATTCCGGAATCCAGTCACCATCTCCTTTATTATCCTTTTATGCACCTTGGCCTTTGCAGATGAATATTTGTTATCATACTGCTTTTTCGTATCCAACCATTTCCTCACAGGACCCTCTTTGATGACGCCGATCTCATGAGGCTGCATGCAACATCCTGGAAGGTCTTCCTCAAGTGGCAGGGGCAAAACCACACCGTTTTTTGTAACCCTTTGTCGAATCATATGGTTCTTAAAGGGGGGGAGTGGATCGCCTGCTTTTCCTACCTCGGTGGGGGGGATTTCGAGCTGCGGTACGTTGTCTGTCTGTTCCTCCTTTTTGGCTTCCGTATCCGATCCGGAAGATGTAATGACGGATATCGCATCGTCGTCCATAATCTCAATGCCTCGTTTCTGGGCACGTGCTAGGACCCATGCACCAAATTGAGCGATAGATCTGTACATGTACTTGGCGGGACGAGTGAAACTAAGTGTCGGGGTAACGTGGCACAAGTCATCCCATACTTGAAGCTGTACGTCCGTTGGCTTGTATTTTGCAAGAAGTGTTTTCCCATGGTCCGTCAGGACCTCCGCTGCAGGCGCGTATTTTGCCGGGTTCGCACACTTGTGGGCTAAATAGATCTGCTCATCACGAAGAAACTCCCCGCCCCCTACCATGATGAGCAGCGGTGGCAGTCCACCGAGTGTTGGTTGCATAACTGGGCTCACAAGAGGGTGTGAAAGAAGTGCATTTGTGGTATACATCTTGTTCGATTAGTACGCGCCTCCTTGTACGGTCCCTTCAACTCACCTGAATCTGATCTTTCATAGTAATCAGCTCGCCATCGATGGTCACGGTGAGAAACTTTTCAGTGTCCGATTGAATGCCGCCGCTAGCAACTTGGACACCAGGTTCGTCCGCAACTTTGGGAGCAACGGGTCCCTGTTGAGTTTTCTTCAATTCTGCCGCTGGAGGTGCCTTCTTCGAGCCACCCCTTTTTCGCTTTTCTACTTCAGCATCAAGCATGGTTAAATCATCGTCATTTGGTGGTGGCCAAGCACGCGACGGCTTATGGTGAAACCCTGACTGCGGAATGTAGTCCAAAGGTGCTTGGCCAGAAACACTAGGAAATGAGTGTGTCAAATCTACCCAAGGACTGATGAGGATGCCTCCGGAAGGCAAGGGGATTCCTTGGTCTCTGAGCAGACACATCAAACTCAACACCATCCCGCCTCCAGCAGAGTCGCCGGCGAGGATAATGGTGCTCGGATCTTGAACAGTCAAAAGATATAGATATGCCGCCAAGCAGTCTTGAAGACCACACGGGAATGGAAACTGAGGCGACAATCGATACCGTGGTGCAAAAACTCGAGCTTTCAGCTTGCGAGCATGGCGCTGCATCTGATATCGATGCTCGTCAACACTGCCAAAGTAATAAGCCCCTCCGTGAACGTACAACATTACACGGTGTATTGGTTCGCCAGATTTCTTCCGCTCATGGGCATCCGACCGCATCTCAATCCATTCAGCTTCCAGAGAGGATTTTGGCCCTCTCCATTGCCACCACTGCCGCCCGCCAACCTTGCGAATGCCATCTTCGCCCAATTCTCCCTGAATTAGATCTGCGGCGCGTTTCAGATGCTCTTCCGAAATCTTTACATCATCCACCTTGACCCATTGGGGATGCGGAACCCACTGCGCCGTGAATGCCTGAAGCTCCTCGACAGTGTGGTGCGATGCATACTCCAAGAACGACCTGATAAGATGAAGACCCTCATCGTATGAAAGGTGTACCGTTGGATGTTCTTTCAAGGTCTTCTTATTCAGATACTGCAATCGCGTAAAGCTCCGTCAGCATTCAGTCATTCAGCAGAAACCCCCTTATTAGACTCAAGCAAACGTCATGGCTGCGATCCCCACGGTGCTCCTCAAGTGCCTTACATACATGGGAAAACAAGGTGGAGACCACCGTTGGCGTCACGGCCAATGAGACCGAAGTTGTATTGAGTCTGTTCATAATAATTCTGCTTCTTGCAACAGAACCCACGGGTTTGCTCTCAGATCATAACTACAAGTATGAATCCAAAGTTGAAATACAAAAGGCAATCAGCCGTGTCAAGGGCAAATGGGAATTGGGATCAAAGGGGCTATATGATGTCATATGGACGCCCAAATATTGAAAGTACGTACTCTGTACTTCTCGATCCGGGTGCTGTAATTTAGGGGGGAACGGGAGCACTGAATTCATTCCCCGGATAAGTGGGTCCGTGCCACATATACCCTTGTCGTTCCCTCGCATGAAGGATCAACACCAAAAATTTTGTGCAGATGTGCTTTTGGCCCCTCCAACCCCACCATTAACAAAATACATTCAAGAAAAAAAAACATCATGGCGTCTTCTACAGAAGTGGCACAGCTGCCACCGGCAGGTATGCGTTTATTCTGCATCTGCTCTCAAGACAAAAAAAAAATAGGACTAACATAGTGACCCCAGCCACCCGGCAATCCGAGTTCGAGCAAGCCGTGGCATACGCCCTCCACCTCTGGCCTTCATTAACCCTCGCCGTCCAGAACAACTGGGGAGGTCCCGACTCGGCAGACAAGCGAGATTGGTTCGCCGGTGCTGTTGTCGAGTTATTCCCCGAATTTACAGATGCACAGCCTGAACAGGCCGCCAAGAAGTCAACAGTCGAGGAACCAGACATGGAAGATGTAGAGACCGTACTGTTGCAAGTCATGATTGACGAATTTGAGGTCAACGTGGACGATGACTCTGGCCTGGAAATCGCAAGGAATATTGTCAAAGCCAGAGCGGAATGCGCCATTGGTCAATTCGACGAGGTTAATAAGCTGAGGGAGCGGTTCAACAACCTAAAGGGGAAAAAGGTAGATCAGCTATTCAAACAGGCAGAGGACCAAGACCAAGACACTGATTGGGAATCGGGTGATTCCGAGGATGATGAGGATGAGAATGGTGGCGATGTAAACATGGATGAGGCGCCCCCATTGGTGCCAGTTTCTAGGGAGAAGCCCGCACCAGAGGTCGACGAGGACGGCTTCACAAAGGTTACCAGAAAGAAGAGGTAGACGGCATTTTGAAAAGAAATACCGGGGAGACATCGCGGGTCGAGGAGATCCCCAAATTAATACCCAAGGCATTGATAGATAGATACAGAACCCAGTGAATAGTTTCATCCCTGCCAAACCAGTTACAGCAAGCCAAACGCCAAACTGCCCAAATACCAAGTAAACCCTGTGTACAGACGCCTCTGGTTATGGAATCACTATTCCCAGTCCTCGTCACTCTCGTCATCTTCCTCGCTTTCCTCTTCTTCGCTCTCTTCCTCTTCGCTTTCTTCTTCGTCACTATCTTCTTCGTCAGTCTCTTCTTCCTTCTTCGTCTTCTCCTTCAGCTTCTCCTTAGGTTTCTCCTTAGGCTTCTCCTTCTCCTTGTCCTTTGGACTGGTCGTAGCCTGAGTGGTAACACCTGATGTTGCCCCTACAACATCATAGCTGGCCTCGCTGTCGGCCTGTGAATTCTCATCATTTGATTTTCTCGGTTCGGCTGACTTCAAGAGGCCCTTGGCGGGAGGTTGAATAGTAGTCGAGGACTCCACAGATGCAGGCTTCTTGCCAGCGGTCTTATCAGTTTCCTCCTCGTCAGAATCGGAATCATCGCCCCATCCAACTTCATCTTCAGTAGAGGCGGCTACAATGGTATTAGCACAAAGCAGATCCAATTAACCAGGTTCAAAACCTTACCTTTGAGAAGGTCTCGTCTTCGGGATTCGGCTGTCTCAATGCCGTGGCGAAGGTAATAGTATCGCTTCCAAAAGTCGGCGTAAGGGATCTGGTCAGGGACAAGTTTCTCCATAGTGGTTCGCAGTTCGGGGTATTTGTTTAAATCGTTGGCAATGTCATCCGTCTTCTTCTCGACATCAAAGTCCTTTGCAAATTGCTCATACTCTTCGCCCTCTGGATCCTTAGCGAAGCCCTCTGTCGATGTATGGATGACGTGCAGCTGCGCCTCGAATCTAGAGGCATGGATCACTCGCTTTCCTTCCGCATCCTTACTTTCAAACAAAACGGTGCTATCCTGAGTCGACTCATCAGGGGGGGCGATGCTGATGGCGTCTCGAAGAAAGTTACGGACATTGCCTCCGAATCGCAAAAGAGCTTCATCAGCAGCATCTTCGGCTCGCTGGAGATCCTTTAGCCGCTTGGCAGCCTCGGATCTGAGTCTGGACAGGACGTTTTCAGATTCTTCTTGTTGAGCATCCACAGACGACGGGTCGCCCCTGGACCTGGTTGGAGTGGTTTGATTATCCTCGCCATCGTTGGAAGCCTCTGCTTTGGAGCCCTCTGGTATTATCGTCGTGAGCGAAAGGGACCTTGTTCTATTTATGAGCGTTGATCTAAGATCAGAAAAGCCCTTTGTTGCATCTTCGCTGACTTCGGCAAGCTCTTTCGAAGCTTGGTTGTAGACCGACTCGCCCTACACTAGTAAGTATTGGAAATAGTGGTGATTTGAAGCAAGAGGCAAGTATATACCTGCTTGACAACACTGCCAAAGAATCCACCAATCTTGGCGCCCCATGGACTTGATGCAAATGCCTTGTAAGCTTCCTGAACATCTTCAGTGAGCGAAGCCTGTGGCTGGTCCTGTTTGGGGGCATCTCCCGATTCCTCGGGCTTGAGATAAGCCTCCTCTTGGATGTGGTCGTAAGCAAAATCCATTGTGCTGGGGTCTTGCTTTTCACTTCAACGTATAGAAATGCTCCCTGCGCCAAGTAAGTGCCGCAAGGAGCTCCAATGCATGTAGGTCAGGAGATCGATCTGGATGGAGCGCCTCTGTGTGGAACGAAGGGTGGTGGACGTCCTGCAGTAATGGAGGGGAGAGCGGGGCCTGCCGGGTGCAAGCCATCACGTGCCCATCCCCAAAATAGACGTACCCCAATCTTAGCGGTTGATCATTTTACTTACCCGATAGAGATCCTTCAAGGAAGAATAGAATCTCTCAAAATGGGCATGAAATGCAAATGCACGCTCACCAAATGCCAAAATGACGGGATTGATTTTTTTTGGAAACAAAAAATTAATAGCGAAAGGTCTTTCCGAATTCTTGATATGAAGACACTTTTAAGGATACTGTAAAAACCCTCTGGGCTATTGGCTAATCTTGTCGCTGTCATGTCTCAATCCGACAATAAATGATACCCTACAAGACTGTTTTATCACTCCAAAAAAATCACCGCCCTCCCATAGTAACCGAGCTACCAAAGAAGCTCTGCAAGAGCCGCAAGCTGAATCAACCCACGTGATGAATTATGCGATTGAGAAAGGACACTACGAGCGTGCTTCCCGTTTTCACCAAGAACTGAGTTGATCAGTCTCGAAGCTATATCAGCGATCTTTTCAATTGTAAGAATCAGCCGCCGAACTGTTGAAGAATCGTGATTCAAACAAGCTTACCTTTGTCTGTTTATGAATGTCTCCCGACATATAACATTCCAATCGAACCATGCGAATTCTGGAGAGGTCGCCCTTGCTAGCCTCATGCAATTGGGCAAGTACATTGAGCACACAACTCAATGCTGATAACCCATGACCCTCGGTAGTATGATCAATAACTCCCTCATTGAAAAGCATATCCTTGAGTCCGCTTGTAAGCTTAGAATCGCTCATCAGCGGCCGTTGCAGCGACGTTTCAATCAGGCCGTGACGAGTGACGCTGAACGGTATGTAGTCGCCGACCGCTGCCGGGGCGTTCGGGAGCCACAATCCCAGCTCATCAAGCCGTTCATATGGTGTTTTGGTAAACCATGAGTCTACTTGGAGTTTGTTTGTTCGTATCCAACGTAACGCGGCGCGGCGAGGGGTTAGATTGTACCTTAAGGTGTCATCATCCAGAGTCGATAATGCGTCATTGCCAATCGTGATGCGTTTCAGTACGCTTAATGCTTCTTCGCTGAACTTGGAGAGTGACGATTTGGAGATGAGGAAAATGGCTTTTCTTGGTTTGCTCAGTAGCCCTTTTGGGTCTTCCAAGGGGCGGATCTCATATCTGTGGCTCAAGCCCTGCAAATACGCTGTAGAGAGAACAAACCATTCTGTGCATTCGATCAGAGGATAAGATGGAGATGGGGTCGCATTGACCTCCGGACTATTGAGATGAAGAAAACTTACTGTTTTCAAAATATGCGAACTTGACGTGAGTTTC
The DNA here is from genome assembly GCA_004303015.1 of Cladobotryum protrusum. NCBI lineage: Eukaryota > Fungi > Ascomycota > Sordariomycetes > Hypocreales > Hypocreaceae > Cladobotryum > Cladobotryum protrusum. The sequence goes on along the minus strand of RZGP01000002.1, from coordinate 6,590,159 downwards.
TGATGTTGTATGAAGGCTATAGCCAGCGGCACTCAGCCCATACCCGTCCATAATCTCCTAATGACACGTTAATGTATATCTCCCTATACAATACAGGTGAGACACTGTACCTTGGTGCCTAGCGATGCTTTTTCACCTGGATAAGTTTCATTTTCACATATTTTGCTCTGCATTTGAGCTTGAACCTGTGGCTTTAGGAGGTCTTCAATTGACCGTATGGCGGTTTCAGGAATATAACCCGGGACTCCCAAGCATGATATAGGTGTGTATAGAATATTGTCGAAAGGCATTATCGACAAATTTTGACGATCTTCTATGAGAGCCGCATCTGTGTTGCCGTTAGAACGTTAAGTGTTTCGGCATGGAAGCCCATAAAAAGATGAATTGTCAAGAATCCTGGATAATTTTACTTACACGAGGCCTCATCCAGCGAGCCTATTACGATATCCACTTCACCATCACGCAGCTTCGGATATATGATTTCCTCAGGGCCTACAACAGAGTGGGTATCATACCCAAGTCGCCGCAAGACACCCCGGACCAATTCGTCGGCCAACTGATCATAGGGACCGGTTCGAATGAGGCCTTGCCTTATTGTACTATCCATAGTGAGAGTGTATGAGAAATGCCGATTAAAGATGCGGTTTGTTTTGCACCATGAGAAAATGAACATGTAGCAATTGAGTAGCACGATAAATCACTTCGTTGCATGTCTGTCGGACTTCACACTTATAACCTCATGTCTACTGTACCTACCTTCTGATGATTTCAGAACGACACTTTCCTTCATGTCGAGTTCTTGGCTTGAAAGAGAAGGGAGCTCTACTAGGTTTTGCATCAATAGGATGAGTTGCCCTTGTCCTAGGATGAAGGAAGGCCTTGAGGGAAAGCAGAAAGGACAGAGGAGTAAATACTATGATATTGAACATGCCAAATATATTTCCGCCTATTGTTTCTCTAAAATTCTAACACTGGCATCAGGCCTCATTCTTTCTGTGTGTTTGACTGATTGCTCTTGCATCTTTCAGTCCCCGTTTGCTGTCTCAATGGTGCTATTCATCACCGGTATAACACCATGCACCCCAATCCAGAATCTTTTGCTCTTTCGTACGTAGGAAGGGGCAGCTTCTCCCTGATGCTTACTTGACCGGCAGTCAGTCCGGAGGATACCATCACACCATCGAAATCTCACGATTGTGGACACCTCGAGAGCATGGTACTGCCTCATGCCGTCTCCAGCCGGCCATCACGATCGATCAATGAGTCCTCACGTTCGAGACTCAATTCATGTCTCAAAATCGAACCATTTTCAACTTCAATTCCTTGGAAAAGCTTGGAAATGCTCCCGCCACCAACATGAGGCGCAGTAGTCCTTGCATTTCGAAAAGTATCCTCATCTCCGGCCAACATGACATCCGGAAACTATCGATGCGAATACCAGACCAAGAAAACAACATAAACAAGCGAATGAGGAGTCCTGAATGGTTTCCCCTTTTCTATCTTGGGGTGATCGCCGAGATTTTCAGGGCCGGATTGAAGGGAGGAGAAAGAAACTTGATTATACCATGTAATAAGGACGCTTGCGGGATGCAGGGCAAGCGTGCCAAGTTTTGGTTACATGTTTGGTTAGCGGGGGGGCCGCGGGGCCGAATACTTCAGGCTGTATGCGTCGCGATGCGGTGGCCCCATGTAGTTTATTGAGGATCGAGAATCGAGAGCTGGAGCTTGGGGCTATTGAATCGAGCAGTGGGGGAATTGCTCTCAATTCTGTAGTCGCCTAATCCATTTAGTAAGTGTCTTGAATTTGTCGCCCTTGGACGGTGTACTGGTCTGCCTAATTGAGTCTGCTACAATCATCCAACTATCATAAACTTTTGGTCCCTTGATATCCAAACATAGCACAATAACTATGCAAAGTGCTACCTGTAGATCAGGGTCATTGTGGACCGTTTCTGCCAACCCCATCAATGCCCGTTCCCCAGAGATTTTGCAGTCGAGTTGCAAGATCTTCTGGTTTCGTGGCCAGGAACGCGATCTATGTCGTCATCGCGCATGTAGAGTGCATTTCTATTGGCCACGTAGCATTCCCCTGGGAAGGGTGAGAACTGGGCAGCCAATAGAATCTCTCCTGATGAACTAGCATCTAAACTCTCTAGCATGTGTCTCATGCCAGACATGATCGTGGGCATTTATTTTTGAGGGAGCCAATGTCGTCATTTCAGGCTTTCTGGGTGGCCTGTCACTGCTTTTAGGTTCATCTCTGCGGGGCCAGCCGAGATGACGTATGTGATGTAGTTTGAAAGTGTCCATTTTATTGGCTTGGACAGGGATTTTGTTGACTTACACCCGAGCAACAGACTCCTTGCTTCATGCCTGAAGTGACGATTGCAGCATGCTATGCCTTGGCCAAGATGAGCCGACCTAAGCCTGAGGAGGCCGAACACGTAGGTTGACAGGTTTAAGATCTGTCTATATAAACCTCAAGGCCTTCCCTCTCAACTCCAGCTTTCATCATCATCACTCTCAAGCACTCAAACCATCTCATACAAACAAACAAACACCAACCACTCAAGCAAATAACCCACCTCTTTACCATTCACAATGGAGACCGCCAAGCAAGCTTTCAACTACGTCGCCGAGACTGTCCAGGGCGCTGCCGCCGGTGCCAGCAAGGAGACCAACAAGGAAATCGCTAAGAACGAGAATGCCAGCGTAGGCACTCGGTGAGTATCTCTACTTCAGTCGAGGATCGGTCATGAGTACTAACAATATACAGTCTTACTGCCGCTAAGGATGCCGTTGGTGACAGCTTCAATGAGACCGCCCACAATGGCAAGGCTGAGGCCCATAAGAACCTCGCTCAGAACAACTAGAGGAAGGGAGAAACGGGCCCGCCTAGATTAATGCCTTAAGAGCAAGGAGTTTTGGAATTATGGGAATGAAATAGTGAACATGTGCCTTTTAAAAAGAGAAAATATACAAGTTTACTGAATATTCAACCTTTTTTTTTACTAATATTTGTGAATGTTGGCCTCCATTGCTTCCTCGTTTTCGATTCATTCGTTTGTTGAAGGAATAGGTTATGACGACATCATATCGGGGGTGGGCAAATACTACTCGCCCACTATCACTGTGAGCCTACTGGAATCAAGGCAATAGATATGCGCTTTTCCCTAACTTGTTCCCGGTACAGACTTTCTCCATAATGAGGGTAAAGGACGTGGGGTTGAGGCTCTTTGTTTCGTCTGAATGCAAGTAGTTCGCCACTATCCAAGCATGCCATCACTATCCAAGCATGCTAACCTATCTTCCTATACAGATATCCACTTGACCAAAAAAAAAACCCCCCGTTCTGCTATGTCAGTTGGAATAAGAATAGGTATTTTAAACCTTTCGAACGGTGATATAAGAAATCGCAATTGAGCAGTGTGATTCGTTCTCAATTCTCATCGAAGCTTCGGATGGCCTCGGACCTTTTGGGACATTGGCAAGCAATCGATATCGCACGTGTAGCGTTATTTCGGTTTATATCCGTCTTAAACTAGATGCTAAAAGATCTATGACCTGAATCGAGAGCTAGAGGCTGAAAGGGGAATGCGTCGATATCGGGGACGCGGTAAGCTCACGTAAGGCGATAGTGACAGACTCGCGATTCATGCGAGATGCATATGCGGCAGGATTATCACAAGTGAGTGATTGTATATTTGACCAATTCGTAGAGAGCGTCGAAGGAATATCATTCATCAAAACTTGAAGGAATACGTCAAGTATTGTACGAAGTCGATATGCTCAACAGTTGGGCGCATGGAGTTGTTCGGGGATACGAAGAGGGGGATACGAATAGCCTTTATTCTTATTCCCGAAACGGTCGTCGTTCGGGTTTCATTGGCGCTTGGATTCCAAAACCCCCCCCGGACGTTACTGCGGTTGGTCTCAGTCACTTGAAAGTTTGGAGCACGCACTCACAGGGGGGTTTGACATTGCAAGGCGACCAATTGGGCTAATGCACTCCCCTCTGCGTGTCTGACGAGAATCCCCTTTGTGGCGAGACGGAAAGATGATCAGCTGATGGGGGGAAAGGCGTGTTATACATTATCAAGTTGTGTGCAAATTAGTCGGTCGGACCCTTTTCTTGAGTGACGCATTAGAGCACTTGTACTCCATAAGAAAGAGTGGAGGGAGGGGGGCAAAGTGGAAGCTGCATGAAACGAATGAATCGGCCAGTCAGCTCGGCAGTTTGAAGGAAGGAAGGAAGGAAGGGTGGATGGATGGATGGATGGATGGCGTGCAAAAACTCTATAGTAGTACTTGTAGTAGACGACCTGCAGCGAATATCTATTGATGGATGAATATGCGAAGTGCCGATGGCGGGCATAAGTATCCGTGGATCCATATTGGCGCCTGTACAGTATAAACAAGACGCTTCCAGGGCTCTTTGGGGGGAGGGGGCACATCCACCCATCCCAGGCCAGGGACTGCAAGCGATAGCTCGCCTGTGTGAACCAGGAGACCAGTCCCCCTCCTTGTACTTGTAGACCGTGAATGAAGAAGACTTTTTGGGGAAAAAAAGAGAATGATAAGGGGAAGAAGAACAAGGAAACCCTTGTTCACTTTTTAAGGAGCTGCCAACATCAGATTGCTAAGAAAAAAGAACACGAAGAGAGGGGGGGGGAATAATTAAGGATTCGGGGCATTATTGAGTCTTATCTAATTGTTGCAAACGCAACCGCCAAGCCAGTTGGTACATACAGTACGGCAAATACCGTATTGGACAAGTCAATTGTTCCACTGCGGACAGGGAACGGAATTCCACCCACCTCACCTCTTGGGGCGGCGGCGGCGGCCTTTCCGAGTGCTGTCGGAAATAATACCTACCCAGTAGAGTCAACCTGGAGGGGGCGAGTTTGCTCTGGGCCTTGAAGAGACCAATGGATAAAGATGGTTACCGACGTTTGCTTTCCAAAGCTGCTAGCGAGACGCCCTACCAAGGCGTTATTGGCGCAATGATGGAAAAGGCTGAGGGCCTGGTAGGTGTTTTGTCTTTCTAAGTATGTACTAACGTTCCCCCGCCCTTTTCAGTAGCCGCTGACAAATGCGCTTTTTCGCCTTGAATTGGAAGATTCCACAGCACTGAGACACACTCACACACACGCTCACGCACGTCCGCCCATCCGTCGACATCCACCCACTCACTCTCACATCCACTCCCCATTGTGAATCCCCCCCCAACCCAATCCAATCCAGTCCAACCAACGCCTTGGGTCACACTTTTTTTTTTCTCCTTCTCCTACTTTGAACCCCTGTGCCTGAACAAGCCCTTCTTCTTCCTTTTCCTTTCTTTCTCTCACTCACTCACACCTTTTTGAAAAGAATCGCCTAGAAGGATTTGTTCTGACTCAGGCAACAATATTTTTTTTCTTCCCTTCCTCCCTGGCAAGCACGTTTTGCCCCACTTCGGCTCTTCTGGGAAGGGGAATACGCATTCGCCTCCCCCCCAGCCACTTTGCATACCAACCAGCGTCAGACATCATCATCATCATCATCCGCATCACGACATTTTGTTCTTCCCTAGAACTGCTTGTTGCTACGCTGAGGTGGCCTCTTCCTACGGTCGCTTCTCAGTTTGAGAACACCCTCTATCCACGCTTCACTTCTGCTGTTCATAGTTGCTGTATTCCTTGTATACCTGCCAACTATCTCGTCTTTTTGCGCCTCATCCGCTGCCGCCGAAGTCAACGGCGCTTAGTGCCACCAGCGCACTTCAAATCTCCCCGCTGTCCGCGTGCATCTACTGGAATCGGTCCTGATCAGTCAAAGTTGGGTCGTTGACTTGCTGTGATTGTTTTTCATTCCCCTATCGATATCTCTCGAGCCTCTGCGATACACCTTAAAACTCAGCATCCATCATTTCTAATCAATTCGTTCAAATGGCTTCCGCGGGCACTGGAGATGGCTCTTTGCCACCAAACTTCTTTTTGACCCCGCAGCAACAAAATCTGCTCTTCACGGCTCTCAATGCAAATAAGCAGCAGTCTTCAGGCACAAAGACTGGCCTCTCGCTTTCCCCAAACTCCTTCAGATCAACTCCGTTGCAGAGTGTCGACAACGCCTTTGAGGAGAGCCCTTTTCTTGACAACTATGAGTACGAATTTGGCGACTCGAGCTTCGATTTTTCATTTGCTGGTCCAGACAATATGATTGGTGACCTTCCCGGAGATAGAGCCGGTAGTGCCAAATCCGATTCTACCGAGAATGATTCCCCCGAGAAGAGAAGTCATCCAGACGATGAGGATGACGATTCGAGCCCTGGAAACGAGTCCAAGCGGCATGAAGGCAGTGAAAAGGTTCCCAAGAAGCCTGGCCGTAAACCGCTTACTTCAGAGCCTACCTCGGTATGCTTCTTTGTGAAATGTGTCATCTGACAAACCTGATTACTAACATCAATCGATTACAGAAGCGTAAGGCTCAAAATCGAGCAGCGCAGCGTGCCTTCAGAGAGCGAAAGGAAAAGCACTTGAAAGATCTTGAGACCAAGGTGGACGAATTGGAGAAGGCATCTGAAGCTGCAAACCATGAGAATAGCCTGCTGCGTGCCCAAGTTGAGCACATCACTGCCGAGCTCAACCAGTACAAGCAGCGAATGACTCTGATGGCCAGCAAGCCAGCTTCTTCCAGAGCCAAGGCAGTCCCTTGTGGCAGCGCCGCCGTTAGCAACCTCAATGATGTCAATTTCCAGTTTGAATTCCCCAAGTTTGGTTCGCTTCCCGGCGCGCCCGCCAACAAGGCGCAAAGATCGACCTCTCAGCCTATCAGCCCTCAAAGCAACCACACCCCAAGCCCATCTTCGAACCCTGGTAATGACAATAAGTCTCAAACTGCCGTCAACTCGCAGTTCAAAGAGGATCTTGCCAAATTCTCTGGCCTTTTTACTCCTTCAATGAGCAGCTCTGCAGCAGGTGGTTCAAGAGCAAGTGTGGATTCGGTTAGCTTCAGCCTCAGTGGCCACATCAGCTCACCATCTGCTTCCTCTCACTCTAACGCAGGCCCAAGCTCATCGTGCGGGACCTCCCCGGAACCTTTTACCCAGTCACCAATGGGTTTCAAGCCTGTTGATACCTTGACAACAATTGGCGAAGAACAACCTTCAGTGTCCACAGCTGAGCAACCCTTCTCGCAATTTGCCAACCTTGAGTTTGGTAGCAACAACCTTGATTGGCTGGTCCAGCAGAATGGTGGCCAGTTTGACCCACAACTATTTGGCGACTACCGCGAGCCTCAGGAGAACATTCTTACCAATTCGTCATTCGATGATTTGTTCAATGATTCAGTTGACCCCGATTTCGTTACTCCATATAACATGCCACCGAGCCCTGCCCAAACCAAGAAGACCAATTTGATTGATGAAATCGACGCCCAGCAAAGTGCAGCAGATGATGACCTTTCTAAGCAAGACAGCATGAGTTGCAACCAGCTTTGGTACACTCCCTCTGATAATTCGATCACCGCCACTGATTATGTACTAACCGATTCGGATAGGGATAAACTACAGGGTTGCCCCAAAGCTCAGAATGGGGAGTTCGATTTGGATGGCTTGTGTAACGAACTTACCAAGAAGGCCAAATGTTCCGGAACTGGACCCGTCGTTGCAGAGAGGGATTTTGATACAATTCTTCAAAAATACATGGGCAAAGATGTATCATCTGAATGCATGGCCGACAAGATGGGCATCACGGTTGAGAAGGATCCTAGGCCTGAGTCATTGGCGATATAACGAGGACTTGGACAAGGAGACTTTACTGGTGCATGACTGTACGTTATACGAGTCCAGATGCGGACAGAGCAAGGTCCATGATTTACGGCGTTTTAAACAACGGAGGGGGCGTAACCGAGGCGGCAGCCTCGAGTTTTCCACACACGGCTGGAGACGGGGGAGGACTCGTCTTTTGGGACTTGTTTTTTTTGGGGTTATACAAGGATTCGATTGCCACCGTCATTTGCATCGACGATTCCGCTTTCTTTTTTTCGTTCTTTTTTGCCCTGGTGCTCCTGATCAAGGAACACCCTTTTCTTATGGGTTTATTATGTCTTCCGCCTTGCATTTCCTGTTTGTTGATACGGAATTGATAGTTATTGGACCTACAATAGGATGTATGGGATAGCTTGATGCCGTTAATTAGTCGGTATGATTGGGTGGATTATGAACAAAATTGGCTGTTTTGTAGGTGCTGTTCGTACAAGCACCTATTTACACGCCTGTATACCAAAGAATTGAAGCAGCTTGAACGTGTAAACTTCTAGGGTCTTGAGTTCTGTGTCACGTTTACGTGTAGTCGACCTCGAAATATGTTTTCGTCTATATTCTACCATTACTTTCATATAGCCCTCGCACGAATGATGTGCTTATTCGTGGATTCAATCCAGATAACCGGATGGATTCAATCAATCACTGCAGCCAGATCTAGGTGCGTACATACATATCATCTCCAGAAGACTATGCTCAAACACCGTTTCTCTCATTAAACCTCTATATCCCAATCCGTTAACCCCTTTGGAACAGCTTGCAAAGCACACATCCTGTTTAGTCTACGTATACTGACAACCCAATGAACCCCCAAAATAACCTCCCCGGTACCTCCCCTTTCCCTCTCACCACAAGTCTATAAAAGGAAGAAAGAAAGAACAAAACACACAAAGGAGAATGGTATTTGAACTTGGAACAAGTTGTAATCCATATGTTATTGTTAAAAAAATAAGTGCCTAAAAGTCAAGAGAATGGCCCAAGATTTGAATCTCTAAATTCTGCGACCATTTCCGTTGTCTAGTTCCCCGCGCCCCGTATACACCTGAACGATGCCAACGCCGGAACAACAAAGGGGTGCCTGGGGCTTAGTTCCCCAAAACCACGAGGGAGTGCATGCTGAGCCCCCTCCCTTGAGAAGATATCGTACAAATGATAAAAAACCGGCCATAGTTAAGTCATGGTCATACAATGCTGGAATTTTCGTTTGGACGAGCGCCCTTGGGGCGTCTGCGTCGTCGTCGATGAAATCTAGCTCCGGGATCGCTGGTTCCGGATCCACCGGATGAAGAGAGGCTGCATGAGTTCCCACGGTTCTCGGAGCACATCATAGTGTATCCACCGATTTAAACTCTTGCTGACCCGAGAACTCGGAACCTCCGTATTAGACCGCCGCAATCCATGTCAGGGGCCCGTCCTTGTCATTAGTTGTGTCATTAGTTTGTTGTGCGTGAGCTGATTTGGTCGCCATCAAGTTCCAACATGTCCACTCAGCTGATGACCACTCTCGCACCCTCTTTGCCGAGCACTCCCCTTTCTCTCGGTTTAGGGCTATTATTTCTGCCCCGCTTATTCTTCAAAAACCCAAAAACTCCGCCAGAGTGTTCACTCTTTGAGTCAGAGAAAGTATTGGCATCTCTTGGGAGAGTAGCATCTTGGCGTGCAAGGTCGGACCAGCTGCCTCCACCATCCAAGGTTACCTGGACTCCTCCGGTAGAGCTGGTCACCCGCTTACTGGCTGGCATTGGACGTGAGACGTATTGTTGACTTTGGTAGCCTGGAGGCCGCGAAGTGCGCCCTGGCCTGTCGACAGGAGGACTCGGCGGCTGTATAGGAGGAGCCGGGTATGTCTTCAGTGGTTCGGTAGTCTGAGCAGCATCGTCAACTCCAGGTATCTGCACTTTAGTGCCAGGGATGGTTTGTACCGAAGAATTGTCTCCTGGCAGACCTTGCTCTCCCGTTATTCTACAATGGTTAGCTGGGTCATACTTTGGATGAAGCAGTGGGCACTCACTTCTTATACGCCGCTACTGTATAATCGAAAGGGCGAAAGTCTGTTTCAATCATCCGATAGAGCTCATCCTCTCGGATCTCTTGCTCTGTCGCGTCCTCTTTTAAGCGCTCTCTTGGCTTCTGCCGTCTTGCTCGTGCCTCTAACGGGGCTTCCTCTAGTAAAAGTTCCTCGAGATCGTACGTTGCATCAAAATTTGTCTTATCGGATGAAGGAACAAATATTGGTTCAATCCGCTTTTGTTCCAAGAGATCAAAGTTTAGAGCCATGAAGAAATCGTTATGAATAAAGCTCTCCCAGGTGCACCCCAGACGGGTATTCGGGTTCGGATCCATGGCAGAGCGAATAGAGTAGAGACAGGTTAATGAGACGGGTGGCTGTGTGACGGGATACCTAGCCGTCGTAAACTGAATCTGTTGGCTAAGCGTTGCTTCGTTAGTGCCGTCAAAGGGTCGCTATATCAGGTCAGTTATAGAGAACGCGGGATTGAAGGAAAAATTGAAGTAGTAAACACACCTTGTTATAGATGCACTCGTAAAACAAGACACCAAGCGACCACCAATCGGCGCGCATATCGTACCCCTTGCCTGCATAGACTTCAGGGGCAAGGTAAGCCAAGGTTCCAGATTTGCTGGTCATTACCCGGCCGGGAACAATATCAGATGCCACGTTCTAGCTCAATGGTTAGCATATAACTGACATTATGGGGGACTTCACATGTCATACAAAATCTGTCAAGTGAACATGGCCATCGGCGTCGAGGAGCACGTTGTCAGGTTTAACATCTCGGTGAATGATATTCTGACCGTGTATGTATTTGAGGGCACATCCCAGCTCGGCTATCCAAAATCGAACTGCCTCCTCCGTGAAGGTCTTTCGGGATATATGGAATCGCAAATCGCCACCACTCATGAGGTCGACCACGAGATACCTGAAACACACGATAAGAATATGTTCCGATGCCAATGTTTTATCATGATGCTCACATATACTCAATATCCTGGAAGCTGTATCGCAAGTTGCAGATAAATGGGTGATTGACGTGCTCGAGCATTCGTCGTTCGCGGATGATGTTTCGAACACTTTCGGATTTGACAACTAATGTTCGGTTCATGTGTCAGCATACTGTTCGCGATGAAACCACGATAACGCCTGGAAACCCCAGCTCCTTGACCAAGTAGCCTGGGGGCCCAATGGATATATTGCGTACCTTCATCCTTGCGAATGTATTTTAGGGCGAATGTCAGGTTGGTATCTTTTCGCTCGACGATGCGAACCTTTCCGAAGGCGCCACGGCCGACAACTCGTAGCAGGCGGAAGTGGTTGAGATTGGCTGTTTATAGGCTCTGAATTAGTTCTCGAACACTGAAGGGAGTTATCAGGCCAGGCAGAGGGAGGAATTGCACAGCCGATACATCATATATGACTGTATCACGCGCAATCCACGTGCGAGGGGGGGAAGACAGGGAGGGAGAGGATCTGCAATCATTCGCCCGCGGTTCAACGTACTTTCGCCCGAGAGGTCAACCGGTTTTCCTTGACCGTTGCCCATGATGGTGGACTGGATCTGATGGGAGAATTGTAGAATAATCGTCAACGATCGCAAAGGATCATGCTGGTGCCTTGCTTCGGTATGCTATTTGTCGGCTGGTTTGTATCAAGAGTGTTTCTCGCCGAGGAACGGATTCGCTGCTGCTGGTGGGGGGATTCTGACTGAGTCGCAACGGTGATAGGCGGAAAGGCTAAGCTGATAATTTGAAGCAAAAGCGGATTCAGTCTTTACTGATGGTGTTTCGTCGTGCTCGTGGTCTTTTCAGGAGCGGCAGTGATAGCGATAAGCCGTGGCGGCAGGTAGTGGATGTTGGTTTATGTGTGTGTGTGTGTGTATGTGTACGTCTGTCTAGGTGTCTGTGTCGAGCGGTTTCTTTTTTCTTGGTCGTCGCACCAGGAGACTCGACAAGGGAGCAAAGAATACCAAAAAGGTCAGGAGAAGAGACTGGGCGAAGAGAGGGCTAAAGAAGTAGAAGAGGAACCAAAGGAAAGGAAGAGAGAAAAGGTGTGTGAAGAGCAAGCAGTGATGATGATGATCCCTCCCTCGCACTCCTGCACATAAAACCAGACTAAAAGTACCTACAGCCCAGCCCAGTAAGAGCAAGTGCAGCAACAGCGGCGGCAGCGGCAGTAGTAGCAAGTAGCCGTAGTAGTAGTAGCAGCAGGCAAGGCAAGGCGCATAGTGTGAGTAAAGTGTCTTGGGTGTCTGTCTGTCTGTCTGCCTGTCTGTCCGTCTGTCTGGGATGGAAGGGGCGGAAAATGGGGGAAACGGAGCGGCGAGCACCAGTGGCCGCCCTGAGTTTCAGTGCTTGGAGCCAGTAGCCAGTGCAGCCAGTTTCAGTGGGGAATTATAGGATGTGGGTGCGGAACCTCAACTAACTACTAACTAATGGTCCAGGGCCAGGCTCCAGGGCTCTTTTTTTTTTTTTATGGCCCAGCAGTCACAGCCATGGGATGGGGATGTCTGAGAAGGGGAGGGCCAGCGGCAGCATAGCAACAAGCACTAGCACCAGCAACGCGCGATGGTGCAGTGCAAGGACCCGGGCCATGTGGGTGGATCCATCCATGCTTCGAGTCTGCAGGACAGGGATTCAGCGGGTTTCAGGGAAGATGACTTAGTGCATTGCAGCACGGCGCTGCATCTCTCTTTGGAGACACCACCCAAGACTGCACACACACACGCACACCCATGGGGGGGATGAAGCATGGAGCATAGAGCATGGAGAAGCAACAAGCTTGCAAGCCCAAGTCTAGGAGTTCAAGACAAGTTTTTTGGGGACTTCTGTCGTTGGCTGCACCTCTTCGGCCCCGGCTGGCAATGGCGCCCTCCCTCGTACGAAACAGAGATGAACCAAACAATTCCACGATGAAAGTGGGAAAAGCAAGATGCAGCCATTTACATCTGCCCAGCCTGGCATGACGTTGGTGCGATGCAATTTGCTAATAGAAGGTGTGGTAAAAGTAAGTAGATAGGTACTTGTACATGACATGACATGATACTCTTGTGATCTACAAGTATCGTATCCATGGAGCGATGGATGCTCTCAAAGGGCACTACCAACGACGTTGACACTACCTGATGATCCATAGCTGATTCTCTCTCTCTCTCTCTCTCTTTTTTCTCTTTCTTTTTCCTTTTCTTCTTCCTTTTCTTCCTTTTCTCCTCCTTGTGCCCTGGCGTGTTTTTGGAAGGACCCCATCGTGCCACATCAACCGGCTCCTTGGCAATAGGCTAAGAGTTTGTATCCCTTGGAAAAGAGACCCTTTTTGACCCGTTACATGTCAAAGCAATTATGACACAGAGTTACGGGGGGAAAAAAAGGAAAGCATGTGATCCATATATTCAATGATTAATAAACTGGTAATTATCAAGCTTTCAACCACCACCTATCGACAAGGCTCGGGACCGACGGTCCTCTGAAACCAAAACGTTCGAGTTTAGTAGGTACTATAATAATCATGGTGGGGTGGTGTCCTGGACGAACTACTGCGAGTGGCACGTTGTTCGCCCTCAGCCGTTTGTTCTGGAATAACTATGGAAGCTCGTCCATCGCCCATTTAAAAAAAAAAATGGGATGGATCTTCCCCTGACCTTGTTCCACGTTTTCCCCCACTGGAGATCTGATAAGGGTAAGAAGGCTGTGCACCAGGGAATGAATGGGGAGGGAGGGAGTGGCATGCTTCGGAAGTGTCAAGATGTCTCGCCGTTTTCCGTGAATCGACCTTGGCGATACTAGCCGAAATAAATATTCCAATTGCTACCGTAGTACCAGTCGACGGCGACCTGCAGCTTTTGGCTTTGGTTTCTTTTGCTTTTGGGAAGAGACGGATGGACGGACCCATGGACATGAACATGGACAAGGACGGGAGTGTGCACCTTGCTCGCCCAAACAGAAACCCATAATAGGTACCCATGGATGGATCCATGGATGTACGTATGCGGGTTCGAGGAAAACGGACTAGTCGCGGCGAGCTACGGGGCAGACGGCGTGTCCGGCGGAGGGGAGAGGGAGGGGAGGGGTCCCCCATGCCTTGCAACGGCGACCTGGGTTGATCAGTCAGACCAGAGACAAGAATCAATTGAAACAAGGCGTGTGCGTGCCCAAGAGAACGGCCAACAACCAACCAAAACAGCTGGTACTTGTAATATTTCATAGGTAGGCTCCTCCACCTCCGTCTTACAGAGGGTGCACACGTGGGAGTGTTGAAGGAGGCAAAAGAGGGGTGTCCGCCCGACAAGAGAGCGAGGAGAAACCAATGTTGGAGGATGGGGAGCCCCTCAAACCCCTGTAGCCTCCAATAACAACCACTGGACAGAATGATGGACGTCCATGGATCCATTTGCCTGAAGGATTTTTTTTTTTTTTAGCGAACCCGCCGGTTTGGGTGGGAATACCGTGGTGTTACGGCATGCACTTGACCACTTGTTACACATAGTATCAAGAAGAAAACAAGAGGGGGAGAATGGATGTTGGATAGATTAAAAGACTGGTGATGCTGCTACAAGTGCTTGTCGCACTACATGCAGCATCCCGCAACAGGTTGTCTGCTTGGCCACCGTTTTTTTCTTACAAGGACTATACTCTGCACATGCAACTGGAGTACAATAATCTTTGCAATATCGCTTCTAACCAATGAGAGCCAACTTATCGGGGGGTTCTCTGGGAGAGACACCTTGAAAGACGTTTTGAGTCGAGCGGGCTGCAAACAACGGCTGACGAGATACATGCGGCTTGGCGTAGAGTTTCCCCTATTACTACGGAGCACTATGGAGCGGTACACCATACCTATTCATTCATCAGTCTCAGCATGGATATTGACAACTGGAACATTGACATTGAAGGCAAGGCAGGCTCTTCATGTGTGCAATGACGTCTTCGATAACGAACCCATTGGCAGTCCTCCTCCTCATATCGTATACTTAGTTGGTACTAGCCGTGCTTCTTTCTCGGGTTGCTACACTTAATATACGAAATATGCATATGCGGCTCGTATAGTGTTGCAAAGGAAAAAATCCAGAACGTTTCATGTTCAGCCTCCGCCCAAACCTCAGCCTGACTGAGAGTGACAGCTTTGACTAACAGCAACCCCAATCTCAACCTCGTCCTTCCCCCTGGAGAAAAGCAAAAAAGACTGCTGTCTCTCCTCGTCTGCCTTGACCCATGTCTGGTCCACGTGTCTTGCCGATCCCCCCGTTACAGCGCAACACACACGCGCCATCTTTTTCTCGTCACGAGATTCCCACAAGTTTGTTTGTAAGTGTAAGGGCTCAGTTAACTCCGTACTACAAGTATAGGTCGTCGTTGGAAGTATGTACAAGGTTCCATTAGCAATGTACTATGGCACCCAGGGTACCACCACTATACAGTGAGTGCAAGCCACAAGCAGCCCCTCAGGCTGTGATTTGCGCCTGCCGCTAAAACTGCCCGCTGGGCCAGATGGAAGGAAGCCAATGGCCACTTGGCTGGAACCTGAAAACCAACATCGACGTGATTGGGTTTTTTTTTCTTCTTCTTTGCCCTCTTCCGCTCTCATCCTCATCCTTCCCCTCTCCGAGCCAATATCATGTCGTCGTATATGCTCCAATGAAATGCGCATCCGTCGTACTATTTGTCGCTCTGACCTGACAATGGCAATAGATCTTCGGTGCTGACAAAAGCATTCTGTCTCTGATTTCAACGAAACCGAAACAATCAGACAGACACCTTACCTAGTTCATCTATTATTACACACACCTCGTGGCCCAATCCCAGACCCGCGTTTCGCACTAACGACGACGATTCCTCCATTCCGTGATATTTCCAGCCCTCCTTCACAGTCATATCATTATGCTGTGTGCCCTACAAGGCTGGGGAGAGGGAGAGAGAGAAAGACAAAGGAGTCAATCGATCTAGGGCCCATTCAGCTCCCCGTCAGCACTGCCCATACTACTCGCCAACTCGGCTACTCGCAGGTTTGATGATGCAGGTGACCGTCGGTGCGTCGCATTCAATACTCCTTCATAAAATCTGTTTGCTATCGATGTACGTACGCACGCCACGCAGGAGGAAGGGCGAGAAGCGAAGAATATTCATCTCCGTTGGCTGCTGAAGACCTCAAAACGGAAAGCCCTCGTCTATTTCCGCAAGCCATTAGGCATCAGCTATGTGCCCTCCCGATAATATTTTGACAAAGCCTAGATGATAAGTCACTCCCAATCTTTTGGACCCGAAGGGCGTCCCAGATGTAGTTGTCGCTGTCGTTATCGGATCCACCAATTGCGCATCCTTTGCATCTTTGTCGCATAAACGACGTTTACCCTTTTTGTCCTACGCGAGCAAAACGTCGGACAATCAACATCCAAATGGCTCTGGGCACGCGAGCCTACCGACCAACCGACCGACCGATCAGGGCAGAGAGAAAAGTATTTGTTGATGGCTGCCGTTCAAACCAGTAGCCCGGATGATTAGTGCAAATCGACCAAACTCCCATCCTCTCATGGCGTTTGTGATACATACGCCAGCATTTGGCGGGATCCAGGCAAAGAGCGGCTTGCTCGGCCTGTTGATTATTACCAGAAGCATCTAATAACTAATCAACTTGATCACAATGATGCAGGGCTCCCTACTACTAAAATAAAACCGTCGCTTCTGTCAGTGACTGCTGAGACAAGATCACACTACGTTTCAGATCCACGCTGCATAAGGCGACTCCTCTCCATCAGCCTTGAAAAAATGGGTTCAAGATTACTGCACATTCGACTCCTGATTGCAACCATAATCACAATATGGAACTCCCTACATGGGTTGGTGCGAGCATGCCTCTTATGACGCCCCAGACTAAAATTGAGAGATCTGATACTAAATCTGGACGGAGCTCGTGCGGACGCCGTTCAGAGATCACGCTTGGACCCAGTGAATTTACAAAATGCTAACGATTGATTGCTGACACACTGCCGTTAGGTCAAGAATCTGACTCACCCTAATGACATGAATACCATTGCTGATTTTTTCCATCTTTTCATCTTTAACAACGACCTAATTAGGCACCCTTTTTTTTTCCTTGGCAGGGCCGAAGGGGTGAGAATTCGGGCATGCTTCCGTGATGAACCTGGCAGCTTTGAAGCGGTCTATTTCGAGTACGCCATGTCACCGTCGCAGTCGACATCTGCATCTTGATGTACGGATATGCATAGGCACGCCCCTGCCGACGGTGTCCCCGGACCTGAATCTGAAAAGCATCGACTTTTAAAACAACTTGCCGTTGCCGACGGGTGATTTTCCCATTGCCGCCCACACGTGGCAGTGGCCGACATAAGTTTTAGGACAGAAACACAGCCAGCCAACCAAGTTCGTCCATCCGTCGCAATCTAGTGAAGCAATGTAACATTCTTAGCGCACAAAACATATGAGCTTTGCAGAGAAAAAATGTTAACCACGATGATGCTCTGCATGATGCTAGTGATGAACAATGTCTAATGAAAACTGGTGGTTGGTGGAACGCCAACGCGGACGGTTCTTTGGACGGCCTTCCCGGTACACGGGATGCCGTATATGATATGATTCTGAGATTTGAGGATACCTGTTGAGTCAAATCCCCATCGTCACTCTGACTCAGAAGCTTTCCACTCGGCCAAACTTACCGAAAGCGAAATTAAGTGCATTGGGCAAGAGTTGTTTACAAGCCGTATCAGGAGGAATAAGGCCAGGTTGGTGATGTGGCTGGCTGGATGTATGCTGGACTCTTGTCTCCCGATTCATGTGTCATGGGCAGATATCAAAGCTTCAATATCTGACTAGCTTGGCAGACAAGGCAGCAGTCAATTGTTTGACTTGGTAGCGAGATGTCAATGGAGATGCCGACTGGAGGGGCTGTGGCAACCTCTTGAAGGTCCGTGTTGCCCAAAGCACCTACCAACTTCAATTTAGCGAAGCAAGAATATCAAGAGCACTGCCGAGTATAGTATGTATCTATTCAGGTTGTCCAAGATCTTGGCTCATCTGTTGCCTGACTAGACGTGCCAGTGGAGCCTGTCAATCACCACCTCAGAGTCCCACAGCATACTCCATAATCAGGGATCCATTACGTCGTAGGTCAGTTGAGTCAAGACGTGCAAGGTATGCCGACAAGGCCATGATTTGTTGATGGTTGAAGTAAACGATCTTCATTTCCGCATCAGTATAGCCAAAATATTCTATGACGTCAAAGTCAGGAACCATTCAATTGTTCGTCCACCGTCACCATGACCTCAGCATTCCAGAGCAATTGAATATCAGTGCTTGCGTAGAACCTACCTATTGACTTTTATCTACTTTCCATGGTATCATTATTTTTCCTACAATCAACATACGCCAAAAGAAAGCTCACGCAATCAAAATGTCCTTTGCCATTAGATCCCTCTCCCGAGCCGGCCCCTCATGTGCCGCGTCTCTGAGACGATACTACACCAGTCCCAAGACTCAGTCAGCCTACAAGGATACACAGGATCGCACTACCGTAAAGCCTACAACGGACGAGGGCACCAGGTCCGGGCGCGATGAAGACGTCTCGAAACAGCATGACGCTTCTTATAACCCAAGCAAGACTAAGCCCGAGACGGAACGGGACACGGCGGGTGTCGGTAATGAGGGAAACCCTCTTGAAGCAAGCGGTGCGAATCAGGAGTTCAGCAAGCCGATGGGGAATGAGAAACAAGCAAGCGATACAGGAGCAGGAAAGGAGACGAGGAAAGGGGGGAAGAGTAGTGGTCACAGTTCACAGAAGAATAGGCAGTCATGAGACGGGTATGATGAGCTGCACGGTTGGACTTGGGAGGTGATAGACAAGAGACAGCACTTTGAGAGGACAATTGAAGATGCAAGCTTCAGACAATCTACCCGGTACCATGGCAGAGGATGATGTGCATATGGATCATCACTACAATGTTATTTCACAGGTCTGGAGTTCCCTGGGCATCTTCAAAGATATCCGTCTGTCTTTGGCCAATGTTTATATCTGAAGTCAGATTACAGTATTAGACTTCCTATTGACTAAATCCTTCCATCTTAATAATTACTCAATTAATGCCTATCTGAGTAATCCGGCACCGGCTAATGCTCGTGGTGATGCAACAAGGAGGGAATACGAAGGGCGGGGTAATGAAACTCATGGATACGTTACGTTTGGTATAAGATGAATCCCCCCATCCCCGCAGATGTATTTCATCATTGAAGCTGATTGTTGTTTTATTCCCTTTTGGCTTTCATACTTTATTCAGGTAGAATTTGTTGGTGACTTCTCTTTGTTTAAAGGTACAGATTTAAAAAAAAGCCTATAAAACACAATGGCAGAGGAAGGGAATAAATTTGCTAGCTACCCTAGCTTGGCTGATCGCACCGTCGTCCTCACAGGGGGAGCTCAAGGCATTGGTGCCAGCATGGTGGAGCAATTCTCCCTGCAAGGTGCCCAGGTCATATTCCTCGACGTCGAAGACCATCTCGCCGACGCCGTGGTCAACAAAGTGGCCGCCCTGGGCGTCAGGCACAAGCCCATCTACCACCACTGCGATGTGATCAATGTGGACGCGGAGCTGAAGCCCACGGCGGGGAAGATTCTGGCCGAGTACCCCAAGATTGATGCTCTGATCAATAACGCGGCGAGGGGGATGGTGAAGCCCACGAGTGAGATCACGACGGAGCTGTGGGACGAGAGCCTGAATGTGAATTTGCGGCATCAGTTCTTCCTCACGCAGGCTTTGACCCCGGGGTTGATCGCCGCTGGGGGGCACGCCTCCGTGGTCAACATGGGGAGCATATCGTGGGCGCTCCCGGCGACTGGCATAGTGCCTTACACGACCAGCAAGGCCGCCGTCATGGGGCTCACGAGGACGTTGGCTCACGAGCTGGGGCCCAAGGGGGTGAGGGTAAACAGCATCATGCCCGGGTCGATAGCCACGGAGAGGGAGTTGAAGCATGTGATGACGCCCGAGTATGAGCAAAAGGTTCTCGGGGGCCAGGCGCTGAAGAGGTTGATCAAGCCGGTGGAGGTGGCACGGTTGGCCATGTGGTTGGCCTCGGATGACAGTGCGATGATAACGAATCAGAGTATCAGGATTGATGCCGGCTGGACATGAAGGATCGAGAAGGGCGTGACAGGACCATGTACGATACACAGATGGATTATGGGGAATGGGAGGGTGTTTTGTGAAGGGACGGGGTGCGTATTCTCTATAGACTGGCAGTCATCGGTTTCCTAGATGATGGGATGAAAGGTCCTGACGCCTAGCCATCTGATGCTTCGTTTTTTTTCCCCCTTTTACTAGCACTAAAAATGTCTCGACGAGTAGCCCCTATCATGGACTCAATTTTTACGCCTTGCCAGTGGAGCCCACCACATCCATCTGCAAAGCCAAGGAGTTTGCAACCTTTTCCACGCCCTCGTCCAGGAGCTGCGTAAATGGAACCTTGTTGGCATTCTCCTCGAGATGGTCGTAGTAGTCCTGTAAGATATCCTTGTTGACATTGATCTTCCTCACACCTGCTTGGATGAGTCTGGTCAGGAGGTCGTCAGAGAAGCCAGTGACTCCATGAAGAGCAATCAGGACGTCATTTGCCTTTGTGATCTCGTTTACTCGCTCAAGTCTGAAACGTATTAGTAGAAGGGCACGTATAGTCAGGGGACACATATATGTTACATCACATATGCAGATGGAAGTGCTAAGACATATACTTGAGAGGAGGAAGGGAGGGAGGGGGAGGGGGGTGGCTGGGTAGGGTGTATCAGTACCTGTCAAAGTCCAGCACGATGCCACGAGGACCGTATGCCCCATGCACGTTTCCAAAAGCCGGGGCAAGGAGATCTACTCCGACATCCGCAAACTGCTGGGCCTCCCCGGGCGTTGTCATGAGCCCGCTTAGATCCGCCGTATCTGAGATGCCATCCTCGCCGCCCTCAATCCTACCCGGCTCCGCTTCCGTTGCGATGCCACGGGCGTGGCAATACGAGACGAGCTCCTTTGTCCTGGCCAGATTCTCCTCCTTGGCGTGGTGCGACATGTCGACCATTATGGAGTCAAAGGGCAGCTCGCAGGCCCTCTTGACCATGTCCTCATCCTGACAGTGGTCCAGGTGAAGGGAGATGGGGACACTGGCCTGCCTGGCGGCCTGGGCGGCTGCGTGAACGAGGACCCCGTTTGAGTGAGTGATGGCCCACGGGAACAGTTGGATGATCAGGGGCGATCTCTTCCTCTCGGCTGCTTTGACGAAGCCAAGGACCTGTTCGAGGTTGTATCTACCCACACGTGATGATGTGAGCAATGAGTGCATCTCCTTTAGCTACCTGGCCTAACGTCAAAAAAACAACTCACCCCACAGCAGCAAGCACGCCATACTTTCCTTCATCCGCCGCCCGAAGGATTCCCATCGTCTTGTTATCCCGGATCCGATCTGCCATGTTTATTTGACCACCCCTACGTTTTCTATCCGCGTATTCAACGGCTTATTGTAGTATCGCAAAAAGGGAAGGACAAGAAGAAAAGGAAAGGTTATCCGATAGCCGTCCGCGTAAACGATACCCCGGAGGATTCGTATCTCACAGGGCTTAATTCCACATCCAGTTAGTGAACCCAGAATATCCTTGGAGGAAGGAGTTCGTTCGAACAACCAACGTCAGTGGAGCCCCCTCAATTTGTTCTTTACGCCCTTTTTTTTGGACGAGAAAGAGAGAAGGTCACATTTGCGGAGTCGGGGAGGGGAGAGGGGAGATGCCCCACAAGCCGGAGACGGCCGTGGAATCAGAACCGAGTTCCAGCCGTCTCCACAAGAAGTAATTCACATGATCCGTATTGAGATATATGGTGTGATTTTTGGAGTGTCAAAGACAGTAGGAGGGAAGGGGAAAGAAGAAGAAGAAGAAGAAAAGAAGGGAATGTAATTCACCGAAGTAGGCGGAGTAATGGTGCTCATCGGAATAATGTCCGAAATTAAAGGACACCAGCATTTTCTGTTCCAACGCCATTGATGTAACGCTCTCTCGAACGGTCACGGGTTTGGAACATTCTGGAAAACGACGTGTCGATGAGATATAGATTGAGTGCCTATAGTAAACCAGAGGTCCAGTGTTTGTTTGTACGTGAAACAACGTCCTGGGAGGTCGTGACAAACTAGCAAATACGGGGGGGGCCGGGATACAATGAGACATTGTCTCGGGGCAGCATGAAGAAAATTGGAAGACTTTCGTTATAACAGTGATAGTATAGGTAATGAGGCTATGCAATCGGATGGAAATGATGCTTTGTGGGTATGTAGACCATGGGCAGAACGAGATCATTTGGGGGGGGGGGGGGTAAAGCCAGCCTCGCGTGTGCATGGATTATGTTCGTAACTCTTGTATATGCTCTATATAAAAATACAACTGATAGTATGTGTGCGTTATCGGTACAAGTTTATTAAAAGAGCTTCTTCAGAAGACGCCTCCATGCCGGCAATCTTCTCACACGCTCTCTATAAGCGTTGATCTCGTCCCAATCCAGTTCTCGCCGTCCAGTATCAACGTCAATCTGTTCAATACTCAACCAGCCAGCTCTCTTCCAGAGATATCCGCACACCCAAAAGGCAATGACAATGGGAAAGGCAAGATAGGCCTTGAAGAACCCCTCGGCGTCATTGAGCTTGTGCGTGCCAGCTGGAGCAATAGCTGAGTAGAACTATAGGCACAGCTCATGTTAGTAGGGTTCTGATATAGACCTAAGATAAGGGGGGGAGCACACACCTGAGCGATGAAAACAATTATACACATTATGAGCCCAATCCACGAGCCTACTACGCCAAAGACAGCTTTGAATGGAATCTCGTCGGTAGAGTGGCCGTTGTAAGCCCAGGCTTTGCGGAATCGTATGTGAGCAACGCAAATTGAACCCCAAGTAAATAGGGCGGCAAGGCCAGACAGAGCCTGAAGCCAATCAAACACCGCAGGCCCAGACGCACTCAAGTTGATGTAAGCCAGGGGTCCCATGAGAATAAGAGCAATTACCGAAGGTAAAGGCCGACCGGAACGGTCGATATAAGTAAAGATCTTGGGAGCATAGCCCTGCTGAGCGAGGGCAGTGAGTGTTCGCGAGCCACCGTACACGGCAGAGACTCCAATAGAGATGACCGATACCAGGATGACAGCATTCATGAAATGATCGAACCCCTTTAAACCTGCGTAGAGTCCGACGAGTACAAAGGGGGATGCCTTGACATCTGTATACGCCGATTCGGAGAGAAGTCTGGGATCGTCCGAGGGGACGAGAAGTCCAACAAAGAACAAACCCAGGATGTAGAATAGGGTGATCCGCCAAAAGACCTGCTTGATGGAGCTAGGCAGCGACTTGACCGGATTCTTGCTCTCCGCCGCAGCGAGGCCCACGAGTTCAGTGCCGGTAAATGAAAACGCGGCGCTCACAAAGACGGAGCAGAAGCCCCTGAACCCGTTCCGGAAAGCCCCCGGGTCGTACCAGTACCTCGCCCCCCAGTATTCGTTGTACCGCCCGCCGGAGGGCCCGCCGCCGAGGACGAGGACGAAGCAGATGATCATGAAGATGACGGCCGCGGTGAGCTTGATGGTCGCGGCCCAGAACTCCTCCTCCGCGTAGCCCAGGCTCCCAAAGATGTTGATGACGATGATGGCGACGAGGAAGACGGTGATCCAGACGGCGACGTTGACCTCGTCGTTCCAGTATTGTATGACGAGCGAGCAGACGGTCAGTTCGAGGGGCAGGGAGATGCCCCAGGCGAAGAGATAGTTCCATCCGACGGCGAATCCGAACGAGGGGTCGATGAAGCGGGTGGCATACGTGTAGAAACCTCCTGAGATGGGGTACATGATGGACAGTTCACCAAGAGCCCAAACTTGAGCATGTCAATGTCAGCACGGCATTATAAGTTGGGAGACATGGCTGAGAGGTTGACATACCGACGTTGAAGACCATGAAGCCAATGATGGAAAAGCATATGAGCATCGAAGCAGGTCCCTAATCACCACACACAACTCAGTTATGCATCCCCCAAACAGTCGGACATAAAAAAAACAAAGCAACTCACGCCTCTACTCAACGCCCCTCCCGACCCAACAAAGAAACCCGCACCAATCGACCCCCCAATAGCAATCATCTGAAGATGCCTCGTCTTCATCGCCCGATCCATCTCCACAACCCCAAGCCCATAGTGCCGTCTCTGGAAGGACCTGGCGTTGAGACCGCTCCGCGTCCAAAAGTCCTCATCCTGGAAAGTTGCCGCGAAGCCCTCGCTGGAGGCGTGGACGGCATCGGGAGCCGCGCCGGAGTGGTTGCCTCGGAAGACGCCCTTTTCATCGGCCGTGGCGGATGCCTGGCTGGAGCCGGGCTCTTCCAACATGTTTGTTTTTTTTTTTACTTTATGAAAAACAATCCGTGTGTCTTGGAGCTGGAGTTGCAGTTCATTGGCTATTGCAGGACTTTTGTTCGATTGATACAATGAGGAAACCAAAAGACAGTAAACCCCCCAATTTGGATCAATACAGGATATTATACAAAGTGTTACTTTAAACCAGCATCCATCCAAGTCGCCAGGATACACGACGAGCTCCGCAAATAAAATCTTACCAATTGTTCCAAATTAAAATAGAAAAAAAAGAAAGAAAAAAAAACTTCCTGCAAAGAGTAAGAAAAGTTTCCGAGTGGTTGTCATCCCAGGGTATTATTCCAGGCCGCAACCCAAACAGGGGTTGTTGTTTCCAACAAGCAATAAGCTGTAAAGACAAGGGAGCGGCACACAGAGAACCGTCCAGTTTCCACTTTTTGTATTACAGGATCTCCCTCTGAACCTCGTATGAGAGCTCTTCTAGACTTATTAGATCTATATTTGACGAAAAAAAAAAAAGTGGTGATGATATATTGGGTATCCGCTTGTCATGCATCTTCGGTGAGGGAGAGAGAGGGCGGCCATGCATGAACCATCCGTAAGACGCACGCAGATATTTTTCTCCGTTGACTAGTGATTAGTGTTTCTGTCTTCCGAATACCCGTAATTGATTAGGCTTTCCATTAAATTGCACTTCTATAGCACACTAAGCGGAATATCAGTACGAGGTGAGTTCCACAATGGCGAGGAAGATTGGCTGGGTTCAAGTCATGTCAGACGTTCCCGGTTCTCGGTCTCTCAACGCGGACCGATCCGTCCAGGCGAAGAATGGCCCGTGTCAAATGGAAATACAATATGAAACCATTGGGCTTATGGACTTAATTAGCAATTAAGAGCCTATCTCCATTACTATCGTCAAGGGTGTGTATGGCCTACGAGCATACATAGCAACAAATGTCTATGTTTCACACGTTATGAAGTCCACGGCAGAGTAGGTCCCGCCAGCCTGACAGGGATTCATGTGAACGAACAAAAAAAAAAACCAAAACACGTCCAAATTTTATGCACTCGTAGAAAAAGAAATACATTCAAGCGCATCTGCCTTTGTTAGGAATAAAGGCAAAAAATCAGGTTCTGGAGGGAGTCGAACCCTCGCTGGCGGAATCAAAATCCGCAGTCATAACCGTTAGACCACAGAACCAGGTGAGGCGGTGATCCGCTTCCTGTGGAACTGGTTGTTGGGTAGGCCATCAAATGCAGCTTATGTAGGGTTGCTGACATTTACTTTTCCTAGTTTGGTCACTGGACCCACGCATGGTCCAAATATGATGCGTAGACTCGTGCCATTTCATACCCATCTTTGAACACAGACGGTAATACGTGGTCTTTGCAGCATGGAATCGTTTTAGAAACAAGTCTAATTCATTACAAGAGAAGATTACAGGGACTAATTGATTTACAACGCATGAATAAAATACATGGTTGTATACCACGTTTATGCGGACCATAGTGTTACCCTGTAACTGCAAACCAGCAATAAAGACCAAGCTCACGATACAACTACTGCTTAATACATACTTGTAATATTGGTTGTCACACCTGTGGAGTTGTCTAAAATATCTAATGCAATCCAACATAAAAGGATAGATGTCTATTTCTGCAATCAGCCTGACGGGACTGGGACAAATCATGTTGACAGCATCAAATATATATATATATATATATATATTGTCATGTTCTTCACATTAGCTCATAAATATACGCATAATAATATATCTTACACACCCGCAACTGCCTGTACAACCTCTGCCGCCACACTCTCGACCTTATCATTCAGCATTCTTGTTTGATACGCCGACATGACGACAATCTCAAACAAAAAGTCATCACCGCTCACCAGCATCTCGATCCTTTGATCCCCAAACCCTCCCATTTTGACCTTTGTCTTGGCCAACTTGTTCCCGGCGCCATCAGTCAAGGTCAAAGTAGAGCTGCCCATCAGTTGATCTATCTTCCATTTCAAATCACCATTGGGCCCACCTTTGACCTTGAAGTTTCCCGACATGTCCATCTTGGTAGTCATTTGGTAGCCACGGACGAATAGCTCGTTTGATTTGCTCGATGATGCGTAGTCCGCGTGACCAATGGGTGGATTCTGGTTGTAGCCGGTATAGGGATCCGCCATGCCACGGAAAACGAGCACTCTGGTCATGGCATTTTCTGCCCCCTGGGGGACCATTGAAAGGAGAGGCGGTACATTCGTGGGACTGCCTTCTGGTTGAACTATCATGATGCCAGGATTTGTTGCCGATGCACGGATACATACGATATTGGATAAAGGATTAAAAGAGGTAGAGGACCCGGATATGAGCTGTTTTAGGAAGCTAGGCATGATGTAGGTTTGTGATGACCAAGGATTTGGATGATTCTTGCGGCGATGTGTGGAAACCTAATGGCTATTGGGAGCATATCACGACACCTTTATATCTTCTAAACTACCTAGTAGTCCTTCAATAGTAAGCATAATCCTACCAACGTTTTAGTTGCCGATGAAACTTCTTTCCACAATCGAACTGAAGCGATCGGGGAGGGATGCATAGAGAATGAGCCCCCCCGCCAAGAAATCTAACACCCCCCCCAAGGAGGAAGTGATGCTGCGATGCAAGTAATGCACATCCAATTAGTAGCTGGAATTCAGGATTAGGTTTAAGGCTGAATCCTTCTGGATCAAGATAGTAGTGCATCTCCACGTCATTGTGGTGTCTGGCTGTTGATCAAGGCTGTGGCTGAGATGTTTGACAAGGCGCTGTTCTTGCAACCATCAAAGCGGGTTGCCACATTGATATCATGTGACTATTTCCCTTTGGGGAAAATCGTGCGCTCGATAATGGTTTAAGTTTTTCGTGAGCCGGGGCTGTGCCATTCATCAGGAACAGTGATTGTGTTGGAGTGGAATCTTTAGAATGAGAAGCGGATTCCTGGACAGTTATATTTCTTTTTGTAGGACATCTTATCTATTTACCTAGTACTAGATAAGACGCTACGCAGTGTCCCTTTTTGAATAGCAAAAAGGTACTGCTGGTTGAAAAAGTCCACTAAGCAAAAATGTTTAAATCGAAAACTTGTATAGAAATAAATCAATAACAGTAGAAATCTATTTCATTACTAGGCAATATAGTCAAAGCAGACTTTCCTGTATACATGCATATCGGGTAACTCGAGGGTTAGGTATCGTAACAGAAACACGCGTTTTCTTCCATCATACTGCTGTCCAATCAAAGCTCCAATCTTTTGCCCCATCATGCGGCATCTTCACCAACCCCGCGAAAGGCCGCGACAAGCCGAGCCATTGATTTGCCCTTTCTAAACCGACGTCGACCGTCGGCCTGGAACTGGGGAAAACAATGCTTCCCTTTTCCTCTCTTCCACCCTGTCGTCACTTCATATTAAAGTCGTCCCAAGAACAAATATGAAGCGTCAAGCTGTTCGTCATCTGAGGGCCGCGCTGGCGCATCCCCAATCCGTGCGGATACCTGTCCGCCTCGCCAGGTGCTATTCTACACATCCCCCAAATGCAAGGCTGAACTTGCCCGTCGACTATTCGACGACTCCATTGCTGGCCCATAACGTGGAATCAGTTCGAAGGAACACGGAGATTGCGCCGGAAGTTCGCAATGGCACCACAAAGAGAATGAACCTCTACCAAGCTGTCAATGACGCCCTTAGTATCGCATTGGCCGAGGATGAAACCGTCGCTGTTTTTGGGGAGGATGTCGCATTTGGTGGCGTGTTCCGATGTACCATGAAGCTTGCCGAGACACACGGCGCTGATAGAGTGTTCAACACGCCTCTTACGGAGCAAGGTATCATGGGGTTTGCCATTGGAATGGCTGTCGAAGGTATGCGGCCAGTTGCCGAGATCCAGTTTGCCGACTACGTGTATCCTGCATTTGACCAAATGGTAAACGAGGGGGCAAAGAAGAGATACATGGAAGGAAGCAATGGTCGAAGTGCCGGTGGATTGACAGTGCGTATGCCTTGTGGTACTGTTGGTCACGGAGCTCTGTTCCACTCCCAGTCCCCAGAAGCCCTCTTCACACATATTCCTGGATGGCGTGTCATCATGCCCCGATCACCGGTCCAGGCCAAGGGTCTTTTATTATCAGCGATCCGAAGTAACGACCCCTGCATTGTCATGGAGCCCAAGATTCTCTACCGAGCAGCTGTCGAGGAAGTCCCTGTCGCGGCCTACGAGCTCCCGTTATCCAAGGCTGAGGTATTGAAAGAAGGCAAGGATGTCACCATCATCTCCTACGGACAACCTCTGTATAACTGCATGATGGCACTACAAAAGGCAGAGGAAGACTTGGGCATCTCGGTCGAGTTGATTGATTTGCGGACGGTATATCCTTGGGACAAGAAGACGGTGTTTGAGAGTGTTAGAAAGACTGGCAGAGTTCTTATTGTTCACGAAGCAATGGTGAACGCTGGTGTTGGTGCTGAGGTTGCGGCAGCCATACAGGAGGATTCTGAGACGTTCCTCCGCCTGGAAGCCCCCGTAGGGCGTGTGGCTGGATGGAGTATTCACAATGCACTAATGTTTGAGAAGTTCCATGTTCCAGATGTCGCCAGTAAGTCTTTTTTTCTTCTTCCTTCTTCTTTTTCTTCTTCTCTCTACCATGAGTTTCTAACCTTGTTGCTAATGCTTTATAGGAATCTACGACAACATTAAGAGCGTCCTGAAATATTAAGGCGTTGGCTGCGTGATTAGGGATACTGTAGGTGCTTCGTCAGGTGCAATCTCATATAAAATTAGAACTACTGCTTATTAAAAGCATAATGAAACTGAAGAATATTGTTATGAATAAATCTCATTACGTTCGTGTTTTGTTCGTAGACCATCGCCCCCCTTGTTTAGATAAGGCGGTACTCAAGACTGTGTAGCGTTCTGTACAGAAACAAGGGTACTGAACTAATAGCGTCGTTGCTGATGATGATGCCCCTCCAGTTGCCCATGGATGCTGGATGCGCCCCGCCCAGGTGGTTCACTCTTCCGACAACTCCTTATCGGTGTACATACATACGTCAACCTCCAACACGTACATTTGACGCTTCTCCCAATTAATCTCGGCTACCACACCATCCCGCCAGATTCGCAACATGTCGCAACTCGAGACAGTCTCTGCCTTTGTCGAGGGCGCCCCCCCTGGAGAGGTAATTCGCTCTTGTGCTATGAGCGCCCAAGCTCCACGCAATGCCGCCGCATGCTAACTGTTGATGGCTACAGCTCGCCGATGTCGTCGCCGGTACGAACATGACGCCCCCCCTCCTCGCTGAAGAACGAATTGGGATTCTGATTGACGTGCGATTTCGCAGACATCAAGGCTCTCACGTCTGACCCGAGCATCATTTCCGAGTTGACACCCGCATTCGAAAAGTACAACGAGGAGCAGTTCATCACCGTCAAGCTTCCAGGAAGCAGTCAGCCGGTAGGACTTGTTACCATGCTGGCGATTTTGGCACAATATGGAGATTTCTGACTGGGTTCGATATAAAGGTCTTGATCAGCAGCCATAATTCACTGGGCGGTGGACGATACTACGATGTCGAGAGCTCCTCCAGCTTCGAGGTTGACCACGCAACACAGGCGCGTAAATCGACAAAATACGGATGGCATACAAACTAACGATGGGGACAGAAAGCCAGCGCTGTACAGAGTCACGCATTGGAAGGACCTCAGGCGGACTTGGCGTAGGTGTTGACGACCCTGCGATCTGGCCCATCTAACGCGCAGTAGGAAATCCATACTGAAGAACCTCGGGCCGTACGTGAAGGAGCATTTCCCCACTGCTGCCTTTGGCGCATACCCCATTGAGTCCGACTCGAAGGTTGCCATCATAATTGTGGCAAACAAGTATAGTCCCAACAACTTCTGGTAAGGCTTCACGGGTGTGCACGGGTCGATCGACATCGTTAACAAAGCGCAGGAATGGACGTTGGCGATCATTATACACTTATGACCCGTCATCTGGCAACTTTGAGGGCTCGATCAGGGTCGATGTACACTACTATGAAGATGGAAACGTACGATTGCTCACCAACAAGCCGGCGTTTGCATCTATTCCCTCTGGCACTGGTTCTGGAATCGCCAGGGAGATCTCCGCTATTGAGAAGAGCTACCAAGAGAATCTCAACCGAAGTTTCGTGCAACTGAGCGAGGGCGCATTCAAGGGCCTGAGAAGACAACTACCGGTGACGAGGCAAAAGATTGAGTGGGACCGAGTGACAAGCTACCGTCTGGGTCAGGATATCGGTGGCGGCAGCAGCAGCTCCAAGCGATAGGAATCCACTGGGGACAAGTTCAAGTTCTGTATTTGAGTGACATTAAAAAATGATTGATAGAATAACGCGAGATATGACGGGACCCGGCACTTGCACTGGATCCATGTCTGAAACCAGAACCTCTATGCTTGGGGAAAAAAAAAAACCAGCTGACATACATGTGTATGTGTGTATGCATTCACCGGGATCATTGCGCAATGGATAAATCGGCGACAAGTCCGCGGATTGTAACTGTAAGCGGATATGTATCTAAATTCCATGTCCGTTCCGTGAGCCATGGAGCCATGGATGGTATTGATGACGGGCTCCGTCCGTCTCTCCATTCACCCGCTCATTCTGACACAGACAGGAGCGGAATTAGATGATGGACAAATGCGGGGTATATAAAGCCTTTGGAAATTCACGGAAGCTTGATGCCGTACAATGTGAGAAAGAGCAGAGAAAATCTCGGATTGATTGCTGGGGAGGCAGCTGTGAGACGCCCGGAAGTAGGTTCGGTAAAGGTCTGGGAGGAGAGGATGCTGCCGTAGCCAAGTCCCGAGTTGGTGGTGGTGTGCTGCGGAACTTGTGAGAGACAACGGATGCGGAGAGGGGCAGCGAGCAATAGCCTATTTGCTACTCAACAAAGTAATGAGAATCGCGCCCCCTCAGATTAGTTGAAGACAATTATTCAAGCGTGGATGAGAAAGGTAATAAAAAATCTTTGCGAGTAAATAGCCTATATCTTGTAAATAGCTACTTGTAACATCTATCTATAGAACTGAGTAGGTACGGAGTAGTAGTTGTCGAAATTGCCCCTTTGAGAGTAAGGTTATGTCTAATTGGAGATGATGTGAAGCAGATGCTTGTCAAGTATCTAGATTATGTAGGAATGCGTGGCTACGAACTTTGCCGTCGACCCCGGAGCCCGTCGATTGCTCCATTGAGGGTTGGGAGTGCATGAGTGATGGCTAGCGAGGGCACATGGGGCGCGAGGCGCAAAAGTCGACATCTGGCCAGATAATACAGATCCATGGGATCCAACAAATCAGCATCAAGCAACCATAATTTGGCTGATTCTGATTGGTCCAAGCGAAGTCATGGTACTGTCTGCAGTAATACTACTGGTACTAGACTTTACCTAATTCTGACAACAGAGTGGATTTCCGAATGAGACGGAATGAATGGAGGATTGAGAAGAGGAAGAAGACGGGGAAGGGGGGCTTTTCTTTGGAGGGGGGGTCATTTCGAAGGGAAATCCAATGGAAAATGGAGTCTTCTCTTCACAGCGGGAACTCTTAGTGTCTCTCGG
Organism: Cladobotryum protrusum; assembly: GCA_004303015.1. NCBI lineage: Eukaryota > Fungi > Ascomycota > Sordariomycetes > Hypocreales > Hypocreaceae > Cladobotryum > Cladobotryum protrusum. Next base: position 6,558,330 of record RZGP01000002.1, on the reverse strand, counting down.
TACATAGTAGCCAATTTATCATCTAAACCAGTCTTAGACGACCTTGGTTTTTTTTCTTTCCTCCACCATAGAATCTGACGGAACCTGTCCTCTTGCAACTTTCAGCTGTCAGTCACACAAAAAGTAAGAGAGCCTTCTATTCACCCCCATATCATCTTCCACTTGCGCGCGCCCAGACAATTAACCAACTTGTCCTTTTCGCATAGGTTTTCTTCTTCTTTTCCACCGTTGCCCAACCGACTTCGTCTTTAATACCAAAAGAAAGAAGAAAAAAACCATCAAAATGGCACAGGAATTTACCTACCAGGATGTTGCTGAGCACAACACCAAGAAGGATCTCTACGTCGTGATTCACGACAAGGTCTACGACTGCACCCAGTTCATCGACGAGCACCCGTATGTTTCTCCCCGATCACTTTGTCTTGTGTGCCGATTTTACTTGCGTTTGGCCCTCTCTGCGCGCATATACTTAAAAGCTACGTGTCGCTAACATGTCTTCTTTGCGCAGTGGTGGTGAGGAGGTTCTCTTGGACGTTGGCGGTCAGGATTCTACCGAAGCCTTCGAAGATGTTGGCCACAGTGACGAGGCTCGCGAGACTCTGGACAAGCTCCTTGTTGGCAGCTTGAAGCGCCAGGTGAGTACATAATTTCTCTCCCCCTTATCCCGAAACTATTCATCGGAGAGATTTGAAGCTGACTCGGTGGGTTTTTTTTATTACCTTTTAGCCTGGTGACCCTGCCCCCAAGGCTCAGACTGCTGCTGTCTCTACCGGCTCCAGCAACTCTGATAACACTGGTCTTGGCATTGGCCTCTACGCTTTCGTATTCATCGGTGGCCTTGCTGCTTACTTTGGCTACCAGTACCTGCAAGCCCAGCAGGCTCAGCAGTCGGCTTAAACCACCATTACGACCGCTTTCAACAAACACAACAAAAATCCGGGACTTCGCTTGCCATAAAAAAGAAGCACATATATCTAGGCGAATTGACGGGAGGGCAAGCTTACATGGGAATTTCTTTGTTTTTTTGAACAAAATGCCGCACCCAGGCAGAGGTTTTTTTTTGACTGGACCTCAAACATGTGATGCCCTTTTTTTTACTTTCCAGCGGGACACTTATGAATAGATGGCGCGGTGCCTAGCATTTCGAGCGCTAGACATACATGAAATGGGAAATTCTTTTTTTATATTTATTATGAAGGTTAGATCTATATTGCCAGGAGGGGGGGGTCTACCAATGAACAACTAGAATTTATTGTAATCAACAAGATGACTGATAATACGCTGTACCTTTCGACAAGATGTGAAACTGGTTCAAGATGAAGCTCTTTTATGCTTTTTTGGGGGGTTGAATTTGTCGTTATTTTGCCGAGGCAAATGCAAAGCAACTAAGCCTATTGTCCATCATCCTATGCCATCCATGATTATTATGATGATTGCCCGTTCTAACGCAGTGGACACAATAGCCTTTGAGCCACACTGTTGAACGTGATGACGTTGCACAGCCACACTTTTTGGTCATCTCTTCAGCCTCCCTTCACCTGCCAACCTTACAGACTCAATCTTTCAACCTTGCAAACTCTGTCACTGGCTGGCCAGACAAACCTCTTCTTCATCAATACCTTTGTCAGGCCAGCTTCCCGCCCCCCAAAAAAAGAAGAAGAAGAAGCAGGATAAAATGTCGTCGTATCTGGAGAAGCAGTCCTCCGTCTTCAGGGGCTCCCTCGCCTCTGCTGCGACCAAGATCTCCAACCCGATTCTCCCCAAGGCAGCCGCTGCATCGCTCGCTCCGCCATCGCCCTCTCCTTCCGCCGCCTCGGACACCAACACGCCGACGACGAAGCGGAAGCGAGATGCAGCTCCAGAGGTTCCCTTTTCGCAGCCCCAGCTGACGGGCTACGGTGCGGAGGTGAAGACGCAGATGACGTTTGCGGTGGAGTACCTGAAGAAGAAGGGGGAGCCAAAGACCATCACGGACATCATCGACCATCTCAGCTTGCGCAACTATACGGATGAGCACAAGAGGGAACTGACGGAGGGGCTGAGGGGCCATCCCAGGGTCAGCTGGCGGCCGGATGCGAGTCTCAGCGAGCAGACATGGAAGACGGGCATGTACGAGCACCGGCCCATCATCCCGGGTGTGAAAGACGCGACTTCTCTACTGGCTCACCTGCAGCGCAAGACGGACGCCTCGGGTGTGTCAGTAAAGGACCTCAAGGACGGCTGGCCCGAATGCGAGGACACTTTGGCATCGCTGGAGAAGCAGCACAAGATCCTGGTGGTTAGGACCAAGAAGGACAACTTCCCCCGATACGTATGGGCCGACGACGTTTCGCTGCACTACTCGGTCCAGCCCGAGTTCCAGGCCATGTGGCGCCGCGTGCAGCTGCCGAGCATAGACGACATGCACCGTAAGTTGGTGAGCGTGGGACAGAAGCCGACGAGCGAGGACCCTCTCAAGGCGGCGGCCAACATGGCGGGCAAGCCCAAGACGCAGAAGAAGAGGGCGGGGAAGCGACTTGGAAAGGCTACGAATACACATATGACACATTTGCTCAACGATTACAGCAGTATGAGGAGGTAATACATATTTGGAGGGGAGTACGACTGCATTGTATTGTGTTGTGTTTTTTCTTCTTCTTTTTTTTTTTTGGACAAAGGGCGCTTTTTTTTTTTACTTGAACTTTCTGTTCTCATCAAGGGCAAAGGAGGGGATACATTGGCGTTAAGGGATGGGTGATCTTACGAACAAAGACAAAAATGGTAAACATTCTCAAGAAAAGGCACGTGTATAACAAAGGAGGGGGGGCGCACATGGAATTACATGAGGAAGAGAGACAGAGAGAGAGAGGTACGATATCAAATTGATCAAACAAAAAACAAAAACCTTTGAATGCGTCTGTTGTTCGCTTCAGAAAAATTGAAATCCTACGAGATGCTCATGTGAAGAAGAAGAAAACAGAATGAAGGTCATCAACGTACTGGAATGAACCAGTTTTGCCCGCCCGTTTTATATAACCCAAAACACCAAGTCCTGCCCGTTATGAAGAAATGAAAAGACGCTGCATGCTATATAAGGGAGGGGGGGGATGAAAATGAAAAAGGGAAGGAGGGAAGGAGGGAAAGGGAAAGGGAAAAAAAAAAAAAAAAGACATCAGAACTCGGCCAGACGTATCTTGTCAAACAGACCCTCAAACACATGCCCCTCTTGAAGTCCTCCCACCTTGTACTTGCCCTGCACCATGACGCAAGGCACGGCCTCTACGCCGCGAACCTCCCTTGCCATCTCGGCCTCGGCGTCAACCCTTCTGCTGGCGTCCTCGTCCTCGAGCTCGAGCCTCACCACGGCCTCGGGAATGCCCGCCGCGACGCCCACTTTGACCAGCCACTCCTCGTCCGAGACGTCCTGGCCGTCCTCGAAGTGGCCCTGGTAGAGCGCCTCGACGACGCGGGACTGGCCCGCGGTGCCGAGGCGCTGTAGGGCGAGGGCAATGAGCTTGTGGCCCTGGCGGGTGCTGCCCGTGGAGCCGCGGATAGAAAAGGCTATGTCATGCCTGGAGCCGGCGGCCTGGATGCGGTTGAGGAATTCTGGGTACGGGGCGCGGACGCGCTCGTACATGCCGCGCTTATCCGTTCCTGTAAGAGAAAAAAAAGAAGCAAGGAACGTTTTAGTGTACAAAGTTGGAGACTATTTAATGGAGAATGGGAGAGAGAAAAAGAGAAGAGGATAGGTGGGTGGGTGGGGGGGGAGAAGCGGGTAAATCAGTGACGAGGGGGGGAGGAGAAGAAGGAGGGTATAAGTGATGGTTGATATTGGAAGGTTTTCCAGGGTTGGGGTTGGGATGGGCAATTTAGGGTCTTGTGTGTAAGTGGTAGGAGGTAAAGGCATGTATATGTCTCAACATGAGGGAGAATGAGGGAGAGTGGGTGAGATTATACAAAAAGGGAAGTTGATGTAATGGAAGAAGAAAATGATATAATTATTCTTCTTCTTCTTTTTTTTTTTTTTGGTTTGGCTTGGTTTGGTTTGGTTTGGTTTACAACATACCTTTCTTTAATCCTGAGACAATGTAAAACGGCCGCCATCTCACATCAAACTGAACCTCTGGATGCTGCGCCCTATACCGCCCAATCAGGGACTCCAGGCTATGCTTCTCAATGAAGCACCACGGACAGACGAGGTCGCCGTACACGTCCATGGTGATGGTTCCCCCCCTCGGTGCCAGCGGGTGATGGGGAGTAGGAGGAGGGAGAGGGGGAGGAAGCAGCGCATGCCTCTGTAGCTTATCATCTGGCGGCATCCTGTCGCGAAGTCGTCTTAGCGCTGACGCTGCCTCTGCAATCTCTGGGGTTTCTTTGATGGTAACAGTAGCATCAGCGGCGGCGGCAGCTGAGAGGAAGTGGTGAGGTTGAGATACGACTGCCAACGGAGATGTCATTATTTATATGTTTTTTTTCCCTCTCTTGGTTCTTTTTTCCCTCCTTCTGCTTTATGTTTTATCCCGTTATGTAGTTTTATTTTTGTGTATGTGCGTGCGTGCGTGTGTGTGTGTGTGTGCGCGCGCGTATGTGTGTGTATGTGTATGTTATGCCTGCCGTGTAACTTGAATATCAATTTTGCCCAAAATAGAAAAGGAAAGAAAAAAAAAAAAAAAAAAAAAAAAAAGAGGGAGGGATGGTGACTGGAAAGGCGTCAAGTGATACGACGGAGCAAATAAAAGTTCCCCTTGGATGGACTCCGGATCGAGAGACAGTGAGTGAGTAAGGAGAGATATCGGGGGTGATCGGTATTTTGGATTGACACGGCCGGGCCGAGGTCCGTCACGGCCGATACAGCGTCCTATGCTTTGTTCCCTCTGTTCGTCACTACTCTCTCTCTCTGTCTGACTTTGTCTCTGTCTCTCGCTTTCTCTGTGGCTTCAACTTTGTCTCCTTGATGCTTATTCTTTTCCGTCCGGTCCCCCCCACAGACGAGTGCAATCCAATCCACTAGTCAGTTTGACAATTCCTCCGGAGGCTTGACAGTAAGAAGAGCGGAAGATTTCCTATTTCAAGTTTCCCGGGGGTATCCTGATTGAATTTTTTTTTTTTTCTCCCTCGTGATCAAGCAAGTAAAAATAGGCGGGAAAGGGAGGGGGGGGGGATAATTAATGGCAATAATTATGCCCAAGTACGAGTAAGGTCGTTGTCCAAGGAAAGGCTCATCCCCCGATGAAGTTTGGCGCAAGGGGTGGGGGAATGTAGGTCCAAAGGCTTTCCGCGTATATATGCAAGATGTGCGTCAGTTTGCGCGCCGTCTGGGATAGAAAGGGGGGCGGTGATTGGGTCGTTGATCGGGCTCTTTTTAGATCAAATGTTCGGTGTTGCTACACTTTGAGCTTTAGGCCCGGTAGGACAAGTTTACGAGTCGGAGAATGGAAGGGGGGGGGAGGGAGGGAGGGAGGGAAAGGGAGGAAGAGGAGTCAAAGAGGACTAATATATGGTCCTGGACACGGCGACCGAGAGCCTCCCTCTCGTTAAGAGGATTCCCAATCCCTTCGGGAAAGGAGGATATCGGAATCAGCCGTTCCCTGCTATGCCATTGGTTTTCAATTCCAGAAATGGATTTCGTTTACCAAGTTGTCGTCACTTTTGGCTCCCTGTATAGTAATATGAAAATGGGGGATTAATAATCCGCTGAAATGGGGGGAGGAGGGTGACATGTTGAATCAGGTATCTATACTAATATGAATTCGCTATAGAAGGAGAGAGGGGAGGGGGGGGGAGAAGAAAGAGAAAAAAAAGTGTCCGTAAGGCCAATCCCTAGATTATCCCATCCCCAAACCCGGCCCTCGTCCGTTTTAGTCCGGGATAACCAATGAGGTGGATGCCAACGTAGGAAAAAACATCGTCACATGCAGTAACATGTATAATGCTTATCAAGGAGTTAATAATTGCATCTGCTCCGTACATGCTCCATGTATCTATATCTATCTGTCACAAGCTTTTTTTTCTTCCCCTTCTTTTCTTTCTTTTCTTCTCTCTCCCCCCCCCCCCCCAAAAAAAAAAAATCCAACTCTGGTTGTCCCGCCCGTGCTGTCGACCCATAATCTGTCAAACTCGCATCATTAGATATCACATCCACGTTCTGCTTGCTGCATAAGGTAGTCCAGCCGAAGGAAGAGGAATGCAACTCAAAAAGCCCCCACGGCTTCCAAATCTACCCGACTAGGCAAGTATGTAACCACATCCAGCTATCGCTCCTTGTCTCTGTTTAAAGTTATTAATCAAATAATATCAGGAATCAAAGTAATACTAAAGATAATAAGAATAAGTAAAATAAGTAAAATAAAATAAATAAAATAAAGAATCGCACTTACTTGTACACTAACGCTATGCAATGTCCTCGCCCCTCTCTTCTAATCCCCATCAGGAATACGGACATCAGCCCTTCCGCTTTTCATCTGCGCAATGAGACCCAATCGCTATTCAATCTTGAACTGCATGACGACGGACCCTGCATTGCATGACCTTGCTTTTTCTAGTAGTATTTTTTTCTCTCTATCTCTCTCTACCTGTATCTGTCTCTTTTCCTCTCCTCTCACTCACTTACTCGTTCGCTCACTCTCGTCATTCCGTATTCAAGTGCCCGCCGATCAACATGCGCGGCCGCAAAAGTTTTCCCACGAATAGATAGATAGATATTATTCTTGTTCAAGTATTTCAAGTATTTCAAATATTTCAAACCAGGCAAGTGTCCCCGTGCAACCCTCCTCGTCGGTGACGTGAGTGGGTGGTGCACATGATTACAAAGTCTTGCCCTTGATTAGTCGAAACCTCCTCGCAACATTCATTCCCTCCCTCCCTGCCTCCACCCTCTCGTTTCCCTCCTTTTGTAAACACGGCGCCATGCCTACGGGGCACTCGGCAACATCTCCTTCAAAGATTGGCCCATTATTCTTCAAGCCCAAGCACTGCAGACGACTAGTTGTTCTGTGCCACCACCCAGTAGTATAAGATTAATCATCTCCCTCCGCCTCAGCATCCCAAGCAATCGCCGTCCAACAGTAATCATCAGCTCGCCATAGATTCAACCGAGACAGGACACTTTCGCACTTATTCAACTTTCTCTCTTTCTTTCTTTCTTTCTCTCTCTCTCCTATCACACACACACATACACGCACGCATAGTCACCGCAGAAATATTGTCAAGATAGTCAGTCAAATTCTTGTACGAGTATAGTTCTTGCGATATCTAACGCGACCTTACGTCCGTTTCTACATACAATACTGGAAATGTTGACAAAAAATACGTCATCGAGATAATAGACAGCTCCGAGCTGTTTTGTGATCCGATCCCAACCAAGGTTTATCCCACCCCCCAGAAAGGCAATCAAACAATGTTTGGTGTTTTTTTTTGTACCTCGTAAACTCCCACGTCCCCTCTCCCGCCCCCGTGCGCATCATGCAGATAAAAGAAAAATAAAGAAAAATAAAGCACAAAGTGCAATGTCATGAGGTACCCGGTCGCCAGTCTATCGTCCAAAGTCTAAACAACAAGAAAAGGAAATAGGGGGGGAAACAAAAAGGAGCCACACCCAAGAATAAAGTACATATGAGCTGGCTCAGTCCACCAAGCGAGGTTAGGGAGCCGTGAGTGCGTCGGAAAATCGCTATCGTATGAGGCAAGATGAGAAGAGAGAATCGAAGTTGCAAGGCAAACCAACCAGGGGTCGTCGTCAACCAAAAAAAAAAACTCCAGAGAATTACTCCTCGCTCAGAGATGGGCAGCTCGCATTAGCAAATGTAGGGGTATCCGGGGCCTATAAAGGCAAATTGTAATCAGGCAGTAACTCCTCAACGTCCGTCATTAAAGGTAACTGGTCCAACTAAGCCATGTGTACCAGTCCGGGCTCGGCGCTTTGTGGCCTTCGCATCTGTGGCGCGCCATAGTACATCTGATTCATCGAAGGGTTGGGAGGGTATCCATCAGGATCGGGATAGACATAACTGCCCGCATTATGTGAGGGCGATTGGACATGCGAGGGGGATTGCCACCCAACACTGCTCATGTGAGGGCTGCCACCAGCACTTCCTGGCCCAGCAGGGTGTTGTTCCAGATTTGGCTCAAGAGTAGGTGGGGGTCCGTAACCAGTGGGGTGAGAGGTAGGTCGAATCCCGTTGGTATAGCTGCCAGCGGATGAAGTCGATGTAGGGCTGCCAACGCGGAGATGAGGTGGCAGAGTACCGCTTTGCTGCAGGTACTGGAATTCGGCTGGGTGGCGGTTCATGCCGTTCGCGCCAGTGAGATCCATACCAGGTGACATGGACATGGCCTGGTGTCCAGGCGATGGTGTTGTGAGAGGAGAACCTTGGTTGGACATGTGGTCGCCGTCTGAGCGCGCCTGGCCTACGTTCTTGGATCTTGAAGCCGCCAAAGCCGCCGCCGTAGCTGCTGCTGCCTCCTCAATGGTTCCGCTATGGTGATTCTGATGACGAGTGAGGGTTGTTCGTCGAGTGAAGGTCTTTTGGCAATCGGCATAGGGGCATTTGTAAGGACGCTTGCCAGAATGTGTTCGTCGATGTCGCGCAAGCGAACTGCTGTCGCTAAATGGCTAAGGAGAGGGGTTGTTAGTTGATAAGCTTTTGTTATGATCATTCATTTTTTACAAACCTTGGCACAAGTCTCGCAGTGATGCGGTTTCTCGCCAGTGTGAACTCGCTGATGGACTGTAAGAGCAGATCGTTGAATGAACTGCTTGTTGCATTTGGGATAGTCACAAACGTGAGGTCGGACACCGGTGTGGATGCGCTCTGTCTTCAATTAGCAAATGTAAGTTAACAAATCATTATTCGTCTTCACTCACCATGTCGAGCGAGATCGCTTCGTCTCGCAAACCCTTTACCACAGGTACTGCAAGGATATGCTTTTACAGGAGCAGGAGGTGCCTGTTGAGTTTGCTGTTGAGGCATATGCTGCATGGCCAAGTTGGGCACGCCGCCCATACCGGACATCTCTGGGAAACTGGACATTTGCATCGTGTTGTGCATGGGGTTTTGCATTTGCATGGGAGCATGGGCATGCATGGCAGTCGGAGAGGGATACGCCCGCGACATGCTATGGGCCGAGTAAGAGGAATGCTCCGACATGTGAGGTGAGCCTGATCGATCCATAGGCTCTGGCTTGACAAGTGAGAGGTGGTGGTGTTGCTGGTGATCGGCAAGGCTTCCAGGCAGCTGATGTTGTACGCCCTTATTATTCAGCATGTTGGTAATATCCATAACCTCAGGCGATGCCGAGGCCATGATATTATTAGGCCTCGCGCCCGTACTCATATTATGAGATAACATGGCAGGCAAATGCGACTGGTAGGCGGAGTAAGCCAGCTTGACGGCTTGAAATGGGTAAACTCCGTTTTGACGATTCTCTCTGGATCAGAGAGAGGATAAGGGTCGCAAAGGTGGTAGTGGCGTCGCACGCGGTTGTCACTGTAAGTTTGGTGCGAGAACTGATTGTGGGGTGAGCGGCCAGTTTCAAAGAAGAAAAAATTCAGGCGGCTGTAAAGAATGTCGAAGGTTGGTATTCGTCGCAGAATTGCCCCCAGTGTAAACGCGCTTCAAGTTGTCGGTAATTCGTAAAGGGAGGGCCGAAGTCTGACTTTGAATTGCGCAAACGATTTTGCCCCTTCGACAACGAAAGAGATTTGGTGCGTAACTGTTGACGAGGAGAGGACGGTGGGCAAAGGATAGAGAGAGTGAGAGAAATAGATCGCAACTTGAAGCACAACAGCGAAAGTTGACTATCTTTTCTTTTTCCAGTTCGACACGCGAGCCTCGAATTGTATTGAAGTTGAAAGGAGCGCCGGTATCCGTCTTGCAGAAAGAAAGCCGTTCGAGTCAGCTTACACGAAATAATGTGGCAAGCTTCGGCGAAGGGGTTGAATCGCGAGTTGGACAAGGGCTGAATCGTTGGACTGCTTATTCAAGAGGACCCTGCTTGTTTGAGGTCAGGCCTGGTCTTATCCGGTCAGCCACGTCGCAAGATGGTTTGTGTGAAGCAGGTAGCGCTCAAGATGTGGCGGGAGAGGAAATAGGGATAGTCAAAGGTCGAAAAGGGCTGAGATCCAGCTTCGGCGCAAAGAGAAAAAAACAATGCTTGAGAGGTTTTGTGAAGAAGATGTGAGAGAAAGAACCAGGGAGATGTTGGGGCCAAAGTATGGTCATCAAAGTAAAGTACAAGTACTGTTAAAACCAGCCGACGACGTAACTTTTTTTAGGGGCCCAAGCCTTTATGACAGGCGTGCGTTGGTGCAAGGGGGGCTTGCCATTGGGACGTGGACCCCCCAGGAGGCTCTAAGAAAAAAAAATTATGGAACAAAAAATCTCCTGGGCCGTCGCTGGGGGGGGGAGTGCTCTGTGCAGTCCCAGTCCCCCCAGTCCCAGCACCGCTTCCAGCGACCAGGGCCATTGAATCAAGCAAGCAAACAGGGGTCGGGTATGGTGCAGGCAATCTCAAACGACCCAAGGCGCAAAACCAAGTGTCAAAGAAAATAGTATAGAAAATATTGCATTACTCACGATAAGTCCAGATGCGGAAGACGTAACAGTGATATGATGATCTGTGCGTCTACTATGGACGGTTTGCTTGCGCGCCCTGTGCGTAGTCGAGAAGAGCGATGGTAGTGGTGGTGATGGTGGGTTAGAAGGCGGGAGAGAGAAAGAGGAGGATTGAAAAGCAGGACACGGCAAATCGAAATCGAAATCGAATCGAAGGGTAGGCAAACAAGAGCCGGTGTTGTTGACCTCGTGCTCGTGTGACAGATGCTATGGTATGGGACGGTGGTGGTACTGGCAGATGGAAGGATGGAGAAGGTGAGGATCGCAAGAAGGTCTGGGAGGAGGGTGGTGGGAGAGAAAAAGCCGGGAACAGTTTAATATAAATGACGACTGACAGAGAAAGAACGGCGATGCAGGGTTGGCTGACTTTTGACTGACTTACTTTAACCAAGGGAAGGCAAGGGAAGAGAAAGAAAAGGGCAGGGTATGGCATGGCATGGCAGGGGGTGTGGAAAGAAGAGAATCAAAATAGTATATTTTGAGATTTGAATGAGTGAAACGAACCTGAACCCACGACCCGGGTGAGTGCACACACACACACTTTCCCTTTATTTCTCTCTCTCTCTCTCTCTCTCTCTCTCTCACGCACTCTCCCTCTCTTAATCCACTGGGCCTCATCCACCGGTACTTGGGTACAGAAGTACCAGTCTCGGGACTTGGGCGAGAGCCAAAGGTCTCACCCCACAGTGCATTACAGTGCATCCACCTGACAGCCCGGCGTTCATTGCAGTGGAGAGCTGCCAGGCACCACCTGCTAGGCAAGCTAGACTCTAGCGGACCACCTAAAATTCTAACGCTAGAGCTCCGACGTAACATGGGTGGGTGTCAGTACCAAATGGGGTATTGGCAAATGGGAGGGGGTATGAGAGAAGGTTAGTGAATAGGTAGGCGTGTTGTGTGCTGGTGTGTGTTGGTGTGCTGGTGCTGGTGCTGGTCTCGATCTAAGGTTAAGCGGATAGGTCCTCGAAAAGCTCCATTTTCCTTCCTTACCTTTACCACCACTACCACGCCAGAAACCCTGTTTTGAAGCGACCATTAATGCCTACCTACTTGTACGTACTCCGTATAGTACATACATTTCTTTGTTTTACTACTACCTAATTCGTAGTCAGTTACAGGGGGGGATAAATGAACATGTAGCAAACATGGCCGTTTGCAATCAAATGTAGGGTACCAGGTATAACAACCTCAAAGGCAACCAGCCACCTCTTTCTCTCCATCTGCTGAAATTAGGTAACAAACGTTCTATGGACCCCCAATTTGCATACCAGTGGCCAAGTCATCTGAGAGAGAGGAGGGGAGGGGAAGGGAAAGGAAAGGAAAGGAAGGGGGGCATCAAAGACACATCCGACGTTTTGTGCTGCCCTGGCCATGTCCAACTTTTGGCAAGGTAATGTGAGCTTCTTTGTTTGTTTGTTTCTTTCTTTCTCTTTCCCTCTCTCCCAAAAGGGTTGGCGACCCATCGTATTGGCATCTTCAGGGCTACAACCGCGGGATACGGACGGCGGCGCCTCCGGCCTGACCTAGGTCTGACCCAGATTACTGGAGGATGCTTAGTGCATGGTTGGCAGAATGGATGTGGCACGACATCTGCGATACAAACCAGGCAAAGGAATCAAACGAGTCGTAAGGATAACATTCAATTGTTTCTTCTCTCGCCCCTTTTCGGAGTGAATAGAGTGGAAGAATGAGTACAAGTATGTACAAGAAGAAAAAAAATTACTCATTGATGAGTGGTTGTGCATCCACTTGCATTAAGTTGTTGGTTTACTTAGCACTTACAGCAATAGTACCTCTATAGTATGTACTTGTACAAACCCTTGAATTAACAGCTACCTACTCCGTAGTACCGGAGCATAATAACCGCCACTATGTTTTTGGCCCTCTGTCAAACGGGCGGGATAACGAGCACTGGTTCCCGACCCAAAAAAAAAAAACATGGCCGGGGATCAACAATGTGTGTATGCAGTGGAATATTCCCCGGTCGAGCATCTTTGGAGCCGGCGCTTTTTGAACCAGGGGTGGGAAGGGGGGAAAGCCAAATCGAAGAGAGCCATCATCAGCATGTTCCTTTAGGAAGTAAACTGCTCGGCGAGGTACTTGTTTTGCAACTCCAGGTTCGAGGTCTGGCATATGTACGGAGTAACGCATCTAGTCAAAGCCCATGCCGGCAGATCTGCACCAGAACGTCAGAGCCAGAGAGCGTCATTCCTCACTCATCCATCCATCCCATCTCCATGATGCCTTGCCTTGTCTGTCTAGCCTGACCTTGCTTGTCCAACTAACCTAGACTCCATGATCCCTGTAAAACGGCGTATGGAGAACGAGTGGCTGGTACTTTTGGTTTCTGAGTGCTGGCAGTCGCGCTGGCAATCGCGCTGGAAGTCGCAGCGATAGCCCACCGGTTCGTTTCGCCATAATCAATCCCTACAGAGACTGGATAATGAAAAAGCGGCGCCAAGCATCATTATCCAAGTTGACGGTGGCGGATCTCTGACATTCATTTCCTTCTGTGGTGCATTGTGTCGGCCCATCAATAGTGCGATCCAGAAAGTCTCGGCCTGTGCGTGACTGATAACCCACCAATTGAAGTACACTGTGGGAACACTAATACAAAAAGGCTCGACAGTTTGTTAATTGTCGCCAGTCGCGCATCACGACCAACAATAAGGGCTCCTGTAATGATCAAGGTGATGCAATTCCTCTTAGGCGCCAGCTTGTGGGTGGTTTACTCGTATGTGCGTATCTGTTGATACGAGATAAGACGATCATCTCGATTTGTTGGTAGCACAAAACCGGTTTCCTCTGCAAGGCAGTCGCAAGTCACTGCTGTGGAGTCCCTCTTTACGTGCATCCTTATGCAGCAAAGGCAGGCAGGCAGACAGGTGACTCTGAAATGCTGCTTCCATTGTCAACAGCCTTGGAACATTAGCGGTGTCTGTCTCCTCCACTCCCAACACTTGCACAATCTCTGATTTAATTCGTTTGTTCGTTCATTCATATTCATTCACCCATTCATTCATACATACATACATACATACTCGTCACAAACAAACCAAAAAAAAACACCATCACTTTCGCGTCAAATCGATCAAATCTCATTCGAGATTGGAACAGGCATAGCGCTTCTGTGCAACAACGGTGGCCCGCGCGTGCGGGTAGACGCGCAGGCACTGTGCAGGATACAGCCTCAACTCCCGGATCGCCATGGAAGGATACTTTGATCGGGGGTTTCTATCCTAGCGAACACGCCGTAACATCGTCGTCATTTCTGGTCACTTCTTTGGATTCAGAAGGTTGTTCATTAAAGGGCCCGAAACTTCCTCCAGCAAACACTCTTTCCCGTATGCCTATTTGGTCGATTTTGTGCACACCATCCTACAAAGGTGCCCGACTTGAGGCAGCGCCTCCGGATACAGCTATAGTCGCGCTGACAATGACCGCCGTTTGGTTCGAGGCTTGCATAACTGCTCCACTCGTCTTTCTCAGCCCCGTTTCCCGGAAAATTAACACAAACTTGGTGTTGTCGTCTTTTTTTCTTTCTTTCTCCCTTCCCCGTCATCGCTGTCGCCGTTGCGAGCAAGGGGTACCATGACCAAAAGGGGACACTTTATTATGGTCGCAGAGTCAGTTCCTGGTGGATGGTTGGCTGTGTGGAGAGGCCGATGGTCCATGCATGACGCCGGAAATTGTCCTAACCGCTCCTGGTAGGATTCTGGAAATTCTTCTGCATCTAGCGTCCATTTCTCTGGTTCCACCGCTGGGCCGGATCCTTGCCAAGGACAAGCATATGGACAGGGCCAGTCCCAGCCAGACCGTCAACCCATGCAGTTTCCTCCTGGGACTCCCTGCTGCCATGGATGGTGCATGGCACTTCTGCAGGCTTTTCTGTTCCATTGCCCTTGCCAGATGCAGGAGCTTGGCGTTTGGCATTGTTCTCAACAACCTTCCAGAAGCCTGAGCCTGGACCATCAACCCACCAACGGGATGCCGGCTTGGTAGTGTGGGTAGCCGTCATGCTGATGTAGTCTCCCACCCCTTGCACCCGGCTCTGGTACCGGTATGATCAGCCTCAAATTTTCAAGGTCCCTTTCCATACCATGATCGGCTGCTGGCTTCCGCGATCCGCTGACCGTCATGGAGTTGAAGTGATCACAATAAACCAGACACCGCACGCCCCTTTCTTTGGTCTCATCTTACTACTATCCGCTTCGGCCCTCCTGCATGCACGTGTTGAAACGTACAACATGGTTTCTGCATCGTTTCATCTTATGGGTTGTTGCCCACGATTCTGGTAAGTAAATGGCAACTTCCTTGGGAAGAAAGTCCCTTCATTCTATTTGCACAGTACAAAGGAAATCTTCTAACTAGAAACGGCGACAAACCATTCCAGCAATCCTACATTTTCGACCTATCCAACGACAATAAACAGTGCAGGACAGCTCATGTGACCAACAGTGACCAACACCAAACTTCACCGACTTCTAACAAACTACGGAGTACAGTTTTGTGCTACTCCCATTTCTTTGAGGGCCTCAGAGTAAATCCATGCCCTTTTGCTTTTTTGATTATCTATCAGTCTGGACAAACAACAATATGCCTCATGCGCGCATTTTGCTTGTACACGCCCCCAAACAGGACTGGTTTCATCCTGCAGCTCCAGCGGCCATACCGAACCACTACGCAGGACGGAGTACAGTAGTCAATAATGCAGCCAAGTCTCGATTTGCCTATTGTTCTCCCTTCTCGGCGCCTCAGTGGCTGAAACCATATGTGGTATGTGTGGTAGCCAGCAAACTTCCGACCCACCGTTCTGTCATTGGTCATATTTTCTTTCCTTTTTCTCTCTCATGTATAATGCCGTTTCCGTTTACGGGAACAGGACAACACCACCACAGCATAGCACTGTACAAGTTTGTCATTTTTCCGTGTCGCGGTATCCGAGAAACCTCTGCCGGTGACGAGCCTAGCTCTGTCGGCAACGGATGAAAATCTTCAAATTCGCCGCACAAGTGTCTCCTTTTCTAATCAATTTTTTTTTTGGTAAAGCTAGGCAAGTGAGACACATATGATGCATTATCGAACGCGCCGAATCTCTAGAGTCTGCAAGTTGGCGGCCGAGCAAGCACATCATTACGACACAGGATGGTTGATATCTGACAAGGCCAACAAAGCATCCGTCTCTCGCTAACCATGTCGCAAGCAAACGAGATGTGCATACCCAGTGTTTAAAAAAACAAAGCCACCAACATGACTTGGCAAGCCCAATTATCAAGCGTTGGTCGCAACGTTGAAGCTAAAAGGATTGCCCCGACTACCTAACCCATCTAGCCAAAAAGTTTGTCGCTCCAAAAATTCAAGCACACGATAGGAAAGAAGCTTGGGGCAAGAGATCAGGGTCGGATCTAACAATCGTATCTGCTTGGCCAGGGCGTCGGCTGTTGCTATTGTCGATCCTATCCGAGATTCCCTTGCATCCTTTGGAGCACGAGGACATCCGTATTCCAGCCGCCTTTTTATTTAATGTCAACAAGTACTGAGTACTCACTGTGCTGATTCGATGAATTGCTGGTTGAAGCAGGGTGGGCGACAAAACAACCAACGACCCCTACTTGCAGACTGGGGAGGGGGAAGCAGCATGCAGCTCCCGCTGGCCACGGGACCAGAAATTGATCAATACAATTTTACCAGATGGAGGTGGCGTGTCCATTCATTGATGCCCTATTCAAGCATGAAAATCCAGGGCAACGGGACCCAATCATGACCAGCCATTGGCGTCCTTGCGGCGCCCTTCGGCTACCCACCACTCTGTCTGGTGAAGCCTGGGTCGCCGGCAACTCCGTGCGCCCCCACGCCTCAGGCCGATGAGAAGGGGAGGGAGAGGGAGAGACAATTCTTTGGCATTGACGCACACAACAGCTTGCAGAAAGGGATGCTTGCTACGACGCCGCAGCATGTTTCACTGCGCACTTTCCGATGCATGCATTTTGCATCAGATGGAATATATTTTCGGCTGTATAGCGGGCTGAAGAGTGTGATCAATGCAACGCGTGCCTGGCGGAAGTGTCGCGGCTGCCACGAGAGAACACGGTCCTCCGCATTTCTCGAAGTTTTGTCCTAAGCTCTCGGGTTCCTTGGCCAGCCAGCCGTTTTTCCTCGTGGCATAGATGGACGGTGCGTGCGCACTTGCAAGGGAACCGCAAGCATTAGAAGTCCGCCACAATCTCGAAAATGGCACAGGAGTGTAGAGTTTTGTCCATATACTGTATGTGAACATTTTTGAGCAGTTCTGGGACAGAATGGCGGTAACCCCCATTTTGGCCCCCCCCAAGAACAACTGACATCATGTCACCAATTGATCGACACCGCAATTACTGCCAGCTCATCACTTCAGTCATTTCCAGGACTGGGGGTCGGCTATCTCGTCCAATACAAGATTCAAATCCGACAGTGTGCATGTCATCGAACCACCTGACAATGTGCAAGGGGGAGTCGGACGAAAAGCAATTCCGCGCAAACTATCGTTTTCTCTCTTTCGCTCACAAATGGGATCCATTCCAGGCTGAATGTTGATGCCTGATTCATTTAGATGTCGGCCGCCGTTGTTTATGACTAGCCAACAGAATTTGTTTGTTTGTTCGTTTGAAGGGGGGGGGCATGGGTTCCTTTACGAGGGAGCGAGCAAACGAGTTTTCTTTGTGTTGTTGGCTCATGTCCGTTACAAACACCCCCGCCCTGGTTTCCACAAAATGAGGGGCAAGGCGAATAGTAACAAACATTTTGATAGGTTCAACAGTTCCTTTCCGCGCGAGGAACGATTCCGACTTGAAGGATGAAATGGTTGGCAAATGAGGCTATCAAAAACGCGTGGGGTTATACACAACTGCGGCGTCTGAATGTCTCCAAATAGCAACCTACCCTGGAGTGTCTTGAACAAAGTTCCCAATATTGTTGTTGTTCAGCATTGTCATCCAATTCAGACGCCGTAACAGTCGCTTCGATTACCCAGATTTGTACAATCACTAACCAAAATAAGATAGGAAGAGTGGATTCTAATCATTGATCATCAATCAAGCGCTCGCTCATTCAGCCCTCGGCTGATGAAGACGCCAACGCTCATCACCTTATTACAGGAACTTCAACATGGACAAATGGAAATTGAGAAAAAAAAGGACCCCTTTGATGAATAGATGCCCTAGCCTAGTACACTGGCCAAGTCCCTAGGCATCAGATTAAAAAAAGAAAAGTTCTTCACCATCGCTCCACTGTGTTCTTATCTGCGAAGGGATCATCGTCGTCTTCATCGTCGGTTGGTTCAGAGACTTGCCTGACGGGCGCTGGCCTGGAGACGGACTGTTGCTGTTGCCTGGATATCTGGCGTGGTGGCGAGGACAAGCTACTTGATTTGGAAGGCCGAGGAGGAGGTGCTTTTTTCTGCTTCGGTGAAGGGGAATTGAGGCTCAGCCCGGAGAGGTCGGGATGTTCGGGGCGGGTTGGGGAGGAGAATTTTCCAGAGACCTTCTCAGATTTCCCTTTGTCTGTAGCCACTGCTGGTTGGTTAGTAAATGAGAAAGGGAGCAGCATTTGGACTGGAGATAGGACTTGCTTCGATATAGATGAGCTTGTTCAGCGAGCTCATCATCTGAATCGCTGTCGGCGTCAACAGACTGGTCGAGTTGCTCAAACGTCATAAGGGCGTGGACGAGCTCATCATTGGCATGGAGGAGAGGTCCAAGCCATTGCTCATGATCGACATGATGAATCTGTGTAACACATCCATGTTAGTGTCCTCGTTCTTTCCAATATAGTTGCCAAGCTTCATAGGTTCGCAGTTTCAGTAAGGGGCAAAAATAAGAGGATAAAACATACGTAGCGCAAGACTCTCCTACGGAGCTGCTTACACGACTCAAACCTCTCTACAGCGAGGTTATTGTCTGATATACGCTCCTTTTCTCGATTAATGGTTTGAAGCACGTTGAGGAGATTTGTCGCTGCGAGGGATGACTCGGCAATGACAGATTTCATCTGCTCCTTTTCGGCTTCGAGGTTGAAGGGCTTGCGCCGGCCCTTGGATTTGCTGCTACCGCCGCCGCCGCTCTTCTTTTTGTCCTTGGAGGATGTGCCGAATAGGGAGGTGGAGGATGATGATGCAGCGGATTGATTGCGGAAGGAATCTGTCAAGGATGGGCCCCGACTGTGTGATGGCCCCGCGGTGGAAGCCTGCGGAGAGGCAGGATCTTCGTCGTCATCGTCGCCAAAGGGATTCTCTGTTTCTTTGAGGACTTTGGAGTTTTCCTGCTTGACGACGATTTTCCGCTTGGGTAGTTCCCTGTGCAAGCGCGCGATCCTCTCCAGACCCGGCTTATTGGAATACTGCGCCCAACTACTGAACAATTCCCTGCACTTCTTCCTCACTTCTGGGTCTGAAAGGTCGCTCGTGCCGCAGACGCGGAGTCTCTCCAGAAGGGGCTCGTCCACAAACGCACGCTGAAATCTTGGCCCGGCATTCTGGATGAGGCCGTCGAGGATGACGAGGGCGCGGATCTGGCGGTGGGTGTTTCCGTACTTGAGCTTCTTGCGGATGGCGCGGGCAGCCTCGCCAGGTCCCGAGGACTGGAGGGTGATTACCTCGACGAGGTCGGGGATGCCGCTGAGGTCTTCTTCTTCGTAGGATTCGGAGGTGAGGGTGTCGATGCTGACCGTGACGGCCGAGTAGGGCTTCTTCTGTGTGTGATTGTCAGCATTGATGAAGGTCCCTGGATACGAGTGTCGCAGAGCAAAGGCGTGGCAGAATAGACGGACGCTGTAGGACGGAGTGGAAGATGACGAGGACCAAAGGCTTTGATGGGATGGGATGGGATATTCCTGCCCGGGTTGAGCGCCGACGGAACCGGAGCCGGAGGATGGGGAGGAGTATGGATTCAAGCTTTGCGGAGTTGTAGATTAGCTTACCTGCTGAAACATGGTGGACAAGTGAAGCTATTCCCTGCCCCGAACCAAATCGATATAAAGCTGTTTCTTGAAGTTCCCTAAGCTGTGTTATAACTAGTTGCGCTCTCTTCC
Organism: Cladobotryum protrusum; assembly: GCA_004303015.1. Taxonomy (NCBI): domain Eukaryota; kingdom Fungi; phylum Ascomycota; class Sordariomycetes; order Hypocreales; family Hypocreaceae; genus Cladobotryum; species Cladobotryum protrusum. The sequence goes on along the minus strand of RZGP01000002.1, from coordinate 6,538,675 downwards.
TTCGGATCGTTTATGAAGTTTGATTCCAAAGAGGAAGCCCAGCACCGCCCGCCAAGGACAGCTTGTGTTTGCACCGACTTCTAATACTCAGCCCCCCTCTCGCTCTCCCTCTCTCTCTATCGCGTGAGACGCCCGCACTTCTCTCGAGAACGAAACGCAGCTGAAAAGGTAAAGGAACCGGCCCCCCTCTTTAGCTGCAATGCCACAATGGATAACAAGGCGGATTTTTTTTTTTTTCGCCACTGGGAACCGATAGCTGAGAAGGAAGAGAAAAAAAAAAAGAAACGTAGGATTAAATGGAGGATACGAGGACTTCTCCAAAAAAGAAAAGAGACAGAGAGAAAGAGAAGAGAACACACCGTATCTATTTGCTTGCTGAATATGGATTGCTGGCACGAAAACACGCGGGGTCTGCCGAGAAAGCGCCAATTGGTAGTGGGGAAAACGGGAGGAGGGGAGGTGACGTCGCCGGTTTCATTGGGTGGTTTCATGTAGGTGAGCCGTGTTCATGCGGTGCCCACGATGCTTTCCATCTCTGCCCCGAGATTTGGAGTACATGAGCTATCATCACATATGGCGTATGCAGGAACTTTATAATGTAGGTGAGGATATTCCCATCACCTATTTTTATCAATTCCAAGATGCGAATGAATTTGCAATACTGATGCTTGTATAATTTCTCATATCTGACTTGTATGAATACCTCGTATATATGTATGTCTCGTTGCTTAAAATAAAAACCCCAATGATCAAAAACTCCCATTGATGCTAATGTTCAATGCCCTCGTGGGTATTTCCTCCTGGTTCATGATTCAAACTGAACCGAGTCTAATTGCTAGCCTTTTGCTTCACGCCATGCCAAAAAAGATAAAAAGCCAGCCCAAGCAACAAAACAAGAAATGAAATGGACTGGATAATCGCCATGCCCACCGCAGTAGACGCCTATGTCTTGCCCAAACCCAGTAACGCCAAATTTGCCACATTCATGACTGCAATAATCAACCAAACCAAGGCGGACAGGATTATGAGAAACCATCCGTTTGACATGTCAACGCTTGTCCCCCCAACCGATCGATCCTCTTCTTCATCTGAGCCGTGATGTAACCGGGCCATACCTGGTTGAACCATCATGTATCGACTTCGGGCAGTAAAGTAAATGAGCGGAAGCGTGACAAATGGTAAAACTGTACTAAGAGCGACCTGCGTGCCCTGTAATGCGGCGTCGAGACCCTTCCGTCCAACCGCACCTGCAATAATGATAGCCGGTGTAATGCTGATGGATCGGGTGATAAGTCGTCGTAACCAAGGCTTGACCTTCCACCTAAGAGCACCTTCGCTGACCATCTGACCGGCAATGGTGCATACGATCCCCGCTGAAATGCCAGACAAAAGTAGTGCTAATGCGAAAATAGTACCTGCAGCCGGAGATATGCTCCTGGACAGCAAATCGTGGATTCCAAAAATATCCGCGTTCAAGGCGTCTGCGTTGCCATACAGCGAAGCACCGGAGACAATTAAGATGGCCGAGTTGACGAAAAGAGCAAACGTGAAGAGCGACAGGGCTAGCTCTGTGATGGAGTATTTGAGCGAATGCTTGATAGCAGCGAGCGATGGAACGTAGACAATCTTATCGAATCCGTCGTCAATAGTTGATGACGCCGCCGAAACGGGCTCCTGCGGCATGAGACCATGCTTTTCGTCGTATTCCTTCAGTCGAGGCTGGACAATGCCAGACCCAAGGTAGAGACTATGCGGCATGACAGTGGCTCCAAGGATACCACAGGCTTGATACAAACTACATTGACATGTTAACTCAATCACCTTTCGTTGCAAGATCTGTTCTGGCTAAGCTTACCCATCGGATTGAACCAGAGCGTCGGACGGAAGATAGCCTTTGAAGACTTGTCCGATGCTCGTGTGCTTGATGAGAGACAATTGGATGCAGAAGCAGATGACAACACCGAGGACCAAGAGAAGAACAAAGAATTCAAAAGCGCGGAGCCCCTTCATGGCGCCGTCCGGTCGATAGAAGAACAAAATCGCCATAACATCGAGGATTGACAGCGCACACCCGGCTACAAGAGGCAGCTTTGGGATGAGTAGATTGAGTGCAATGGCTGTACCAATAACCTGAAGAAAAAAAGCATCAGCAGATGTCGAATTGAAGGTCTGGCAAATATGATCTCATACCTCTGCAATATCGGTTGCAATGATAGCAATTTCTGCCAACGCATAAAGGAAATAGTTGAGCCATCTTGGTAGATAGGCACGGCAGGCTGAGGCGAGATCCAAGCCTGTGACAGTTCCGAGTTGAATAGAGAGGCTCTGCAACAAGATGGCAAAAATGTTGCTGAGGAGAACGATGAATAAGAGCCTGAATCGGTATGACGCTCCGGCTGCAATGTCAGTTGCGTAGTTTCCGGGATCAACTGCATTGCATTAGCGGTGCTGTCAACAGCATGTTTCTATTTTGGAGTCAAGGCTCACTGTATGCAACCGAAATCATAAAACCCGGCCCGATAAACTTGCAAAAAGTCATGAGAGTACGCTTCATGCGCTGAAACCGTGTCCTCGCCATGGTTGAGCTAGATGCCCCATGTGTTCTTGAGGACGCAATGGAAGCGGCATCATTACCGGCATTATTTGGAGAGGCAGAAGCAGGAGTTATTGTGACGTTGAAAAGACCCGAATTGCGTTGATTATTCTGGTCAAAGTGGACGGCCTTTTCATCATGACCTTGGCTACGGTTTTCATGCTCCTCAGCGTTGATGGTGTCTCTGTGTTGGTTCACTGAAGCAACGCCCGAGGACGGCACTTGACGGTTGGACACGGCAACTGTCGCGTCATCCAGGGCACCTCTGCCACTGCCGTAGTGACCATTGGGTTCACCACCAGTAGCAGGATTGGACGCCATGTTGAAGGGAGAAAACAAGACTCTGTAACAAGACCCGAATTCACTACGACGAACGGCCTTCACTTAGGACCCTTTCAGTCAAATCGTCCTCGTCAATAACTGTGCTGACACCCATGAGTCAAACTGAAAAAGAAAAGCAAAAGGCAAAAAAGAAAATTGTGTCCTGAGCCAAGACAAGAGGAAAAAAGGGCGGGACCCTTTAGAGTCTTTATTGAGTAAAAAAAAAAAAACGATGACAGGCGATAACTATCCAGGTGCTTCTTTAGCGGCGCTGGGCTTCCACGGGCGGGCTTGGATCCGAGAAGCAAGCTGGGATGCTGGTCTGCAGGGGTGGGTTGCTGTCCTGTTGGAGGGAACAAGAAAGGGAGGGGGGACGCGGGAAGAAAAATTGGGATGCAGGACAGATGGTAGACGGTAGACAGAGATGCGGTTTTTCGATTAATCGGCTTTCAAGTCCGAGACCACCCGCATTCCGGAAGCAATTAGACCCGTCTCACTGCAACACTGCAACACCAAAGACGGATGGAGTATTATTGGAAACTGGAGGGGAAGAGGGAGAAAAAGAGGGGGAGATTGTAAGTAAAGATGGAATTGGATAGTTGGTGAGTGAATTGAAGTCGTCGCATCGTGGAGAAGATTTTTTCCAGACCAGCATGCTCCTGCCGTGGTATTACTTTTCAGTTAGCACTGGCAGTAAGTAACCCAGAAGTATTTCGTACCCCGTACTCCGGTGAATTTAAGGGAAGGAACGGAGTTGTGGCTCAAAATACGGTAAGCAGAACGCCAAATGCACTATAATTTTAGGTATCAAGCCGACCTGGAACAAACCCCGAAAAGGGCAGCCTTTGTGTCCATTCGACCAACTACCGCCCACCCATCGCTTCAATCTATATCGTAACAACATCGGGTTCCCTCGGAAGCCACACGAGAGCAGATGATGCATGCATTCGGGCGACACTCTGCCAAGTTTCGCCACTTGCTTGCATCTGTTGTCTCGCCTCCCCCTTTGTTATTAGTCCCTTTTTGGATCATCTGCTTCATTGACGTTGTTGTCTTTGCACTGCATGAACATGACTCTTCCCCAGATATGCAACGCTATGACCTCCCCGGATTGTTTCTGCTTTGCCTAGGTCGGCTCTTTGACAATCACATGTGCACTCTCTCACTCTATCACTCTACAAGGTTCCCAGTAGTAGTAATTAATTAGTATCCAATTCATAATCTCACTGTCTGATTCCAGGTCTGTTTACCTTGTAGACCAAGATAACTAGATTGCTTGCCCCAAGTAAACTCTCCAGTGTCAGAACTCTTTACCTGAGGCAGTGCAATTTGCTTTCGTCTGGGGGAGTAAGATGTTTAAACATCATCATCGGTCTTATGTCGGTATGTCAAACCCAAAAGCGCTTAATGTTTGCCTGTTTGAGAGTAAATTGCTTCCTTCAGTTTATTACACATTCATCCATCCATCCATTTATCTATTAATGATATTGATGCCCAAAGCAACACTTCTTTACCCCTCCTCCCGCAGCATGGTTTTTATGTGGAATGTCAACCTTTCTACAAAAACTCCCCTTGAGCCTGTTGAAAGGCTATAGCCTCTCCCTGTCTCAGAAAACGCCCTTGCCAGATCCCAAAACATCTACCGTTCAACCCACGACTTCTCTCCGGTTCGCGATGAATCTCGCAGCTTGAAACAAATGCCGTTTATTCCGACTTCTTGCCCGACTTGGCTGCGGCCCTCTCGCGCTCCCGCTTGGCATAAATCTCCGCAGTAAATGGATCCTCATAGCGCAGCGCAATAATGTACGCAACCAATACCTCAAGCGATAGCAAAAGCCCAGCGGGCTTGCCGTAAATGAGAGCGGTGCCAACAAAGTTCAATGTCGAACCCCAGTACATGGGCGCGGAGGTAACGTTGAAGGGGAATCCGGTAACCATCTCGTCCATCAGAATACCGCAATAGTCGCCGAGATAAGTCCCTGTAACACCAAGAGCCCACATCGACGTCAGGACAAGGACGCTTCCCCAGGCGAACAGAGCATAGCCCACGGCTTGCGCGTACACGGTCGTCAGGAGCGGGTGCGACGGCTGCTCAGCGAGGGCTGCCTTGAACAGCCAATCCCGAAAAATGCCGAGCGAAAAGATTGTCACAAAGAGGGTATAACAGGCCCCATAGCTGCCTCCAAACACCTTTGAAAGGATCCTATTGTGATATTCTGTAAAATGCTTGCGTATTAGTCGTTGCAATTCCCATGTGATAGATATGAGTTCGTATCTCTCTGACCTTGACGGGCAGCGATGCTATTGAAAAGTAATGGATGTTAGCTTGGTGGTAAATAACAAACAAACAAGACGTTCCATGAGGGAATGCTTACTTCCAGTACAAAGGATTGAAGATAATTGAAGCTGCTGAAACTGTTTCCTCACACATGCAATGATTAGATATCCATTCCCATATCGGCGGCCAGTAACGGCTTGCGGGGGAAGCTTTGGCCACTCACTCAACAAGCTCTGCTTGTCAAAGTCGACATAGGTGAGGAGATCATTAACAAAGGGCAACGCCATGGTGAATTGTATCCTTTATAATCCAAACAAAGATGTACACGGCGGGATTAGGAGTCAAAAAGTTCGTCTATGAAGGAAACTACAAACTTTTTTGTGTGTGTGCGAGATTCTGTTAAAAGTTCCACGTTGTTCTTGCAGGGTGCATAGCGTCATGTCCTGCTGGCTGGGCCTGGCAAGGGTGTTCGTCCCCAACAGATGCGGGGGGGTTCAACGTAGATTCCAGCCACACGCGGACTTTCAACAGTGGCCCATTGTAGCATGTGATTTTGAGCCTGGGCATCGAACTGGCCATTTGTAGGAATCTTTTAATACATGCTCGAACCATGCTGTGCCCCCCCTGGAGGATCGATGCATATGTTACGCCAAACAGATTGCATACATCTTCTTCATATGTTTCCCTTGAAATTTTTAAGTTACACCGCATCATTGCCTTGAGATGTTCGGATCATAAGAAGAGAGGAGGAGCATGAGACAGAACGGGTACCAGGTAATATCCATATGATGTTATGCATTGTGATTCTAATAATGCCGCTGATGTCTTCATTATCATAAATTGGCCGCCTGTGGCCTATTCCTGTACCCTTTTCTAGGTATACAAAGAGATGATTGATACCATATTGACGATTATTGTCGTCGGTTTCTCGTCTTCTTTCCTGTCGTTGTTGTATCTTCCTCCTCCTCATCCTGCCCTTTCTTAAGGTCCTCTGTTAAACCCCACTCTTCTTTGTCATACCAATCCTCACCATCTGACATATCTCTATTGGGACCACAATGTGCCTCTGCTTTTGCCCAGTGCAAAACAGCTTTTCGGAGGCGTTCGGCCCTTAATAATCCCTGGTGTAGCCTTGCGGCTCCACGGCACACCTCCTCTTGTTTCTGTACGTATAGAGCGAGAAGCCTTCTGATATCTTCTGCCTCATTCTCTGGCAGGCCAAGGTTGCGGTCAAGCTTTGCACCTGGTGGCGGTAAGAACATCGGGTGGATAAACGTTTCCCCAAAGTCGTCCAACGCATCGAACGGCACCATGGGTTGGTCCGGCCGAGGATTGCTTGTTGGCTCAGATCCTAGTCGCATCTGCACATCTTCGCCCGGTGCTGTGCTTCCCTTATCGCGGCTCTGTTTTGGGCTAAGTTTATCTTCTGAACCGACTTGCATTTCAGCATCCTTGGCTGAGTCGCCGTTTGTCATATTTGAGTCTTCCCCAGGTTCATTTTTTTCTGGTTCTATATCCTTGTCATGCTCCGCGTTGCTTGTTTCCCCCTTGTCCTGTTTTGGAGGAGTTTTCCTCCTCTCTGTCGGATCCGCATCTTCCATGGAGACGTCTATGTCTTCTGAGTTATCCTCTTTCCCCTTTGGCTTGTCATTTGAATTATCGGCTGAGCTTCGCCTGTCTTCAGGGACTTCTATTTGCATTTCACCGTTCAACCCAGCAGGCGATGTTGTCCTGTCAACGCCTGGTCTGGATAAACTTTGCAAATGACGAGCAATAAGCTCATCCGAATAGAAATTAATGTCGTTTTGTCCGACCATTGTCTGGCATGGCACCCAAGTAGAATCACCACAGAGTGATGTCCACAAGTGTCGGACTTGCCACAGCGACTGGTTTTCCTTGTGCATTATGCTACAACTCTGCGAAACTAACTCTGTGAGGGTATTCGATGTGAATGGCTTCGAAAGCACAGGGTGGGAGGGTAGCTCGGTCGATGCGGTCAGAGGTGCAAGAACATCTGTCTGGTGTTAGCATCGCGCGTTCGTGGTAGCGTCAAGATTGCACTCACGTTCTAGGCGAATGTTGGCGTAGGGGTTTAACTCTGCAGCCGAGAGCATGGCCTCTTCAACTCGGGTTTCCTCATCGTCGCTATCGATTTCATAGCCGTCGCCGTCTAATAAAGGCGGGTTACGTTGGATAATGGATCTCCGGACCCCGGCGTACTCTACAGCCTGCATCAAGGTTAACGATCGCGATCGGATGCGTTGTGTCGTGTAATGGTTATCGGGCATACCTCTTTATATGCACCGGGCCCTGTAGTTGGCATTAACTGCCCTTTATGTGCGAAACGCGCTCGTCTCTTCAGCTTGTGGCCGCGGTTGGTGTAGCTGTCGATTTCGGAGTCGGAGTCAGACTCTGCAGGCGCACACAAGGTCAGCGTGGGTGTACCAGAGGGTTGTAATTTGAAGAAAAGGAGCATACCATATGCTTTTCGCTTGAACGCCTTTTTCATGCCGGCTATCGTCTCGGCGAAAAGAACCTGTTGCGACGCCATGATGGATAGAGGAAAAGAGTGTGAAGCGAGAGAAGGAGAAAGCAGTTTCGGCACGCGCAGGTCAAGCCGGAGGACCTGGGAAAGGAAGGAATTTTGGGTGACAAGTGTATGCGTTGAGGATATTTCGAAGCGTCAAATAGATGAAATCAACATGGCAGATCACCACGGCACTGGTTCCCGACAGAGAAACGGAGAGGATGGTTGTGGGTTGGTGAATGCAAAATTACCCACTGACGGCGAGGAGACATTGGCGGCAGAAGCGCAGAGGCGCTGAGACAAGGCTGCTGCTGGCCCTGCCAACCTGCCCACCCACCTTCCCCATAGCTTTTTTTTGGCCGAGCAGGTGAGCAAGCCAATTAGAGCCAATGCAGCGAACGGTGCGTGAAGTGACGTACATTCCGAACTGGAGAATATGCCGATATTTAAGCGAGCGTCTTGCTGCAGAGCTTCTATCTATTCTGCATGGAGTGATTCTAGATAAGGTACTCCATAGCTTGATAGTAGATTGCTTACCGGTAAAAAATACATGCAACGGCGTATGTATGGCATTTCGATTGACTTCTTGCATTGATTGTCTTATCAACCAAGTCATAGCTGACTACTACTAACAATTAAGGTATGTGCGTGGGATGTACCGGAACTTCTCCTCCAACCTTTCCAGCTCTCCCCGCATGCCCCAAAACGGGCGCCTGTGTTTGGGGTCAAGCAAGTAGGTACGCGCGTTGGAGAAGGACTAGGCCGGACATTGACTGCCAATTGTGATTGTGTACCACTTGATATTAATAACTTGAGGGGGGTTGCTTGATTTCGCATATCGAATCATTGCTGTCGATGATATGTATCTAACTGACCGAGAATGTTGCTGGTTGGTCTTAATACGAGATCCATGGATCCTTCATCCTAGCATCGCTATATCGCTGTAGTAAGTACCGACCTACGTAATCCTGCCGCAATATGTCCACCAACCACCTGCTTGATGCAGCTCAGGCATCCAGGTTGCGCCTGCGAGGCTATGTCTGTCTATGTAATCCGTTTTTACTTGCCTATAAACGCATTGGTCCACTATTCCACCTGCTCTGCTCTGCTTTACTCTGCTTCACTCTACTTTCTTCTCCAGCTACCGTGAAGTGTGTACACCATCTGTCAGATTCCGCCAGTTTCAATTCATCTCACTGTCTGACACTGACATCACCATTGTTACCTTGCCTGTCTCTCCAACCCCCCTATAAACGCATATCTATAGATTGCAACACCATGGATCATCGTCCGCAGCGTTCAATCCCGTCGATTTCAAGCCGCAGCAATGATGAAACGACAAAGCAGTTTTTTGCTCACGCCACTGGCAAGCGCGTAGCTACAGACGTCGTCATTTCAAAGGCACTCCGGCAGCAGTATCCAAAACTCAAGCTCTCAGTCGCAGAAGCCCAGAATTGCGATTTACACGCTTTCGCTGCGGCTGGTCATGCTAGCCTTACAGAGTTGGATGATGCGGATGACGGCACTCCTTCCTCATTGCAATGGAAAGTTTATCTATCTCCAGCAAGACGCATGGATAGCCAGATTGGGGATGTGATTGAGCTTCCCAAGTTTGGAAAGTATCTTTACACATGGAAGGAAGAAGATTTTATTGTCTATCTTGTCGATGGACGTGACGGAGTGGAAGCTTACCCCCAGGTCACCAACTACTACATTCTGTCAACAGATGAGGAATTGGCCGAGGAGCTGTTGCTCGCTGTTGGTAAGTGGGGAAGCGACTTACATGAAGAAATCTGGGTCTTTGATGGCGGATTCTGGCAGAAAAACTCTGAATTATATGAGAGTGCGCGAAAGTCATCATGGGACGCCGTCATCCTCGACAAGGATATGAAAGATGCTATCGTCGAAGACCATCTATCTTTTTTCAGGTCCCGAGAGACATATACCCGATTGAAGGTGCCTTGGAAGAGAGGTATTATCTACTATGGCCCTCCCGGCAATGGCAAAACCATCTCTATCAAGGCAACCATGAATATGCTGTATAGCATGAACCCACCCATCCCGACATTATACGTACGATCACTGACTTCGGTACGCAACCCATTGATGTGTTCTGGCTTTGGAATATGGCTAATGTCGACAGTTTTCTGGACCGGAGGCTTCCATCAAACAAGTCTTTAGAAAAGCCAGAGAATTTGCTCCCTGCTACCTTGTATTCGAAGATTTGGATACAATTGTCACGGAGGAAGTGAGGAGCTACTTTCTCAATGAAATGGACGGTCTTAAGAGCAATGATGGCATCTTTGTAATTGGAAGCACTAATCACTTGGATCAATTGGACCCGGGCATCTCGGTAAGCTGCCCACTTACAAGGTTTCAGCATTATTCGTCTTAACATGAGAGTCTAGAAACGCCCGTCTCGATTTGATCGCAAATATCTCTTCCCAGACCCAAATTTCGACCAGCGCGTGGCATACGGCCATTTCTGGCAGGGAAAGTTGGCTGACAATAAAAGCATCGAATTTCCCGACAAACTTTGCGAAGCAATTGCTGAAATAACCAACGATTTCAGTTTCGCCTACATGCAGGAAGCTTTCGTCGCTGCACTGCTGGCTATCGCAAGGAACGAAAAGCCTTCTGGGACTCAGGGTGATGCAGAGGTTTTGACCGAGGACTTGAGTGATGATGAATGGGTACAAGTGTTGGACAAGTCCATTGAAGAGGAGGCTGACTTGGAAAAGTTGGTGCTTTGGGTTGAAATTAAGAAGCAGATTGCGGTTCTTCGAGAGGGCATGGAACAAAAGGGGGCCTAATCACCTCTCAGAGTAGACGTTTGAATGTATCAAGATTGAGACGGGGGGCTTTAATATCATTAGTATACACATCTAACATGATTACCGCTGTTGCATGCGTGGAGGACTGGCCAGCTTTGCTCTGTTTCGGAATAAAAGCAATTAAGACTCCGGTACCCTCTTAATGAGGTAACATATTGGTGCCTAACTTGGGACCCAATATCAATTATTATCATATTCATCACCCCAAATTGTTGGTCTCATCTACCAGATTCTAAATTTACGCTATCCTTTCCACAAGCATGTCCAGCAACGATCAGTCGATCAAGGCGCTCGCATGCGACACCTGTTGGGATACTATATTCTCTGCCCATGGTTGGCAGGCTGTCATAGATTCTGCAGAAAAACCAGATGGGAAGCCAACTGGCTTTTCATATAAGACAACATGGTCTGCAATCAGGGCAGCTGCACCCAGTTGCAACTGGTGCCGCCTTCTCCCTCGTATAAAGCGAGATGGAGAAGCGGAAGTGTTGGTCTTTTGCCATAAAGATTCCGATTTCACCCCAGTTGGAGACAAGCGCCTGACAGTGCTTGTCAGAGAGAATGGACAGCATATATCAGAACAGGAATTTTACATGTATACACATCGAGGTAAGCATATAGATAAATTATCGTCGATATGGGGTACAATGCGCTGAAAAATAGTTACATGGCCAGATGATAATGCGGCTGGGTTTATTAAAGCTCGAGATCGCATTACGGATGTTTCAACCCCTGAAAGCCATCGACTGGCGTTGGATTGCTTGGAAAATTGCACCCGAAACCACCATGAACGGTGCCCGAAGCCACAAACAGGTGCTCTTCTTCCTGATCGTGTCATTGACTGCTCAAATCCGAGCAAGCCCAAGCTTGTGCTGACAGAAGGCAAGAGGCATGGCCAGTATGTCACGCTGAGCTACGTCTGGGGGGGACCCCAGCCAATGGCAACCTCCAAAAACATAGAGGAATATACCATGGACGGTCTAGTAATGTCCAAGTTCCCACAAACAATCAGAGATGCTGTGGAGGTCACGCACAACATTGGCCAGCGTTACCTGTGGATAGATGCCCTCTGCATCCTCCAGGATTCGGAACCAGACAAGGCCCAGCAGTTGGGAAAGATGCACTCTATCTACAGGAACTGCTATCTTTGCATTAATGCCGCTTGCGCGGGCAGCACCTATGAGGGATTCCTCAATCAACGCAGACCTCAGAAAGTACCACTCGCTCGGCTTCCCTTCCCTTGTCCCGATGGACAAATTGGTTCGTTTTGGATTGTGAAGTCGATGGATTTTGATGTTCAAGACGCATCTCATGCGTATTGGGATGAAATCGACCCTATAACACATCGAGGCTGGTGTTTTCAGGAGAAGCTTCTTCCGCATAGGAGTCTGGTCTTTGCTTCCGATACGCTCAAGTACTACTGTCAAACCGAGACGGTCAACATTGGCAATGCTATTTGCGAGCCAAGTACCGGTATGCGACTGCCGAGTAGTGTATATCACCTTACTCCCGCAGCATCCAAATCTCTCAGAGTTGAACATCGACAGGCTTGGCTTGCCGCCATATTCATGTACACGCTTCGCAGCATCTCCGTCCCATCGGATAAACTTCCAGCCCTGGCAGCGGTAGCCGAGCAATTCAGTATTGTCTACGACGATCAGTACCTTGCCGGCCTGTGGCGGAAGACGCTATTGACCGATCTGCTCTGGGCCTCCAGCAGCGCCAACGGAGAACGGTTTCCGCGGCCGCAGGAATACCGTGCGCCTTCATGGTCGTGGGCGTCGATTGATGGGCTGATCCAGGCCGAGTGGGAGAAAGATAAATGGGCACATCCAGCATCAGACGAAGATCGCCATTATTTACGGACAGTAATGGTTCTTGACTGTGAGGTAAAGCTTGCGAATAAGGACGCCCCGTTTGGTAAGGTGACGGGAGGCTTCCTACAGCTGAATGGAATTATGAGGCCAGTGTCTCTCGGAGAGTCAAAAGGTAGGATATTGGCCAATGTAAATGGTGTACTAAAAGAAATCGGATATGTGGTCTTTGATGCTCTGGAGGAAACGAGCGAGCCGTTCTATGTTGTCCCTGTGGTATGGGACGCCCGGGGATCATTCGTGTCTGGTCTTGTCGTCGTTACTGCAGACTCTCAGCCACAGGCTTATAAAAGAGTGGGCAGGTTTCAAAACATTTATGGTCAGGCAGATGTTGAATGGCTTGATGGCTTGAGCAAACAGGATATTGCAATAGTATAGCCCACTAATACTGTACCTTGGTTTGTAGATGGAAGTCGCTTTGCGCTCAGCATGTGAAGATGGCTTCATTTGTATATATTTCCAGATTAAGTACTCATCATGTGTGCATAGCTGATTGCAGCATCGAAGGGTAGGTGTGATGGCTCCATTGCCCGTTACTTCAACCCTTTACCACCGATAATTCCCCTCCGCAACTCCAACAATACCCACATAATAGACAGGTCTTACTTGTTTATAGGATGGGCTATTAAGCTGCTCTTTACTCAAAGGAGATTAATCCAGGCTGCCTGGTGTATCCAGGGGCTCAGAGCTACTATGACATTTGCTTCTGTCCATTCGGGCAGATCCTGCACCACAACCATGTTCACGGTCCTACCCAACATTGAGACAATCAATCAGTGCTGAATTGCAAATCTCCATCCTTCTTTTGAAAAAAAAAAAAAAAAAAAAAAAAAAAAAAAAAAAAAAAAAAAAGAAAGAAAGAAAGAAAAAGAAAGAAAGAAAAAAAAACTGCCATCGCCAATGTTATTAATGGTTGGGGGATCTGAGGAATCGTTGGAGGCACGGGACAACTTTGAGGAAGCCTTTCCTTTTTCCTCTTGTGCAGACGATGGTGCATTTCAGTAACCAGGCCTCATAGGAGCGGTTCTTTAGCCAACTTAATAAACAACCACAAGAGAAGAAGCTTATATCGCACAATGCCTCTAATGCAAAGTCTATAACGTCTCGATGAAGTACACGGATTAGCAGAAACCATGGCCGGTAAACATATATAAACGTGTTGGCCAACGGGCAGATCGAATAAGCACATCTGCCTCATCCAGGATATATCGGGGTGAACTCATTAGGTATACTTGCTGTTCGTTCCAATATGAGCCAAGACACCACAGTGTTTGTGACGTAAGTCAAACCTGTCTTCTTATAGCCTCGTGTGCGTTTCTTGCTAGGTTTCTTGTCTCCTTGGCCGCCTACACCATCCCTCCCTCTCTCTCTATATATATAAATATATAGATAAACCTTACCGTACTTGTCATTTCTGCTAACAATGCGATTAAGTTGGTACCGGTCTCTATGCGCGTAAATACTGACGACAAACCCATCACACCGCGGAGTGATTAGACGGGCGGCGAGACAAATTTTTATAAGGGAAATCATAAATATAAGCAGCTGGGAAAAACGTCCAAATAAAGAAGAAACTCCGGAGGCTATGCCTTTTCCTTTCGGGTTTACCTTCGGCGCCTTGGCAGCCTGTTTGCCAAGGTGAGCATACGGGGTACGGACTCCGGAGGAAGAAAGATCAGGTTAATGAAAGCCGGGTCTTGGCACAGCGTATGGAGCAGCGCCGTGTAAAAGAGGAAACATCATTACAGTTAAGCATAATCTATTCATCATAGATGATGTTCTGCTCTCTGTCAACCGGGCATCCAAGCAGAAAGTACATCCCCCAAAAGCAATGTTTCAAACGTGTCAATGCGTTCAATGCATAACGCGGAATCTCGATTCCGGCTTTTTTTTTTCAATTTACAATGGAGGAAAAGAAAAGAAAAAAAGACTCTAGCCGGCGGAAATACCGAGACTATGAAAAGGGTGGATGCTCTTACAAAGGGGGTAGGGTAGTATTGGCATCTAATCCAAGACAAATACGTTTCCAGAACGAGCGCGGAACGTCCGAAAGGTGAACAAAAGCAGAAGGTAAATTTTTCTCCCACGATGCCAGCCCGGAATGAAAAAGTTCTTAATATATAAGCTTAAAAACTATCTATGTCTTTAATTTTCTTCTTTTTACTCTCAAAAACATCTCCAATCTTTTTAATAGCATCTTTTCCGTGTATATCAACAACCCTCACTCTTTATACAGCCAAAATGAAGGCCTCTGTCCTCCTCACCTCCATCTTCGCCGTTGTGGCCTTTGCTCTGCCTCAGATCACCACCACTAGCATCGTAAGTTCATCAAACATTCTATAATTTGATTATTTTGGAATCTAACAAGCCATCTACAATAGAGCTGCACTGAGCTTTGCGAAGGTCTGACGGGTCCTGACAGGCACGCTTGCTTGAAGGACTGCTATGAGTCCCATTAATTTATTGATATCATAAATATAATTCTCGCATTCTATTACGCTTCGTCATTTATCTCGCCGGGCTGTCCGTGTATGGGTCAAATCCCATTCGCTTCGTTGCTTCCCTTCGTGTCTTCCACATCGCTTCACCCGTCAATCCTGTAGTTGATGTTTCCTCCAAGAAGAACGTAAGAATGTGGTCCGGTATGGACAAATGAGACGCCTGTTGAAACTCCTGCAGACCGGCAAGGCGGATCAACATTTCGATGAGTGATAGTGAGGTTCTGATAGCTCCAAATGGCGATCGCGAAACGAATTCTTGCGTTTCCACATTCGAATTGACAGTCTCTGCATCGCGGGCCCTTGGCTTCTTCAGTTTCCCATGACTTGCGCTTGGACGAATCGAAATGTTCTTGATCTGAGAAATTAACCCAGAATCAAGAGAACCTCGCCCTCGAGATATTCTCTTTTTTGATGGTGTCCCTTTCCCACTGCCGTCTTCTGAATCGTCAAGCTCATCGTCCGTGTCTGAACTCTCGCTTCCCACAATGTCATCCTCGTACACTTCCAGAGCTATCCATTCAGGATCCAGATGCTTTGGAAAGCCCGGTGCGGCAGTCTTACTGACCCTGGGCCTTTCCACTTCTGTGGAGTGATTTGGCGAAACCTCCCCCATTAATTGTCGATCTATGTCGGCTTGGTCGCTGGAATCTGATTCCGAGTTGCTCTTGTACTCAATAGCTCCAAGAGGTACTTGGGGGGCATCATAATCTGCCCTTGGTGGAGGAGCATTAGCATCACGCTTTAGAAGCAAGACAGGGTTGTTAGCTCCGTCTGGCCCGTTGCCGATATTTAGTATCCTTCCTGCATCGGTGTAAAACATTTTGGATAATTGATGAATCGGAATGAACTCGCGAATGTTGGCTTTTGATATACCGTCATAGGGCCGGGCGGTGTCAGCCTCTTCATGAGCTCTTCCATCATCCAAATCCTCAATAACCTCCAAGTGATAAGCGTATTCTCCTCTTGGCTCATAACCTGATGCTTCACCGTTCATTTGATTCGAGTCTCCATGGATGGCTGGGTTGTAAGTGGATCGGCAGAGACGCACCCGTGCCTTGTGTATGACTTCTTGCCAGAGTGGTTTCCTATCGTTCTCTCCCAAACCATAAACTCCTGTCTCTGAACCCGTCTTTTGAGGTTGCGATAGCTGTATATCGGTATTAGTCGAGGTCTGAGCGTCGCTGTTTGAAGCGGATGCCATCGTAGCATGGCCCAGGAAAAGCATATAAATCGACAATGTGAATGACGGCCCAATCTGAACGGTCTTTGTCGGATCCTGCGCGTATTGTGTATCCCCAATAATCAACAGTGTGCTGGCTTGAAGTAATCTGGATGGTGAAATGCCGGGTGGGAGTGAAGTGGACAGGCTTTCACCAGACGCCGATATTGCTAATTGCAGAAGAGGTATCTCCCGATCGATTTCCTCAAGCAGTCGCTTAATGTCAGCAATCACCTTTTTCAAAGCCTCATGATCAGTATCTCTCTTCCTCAATTTCTTGTTTGTCGCAAGGTGAACCTGCTCTTCGGCAATCGCTACTGCTTCTATTTCATGCCCCAGTGAGACGATCCGCTCCTGGAGGGATTTCGCCAGTGGAAGCGCAGATGCAAGAAATACATTTCCTCGTCCGGATCTATAATGTTAGCATTTCTGGCTCTCAATCTTCAAACATAGACTCCGAAGGCTTACTTGAATTCAACGAGGTCGATCGCCGGTGAGATAACCTACTGTTGTCAGTAACCCGTTTGCAGAGACACCAAGCTAACGAGGATTTGAATGCGGAGGTCCAATACCTTTATCTTGCCATCAAGTAGTGTTTGGAGAGTTCGCAGTTCAGAATAGAGGCCCTTGTCATCAACCGACTTCAAGAGGCGAGAACACTGGCCAATGGCGTAGGAAGAAGTCAGGGCAATTCCGGACCTAATGGCATATCTCATAGCCTGTACGCCAACGGCGGTGAGAAATTCATCCATGTCTGCGGTATACGATTAATACAGGGATCATGACAGTGCAATATGAGGCTGGAGAGTTAAACATGATGGAATACCAAAACTGAGAGGGCGGCCATGAAACAGGGACAGTGCTTGCATGAAAGATAATGTGCTGGTGCATGCATGAGCACATCTGCCTTGAACAAAAGGCATCAGTCACAGTGCGAGATTTATCAAATGCCCCTCCATGCTTGATTTGGAGGGGCACACACACACCTAAAATAATGCAATGCCCAATTGCGTCCCGAAAAGTTGGCTGCAGATGAGTTTGATAGCCTGGGGGATACCTGGATACGGTAAATGGAGAAAATTGTATTTAATGAATATTTGGCGATTAATAGCAAGATATAGAGGCATATTATCAAGCGGCCCAATATGCGTTGCTCCAATCCCTGGCCTGGTCATAGATGGAGCCTGTAAAATAAGTTAGGTAGCATCACACAGCAGGCAGCTAGAGTTATTAGAAGGCAAATACAGTGTCAAATACAAGGAAGTACTGTAGCAACCCCTCCACAAACCTGTCAACGTATCTACTTGGCCGACGGCACAGTCATTGGTGGTGGGGCTCGAATTTTCACAACCTCCACTCCAGAAACAACAAGACGTCAACCGTCAATTTCAACGCATACATTCGGGTCCCGTAGACCGGATATCAGAGAGGTCGAGCTTTTCTCCTCCGGCGTTCGACCCCATAGACGGCGTTCCTCCATCTACCAGCCAGACCACACACTTCGGCTTCGATAGACGGCCAGGCTCCCGCGACACAGCCAGTCATACATACTCCCACGGTCTCTTTTTTTTTTCCCCGCGGCAAAGAAACGTCGTCATCATGTCGAACCTCAACTCTTGGGAGGACGATCCTGCTGCTCAGGACGAGAACCTCGCTCGACAGGCACAGCAGCAGCTCAACGTTAACCCTCCCACCGGCCCTGCGCAAGGCAGTTTCCGACCCGCCGCCGCATCTTTCCAGCCTACTGCCCAAACTTTCCAACCTGGTCAAGGCTTCGGAGGTGCTGGCGGTGCTGGTGGCTTTGCTCCTCAATACCAGCAGCAGCAATATTATCAGCAAGGATTCTACAACCAATATGGTGGTCAGGGATATGATCAGTACAACCAATATCAGGGTGGTTACGGTGGAGGTTACAACGCGAACTACGGTACGTCGAAATATCACGTCTCTCTCTACTAATTCTACAAACTGACCATATCTCAGGCGGAGGCTACCCCCAATACGGTCAGAATCAGGGCCAACAGAACCAGCGCGCCCAGCAGCCGCAGCAGTCGCAGCAGCCCGCCGCCAGAGCACCTCAAAACAATACTTCGCAAGCCGCTCCTGTAAAGTCTCTCCCAGTCGAGGCCCCCGCCGCAGTATCCAGTGCTCCTAAGCCTGTGGTTAGCAACGAGGGTGGGGCAAAGGTTCTCAGCATCGGAGGCGACGCAGCCAAACCCAAGGCGGCTAAGGTCCTGTCAATTGGCTCCAGCGCGCCAGCTGCAACAAAACCCAAGGAGGAGAACAAGGCGGAACCTAGCAACGAGCCTGAGGCGGGCAAGAAAGCTTCCGCCGCCAAGGCCATTGAGAAAACGGGAGAAAAGGCAGGCAAATCTTCTGGAAGAACATCACCCACTCCATCTTCCGGTCGATCCAGTCCGTCAGCTGCGACAACGGAAAAGGAGAAGGAAAAGAAGGCCCAGCGCGAGGTTGATGCGGTTCTCAAGGAACAAGCCGCCGATGTCGACGATGATACACTCAAGGAAATTTACGGCAAAGAGCATGTCAACATCATTTTCATTGGTCACGTTGATGCCGGAAAGTCCACCTTGGGAGGTTCTATTCTCTGGACTACTGGAATGGTTGACGAGCGTACTATGGACAAATACAAGAAGGAGGCGAAGGATCTCGGACGTGAATCATGGTACCTTTCCTGGGTCATGGATTTGACCAAGGAAGAACGATCCAAGGGTAAGACTGTCGAAGTTGGCAGAGGTTTCTTTGAGACAGAAAAGCGACGATACAGTATTCTGGATGCCCCCGGCCACAAGACATACGTCCCGAACATGATTGGAGGAGCATCTCAGGCAGATGTTGGTATTTTGGTCATCTCCGCCCGTAAGGGTGAGTACGAAACTGGTTTCGAGCGAGGTGGACAAACTCGAGAGCACGCTATGCTTGCCAAGACCCAGGGCGTCAACAAGCTGATTGTTGCCATCAACAAGATGGACGATCCCACAGTGGAGTGGTCCGAGGAACGATACAAGGAGTGTACGACCAAGCTGGCACAGTTCTTGAAGGGAACTGGTTACAATTTGAAGACGGATGTCTACTTTATTCCCGTGGCAGCGCAGGTGTCAATGAACATCAAGGAGCGTATCCCCGCTGGAGTTGCGCCTTGGTGGAGCGGGCCGTCGCTGTTGGAGTACCTCGACAGCATGCAGGCTCTCGAGCGTAAGCTCAATGCGCCATTCATGATGCCCGTCAACGCCAAGTACCGAGATTTGGGAACAATGGTTGACGGAAAGATCGAGGCTGGTGTGGTCAAGAAGAGCATGAGCTTGGTGATGATGCCCAGAAAGCAGGCCGTGGAGACAGCTGCCATTTACGGAGAGCAGGAAGAAGAGCAGCAGATCCTGCAATGTGGTGACCAAGTGCGGTTGCGACTGAAGGGTATCGAAGAAGAAGATATTCTTCCAGGTTTCGTGCTCTGCTCACCAAAGCGACTGGTACACTGCGTGGCTGAGTTTGAGGCACAGATTCGAGTCCTGGACTTGAAGTCAATTCTCACATCCGGCTTCAACTGCGTGTTGCACGTGCATTCCGCCATTGAAGAGGTTACCTTTGCCGCCCTGCTACACAAGCTCCAGAAGGGAACAAACCGCAAGAGTAAGGTACCACCAACACATGCCAAGAAGGGAGACAGCATCATTGCACGACTGCAAGTAATTGGAGGAGCCGGCATGGTGTGTGTGGAAAAGTTTGAGGATTACCCACAGATGGGTCGTTTCACTCTCCGAGATCAGGTACGAAAGAATGAATTAATATGAGTATTCAATATTTCAGCCGCTAACAAGCTATCCAGGGACAAACTATTGCCATTGGCAAGATCACAAAGCTCATTACGGACGAGTAAGTGTGTTGATGGGATGCCGATAATGACGGTACCGGGTAGCCATGTCTGGGGGCAGCGACGAAAGAGGAGGTATCAAAATGATGGGTGTTGAGGAGAATGCTGCCCAGGAAGACTTACTTTGTCAATGGCATGGCGACTCAGCGAAGAGCCAAATTGTGAGCGGCAAGATTACAACCGCAAGATACAAGGCCATAGCCAGCGCTTCCGATGCTACACGATGCTATGATGTTTACCATAGATGACGAGACAAAAAGTTGCTCCTTGGTTTGAATAGTCACGAATGACAAGACTAGTTGAACCAGACCTTGGCATGGCATGCTTGAAACAGAAAAATAAAAGGCTCATAGAATGAAATGGGTACGATCGGATAGCGTGATTGAATAAAAAGATGGGAATTCAATGATAACACCGTTTTGACCCGTTTGACGTCGATCAGTCAAGTCAAGAATAGGAAGCTGAATTTCATATTGGTTGATTGGGTGGGAATGTATAAGTGAGAGATATGATGCCCTTTTCATTGATACGTTTTCTCCCGAAGAGGGTTATTCTGGCCAAGACATGCGGGAAGTAAGTTGGATTCGCAATGGCAGTGTTTCAAGCGATAAGGACGACTCTGCACTGAAACGCCGTGATATCGATGAGAGGAGGGGGGTCACGGACGGGCAGGCGTCAAAAGGGGAGGGGGTGTAGACAAAGTAGGGCTATCGAGAAAGTTCGGTTTCTGCCCTGTATTGACCTTTGCGTTGCGTTGCCTAGGACGGCGGGCAGCGGATCGAGGTCGCATCCATCACATGCGAGAGAGTGTGGAAAAAACTCCGGGGCAAGTCGGGGCGGGTTGGTTTATTGCGGTTTTCGATGGCGCATGAGATGTGACAAGTTAGGAAACTGTGCGACATTGGGGGGGTGTGGGCCAAGAGTACCAGTATGGGAAAAGAGCTGAGTGTGTGTGTGTGTGTGTGTTTTCTTGGGAAGAAGTGGACGAAAATGAATCGGGACAAGCGAAAGGGGGTGTGTGTTGAAGAAGGGCTGAATTGTTAGTGAACTGGTGATGAATGGGAGAGACGGAGAACAGAGAGAGAACACACACGCAGACAGAGAGACAGAGAGGGCTGCCGAGGCCGCCCGCCGAGACGGAGCGGCGTAAAGTGGGGAATTGGAGGGGGAGAAGTCCGGGGGAGAGACATTGAAGGAGGCCGGGAAGGCGTTTGCCCTTTTACACCTACGGGGAATTTGCCCATAATTTTGTATTATTTACCGCAAATTATTCTACGTTTGAGAAATCTGAAGAATCAGATGCGGAATGCATTGCAAGATGATGCCATCACAGGCTTGGGGATTTACCTTGAGCCCGAAACTGAGCTTTGCCGGGGGGTGGGCTTGTGCGATGTTGATGTAATAGATCCATGGCTGATGTAGTACTTTGTCCATTACCAGGTATTTTCCCAAAGGTCTCAGTGGGTACATACCACCCCCAGTTCTCCAGTGCAGGAACATGTCCTTCATGTACGTCACATTATGGGCCGCTATTCCGATCGTCTTGCCTTTTTTCCTCGTTCAAGGGAAACGACACAGGATGACATGTCTTGTTCGCGTGTCATGCTCCTGCGTCGAACATAAGGCGCTTCGATGACGAGCCAATGGCCTTTGTTTTTTTATCCCTTTATGCAGGTTTTTTTTTTTCCTTTCTTTCCCTTTAAGGTGGTATTGCATTGAGGGGTGGTGGTAGTTGATGGGGACCTTTTTGGATTTTCCGATGACTATCCACCAGAAAAAGACTGACAGCTCGTGATGGACAAATTTGGGAGAGAGGGGGGAAAAAAGGTTGGGGAACTTGAGGGAGGGACGGGTAACCCCAAAATGTCCTTCTCCGTCGGGCCCTCGAAGAAGAAACTGGAGGAGAATGACTTCTAGGGCTTGGGTTGAGGAATGGGTGTGGCAATAGTAAGCGCCAGCCTCACGCAAGGGAAGCAAAATGAAGATCAAGTAAGGAAATTAGAGAAGAAGAAATAAAATAAAAATATAATAAAAATAATAATGACAAGAGACTTTGGTTTTTTGTCGCTGTCAGTGTTCCGTGTTCTGTGTTTACGTTGAACTTTGTCAGGGAGCATCACACGCACGGAGAAAGTCGGGACTGAAGAAGCAGCACAAGGAACCGACTTGTCTAGAGCCAATCACGGGAAATGCTATGTCAGAGAGACCAGGGCCCGCCTAGGGCATTGCGTTTGTGTCGCATGTGTTTGCGTGTGTGTTTGTGTGTGTGCCGTTGGGCCGAGACTTTTTTATGGAGATTCCGGCAACTTTTACAGATGATACTACGGTAACTCCAAAGTACACACATACATACATACAGTCCATAGGCACATACCTACATATTCTCGGAAACGGTTCCTGTTCTTGACAAGGGGGGCAGGACGGAAAAAAAAAAAAAGAATGGAACCCCATCGTCGTCATTTCTGGTTGGGAGGGGAGAGAACGATAATATGGATCTGGACGTTTGGGGCCCTGGATTGGGATTGGGATTGGGGTTGGAATTGGGGTTTCTTGTTTCTGACTTCGGGTTCTGTAGGCACAAGAGCCGTGAATGACCTGGCCTGTTTCGACGGAATTGGACACCGCCTTTGATGGACACAGTAAACGAAAAGAAGAAAAAAATGGCTGTCAAAGGGGGGGCGTGCATTGAATTAGGTAATTGAGCACACTTTCAGGAGAGAGAGAGAGAGAGAGGAACCAGAGCAACGGGTATACACGCAGTACCCAGTCTTGGGAAATGGGCTGGGCTGGGCTTCACTTGAGCTCCAGGTTTCACACCGATAGAAAAGGCATATCCTGGTATTCTTCTTAGTTAATAATTACCTATGTACGTTGATCCATGTGGCCCCTTCTTTGTCCTCGTGGGAAGAAAGAAAACGAACACGTCCCATGGATGTTATTTTCTTACATGTATGCATGTACCTTATTTGTCTTGGCTGTGGCTCTGGTCTTCTGCATCTCCCCCGACCGCTCCCCCCCAGAAAATCTCAGTTGCAGCAGCCCAGCTTTCGCGGGGTACGCTAAGAATCAAGCACTGGCGCTGGGCTTGCCGTCAGGTGCCTGACCAGGACCGCCCCCCCAGTAAGTACATTAGTAGAGTATCCATAGTATGTAGTATAGTAAATACCCGGTAGGAGTACTTGTCCAAGGCAATAAACCGGGCTCGCCCCCAAATAAAGGAACACAATCCATCCAATAGATTCAAGATTCGACCATGAGAACGGGAGGGAAAGAGAAGAATGAAAGAAAAGAGAGGCCTAAAGGCTAGGACCAAAGTGGGGGGAGACCAGGGCATGTGGTTGGGGTTGGGGAGAATGCTGTAAGATGGTTGGCTCGATGGCCCAATTACGAAAAGAGCAGTCAGCGATTAACAACGACGAGCATGAAGCTTGTTTACCATCGGGCAAAGAAGGAAGCAACACGAATATTGAAGAAATTATTATTCCGTTTATACGGTGACTTGTGTATGTGAAAGCAGGGCTGTGCATCCAGGTACTTGTAGAGCCCAGACTCAATTCCCTAAAAAAAAGAACTTGCACAGTACTGTCTAGTACGTACTGGAGGTAGTAGTAGTATTACGGTCTATAGGTAGGTATTCCAGGTACTCGTACCGTAATTTTAAAATCAACACCTCGTGACTGTAAGAAAATAAAAATAAAAAACCCTTTACCGCTAGAAGGGGACATGGCTATTGGGAATGGACTCTCTCTCCCTCCCATGGCTAATACTAACGTTAAAAATAAAACTAGACGACGGATCAAAATGAAATGGTCACCCTTGCAAGGCTGGAACAGGCAATACGGGGATGGATGGTCATGCTGAGGGTACAAGTTGACAAGCAATAATCCTTCGTACGTAATCGCCCCCTTAGCCGCAGACGCGCAGGCTAGACGCTTTGCCACACAGAGTCAGGACCTCGGAATTGATCGCGGGTGCCGCATGCAGTCAAGTCCTCTCTTTTGCCGGTTTGCTCCATGCGGCCGGTTCCAATGGAGGAGGGGGGGGGGGAGGGGAGGAGGAAGGGAGGACGTACTTGCGTACCCAGCCAGGTGTCAGAAATGATGGAGACATGGAAGAGAGTATCCAGTGCTCTCTCTGTCCCATCCATTCTGACAGCCAACCTGCCGGCTCCATGGAGGGACGTACCCTACAGGACGACCTTACACAGAGCCTACACAAACCTTTGCTCAGCGTTGGGTAATCCAAATGAAACCACGGCAATTGAATTTTCTGGGGGCAGAGGTCTGCTTTGAGGTTACTACTGCCTCCGGTGATCCGATCGACGAGACAGAGAGGGAAAAGGACGTAATTGGTTTAGAAAAGACGTAGAACAGAGGTTAAATAGCGACCCTTTTGGCCTCGTCGTCGGTTTGGATTCGGATTCTGTTCATCCTGACTTTATTGAATCCGTTCAGAGGGATAACTTTCAATTGCAACAAACCAATCACAACAACCCCCCCAAAAAAAACCATCATTGCTCGTCACGAGTCCATCACCTGCAGCCTTTTTCTCTCTAAACAATCGATCCAACAGCAACATAACAAAACAAAACAAAAACAACAAGCCAAATTTCCACATTTCTTGCGTGTAAGTCGTCTTATTTTTGCTACCAAAACCCACATTAATCATACACCTTTGAAACGATACGCCCTTTGATTCTTCTCCCTGTCTTCATTCAGCCGAGCACAGCCAGAAAACAAACAGGCAGCGAATGCAAAGCAATTGTTATCATCGGCATTGCAAAAACAAGGCGCCTCGTTTCTCCAACTTTTTTTTCCCCTTCCCTTTCGGTTGCTGCTGGCCTTGACATTTGATTCACACGCCCCTCTCCTCTCTCTCCCCCATCATCCATCTTCTTACCCTGACGCTTGGCCCCTTCTCAAGACGTTTTTGGGGTCATTCATTATTGCTTGTACCTTTTTCATTCCGATATAAATTCGTGGGCCGGCGCTGCGAAACCCTTTTTTCTTTGCTCCGCCCGCCACGGGATCCACCAAACTCGGACACCCCTCCGCAACCCTCACCCCTTGCCCTTGTCTAGGCTCCTCCTGCTAATCATTCTCCTTGGGTTTCATAAATCTCCAGACCACAAAGTAGATACTTGCATCGACTCGGAAGCGCTGTACCTGTCCCACTTTGAACGATACCTTGTGTCGTTCTCCATTCCCGCATCCACATCCGCCTTTTTTGCACCCCCCTTCTCAGCACCCACCAGCCAACCAGCCAACCAACTCACTCCCCTAACCACACACCCTTGCCCATCCCTGGACAAGGAACCATCATTCTCGGTTGGCAGCTGAATCGTGACTTGAAGTGACGATATCTTCCGGTCGAACGGTCAAAACTCTGAAATACATAAAAGGAACCATGGAGCCCATCAACAGAACCGCTTCTCCTTATCCAGATCCATCAATCAAAGGCCCCAAGTCGCAGATTCAGGCAAAGGGAATAGATTTACGCAGAACAAGTTTGTCTTCCCCTTTCCTGAGACCTTGAACTTTTATCTTTGAAGCTTTTTTTTCCTCCTCTCCTATCTCTTCAAAGATACTGTTCTTGATGATTATCATCGTGGCTTGGGATGCTAACATGGCCAAACAGTGATTTCCAGTAACGTTAACAAGACCTCTCTCCACCCCGGTGGTGTTCAGTATGTTCCCTCCCAACTATACCATCTTTCTTTCTTATCAAAGTCAGATTGGACTAACATGATGCTTCTACAGGCCTCACCGCGAGCACACCGAACTCGGTATGGCTACCTTGATCCTCATCTCCACCGCCATTCACATGCCGGACGAGAACAATATATTGACTGGCTTCTCTTATAGAGGAGGAACTCCACGAGACTGCTCACATTGACTACGACCGTGTCGCTATTGTATGTCATAGCCCGTCCTCTTTTTCGGTTTGAGGTCAATGACCAGTCAACTGACACGGCATTCTACAGATTCCCAACCCTTCCGTCGCCACGTTGTACGAAGATGCACTTGTACGTTGCGCAAACAATGCCGTCCCATCCGGGTCTCTGGCATATGGAAATAAAAGAACCATAAATTGCTAACAAGCAATTACAGGTCTACGAGACTGGCACTGCCATCACCGCCAGCGGTGCTCTGAGCGCTTACTCTGGCGCAAAGACTGGCCGATCTCCTTCTGACAAGCGAATTGTCCAGGAGCCGTCGTCGCAGGATGACATTTGGTGGGGACCCGTCAACAAGCCCATGAGCCCAGAGGTATGTACACTTTGCTTTTTATTCGTACACATTCGCTTCATCCTATTCCGACTTCTTCCATGATTTCCTTTGCAATGCCTTGCATTTTCCCGTCACCCTTCCGTCACGGGGGGGGGGGGGGTCCGCCATTTCAGCCCGTGGCAAGGGTTTCCAGCCTGTGCACCAAATCGGTTCGTGGTCGAATCGGGTTATTGGAGTTTGGGGTCTTGTCTTTGGTCCTTGGCGTCCTTGCATGTGGAGGCGCTGCCAAAATTTTCTTGACCCTCGTGGCCAAATTGGCGTCACTGCGTTGCTGCTGCAGGGCCCCGGACAAGGGCCAAGAAAAACAACAAGGACCAACCCCGCA
The DNA here is from genome assembly GCA_004303015.1 of Cladobotryum protrusum. Lineage (NCBI taxonomy): Eukaryota > Fungi > Ascomycota > Sordariomycetes > Hypocreales > Hypocreaceae > Cladobotryum > Cladobotryum protrusum. The sequence goes on along the minus strand of RZGP01000002.1, from coordinate 6,512,024 downwards.
CAATGACACCCTGTGAGCGTTGCTGTAGCGGTTGTCGCCGTAGCTGCTGCACGCAGGGGCTGGAACCTGAACCTGAACCCGAACACACACACACACACACACACACACACTTGGTTTGCTCAGGGCTGGGCTGGTTGGGGCGGCGGCATTGAAGCCGAGCATAAGCGGCCAGTTTCCCTTTGGGACGGCCGCGGCTCTCTGGCCATGAGCATGTGCCTCATTGCCGTTTGAGTCAAAAGTGGCGGCCAAAGCGAATCAGAACGAGGCCTCTTCCCCGGCAGCTTCCGATCCGAGCCTGGCCGATCTGGCCTGGAACTTGGCCAATCAGATGCTCGACATTGACAAACACCGCCAATTGATCATCGTTGGTGTTGGCTTGTCAACTGTCAAGTGATGGAGAGCATTAATGATGTCACTGAGCGGATCGACTTTACCTCTACCATACATTCAAACGCCAGGATTATCACCAGGTGACTAACATGTGTCTGAATAGGTCTGGAAGATCAACCGTGAGCGTGCTGTCGACTACCTCAACACCCGTAACCGCATCTACGTCGTCGATGGTTACGCCGGCTGGGACGAGAAATACAGAATCCGCGTTCGTGTCATCTGCGCTCGTGCTTACCATGCTCTCTTCATGAGAAACATGCTCATCCGCCCTCCTCGTGAGGAGCTCGAGCACTTCCACCCCGACTACACCATCTACAATGCCGGTACTTTCCCCGCCAACCGATACACCGAGGGTATGACCTCTGCCACCTCCGTTGCCATCAACTTCTCCCAGAAGGAGATGGTCATCCTTGGTACCGAGTACGCCGGTGAGATGAAGAAGGGTGTCTTCACTGTCCTCTTCTACGAGATGCCCATCAAGCACAACGTCTTGACTCTGCACTCTTCTGCCAACGAGGGCAAGAACGGCGATGTCACTCTCTTCTTTGGTCTCTCTGGTACCGGCAAGACCACATTGTCTGCTGACCCCAACCGTGCTCTGATTGGTGACGACGAGCACTGCTGGAGTGAGCGCGGTGTCTTCAACATCGAGGGTGGTTGCTACGCCAAGACCATCGGTCTGTCTGCCGAGAAGGAGCCCGATATCTACGGCGCCATCCGCTACGGCTCTATCCTCGAGAACGTCGTCTTCGACCCCAACACCCGTGAGGTCGACTATGATGATGCTACCCTGACTGAGAACACCCGATGCGCCTACCCCATCGAGTACATCTCCAACGCCAAGATCCCTTGCCTGTCGGAGAACCACCCCACCAACATCATCCTCCTCACTTGCGATGCCCGCGGTGTCCTGCCTCCCATCTCCAAGCTTGACCGTGGCCAGACCATGTTCCACTTCATCTCCGGCTACACCTCCAAGATGGCCGGTACCGAGGACGGTGTCACCGAGCCCCAGGCCACCTTCTCCAGCTGCTTCGCCCAGCCCTTCCTGGCTCTCCACCCCATGAAGTACGCCAAGATGCTTGCCGACAAGATCGAGAACCACAAGGCCAACGCCTGGCTCCTCAACACCGGCTGGGTCGGTGCCGGTTTCGCCCAGGGTGGCAAGCGATGCCCCCTCAAGTACACCCGTGCCATCCTCGACGCCATCCACTCCGGCGAGCTCGCCAACGTCGAGTACGAGAACTACGGCGTCTTCAACCTTCAGGTCCCCAAGACCTGCCCCAACGTCCCCGATGACCTGCTCAACCCCGAGAAGGCCTGGACCGCCGGCGCCGACAGCTTCCAGGCTGAGGTCCTCAAGCTGGGTAAGCTCTTCCGCGAGAACTTTGAGAAGTACGAGAGCGAAGCTACCGAGGACGTCATCAAGGCCGGTCCTGTCGTTTAAAATCAACAAAACCAAAACACGCACACAAAAAAAACAGCCTCTTATCATGAAAGTGTTATGATTTGGAACATGATTGTTTCTTCCTCTCTCGCACACACGCTATATGCAAACGATAATATCCCACAATCATTTTTATATGATAACAGATTTAAGATTGCTAAGGGGAGAGATGAGGTGGTGGTAGTAGTGATGGATACAGAGCAGGATATTAGACTTTTCCTTTGTCCTATTGGAAGCAGCATTTTGTGCTTTTTCCGTTTTGATGCGAAAAAGCGATTGCAATGGGCCGGCGTTTGATTTGAATGGGAGGGGGGATGGCTTTGGTCTCCTCGATTAGGGTTGTAGGCAGTCTAAATTGAAGTTGCTTATGATCTACATGGCTTTGCTTCGTTTGTGAATGACTTGAAATGTGTGTTTTGGCATTATCTATATGAGCGGCACGGTGGCTGGTTCTTGACAATTCAGGTACCTCATCTAGGCTGCATCGAGGCTCCGCTGAACGGCCCTTTGCTTGCTCGCACCCCCTCTGTTGCTTACCCCAAGCCCCTGTATACATCAGCTCTTCTCCAGTTTGTATTGTATAGAAAGATCACTCTCTGTTATAGCTATATATCTATATATATATATATGGTATAAATGCCACCATGTGACCACCATTCGATTATCATACCTGTAGCATCCTCAACTGTGTATTGCTTCCATATGCTGTTGAACCTTGTCCCTCACAATAATAGATTTGATCCATGGCGTCAACACTGTGTCAGACCATAAGGGGGATCTCATAGGTAATGCGAGAGACGACTTTCTGACCAAGGATAGGGCATGGAAGCAGGTAGGAGAGAGTGTTAGTTAGAGGAGGATATATGTACAACTGGTACTATGGGAACTCGAAGGAGGTGTAGCCGAGAATATCTTTCAGTAATGAGGAGAACTCATGGAAATCATAACATTGTGGTAGAATAACGAGTCTTGGGAGCGAGATACTTTCTTTAACCTCGGGATTTGGGCTGCGTTCAACGTGCTCAGCCAGAAACGCCCCGGCTTATATGCACGCTGTAGTGATTTAATAGGGGTCAAGCAAGGTTTCCACCCCTTGAAGTTCTCCCATGATCCCGGGTGTAACTTTGTAGATTCATCTTTTTTTTTTTTTTTTTTTTTTTTTTTTTTTTGAAATAGATCCTTGGATATTCAACATGGCCGCACAAAGTTCTTGGTTCGCAAATGGTGTTTGGAAAGGTATTTCTGATGATCTCGCCTCATCTCTCATTGACGACACGGGGCAACACTTATATTCGATACTGTTTTGGACGCCGACGAGTGTTTTTTTGTAGGACGCTCTGTATATGCTCAGATATTAGCTACACTAGCCAATGGAATGTAGTTCAAGACAAATTATCAAGTTGAGGAACTCATCTCCCCCATAACCACTCACACGACTGCCCAGACCAGTCCTTCTCGTAGTCACGGGAGGGTAAATGACAATGTTTTGCAGCGGTGCCATCACTCTTACGGGCCATCGCAGGGATGGCTGGAGTTTAGAAAACCGAAAAGACACATGACGTTTCCTCTTGCATCTTCGATGATCGCAGGTCCTCTCTCCCACAAGTGTGAATGGTTGCTCGGTAGAACCCGTGGCAGACTACGAAGCAAGTTGCCATCTGCCATCGCGAAAAAAAGGGGATCTGTTTTTTTTTCATCTACTCGTATAACTATTCCTCTTTTATTGCAAATGCTAGAACCAATTACTGGTAAATATTCTGGTGCCTGTAAAATGCCCCGGGTCTTGAACAAACGTTATTCCAAATCTCTCAAGTCATCATATAGTACTTCGTAAATTAAGGATTTGAGGTGGGAGAGAGAGAACCATTGTGTTCTGGCCTCTTGGCATTAAAAAAAACGCATATTCAAAATAATACGTGCAGTCGTAGCATATAGGTTCAGGCAAGCAAAAGACTAAAGGAATCGATGGCAGTGTTACCTGGATATTATAGACATATCTGCTTGATTCTATCTGTCAAATGAAGATCAGATTTGCTTACATCAATAACTTCTAGCACTATTGATCTCAGCGAGCTGAAAACTCTCTCCTCAATCATGCAGATATCGGGACATCTGCGTGCAAAAGGCACCCGTCACAGAAGAATGCTTCAAACAAGAAATAACAGCATATCTAGAAATATATTGGTATCTATGCAGCTCGGACCTGCCGCCCAACCCTAAACCCCCTATTGATTCCAAATTTTTATACCAAGACAACTCAAATGGAACGGGTCACAATGTCATCTCTCGCTAAATGTACAGCATTAAATGTGAAGAAAATGTCGCGTCGGGACTATATCTACCCAGAACAAAACTCCTTTCCAGAATATACACAAACACACAAATATTTCCTGAGATGCAACCCCGCTTTAGTAGGAGTAGCGGAACATCTTGTTCTCCCTGTCCGTCATGTTGGTCCAGACTTCAGGGGACATATAAGCCGCCTCAGTCTCCTCGCTGCGGTCGGTGCGCTTCTTGTTGGACCAAACGTAGTAGAGGAAGAGGACAAAGGTGACAACGGCGCAACCTGCCTGGGTACCCATGACAGCGAGCTTGGCGGGGTGGTAATCAGGGGCATCGCGAGCCTGGAAGGTCTGGGGTCCGATGATGTTGCCGATGGAGAAGGATCCGCTGACGAGAGCGGCAGCAAAGGCTCGCTTGGTGGCACCGCCGACGTTGGCGACGGTCCACGAGTAGAAGATGGTCAAAGGAGCGACGACGGCATTGACGAGGTAGATGCCGGCCAAGACACCAGAGCGGTGGGTCTTGGGGTTAAGGAAAGACATCAGAGCGCCTCCAATGATGCTGGTCAAATGTTAGCTACGGATTTTAGACATTTCATAGGCAAACTTACGCAGGGATAATGCAAGCAATGATCCAGGCCCATCGGTGAGACTGCTTTCGAATACCAAACCCGACCAACAGGGTGAAGAAGATGCTGACAACACCAGATGGCATGTTCATCAAGGCAGCCTTCTTGGGGAGGTAGCCCAAGTTTCTGATCAGAGTAGCAGAGTAGGTTGTGACAACACCGCTGGAAACGGACAGCTATTGGAGTTTCAAATTAGAAGACATGTCAAGTAATTATAAGTGAAGATGACTTACGCAGACGACAGCCAGGACGAGAAGGTAGATCTGGGGGTCCAGCAAAGCTTCAAGGATCTCCTTGGGGCGGAACTTGCGGCTCTGGATACCAGTCTGGTTGACACTGACATGCTTGAGAAGAGCGACCTTTTCGTTGTCGGACAGCCAGGTGGCCTTCATGGGGGTGTCGGGCAAGAAGAAGAATGTGCAGAGGCCAATGACGACGGTGATACATCCGAGAACGACAAACATGATTCGCCAGCCAGCCAGAGCAGCGGTAGGAGCAACGTGCTGGAAGCCATATGAGATGGCACCGCCGAGGATCTGGCCCAAACCAAGACCAAGATACCAGAAGGAGAAGCGAGGGGCTTGCTCAGACTTGGTGTACCACTGGCTGCTGATGAGCATCAGGGAGGGGCCAATGGTAGCCTCAAAGATACCCAAGAAGACACGGGAGACGAGCAGAGTCTGGTAGTTGTGTGCAGCAGCACCACAGGCAGTGGCAATTCCCCAAAGAGTGACGTTAAGACCAAGCCACTTGGCAGCGGGAGTAACCTGGAGGAAGTAGACTAGATATTGATGAGCAATGTGCAAACGCTGAATGACTGCCGAAGCTACTCACTATTGGGGACCTCGAAGCACAACAGTCCAACAAAGAGGAAGGTGGCAATGTTGGAAAAGTCATTGCCAACAAGCTTCAGGTCCTTGCTGAGGCCCATGACAGCAGCATACTACACCAATGAAGTCGGGTTAGCATGTTGTCTTAGATCTCATGATGCACAAGACATGTATGTATGTATGTGAATGCCACGGAACACCAATGTGGTGGTACGGACGGGAATGATGTACGGAAATGCATGTATCCGTCATGCATAAACAACTCGACTTACATTGAGAATAACCTTGTCGAGGAACTGCATCGTGTAACAGCAAAACATGAGCGGTACGATGCGGAAATCGATCTTGCGACGCAGGGCATCAATGTTGACAGCTGCGACGCCTGCAGCATCGCGATGCTGGTTGAGGAAGTTCCAGGCATCATCAACACCTGCTTTAGGAGCGCTGAGGTCGCTGGAAGAGGAATTGACCTGGCGGGCGTCGACGTCGCCAGCCTTTTCGCTGACGCTTTGCGAAGAAGACATTGTTGTCGGGGTTTGCGACAATCAAGTCGCGCGAATGTGTGAGGACTGCGATAACAAAAGAGACAAAACAAAAAGTAAGATGCGATGCGATGCGATGCAGCGACGATGAGCGAGATACGCGTGCGCCCGGACTACCACCTATTGAAGGAGTGGGAATCTATGTGGTGCAAGGGGGGGTATATATTGAAGAGATGAAACGAGAATTGAAAGAAAAAGGAATCTGCTTGTCAAGAGGCGAGAATGAAAAAGGATCGGCGCTGTTTTTTTGATCAGAACAGCTGGTATGGGGAAGAGGAAAAGGTCGTGAGATGCGACCCTGGGAAGAAGAGTGGATGGGCGATGGGTGATGGGGGGGAGGCCAAGATTAAGGGCTTGTCTTGCGATGAGAGAAGATCCAAAGGTTCCCCCCAGTCCTTTAGTTTTTAGTGTCTTGGATCAAGTTGTTACTTGTACAAGCACCAATTCGCACGGACAAAGAGATCAGATGCCGGCAGCAAGGCTGACGTTTGGCCAAGCAAGCGCATAAGCTGGGGAAGAGGGAAGAAAATAAGAGACAGCGTGAGGGCAAATTGAGAGGGGAGAGAAACGAAATATGAGAGATCTTTTTTAGGAATGAGATGAATGGATGGACGGATGTGGTCGCCAATCAATTGCGACAGGATCAAGAGGGTGATGGTGGTGGTGGGTAGGTGGTTTTTGCAAGGGGGCCTTGGAAGTTGGAAGTTGGAAGGGGCAGCGAGTACAGGTACATGGACAGGCACAGGTACAGATACATCTACCATGTCTCAGAATCACTTGTCAGGTTTCCCAGCTCTGCAGAGGTCTCCAGAGGTCCAGGCCGGGTTATGCCGCGCCGCCCACCATATGGAGCTAGGATGGCTTGGATGCCCTCAAGTCCCGTGCGACTCGGCTCTTCTTTTTCTCCTCCCCCCTCCTCCAAGGGCGACGCCCATCTAGAACCTGGGACTTGGCCGGTTGAGGGTTGGAATCGATTCTCTGGGGCGGAAGCGGTTTAAGCAGTGGCGTCAAGGGCGAACCCCAATGGGCTGCTGATGTTTTGATCCATGGATGGACACACCAAGGTGGTACAGGTACAAGCACAAATCCCAGTGGTTTGGATATGGGTGGGTGGATGTATGTACGGATGATGGAGGGAGGGAGGGATGGATGGGATGGATGGGATGGATGGGATGGGATGTCAAGTGCCCGTGTATCACCAAACCTCTGCAAGATATAAAATACCAAATGTAAACAAGCTGATCCGCTCACTCACTCACTCTATCGAACATGTCCAAAGATTCCATCCTTTGGAATCGAAAGCGTCCAAACGCGTTTTCGTCATCGAGTTGATGCAGCTAATTATTACCTGCACACTTACATTAATTACATACATACAGTAAGTACCCCAAAGAAATCTACTGCTTATCTGTACCTAGTACCACTTACTTAGAGTGAGGCGAGGGAGGGGGGGCGAAACGGGCACCATATTTCCGATGCATCAACTCATTTTACAGGGGGCAACGGCGCCGTCCAACGAGTTAATGCAGGTCGCTTCCCAAGGCCAAACTATCTCCCCATCCCATCTCATCCCTCTGGGTTTTGCATGGGCTGCTCTCACGTGGGAATCAAAACAAGAAGAGCGAGTTGAAAGAGGAAGGGAGAGAAAGAGGAGGACCCAGACTCTCTCGGTGTGTCTCACAGAGGGGGGGGAGGGAACAGCCCTTGGCGACATTCAAGTCCATGTGTGTGCCCTGTCTGTCTTTGCCAAGACCCAGCTGGAAGGTCTTCACGTCAGGTAGCTGTACAACAGCGTTACAGTGAGCCAACGCCTCAGTGCTGTTCCGGGTCTCGCTGAGGATGACGACCTTTAGGTACGGAGAGAGGGGGGTGCATCGCGTCCTCTGAAAGATGCACTGCAACCACTGGATGGTAGATGGTAGGTATTTGGTGGGACAAATCAATAAACTTGCATGCACAGAATAATTGCAAGTCTAGGTAGCAACACACGCTACTATGTATGTATGTATGTATGTACGTCGACTGGAAAACTTGGGGCTTGAGCTTAGGCTTGGCTTTGGCTTTGGCTTGGGTCATGGGGGCCAGATGTTGCCTTTTTGCACGCATTCCATCTCTGCAGGATCCTCCCCGCCCGCCCGCTAAGACTGTAAAAGAAAGAAACTTGTCGAGGCCATTACTTGTAGTAGTAATAATGAGCGGTCCGTCCGTTTGGTTCCTTGGTCTTTGCTCTCGGGCCGCTGCTCGGTGTTGTTGGTTCGCGACCAACACCAACAACTCGCGTGGACACGTTGGAGATAGATGAGTTTGTTGCAGACAAAAAAATTGAACAAGTACATGTACATTCTTTTTTTTTTTTTTTTTTCCCTCTCTCACTCTTAAATCTCTCGACTCCCTTGCATGATGAGAGCTCGGAGGTGTATACCGTAACGGTTTGAGCACATGTGTCTGGAATGCCAACTGCATACATGAAAACAGGAAACCTACAACAACACTACGGAGTACAAACTGTCGCATTCACATCTTTCACTCATTTGATTCTAGGTTAGTAATATTACGTGTACTTTTTTCTTTCTTCCTTTTCTTTCTTTTTCCTCCCAAGAGACACGCTTTCCAAATTCAGCCCCGAAAGACCTGAACAAAATCCTCTCTCGGCCACTCTCTTTACCTCTCTCGGACGTCGGTTTCCAGATCCGAACTGGCTCAACTGGACCAAATGCGTTTGTTTCTTTTTAAGCTCCCCCCCTCACTTCGCTTCCGGAACGGTAAGAAACTTGATGTCTACTAAGGGACACACAGCCCAGCTAGACACTATCTAGATACCTCTTACGCTTTGCCTCTCTCCCTCCTCTCACCAAATTGGTCTTTTCTTTTCTTTTCTTTTTTTGCCTCGTCATCTTTCTTCTTTGATGCGCCTCTTTGACCCTTTTTTTGAAATCAACTTTCGTTAAACAGTAAACCAATAGTCATGAGACGTTTGATCATACTATTGAATGAACAAGATTGTCCCTGCATTGAAGCCTTCAAGCCTCCCGCTCCCATTAATCTTCATTCATCGTGATCTCCCCCCCCCCCCTTTTTCTTTTTCTTTATTTTATTTTCTTCATCTTGACGTATTCCAAATTCCTCCGTCTTCTTCATACCATCAGCCGCTGAAGGCGAGAGTGGATCATCTCCAGGGCTCCACCTAAGAAAAGAGGCTGAAGGGATGGACGGTTCATAGGTCCCTTTCTTTATCTCCAGCATCTTTTTTTAGGTCCACTCTCGTTTCCGGTAAACCTGAAAAAAGAGAGAGAGAGATCGATCATACCTCGACTGCCGAGAGACAACAAAACACGTTGTTTGAAAGCTGAGCTTGATGAGAGACATATCCAAACTCGAAATGGTTGACAGCCTGTCAAGTGCCCCCCCCCCTTCCCCCCAGGGCTGTCTCGCGGCTGTATGTAGGCAGAATGTCAGGTCTCAGTGGACTGGCTTCGCCTCAAGAACCGCGGCGACTTTCTGCTCAAACATTGGCACGCTACTGCAAGTTTCTCCCCATCCGAAAACGTCGAGGTGCATTCAACGGGCCCAAGTCTCTGGGACGCCAGCTCAGTCGACAAAACAAAACGCTCCGTTCCCTGAACTTGTGTGAATTTCTCCGCTGTGTGTATGTCCTATTTTGGCAGTAGAGCATGCCAAGCTTCCTTCACAAGCGTGCTGCTATCTTGACCGAATGTTCATGTGCACTTTACCGGGCTTGATACTACTCCTTTTTTTTTCTCTCTCTCCTCTCCTTGCAAAAAAAAAAAGTGTGCAAAATGACCTGACCCTGGAAAAGGATTGGATGTCACGGAGAGTCTTTACCTGCACAGGATGGTCGCTAACTCATGATCATCACGCCAACCGCACGCCAGTGAAAGCCACGCCTCACAGTGTGAGTGAGAGTCGAAATTGAAAGCCCCCCCCCCTTGTCATCTTAGTTATGACTACCGAAGTTTCCCTTGCATCCCGTCACAACGAACGACCTCCCTTTACTTACTCCCGGTGTAAGACGTCCGTCTTCGAATGAAATCAGCGCCCTTCATGACTCCATACCGTGTTAATCGAGTCATGGGCATACAGTAGATATTACACCTCCCCTCTTCTCCTGTCCGTCCTCTAAAGCATCAAGTTCCAAATGCAGACAAGCCAAGCACGTCCATATCGGACACGGACTGGGGGAGGAGGGGGGGTGAACCCTTAGATGGCCCCCAAATACTCGGCCTTAATGTGCGTCAACCGTTTATCCATATTTCGTTCTACTGCTAAAACAACAAGTCTGTCCGGCAAAGCTGCCTCTATTTTTTTTTTTCTTCTCATGTTACATCAGAAGCTCAAGTGCTTAAAAATATATTCTCCGTGGGAATGTAGATACATGTTTCCCTCTCCCGATGGAACGGTACCGCATCATCACCAGAGAGACACTCGGACCGCCCCAGCTGGACGGCCTCAAAACCCTCCCGGAATAGCAATAATACCAACATCCCACCCCCAAGATAAGGTCGAGACATTATTTGAAAACAAGACTACTTGTACTTCAGAGACAAAATCCCAGCTCGGCAACATCATACCCGTTCGGCTGCGTATGCGCTGAGAGAGAAAAGAGAGCGAAAAAAAAAAAAAGCAACTGGACACAATATCTAAGACATTGCGAACCACTTGGAATCTAGCCGCACAATCACACCCCCTCTATTCGCCCATCATCCCTCTCTTCTGGGTGTTGTTTTGCTCTGGGTCTCGAACATTGTCTCTCTAATACGTTACCTTTCACCTGTTCAAATATTTTAGTATTTCTTTTCATCTCCCCCCCGCATATCAAGGCGTTTTTCTTGTAATCTTTGCCAAGCCATCAATTTCATCCATCGACTTACGAGAGTCGAGAGGGCTTTGGGCTGCATATATTGCCTTGCTGCATCTTCGTCATCCCGCAGGCGCGCCAACAAAACAAGAGGACGCCCCCTCCCTCCCATCCATCCATTGTCTAAGCCCTGCATACCGCCCGCCACTCACAGTCACACCTACTCCTCAACACTACCAGCCAGCCAGCTAAATACCAACCATACTTTTGTTGTTGTTTTGACAATAACTCAGCCAAGAAACATCCGTCGTCGCCATCATGGTCTGGGTTGAGAATGCCTCTGTGGCAGTAGATGCCGAGTCGCAATGGCGAGAGATCATCGCCATCTGTATTGTTCTCTCGGTGTGTTCGATATCCGTTGTTTGCAGTCGCCTTTGGATCCGCCTGAGAGCTCGTGGTCTTGCAAGCGACGATTACATGTCTGCGCTTTCCATGGTCTTTGCTCTGATATACTCTATTCTTTGCATTTTGCGTACGTATATTCATATAGTCCTTTTTCCTTTTTTGCCTTAAAAGTGTACTGACTTGGACTATAGAAACAAAATATGGTCTTGGCTTACCCATCAAGGACCGACCCAAGGCCAACCTGATTCCTTATACTCGTCTCAACTACGCTGGCCGTCCCTTTTACCAGCTCGGTATCAGCTTCTTCAAGATTGCTCTATGCATCAGCTATCTGCGTCTGCTAAAGGGCACCGATCAAAAGATTTACCGCATGATCGTGTGGGCTGTCATCACCCTCATCTTTCTCGCTCACCTTGGTTCCGCCCTTTCACTTATCCTTGCCTGCACTCCGGTAAGACTAGTAACACATTACTTGGAGTGAATTACAGCCACTAACCACAGTTTAACAGGTTGCAAAGTCCTGGAATCCTCTGATGAAGGGAAAATGCTTGGCGCCAGGACCTTCCTTTACCGGCTATGCCGTCGTCACCATCGTCTCGGACATTGTCGTTGCTATTCTGCCTATCCCGGTCCTGCTGAAACTCAATGTGCGCACGTCCAAGAAGGTTGGCCTGATTGGTATCTTCTTGCTTGGTCTCTTCACCACCGTCTGCTCCATCCTTCGATACACGCAAATCAACCGAATCCAATTTGGCGACGGCAATTCCACCATGCTCATCCTCTGGGGCACCATTGAATTCAACGTCGGCAACATGGTCTCGTCCCTGCCCTTCCTCGCCCCGGTGTTCATGCGAAAGGCGAAGGAGTACCGCAGCAAGAACTCTTACAAGAACGGGTCATCGAACCAGAACAGCGACGGAAGTCGTGGCAAGCGTGAGGTCATCCAGCTCAGCGACCGAAGCAACAAGAAGAACCCATACGGCTCGACAACGGGATCCGCCAGCGAGGAGAATATTCTGCAGCAGCATACCATCACGAAGTCGATTTCCTACAGTGTAAGAATCGACGACGATGCATTGTATGATGGGCCTCAACGACAAGCCAACACGTCGAATCACGTTTAAGTCGATTACAACTTTTTTTTTTTACTTTTTTTTTACTTTTTTCTTTGGTTACAATTTTGGATTGGCTATAGTTGATACGTGAAGTGCTCACATTCAATATTCTTACTGTCGTTTTCTTTTTTTACTCTTGGGATGTTTTTAGCCTGGTGTTTCGGTGTGCGGCGCGAGAAAGATACCAAAAAAGGGGGGGTGGATTTACTTTGATGACACAAGATTCTCACCACTAAACTAGCAAATTGAACGACCGAATGATCTACACTCTTTTCCAATTTGCCCACAAAAGTACTTGATCCTGACGTATGTAATCTTGTGTGATTTGGAATCCTACTTGTACCGAGTGGAGGAAGCCGGGAAAAAGGAATTATTCAGATCATGGGTTAAGGGTTGTTGTTGTGCGTTGCGTAGTTCGCTTTGTGAAGGGGGGGGCTCGCACTGACTGGCGTTGATCCGGCAGACGGAAGGGCGTCGGGGATGGTGAGATTTGGCGTGAGTGGCTGAACTTGGCGGCAATTGGCTCTTGGTTGTTTTTATTTGCTGACTGTTTCCTGATCTGTAAGGGAATGGGTGTGCTTTGGCCCTCTATAATGGAGGTGCTAAGAGTTGCTCTCATCATGTCTCATCACCTCCTGAATGCTTCGTCCTTTGCTTCAGGTGCTTGCAAAGAATTACTCACAAGAGTCAAAAAAAAAAAAACGTACAAGATAAACACACTCAATCAAATCTCTCCAATGTCTTCAAAGAGGGCTAATGCTCAAGAAGAGACTAATGCTGCAGTATCTCCGGCAAACTGAAGCCTCAGCTCCAACGGGTCCGTAGCGCAGATCCCACTCTTGTCCTGCGTATCCAAAAAGAAACCCGGACCCGGCTCTGCTTAGACGGCAGTCTTGTAACGGTCTAGCGGCACTGCACAGATTTCCCCGTTGTCGCTTTAGCAGCAGCTCATGGGTAGATGGGTATATCGGGTCTGTGAACACTCACCGAAGAAGACCCCGCGGTTACGACGACGACGACGACTCGTCTCCGAAACCAACAAGCTTGATCAACAGCATGGATATATACGTGCATTTAATGCCAAGTCTCCGATGGGGTGCATAAGAGACAATTTCCATGAACGAGGCTAAAGCGAGACAAGATGCTACGGAAACCCGCTTCCCACCAACAGCGAGACAGAGCTAACAAGGTGACAAATTAAATACCTGTGGATGAAAATAGAAACAGCACACAGTATGACAAAGTCGAAGAAAAAAGAAATTTCACTTGATGAGAGAGAGAGCAGAACAAAAGTTCAAGAATAGAAATCTGTCTTCACTTATACAGAGCCTCAAGATGGGTGTGAGTCAATGGACCCGCGGACGTGGTAACGAGGACTAAGTGAGCACATGTAGCCTTACGCGTTAGACGATGGGAGATATACATGAGAGGGCTCAGCCCTCGAGCAAAGTTGAAATGCACAAAACTGGAGAGGAATGCCTCACTCACAGCGGGGCGACCAGCAGACGTAGAGATGGCAGCTTAGTCTTTCACTGCTATTTCTTAGATATGCCGCGTCAAGTATTCCCTTTGGTAGCACGTATAAAAAAAAACATTTGGGGGCCAGAAGCTAGTCCATCCAACTATAACAATATCCCATCACCAAAAAAGCATCGTGCAGAGAATCTTATCCATCTCGATGTTGGCGCCGCCTCTCCCGCTTTTTTTTTTTTGGCCTCCACCAACAAGTGGGCTTTTGTTTTCGACAGGAACTATTGAATGCACCACAAGACTAATATGATGGACCATCACAAAAAAAATAGGTGAAGAGGCGGGGGAAAAAAAAGGAAACTGTGAAGATTTATGTGCCGAGGACTTTTGTAACTACTGGATAAGTAGATTGAACGGCCCACTAACATGAATATCTTGCTAGATGTCCATTCTAGTAGCCAAGATGGCCCCACCTAGAGAGGTATTCCTATTATCACATGCATCTCATATTTAAAAACTCTCTGGCTGTTGTAACCCCCCTCCCTACGAACAAACACAATAGCTCCAACTGCAAGAAATATCAAAGCGCTTGCATTTCATCAAGTGTAGTTAAACTCGGTGGCTACCATATCCAGATGGGGTTCCAGAGGTGGGAATCCCCGGAATCCTTCCCGCGGTGCATAATTCGTCATCGGTTAATTTCGGGGGGGGGGGGGGGGGGGGGGGCTTGAACAATACGATTCTACAGATTTGATTCTCTCTGTGTTTCGTTGTACCCGGCACTTTTTATATGCGTCTCATGCGGTGGTCCAGAGAGGAAACTGCCGAGCCTGGTGACACAGGAGACCTCATGCTGCATATGCCAGTGGTCGCATCGACAGCAACTGGACTTCTCAAACTCCCACCCTTGCTAGTTTCATGCTCTTCTAATGCATGTAACAAGAACTATAGGATACTCGGCCACCTTTCGCTCCTCAGAAAATGCAATAACATGATGCGAGAAAAAAGTTATGTTCCGTGGGTGTCCATTTTAGGTAGGTGTTTGTGCTTACCCTGCAACGCTCCAATTCCATGACTCGCAGCTCTACGAAATACGAACCACGAGATGAAACCATCCGTAAGTATTTTGCAACACCAAGTCACCAACGCTACCTTCAGCTTCCATAATGTTTCTGGAATAAATTCCCGAACTGATCTGTAGTGGAATAAGTTGTGTTATCTCAAGACGAGAAAGGTATAACAGGGGGGGGGGTGTCATGTTTGTGAAACGGTTCCTGCATGAGACCATCATAGAAGTAGGCAAAACTCGGGTAAGATGGCTCGCATTTTCCTTCTTCCTTAGGCTATAGTGCATATTGCCCATGTCCTTACCGTCGATTACCGTGTAACAACACATAGCATGGGAGATTGGATCAACAATGGGACTGCTCTGAAAGATGGCGTATGTATGTGTACCTTGGCCCGTGCGGGTCGTTCCACGGCGACAACCATGGCCGGGCCGTCTGAATCCTTCAAATATCTATGTACATTGGCTGTTGGTTGTTGGTTGCAACCTCGAACTTGAGGGGGAGAGCTCGGCTAATGTGTTTCTGCAACGTCGGGAAGCAAGCGTCGGAAGATGTTCTACTAGAATTCTTCCGCGGTTCTTATTTTGGAATGATCTGAGGGCTTCTTGTGGGTGATATCCACCAGGGTTCAACGAGCATCTCCGGAGAGGTGGTGGAGTTGCTTTGTAGGCGCCGTAACATGCTCTATTATTCTCATGTGAATTTCATGGGTCTCTTGGTTTTGTTAGCAGGCCGGAAGAATATCTCAATTGTTATTAGTGCTGTTGAAATGGTCAATTCTTGGCTTTCCAGCAAACCTCCATCATACACGGTCAATGGCATAATGGTTTCTATAGTGTAATGCCAAAAGGCCGATATAAACTCCCGGTGGATAAAAATTCGATCCAACTCCACCAAAGGAAAACAAGATTCCGGCTCGTAATTTGAGAAATTTCTACAGATCCTCTCCATAATATTGGTTGCTGACCAGCATGGACAGGGTTCGGCACTCGAGCACCAGTCTTTGTAATAAAAACCACGCGTGTGACGGTGGATCATAGAGCTCCAACTGCTCAAACCCCTGCGGCGAACCATTGGAGAACCTAGAGGTTTCTGTACCGAAGAAAAGAACCCTGTAGATACATGGCACGGAAGAAAGGGTTACTGCATACAATGGCCCGAAGACGGTTCACGGTGCGACCCTCAAACCATGTTGAACTCCATCTCATTGCCTTAGCTGATGTTCTTCTAGTCTTCAACAAACACTCTCTGGTTTCATCACGGTGCTGAGATTAAGTCATTATGATCGACCTGGCTCACTTTGCGCGGAGAAGTTCCGAGCCGGTAACCCCGATTCACCCCGTTCACCTAGAGGCGGCATCACGATGATCGACTCTCCAGTACCTCTCGGCACTGCTTCCCGAAACACCTACACTTTAATTTTATTTCCTACCAAGCTATTTTCCGGCTCTTATTGGGAAAGGGATATCTTCTAGTGATGATACCATGCAATCTATCAAACACAGTGTACTGCTCTGATTCGTGGCATATTGCTATTTATCCCTGGTTTGTATCTGCAGGCCGGGTTCTTGCTGCAACATTACGAGATGGATCAAACGTCTTGACCTTGTATCCCAACCCTTGGCTGTTATCATCCTCAATAAGCATGCAGCCAATACAGCTTGTGTTAGTTGATGGTCCCTTTCGTAACTATTAACAAGACTTGGTTGTTAAAATTTGCGAAATGCTTCTTGCTCACATTACGACATGCTATCAGTCGTACCGTCTTGGGTTCTTGGGACATTGCTCAGAGCATCGAGGCGTCTGATACGGCTACGAGCAATCACATATTGTGCAATGGACACCTAACATTCTGACTTTCTTCACGTTTCAAGATGAGACCAGGTTGGGATACACAACTGTGCCTGGAAATTCATTCATTTTTTCATGCCCTGAACCCTTCAACACCGATGATCCCATAAACCCAAATGCAAGACGGGTATTAGAAAGTTTAAATCTTGGTGGCGGCCTCAGCAGCCTTTTGCTTCTTGGCAATGCGCATCTGAGCCTTGGCACCCATGATACCACCACCCCACTGTTTCCTGGCCTGCTCGTGCTTCTCAAGGAAACCATCCTTGATGGCAGAGACGAGCTTGGAGAGCTCGGTCTTGTCCTCAGATCGGACCTCAGTGAGGGCGAGGACGGCAGCAGTCTGTCATGTTGGGTTAGATATTACTGAAAATCTTTTCTCGCCAGACCAGAAATTTAACGTACCTTCTTGTGGACAACGGTTCCGAGACGAGCCTTGCCCTTGATGATGGCGTAAGGGACACCCATCTTCTTGCAGAGAGAAGGAAGGAAGACAACCAACTCAATGGGGTCAACATCGTTGGGGATGAGGACGAGAGAAGCCTTCTTGTTCTCAATCAAGCCAACAACGTGGTTGAGACCGTACTTGACGGTGTAGGGCTTCTTGCTGACATCCTCCTTCTTCTTGCCCTCCTTGACGGCGGTAGCCTCCTTGAGGAGACGCTCCTTCTTCTCGACCTTGGTCTCAGGTCGGTACTTGTTGAGGAGCTTGAAAGCCTGGGCAGCGGTGTTGCGGTCGAGGACGTGCTGGAACTGGGCCAGAGAGGGGGGAACCTTCAATCGGAGTCGAAGGATCTTGCGCTGGCGCTGAAGGCGGACATACTCGGGCCACTTGACCATGCGAGAGAGGTTTCGCTTGGGCTGGATGTCCTGGCCGATACCGTAGTTACGGGGGCGCTTCTCAAGAAGAGGGTTCTAAGTAGACGTTAGTTCTTGTTGGCGATGAAGAGATCGCAATGGGTTTCTACTAACCTTCGCAGCCTTCTTGGAGCCAGCCTTTCCCTGAGGGAAAGGGGCGGGGGCCACCTTCTTTCCAGATTTCTGAGGCTGTCATTGAGAAAAGAAGACATCAGCGATGTGCTCAAAGCAAGTGTCTTCTCTGAACTCTAACGAGAACACGTTGTGGCATTTTCAGCACACGCAGCGTCTCCAGCCAAGTCTTCACCACTCGGTTCACAAGGAACCTTGGGCGGAATTTCCAACAGATTGCAAAAGCGACACTGAAGGATCAATTGCGCTTTCGCGCATTTGACTCACAAACTATGGCCATTAGAGTCTTTGATGAGTATTAACTTACCATCTTGTGTCCTTGGGCTGAGGCAGTTGTTCGAGCTGAACAAATTTTCTTGATGCCGTGGTGGATGGGTTACGAAGAAACGAAAGAAAAGTCTCTTCCAAAGGTGGTGGGCGAAAAATTAGGGCTTCGCTCGTCCCCCGCCATAGCTGCTAGGGCTCCACATGAGGCGCATGCCATGTGGCGCTCGATTTTCACGTGACCTATCGATTACCACAGTATTGAGTTTGCTTCGTTACTGGCACGCACTGTACAGAGCCAATTCAGTTGACTCAGAAGTTTAAGAGGTTTATAGATCGCATCTCTAGATAAATAACAGCACCTGATAAAAAAAAGATTCGCATCACTAAACATAAGCCTATAATATCGTCGAATTTATTCGGATAAATCCCTTAATTTAGGGCACCTAAAATTAACCAAGGACGGGACCATTTTGCAAAATCTCTTGCGAGGTTTGCCAGAAAGATTTTACCATGCCACCTGCGCAATGTATGCGATGCCAGGCCAACAAGGCTGTCGTCAAACGACCTAAGAATCATCACAAGTTATGTCGAGACTGTTTCATAGCAGTTTTCGAAGACGAAGTTCACCATACAATACTTTCCTCAAGGTTATTCTTCCCAGGCGAAAGGGTGGCTATAGGCGCATCAGGGGGCAAGGATTCTACAGTTCTGGCATCCGTTCTGAAGACATTGAATGAAAGGCATAATTATGGCCTTGATTTGATTCTGCTAAGTGTCGACGAGGGAATCAAGGGATACAGGGATGATTCTCTCGAGACTGTGAAGCGAAACGCCGTCCAGTATGATATGCCCCTCAAGATAGTGGGGTATGATGAGCTATATGGATGGACCATGGACCAGGTTGTCGAGACCATTGGCAAGAAGGGTAACTGCACATATTGTGGAGTCTTCCGACGACAGGCTCTGGACCGTGGTGCCAAAATGCTCGAGATCAAGCACGTTGTTACCGGACACAATGCAGATGATGTCGCTGAGACGGTACTCATGAACCTCCTTCGGGGTGATTTACCTCGACTATCGAGAGGCACCAGTATAGTTACTGGCAACTCATCAAGAGACGATGTTAAGAGAAGCAAACCTCTAAAGTATGCATACGAGAAGGAAATTGTGCTCTATGCTCATCACAAGAAGCTCGATTACTTTAGCACAGAATGCATATACAGTCCCGAGGCTTTTCGAGGCACAGCACGAAGTCTCATCAAGAACCTAGAGAAAGTCCGGCCAAGTGCAATCCTCGACATTGTCAGAAGCGGCGAGGACATGGCTCGGCTCACCCCCGACAAGGGACAAGGGTCATGCGCCTGTGATGAGAGCGAAGGAATGGGTGGTTGCGGCTCAGCCAATGGTCGGACTTCAGAGGTGGCGCAAATAGATGCAGGTGTCAAGGCGCAGGCCAAGACTGAAGCACTGGAGACAGAGATTACCTTGGACGGTACACCCAAGGCGGATGATGTGGTAAAGCTTCCTGTGCGGCAGCGCCGGTCGAAGGAGCCAGGCCCAGCTCCGCTGCAAACCCTCGGAAAGTGTGTCAAGTGCGGTTACATGTCCAGTCAATCAATGTGCCAGGCGTGCACGCTGCTGGAAAACCTCAACAAGAACCGACCAGAAATTTCAATATAACATCACACTTCTTCTAGGTCAATCTAAATCGTCAAGTCAAGCAGTGTATATGAGTTAGTGGCGTCGAATGTGCCTTCATTGTGTCTATTCTCCGTCTTCTGATGAGCCCGGCATCCCAAGACACTATCTTGGTATATACATGTTGTTCCCTCCGTGCTGTGCAGCGTTTGCGCATTGAGTAAATGAGATCGACTGGTTATGTGTATTTTCTCTCCAGCTGCATACGCAGTAAGCATATAAAGACGTAAGACATGCATATCATAAGTAAACATACCTTCCATCCGTTAGTGAATTCGAATCCTAGTGGTGCCACTGGCTTGTCTGTCTGTCCTCTCAAAGTTCCTGTAAGTCTTCGGTCGCGCTCCATCACTTGATTGATTTCATTAGCCCTAGGGTATTGATCGTTGCTATAAAACAGCAAGGTTTCTCACTTTGCTGCGACAAGTTAGCCAATTGAGCAATAACGCTATCAACCTTGCAATGGTAATACGAACTCTATCCCACTGATCCAGAGAGTATCGGGGTCGCTTGCCCTCGTTCTGCCAGGTCTTGAAAGCTGCAAGTCCGGTACCGGTGACACCGAACATCTGATATCTGGTGAGCCTTCATGCTTCAGGTTCTCAGCAGATCCTCTGGTATACATACGACAACCATGATGCCATAGGGAAGTAGGGTTTCGAAAGGGACGGGCATGGCTGCGCTGTGCCGCCTGAGCGGACTCGAATCGACGGTGGTTTAGGTTGTGAGGATTCGAACGTTCAGGATCCTGCAATGACCAGGTCCTGCTTGAATTGGCGCGTTGTACCGGAATTTCGTACCGGAGCTTTGTCGTCACTTTGAAGCTTCACTTCGGTTGAGCGACGATTTGAGCCATGGATTGATGCCTGAGGCTGCAATCATATGTCGCTACAAGGAGGGTTGACAGTTAGTGGATACCAGATCTCACACTGTACAAAGAGCCGCATTTAGTGACAGACGCGAGTCATCATTGCGCTCGCACTGTGACGCCATTCATTCGCGACTTCTGGACGACGCAATAATACCTGGGAAACGCGACTGGAGCACAGTTGCATCACCAACACAAGCAGTGGAGAGACAGCACAATCATTTGCATTAATAGGTAGGCTTCTCAGGTCTTCATATTTGTTTTCGTATTCATAAGTGACCATTGTAGATATTGGTGTGTTGTTCTGAGATAGCACCGCCGTTAGAGACACCATGCACTCAAGTCGAAGCTTGATTTAAAGATCCGATCGCAACAGTCACTCTCTACCGATATGCCAACTTCAACACTAGACTTCGACTCTTTTCGTTTCCGAAAGCAGCGGTAACAATGGCGAGCACACAGGAAGAGGAAGAGCAGCTGCAGCAGAGCGCCATGTTCTTTGAAGGTGCCGAATACGAGACGGCAGATACAGGTGGTGACGATGCGATTATGCCGGCAGTGGCTCAAAACAGAGATATGGAATCCATGAGCCATAGGACGGGGGACAGCGAGGATGACGATGACGAGTTGAGCGAACACGATGCGTCAGGAGAGGACATTGACGAGGACATGGATGAGGATGCTGAAGGGGATGACGACAATGACATGCTGAACCAGCAAATCGTCGTTGGCCACCGCCGTCGCAACGAAGAGGAAGAAGAAGAAGAAGAAGAAGAAGAGGAAGAAGAAGACGGAGACAATGAGGATGAGGAGGGGGTTGGCGCTGTCAAAATTAAGCCCGGAGACACCGACGACGAGGACGATGGAGAGAGCGATGTCTCTGACCTTCCAAGTGTTGTTGAGGACGATTCAGACGAGGAGCCAGCCTGGGAAGAGGCCGAAGAGGTAGGAGAAGATGATGAATCGGAAATGGGACCCTCGAATATTTGCACGTTCTGCAAACAAGACGAAGAGAATGATCCCAGTGAAGACTTTGAAACATTCCTGTTATGCAGGAGATGTGGTGATAATGGTAGGATATCAACTGTTGAAGCACCGTCAAGCGTTATGTTAACAGCTGTTTAGCCCACCAGCAGTGTGCTCGTGATGCAGCCGCAATGAGCGAGGATAATAGTAAGTTGCATTCGTCCAAGGATACACGGCAGCGCTGACAATGTTAGATGTAAAAAATTGGAAATGTCCGGACTGCGATAATGGTGACTCGGATCTTGAAGTTGCCGAGGAAGACGATGTAAGCGTTGAAGGCGATGCACGACCAGCGTCACAATTGTCGGATGTGTCCAATCCAGATCCATCAGAACAACATGATCATGCCGACATAGATGCACTCTCAGTGTCCAACGATGCGGCCACTAATGATAATGCCATGGATGGGTCTCGCACGCTACGAAAACGAAAGACATCGTCTGTTGAACCCGATGAGGCTGTAGTGTCTTTGAGGAGACGAAGAAGGAATGCTTCAACCGATGCCGCATCGGCTACTGAGGATGCTACGGATAGAAGACAATCGACTGAGCCGGGAAGAGGGAGCTCTTCTCGTACTGCCCGGCAGAAAGCAACCCGCCCTCCTCCCGTTACTCTTGAGAGAAAGTCGCGGACATCACTTGTATTGAAAATTCACGTCCGACCAGGCAATCTTAAGGAGATTCTTGCTCGCCGAAGAAGGGACAGGAGACGGTCTGGTGCGAGCGGACGCCCGCCCCGAACTCCGGTTGCGCCATCAGCTGGACGTCCTACTTCCGCTGTTACTGAGCACACGCCGATGCTACCAACACCATTTACGACTGATTTGTATTCGCAACCATTCTATTCCTTTTTTGATAAGGAAACCGATGACATGAAAGGGAAGCCCTATGGTGGTATTTTAAATGAGACGGAAGCAGACACATCGAAAACACTGCCGCAGCCTGATGATCGACGCAGGTTCGACCAAGCCAAGCAACGAGCCGAAGATGAATGGAGAGCCCGCATTCTCGCAATGCAGGCTGAGGCGGACCTACCAGTTAGGAAATCGAAAAAGTCAAGCGATAATGCAAGCCAAATCGAGTGTATCGAATTTGGTGGCTGGGAGATTGACACATGGTATGCAGCACCGTACCCTGCTGAGTATAGTAGGAATCGGGTCCTATACATATGTGAATTTTGCCTCAAGTATATGAACTCGGACTATGTGGCATGGCGTCACAAATTGAAATGCGGTGCTAAGCATCCTCCTGGCGATGAGATTTATCGACATGGCTCGGTATCGGTTTTCGAAGTCGATGGTCGGAAGAACCCTGTCTACTGCCAGAACCTCTGCCTTCTCGCAAAGCTATTCCTTGGCTCAAAGACGCTGTACTATGATGTGGAACCGTTCTTGTTCTACGTCCTTTGCGAGTTCGATGATTGTGGCTACCATTTTGTTGGTTATTTCTCCAAAGAAAAAAGAGCGAGTAGCCAAAACAACGTGTCTTGCATCTTGACTTTGCCAATACACCAAAGAAAAGGCTACGGCAATCTCCTCATTGACTTTTCATATCTTCTTACTAAGGTTGAGGAGAAAACTGGTTCACCAGAGAAGCCCCTGTCGGACATGGGCCTGGTGTCTTATAGGAACTACTGGCGGCTAAGACTCTGCCGATATTTTTTGGAAGTAATGGAAAGCGACAGGTACAAGAAGAATGGGCTCAGTGTTCGACAAATATCGGACGATACTGGCATGACACCCGACGATGTTATTGCTGCCCTGGAAGGCTTACGGGCGTTGGTCAGAGATCCTCAAACAAAGCTATATGCATTCCGAATCGATTTAGACTACTGCCGGCAGTATGTTGCGAAATGGGAGGCCAAGGGGTACGTTCAACTTAAACCCGAGGCCCTTGCCTGGACACCCTATGTAATGGGTCGAAGCAATGCTGTCAACTTTGAACTTGGTCCACCCATCAATACCATCGCCCCACGCGAAGACGATGAGGCCAAGATTGATGAGGGGCCGAATAGCATCAGTGGGGTTCAACTACTTGTTAATGGCGAATCGGAAATTATTGTTCCAGAGCCTGATAGTTTAAGCAAGCCTCTCGAGATGACTCCTATCTTATCGATTGAAAAGGTTGCCCCGGAGGATAAAGAAAACACTGAACTTCAAGATGAGGCTATGGATGATATTGATGATGAAGGGCCGACCTGGGTCATACCTTACCGCGATATACCTGCAAGCCGCTTTGAAGTATTCCCGCCAGTTAGCGGTGGCCGCCGTGGAGATCGCCCACGGCATAGTGTAGGCAGGCCCCCAGGCACTCGCACCACGAGTAGTTCGCGACCGAGGCCCAAACGGGCCGGGGGCAGTAGTCGGCGTCCTACAGCTCCCCGACCTAGGAGCAGCGGCTCAGCACGAAAGAAGACGGGGGGCACAGGACGTGGTCCCGGGCGATGGCCCAAGGGAACCAAGAAGTCAGATTACGGGAATGCAGACAGCGGGCCTGGACTGCCTCCCGGATGGAAAGAGAAGCAAGCACGCATCAAGGGGCCAGACGATATCGAAGGTCCGGAATCAACGGAGGCACCGGCAGATGAGGAGCCAGCAAAGGACGAGGTAAGGGTCGTCGTCCCTAAGCTGGCTACGAATGGAATCGTTGTTGGTGGCCAATTGATGGCTGCAGGGCCGCCGGGGGGCGTGCCTAGTCAGGAAGGACTTGGCAAGGATAACGAGGAGTCTAATGGGGAGGATGTGGATGCAGAGGGTGAGGATGAATAATGTTGTACGATGTGTTTTGCGGCTGGCGGCAAACTGTGGTACTGTTACTTTTGGGATGCTAAGGAACTTTCTTCTTTTGGACGCAGGCGCAAGGGATGACGGCGCAAGGATGGGTATACCTTGATGAGCTGAGAAGGAATCTTGCTTGAATGGGAGCCAGATATGTGACGATAGGCTATTATTATAAGTTTAATCTTGGCACAAGGGATATGCTGAACATGTTGTGCGGAGCATTGGCATGCGATTATTGGATTATGTTTGTGTGTGAGAGAGCTAAGGTGAGATGACACAGCTTACATGGACTCCCTTACATGAGAGCCACGTTTTCTTTGCATTCGAGACAGACCACATGGATATGATTGGTTTCCTGCGGGCGATAACCGCGACTTTGTTATCGAGTGGAAAGTTTACGGGTTCAGCCTCAAAATTGTACGCCATGTCTTAGAATGGTGCGCATGAAGGGTGTCATTGTTCTTTGAGGTGTCTCAGGTTCTCAGAGCTGGATGTAGTTTAGGCTGAACTTTTGTGTTCTGCTCGTATAAGCAGCGTGGGAGGAGTCTCTGGCCATGATGGGAATGTGGCTGCTACGAGGGAAGATGGCGCAAGGAATCAAAGGAAGCCAAAACATCGTGGTGGGAGGAGGAGGAGATGGAGCTGATTGGGCGGGTTTGAAAAGGCGACGTTTTCTTGGGAGGGGTGCAGGAAGGGGAGGAAATGATCAAGTTGGCATGGTGGAGGAGTGTTGCATGCACGGGATGGGAGGATCACGGCATAAGCCGCTTAGATACTTGTTGGCTAAGGAAGATGGTGGGTTTTCGTCCAGTTGTAAGTGAGTTGGAGTGGAGATTTGTGATGATGTGATTGATGATGATGATGCGTGAGACTCTGTGAGCTGGATGAGTAGCACACAAAGGGGATCAATCAAGATTCACGACAATTGTGAAGAAGAAATCAAGTGTAGAAATGAGAATCGGTTGCCATTGTTTTTTACTAGCCAAGATATGATAACGCCCCTGGGTATGTTCATCACAGCGTATACCAAAAATGCCTTCATTACAACGATCAGAGACTCTTAGAACTACCCCCGTCCATCCATACACCCCCCTTTTTTTTCAGATGCAAGTCTTTTTTTTTTTTTTTTTTTTTACACGTTCTGACTTAGGACAGTGCCGTCTTGCAGTTGAATCTTGTCTGCTCCCAGCATGACGAACAAGATCCTGCATGCCTCGTCGGTGCGGTTCACCCACTGGTGGTTCACGCCCTGCTGGACGATAAAGTCGCCGGCGTGAACAGTCTTTGTTTCTCCGCCGTCCAGGCCAACATCGATCTGGCCGGACAGGACGGTGCAGTAGTCGAGCGACTGGGTGCGGTGGATGGGCACGGCGTCGCCGGGGGGGATGTCGGCGAGGCAAAAGAGCGCGCCCTGGGGGGGGCAGCGGGGGAGGAGCTCGGCCTGCGAGGCCGGGTCCTCCATGTTGTTTACGGGGACGGCGGTGCGGGTGTCCAAGACGGTGAAGGCCGTGTGCTGGGGCCCAAAGGGGGAGACTTGGGAGACGGGGGCGTCCGAGGTGAAGATGGAGTTGCCGTTTTGGGCGTGGGATGTTCGAATCAGGCGGACTTTGGGTAGGAAAGTTGTAGTAGTAGATTCAGGCTGGGATTCTGGCTTGGTGTCTGATGATGTTGAGGGGGGAGAAGTGGCTGCTGCTGCTGCTGTTGTTGTGGTGGTGGTGGTGGTTTCCTGGGGTTGAGTAGAAGTGTTGATGGAGTCCTGTTGAGGGAGGGTGAGAGGTTGAGCCATGGTGATGGTGGTTTTGACGGCGTAGATGCTTGATATTGAGTGATTGGAGTATGATTTCCGGTCTGATCTGGTACTGCAATGAAAATGACTTGTTTTGGTCCTTATTGCGTTATACAATGATGTCTGGATGTTTAAAGTATGAGAGATGTTTTGGTGTGGATATCTCGCATTTGCCGGATTGTTGTATCAAGACTGGATGGCAGTCCAGACGGGAACCAACATACCTACTTATACTATTTGTAGCATATCATCTTTGGCTACACAACAAACAAACACCATCGCCTTGTCCTACCGCATCTAATCTGTCCATAACGAGATCCCCTCTCACCCCTACCATCTCTCCCGTTCGGATGCCTAGTTGGCCCCAGCTCTCGCTTCCACCCAACAGACGGCTGGTAGTAGAAAAAAAGGTCATCCATGCTCCTGCAGACAATATAAGCCCGCAATGGAGAAAAAAAAGAAAAGAAAAAGAAAATCATGGTCAATGGCTACGTATGGGATATCCACCCGACGCACTCCGTATCTGCATACAAGTACATACATACATACATACATGCATGCTTGCTCCAAGGCACGAAAAGCTACCGTCACACCGATCAAGAACCCCCCACACAAAACTAGAGAGCGGGCCACAAGCCGAGACAAGGTTGACCCAAGACTAAAGCTGAAAGGGGGGGGGGGAACAGGTGTACGACATGAAAAAGTGAGATGCAGCATGAAATCTCAGAGCAAAAGAAAAAAGCAAAAAAGCAAAAAAAGACAAAAATAGACAGTCGGCCTTTATCGGTTGTATCGGTTTCTGTGTAGATTGGAGAGGGGATGGGGGGGGGGGATAAGGACATCCATTCATTCATTCATTCACTCATGCGGCTCCTCTACGCCGCATGCGAAGATATTCGGACCTCCTTTCCGAGACGACGAGATCTGGGTTGCGTTGTTTGCTTAGTTCTGCATATGCATGTATGGTCATGCATGCATCGTCACGAACAAGGCTGGGGGGGGGGGGGGGGGGCCAAGACAGGTTAATTGATAGGCAGACGCAGACTGACAAGTCGTTGTCGATGCTGACCTGCGTCCGAGATATTTCGCTCTCTCCTCTTGTAGTACAACCCATCCATGCCTCTACGAATATGCACATCCACCTGCCCACACACAGCTTGCTACTACAAGTATGTACTAGTTTGATTCATCCATGTCTCGGGACTTGGAATACCCGTGGCCAACGAATAATTAATGCCCATGTTTGGCTGGACATTATAACAACATACTCTCTCATAGGACAAACACAGAGACTGCAGACTCATCATGTTCAATCAGGCAAAAAAAAAAAAAAAAAAAAAAAAGAAGCCAGTAGTCTATAACATCATCTCAACTTATTCTTTTCTTGTATATTCATAAACCAGCATTTCGTGACATATTCGCTGCACCCGCCCGCCGCAAGTCGATCAAACAGCCTCGACCTCTCCCATGCTCATCACCTCCATCATCTCCATCCCACCTTCATATCCACACATCCACACTCTTCGTATCCTCCATCTCCATCCTTCACAACAGCCCTTCTCCTCCATCCTCCTCTCCCCCCCCCTTCCGCCTCTCCTCCCAAAACCCTTTCCCATAACTCACCAAAATCTCCTCCCCCTTCTTGATCCCAACCCCTTTCTTCCCCATCGCCCATATGCCCACACACACCTCCCCCCACCTCTCGCACCACACATTCCCAAACTGCGCATTCGCCCTCTCCCCTACCCCCCTGTAGTCATTCACGTACCTCCCCTCGTTCCCTTCCCCGCTCGCGTCCACCGCCACGTCCGCCTCCCGGTCCAGCCACAGATCGTAGTCGCTCTCCTCCCGGCTCGCCGCCCCAGAGTGCACCCTCCCCAGGTACGCGACAATCAGCTGGCCCGCCCGCAGGTTCTGTGCCGCGAAGAGCCCGTGCTGCCCGTTGGCCGGGTGTTTGGCGTCCCGGATCGCCTGGATCCTGACCTGCGAGCTGGGCGTCGAGGTCGCTGACGCGGGCACGCTGGCCATGTTGGGAGGCTTCGTTCGTAGTGCTTGTAGCTGTTCCTTGGAGAGGTCCTTGCCGTGGAGTGGTGCTTTCAAGTACGGAAACGATTCCGGCCAGTTCTTTGGTTTCGACATGTTATCTCCTTGTCATCTAATCATAAGCTGGCTGTGCTGCTCAACGTCAAAGTGTGTTGTAAAGTCAAGATATCAAATCACCAGGAGCCGAAGATTTTGCGTTGGTCTTTGATATCAACTAATGACCACATAGATAGATACCTAGATAATAGATTATCTACCACATACCACACATCACATACCACACATCACATCACATCACATCACATCACTAATAGCAAAATATTGAAATCCCCAAACCGCTCAATTATGCAGGACACGCACATCCGCGTAATATTCTTCTACAATTAATTCCATTTCCTCTCGGCCTTTTTTGTCCTCTCCTTGCATTCAGCTAAATCACCATTCCTGCCGACACACGCAGCATCCTTTTGGCCAAAATCAAATCCCAACATCGCCTATTCCTACCTCAACCAAAGTCCCCCCCGGTTTTTCTATTGACACATATTTATACTCGCCATTTAGTGCGACATTACTTCCCTATACCGATCCAAACTCAAGTCAACCGAGTATGCTAGCAGCCGGTCTTGCGTAAGTGGCAAGTTGAGTATTCTTGACCGAAGCTCGGTATCCTGCCGTAAAGTTAGTTTGACTGATCTGAATAATTCCGTGTAATCAACGCCACGTACCTTCTTCTGCTTCGTCACCTTGACAATCTCCCTGGCCGTCTCATCTGCCATGTCTGAAATGGCGGCATATCGAATAATGTCATCCTCGGCTCCGTTCTCCTTCATTGCGTTAAGACCGGCCAGCAACCTATCGAGTAGACCGGCTGGTGCGCTCTCGCCCTTGGTGCGATACTGCACCAGTTGTAGGAAATGGCTATAAATCTCGCCACCCAGAGCCCACTCGGAGATGACACCTTGTCGCTCCTGGAACTGAGAAATAAGCGATAAAAGGTTGGCATAATCACGCTCAATAATGGCCTGTGGTGCAACCTGCGCAATAAGCACACGATGCGCTTCAACCAGTGACCCCGCTCGCAAGAGACACTGTACTTCGGCCTGAGCATCCTTCTTAACGCTGCGCATATACAACGCAAGTGCCTCCCAAACCCATTCTACGGGAATGCGGTACTTTTCTGTAAGGATATTGAACGCTGTACTAGACTCGGTGCCAATCAGGCCCGCATGCCGACAAAGATGGTCTTGGATTGCCTTCTTACGTGCTACTGAGTGGTTCAGATGTAACAAGACAAATACTGCTTCCAGCCATTCGCCTGCACTGGTAAGTTGGGCAGCGTATGCAATTGTAGCAGCATCCGCCTTTTCTAGCTTGTCTCTGCCATATGTAACTCTGCCGGTAGATGTCAGTGCGAGGCCCAATTGCCATCGAAGTCGGGAGTCGAGAGGTGATAGCTGAGAGTTGGCGGGTCGAAGAATAGCCTCCAAGTCAGCGTTCGGGTCCGCATATAGTTGTAAAAGACCCCAGAGAAGATCTTGGCGACTATTGCTGTCCACGTCATCCCAGAGAGGCGGGACATTTTGCTCGGCGTACCAGGGCTGAGGAAGTTCTTCCCGATCCTGGTCAATATCATCCTTGAACTTGTACACGGCAATTGAGAGGTCGTCCTGGTTAGAGATGGCATACCAGAGGCGGAGGCCAAAAGATTGCCTCCAATCCAACCCAAATTTGGATGAAATCACAAAGGAATCCACTCGATCCTCAACGGGAACACCCTTCAAGCCCTCGCATACACACACGTTGCCACTCAAAAGCTCGTAAATTGTGCGAATCGCTTCAGAGAACTCGGATAGCATCTTTGAATCATGCCATGCCTTCAGCTGTTCCTTCATATCCTTCTTGGCAACGTCGCTAGTGCCAATCAGAGGCACAAGTGTACCAAGACGGAAATTCTTGCCGTCCAATAGATGCTTGCAAGCTTCAGTGATACGATGACCAGCAAGAGATGCAACTGCTTTTTCTTCGCTAGTAGCAGCCAAGCCAATCGCTGTTGACGATGCTTGTTCAACCAATTCGGTCCAGAATTGAGAAAGCCTGCTCCTTCGCATCAGGTGTTCTGGCTCCTTTGATGTTTCAATCTTATCAAAGAGGATGCTTGCAAGCTCCCAGACCTGCTTCTCGTGGATACTGGCCGCTTCATTCATATCTTTATGATGAAATACATGCTTGAGGCTTGTCGGCTGAAGAGTCGCCAAGGGTACTCCATCCGTCAGATGAATTTCTGTCAGCACATCTTGGGAGAGAAGCAAGTTTTTGGAAGACTGATACGCTGTTAGCAACCAAATTGATCAAAGTACTTGGCATGAATAAATACCTCTGTAGTAAACCTGGCCAGACGGACATCCTGCTTATCAGTCTGGATGCTGGATCGTTGCAGGGTGATAATATCGGAAGTGTCACGAATTGAACGGCGGGAATGGGCGGCATCAAGTGATCTTGTCAGCACGAGGGTCTCGTCGGGTCCCCAGGTGGGTCTAGAGGCATTGTGGAAAGCTCGCTCGCTATCCTCAGCTGTAAGAATCTTATCTTGTCTCTCGTAGGGCCACTAATTTCAATCAAAACTTAGCATTATATTCATATCAAATAGATAAATAACTACATGAGCCTCCCCTTGATCCAGCATCAATCTTTCAGGGAGGCAAAATCATCAAACAGTTAGGGTACCGACCTTGGGAAAACCTTTTCCAGGTAGAGAAGCATCTAGGCTTTGACGCGCCGGCTTCGGCTTCGGCTTCTCAAACAAGGAATTCATCAAGTCGATGCTAGTCGCAAATCCTCGCCCTTGATCCACGCCCAATGTGCTTGCTCCAAACCCGTCTGTTCTTTCCGGCCTTGAAACGCTTCGTCCCCAAATAGAAGACTTCCGAAAATCGTGTTCCTCATTCTCGTCGAGATTTCCAAATTTGACTGATTTCTTGACAGGGGAATCGGCAATCTCGCGAAGGAGATGACGATCCCTCTTGGCCGGGCTGACCGTTTTTTCTCAACATACCCATCCAATCGTCGCCATCTGCGACTTCGAGCTTGACAGGACCAACTGAATCCTTCATCGCTCTCATCCTAGCTCTGAGGATACCACCAGGTGCACTCTTCTTCGTGTCCTGGCCGCCCTCGGACGAGGAGTCATCATGCTCCGCGGCAAGATGTTGTCCGACCGAAGATCTCGCCATGTCTTCGTCCTCGGACAATTCATACTCTGCATCACTACCACCGGCGTATTCATTCTCCAATGATAGTCTCACATCGTGAGTGGCAGAGTCCGCGG
This sequence comes from Cladobotryum protrusum, assembly GCA_004303015.1. Classification (NCBI taxonomy): domain Eukaryota; kingdom Fungi; phylum Ascomycota; class Sordariomycetes; order Hypocreales; family Hypocreaceae; genus Cladobotryum; species Cladobotryum protrusum. Next base: position 6,480,401 of record RZGP01000002.1, on the reverse strand, counting down.
AGCTAACCCCTAAAAAAGACTGCGGTACTTTCTGCGCTTGGGGATACAAGTCCTCCTGCTCATCAAATGCACCGGGTAATCCTCGTCGTTGGCTTTCGTCTTCAGCTGCCGGGCCATTGGACGGATTCAGCGCCAAAGATTGGGGAATAACAGGCATGGGCATATCTTGGGTGATGTCCATATCTGAGTCCTCATCCGAATCGTCAAGGCCGTACGTGGTAAAATGTTCAACAGAGAAAGTCCAAACACCAGTGTCTGCGTCGTAACTTTCAAAGGTAGTGTCAACAATGCGCCTCAGACGGTCAATATGCTTATTGAAGCGCTTCGGATCGTTGGCGATTCTCTTGTCACGATTTCCACGTGGCCAGGATTGTTCAAGAGAGATCCTAGCTGGTACATTGAGACCCTTGCCGACAGGTGGCTTCTTGGCTGATACGGGGTAGACCGTGGCAGATCGTGGCTCAAGTTGGATAATACCACCACAGATGTCATCAACATCGATAGAACTGATATCTACCGGGATCTTGAAAGTGATGGAACCAACGTTCTCGCGACCGACGCTGAAGTTGTTGATCTTCTGTCGCTGCACTCGGTTCATGTTCTGGATTTCCTCTCTGGAAGGTTCCATCCAATAGTTACCGGGCACATTGTCGAACCCATTCGCTTGCGGCTCTGGTGTCGCACTGTCCTCTTCTTGAACAATGCTGAGCTCATTATCCCTTACTTGTTCCATTTCCGGAGTTCTGGAACCATTGCTCACATTGGCTGGCTTAACTGATCTGGGTGTCAACTCGGATGGAGAGGAAGGCACGTCACCTGGGGCCGGAAGAGCTTGTCGAACAGGCGTATCATCTTCTCCTTCAACACTGGTATCGAAGCTTACGCGCTTAGACAATTTCCGAGTTCCAGTACTGTCGGTAGCCTTGTCCTTCTGAGGAGTGGCAAACAAGTCACTTCTGAGATCCCTGTTGATGACAAGCTTCTTAGAACCCGTACTTCCATACCAACGATTGTTAGCGTTGGTGAAGGCGCCGGGTATGAGGATGCTGTCTTCAGCGTTGTAGTTTCTCCGGAGATTGTTTGATGACATGCTCCTGCTAAGACTACTGCCTGTGCCCGTACCAAGCAAACTACGGCCAAGAGTGCTGGGAGTTGCTGTGCTGCCGGCAGGACTACCACCGTTAGGAGTCCCATAGCTGCTATAAGAAAAGCCAAAACCTCTTCTCTGCGGACTTCCAAAGCTGGTCGACGCTGCCGGCGTAAACTTGTGGATCGGGAAAATGCCAGGGCGTCGGGGTTTGGGGTTACCGCCTAGAGGTACAGCAAGTGGCCCAGGGTTGGGAGCCTCGTTACCACCAAGATTAGCAAACAGAGCAGGTGATCCATATGCTGAGATATCATTGAGATTAGCAGTGAGACCTTGGGGAGCATTGTTAACCTGCTGAGAATTTCCCAATAGAGAGGCACCCAGCGCAGGGTTCTGCTGTTGCTGCTGCTGGTTATTAGCCACGCCGCCAAAGAGAGAAGTTCCCTGTGCTTGGTTATTTTGGTTTCCAAACAATCCTGTTCCAGTATTCGCGGTGCTGGCTGCGAACATGCCACCGGGTTTCTGCTGATTATTCGCCGCGCCAAACAATCCCGTACCGGTAGATTGCTGGTTCTGGGTATTCGATCCAAGGCCTCCAAACAAGCCACCTCCGGAGGCGTTATTCGTCTGAGCAGTTGTGCCCGAGCCAAAGAGACCGCCACCTGTAGCAGGCTTAGCCCCAAAAAGTCCACCAGTGTTATTATTTGTATTGCCAAAGGCGGACGTACCCTGCTGCTGGTTTGATGTGTTCCCAAATAGACCACCGCCAGTATTTGTGTTGGTAGTGGCAGCGCCAAACAAACCTCCTGCAGCTGGCTTCTGCTGATTGTTCCCAAACAGGCCGCCAGACTGCTGAGTCTGATTTTGTTGACCAAACCCACCGAATCCAGACGTGGTATTCTGCTGAGCTGTGTTGTTGTTGGCGTTTCCAAAGAGTCCACCAGCGGCTTGGGTGTTGGTGTTTGCAGTACTATTTCCAAAAAGGCCTGACCCGGTGGTGTTGTTGTTGGTACCGAAAGCATTATTAGTGGCTCCGGTACCGCCAAAGCCGCTCGCGGGGGCAGTGGTGTTGCTGTTCGCATTTCCAAAACTGAAACCAGTCCCTTGAGGTTTTGCCTGGTTATTGTTAGATCCAAATAGACCCCCACCAGCGTTGTTGGTGTTCGTTGACCCAAAAACACCACCACCAGCGTTATTTGTTGCGGCACCGAAACCTCCACCAGTGGTGGCAGTGTTGTTCCCAAACATACCACCGCTTTGGGTCTGCGCAGTGTTTCCAAACAAACCACCAGTCTTGTTCGCACCACCAAACAAACCGCCAGCCGCGTTGTTGGTTGTTGTATTGTTGTTGCTACCAAAGGCCCCCGTTCCGAAACCCGTACCGGTATTGGTAGTGTTCGTGTTGGCTCCGAAAAGGCCACCAGCAGTATTATTGGTTGTCGCCGCGCCAAATCCACCGGTGGTTTGGGTGTTGTTTGCGGTATTGTTTGAGCCAAAGCCTCCAAAACCTGAGCTCACACCAAAGGCCCCAGCTCCGCTAGCGTTACCGTGTCGTCGTCCCTGGGCGTAATCTGCCAACCGTAGTTCTTCGCCGGACCACTTTTTGTATGGATCCTGAAAGGAGACGTTCTGGAAAGCGTTGGACTGGTTGGTAGAGCTGTTGGGCTCCTTTTCAGTAAATGCTTGAAAGGGAGTGACTGCAGTGCCGGGAGGATCGCCAGCAGCGCCGCCACTAAGGAGGTTAGCAGAGCCAAACCCTCCAAAACCCGTGCCTGTAGTAGCGGTGGTGGTGGTGGTGTTGTTGGCATTGCTGGCACCACCGAATAGGGATGAGCCCGTGTTCGTTGCTCCAAAGCCAGTCTTATTGGCGGTGTTGTTACCAAAGAGGCCACCACCGGTGGTGTTGCTACCAAACGCAGAAGTGGTGTTATTGTTGTTTGCGGCTCCAAACCCTCCAAAAGCAGAGGTGGTCGTATTGCTGGTATTGGCATTGGAAGATCCGAATAGACCACCAGTCGTTGTAGGTGCTGCTGCGCCAAAAGCTGGTTTGCTACCAAAACCCCCGGTATTCGATCCAAACCCGCCGGCTGTGTTTGTCAGTAAAGTTATCTCAGTGGGATCAGGATCATGCCGTCTGAAAAAGACAAGTATCTATACAGTCGCATGTTGTAGAGCAGAGCTTACCAGTTGTACCAAAACCGCCAGTGGTATTGTTGGTGTTGCTACCAAACATACCGCCGCCAGTAGTAGTGCTGCTGTTGTTGGCCTGCCCAAAACCGCCTGCGTTGGATCCGAAGCCTGCTTGCGTCCTAGTTAATACCTGCTGCGGAGCTTGGTGACGATGGGTGTCGGCTTTACCTGAGGTGGTGTTATTATTATTGTTGGCGCCAAATCCGCCAAAGCCACTTGAGGTCTGGTTATTGTTGTTCTGGCCGAAGCCTCCAAACCCGCCCCCGAACGACATTATGGGCGTCGGTTTATCGCGGTATTTGGAGGGTGTGAATGTGTGCTAGGTGTCGATTTTACACGACCCTTTTAATGCCTTGCAGTAAAGGTTCTCAAGCAGTCAATTTTTCGGCTCCAGTCGCGAAGATCGAGTATCGTCGGTGACAGGGCGCGTGTGAGAAATTGAGCTGTAGAGTCTCGATGGCGGGTCGAATGAATCGATGCGTGCCTCAGAAATAGAGAGGGATGTGGATGTTGTGGTGATGGGAGGAAGCGCGTTCTGACGGCAACTTGACCTCCTTGGGGTGATTTTTTTGGGAGAGAGGGAAAAAAAAAAGATCCTGACGAAAAATCAAGGCGCGAGTGTGGCGACCGACTTAGTACAAGGAGGGACTCTAATGCAAGAGAATAAGAAGAAAAAAAAGATGAAATGAAAGGAATTGTAGTTAAAATTACCGTAGAGGGGAAAATTACAGCGAGCCGTGCGTGCCCTTTTATCTCTTGGACCTGGGAGTTGGTGAAGTCACCAGGTTGGAGAAGGTTGCAGCAGCGAGGCAAAAGGTCCAAGTCGGAACAGCAAGAGCAGAAGCAGAATCAGAGAGCAAGCGTCCTCTCAACCAACTGGCCCAGCTTTTCTCGTGTCGCTAGCTGGCTGTGTTAGGCTGACAGATATTGCTGCCTCAGCCCAGAACTTTGTCTCTCATTGGCTCAAAATCCTCTGCTGACTAACGGCAGCCAATAAGAGGGGGCAATTCATCTACATAGCAGGCAGGTTGCTGGTGCCTGGAGCACTGCCTGAGAGATACCTCAGCCAAAAGTCACCCCCTGACTCCTACACCAAAGCCATGCTGTGGCGACGGTTGCGGAGGGCAGACTGCCCACTGCTAATGGCCCAAACAAGTGCCCAGGCCCACCGAGAGCTACAGAGAGCCACTAACAGAGCTTCCGCTGGAATCGCGAGCCAGAGCGGGAAACGGTCGGTCGCGCGTCAAGCTCGCTGTGTCGCGTCGCATCATTGTTTCCTCATTCAGCGACGGAATCAATAGCCCATTCTTCAGGCAGTTTGCCCATGATTTCCTTGGCTACACCAATTTCTACTTAATCGTTTCTTTTAAGACAACATCGCAAATCTTCAGAACAGAGTCAACCCTTTTTTTTTTGCGCCGCATCGACGGCCTCAATTTCCATACCTCTTTGGATCAATTGCTATTATAAAGACCAAAAAAAAAATACAAAATCAATAATCTCCTTTTTTTTTTCTCACCCCCAGTTCATTGGATACTGCATCCCCAATCTCTTGATCTGCACCACCGCCCCAACATGAACTCTCACACAACGCCTCGGCCTTTTGCCATGCGCTCAGTAGCAGGTGGATCAGGTCAAAACGCGCAACAAAGAAATCCTCCCGCACCGCAGGTATCATCGAATGAGGATTACGGCAGCATGGCGGAAGAAGATCGGGAACACATTGACGAAGTCGTAAGTCGGCCACAGCTCTCCGTCGTCGCAAAGGCTTCACCGCTCACATATGACATGCCAGTTCGACCTAATGGATATGAAGAAGAAGGGATGGTTAAACAGTTACGAATTCAAACACTCTCTAGCAGCCCTGGGCTTTGATATGCCAAAACCGCAGTATTTCAGAGAGCTAGAAACGTACGGCTCAGTACCGCCGGATTGGCCAGAACCGCACAACTGCCCTGTTAACCGACTTCTCATCTATCCCGATCAGTTTCGAATCTGCGCATCCAAGCTCATCTCTAATCGAGACCCACGCGAAGAGGCCATGAAAGTCTTCAACATGTTTGATTATGATCAAGATGGGATCATTTCCATCGAGGATATGCGGCATCTGGCGCAGGACATAAAAGAAGAGCGTACAATGACAGATGAGGAAATTCAGAGCATGATAGACCACTTGGATCACGATGGCAAAGGCGGTGTCAATCTTGAAGAATTCATTCAGATGATGGAAGAGGCCGGCTAATTGGACATTCACCCACTACCAGGATGCTGGATATTGCGAGCTATTGTGTTGATGAATAATGAATAACCCCAAACAGACGAGAAAGATGCACAGGACTCACATGTCGCCGATTCGCTTCAGAACACGTAAGACGCCCCTGGCCTTAATGGCCTGGAATAGTCAAATTGCATCGAGTCCTACTTGGCTAAGCTGGAGCTCAAGGAGTAGAATCCGAATTGCATACCGATAATCACTCGGAAACCGCAGCAAGGCCCGGTCCGATAAATAATGTCAAGAAGGAGAAAGGCTGGTGTTGTAAAGGGTTTGGTGGGAGAGACAGGAACTTGGAGTCACTTGTTGCAACAACACTCATGATGAGCAAGCTTGGAGTATATGAGATCAAGTGAAAAATCAAATCTAGAATTTTGAATGTGGGAGGCGTGTGCTGTCTAAAAAGTAACATACATTTTGGTCCGTTCAAGACGTTCCCAATCCATCACAGCCGAGCCTCCCAAATAAACCTCTTGCTCCCCTGTACAGTGAAATAGAATCAAGGAAAAAATGGTATTCGGACAGAGGAAAAGAGACACATGTCACCTCAGCATACGGCATAGTTCAATAGTAAAGAACAAAGGAGATGTCGCGAGATATGTAGGAGGAATGATTAGAGCCATTCCAAAAGCTCAAGTTGCCTCTTCAATTCTACTGGGCAAACCATGTACCTTAGAACTGGATTAAATCTTGCCCCTGACTCTGCTGCGGTCGCTGTTGAGCCCCGAATGGGTTGTTGCTCCCTTGACCTCCAGCATTCGGGATCTGGCTACCATAAGTAAGACTCGGCATTCCCGTATACTGCTGCCGTAAGAAAGGGTTGTTGCCGGTGGCCTCTGCATTCAAGCGAGTGAGGCCCGAACCAGCACTGTTGACAAATGTTCCCGGGGCAGTGTGTTGCGCCGGAATACGTAGATCACCCGTGTTGCCGAAGGTATCCATACCTTCTCCTGAAGCAAGTAGCGCATTCAATTTAGATTCGTGCTCACTAAGCTCCCTTTGTGGAGCGGTGAAAGCCGGCTTCTGTTGCTGCTGCTGCTGCTGCTGTTGGGGTTGATTAAAGGCAGATTGATTAAAGGTGGAGGGTTGGTTAAATGAAGAGGGTTGGTTAAAGCTGGATAGCGTCTTCTGCTCCGGCAGAGTGCCAAGATGTGATGTAGACGGCCGAGCTGACTGGGGCCTATTGAACTGAGCAAAAGGATTGTTGGAGCCAGTTGGCGTAGGTTTCAAGGATTGCTGCTGCTGGTTGCTGTTCGTAGCCCAAGGGTTATTACTGCCTGGGGCGAGGGTAGACTCTGGCTGTTGTGAAAGCGAAAATTGCTGTTGGGCAAACTGCTGCTGCTGCTGCTGTGCCAATTGTTGCTGAGCATACTGCTGCTGATTGTTCGGGACTGAAAGGAACGAATCCGCGCCGAAACCTGTGTTCATGCCAGGCTGCCAACCGGTTTGTTGTGGCTGCTGATAGCCAGTATATGCATTCGGCAGGTATCCTGTCGGCTGAACTTGCATTTCCGTCTGAATTGGGTTGGCGAAAAAGTCGACGGGATTGCCCTGTTGATACCCTTGGTTGAAACCAGTTTGTTGAGGCTGTGAGATCTGCTGTGGATCGTCATCGAAGAGGGATGATGCGTTGCTCTCTTCCAGTTCTCGGCGTCTTCTCTCGTCTTCCTCTTGGCTAAGCTTGATTGCCTTTGCCAAATCATCATCGGTATCAGTAGTGCGGCCTTCTCTCCTCTTCCTGTCTTCCTCTTCCTGGTGTTTACTAGCTTCTATAGCAAGTCGATACTCGGCATCATCCTCATCCGTAGTGGGGACTCGTCTCTCCCTCTGTCGTCTCTGAGACGGCTCAGCAACATGTTGCTGCGTCTGGTATTCCTCCAATCCAGTAACCCGGGATTTCCATGATTTCCGGTCGCTTCGCTCTGCTCGCAATCGCTCGTCGTTAAGGATGAGTGCGGTGAGCTCTTTCGCCGCCACTCGGACTGCCAAAATTATCAGTATGTGCATACCGGAGCAAGTAGGACGATTCCATTACCGTTTTGGCCGACATCTCGACCTTCTTCATCAATGTACTGGAATTCCCTCAGTGTCTTGATGATATAGATGCTTTGGCGGGCCCATGTAACCACCAACTCCGAACCCTCATGCAAACTGTAATCAAGAACCTTCAGGGCTTTGAGGACATGGCGCCAATTTTTGCCTTTGTCATTCAGTCTCTTGTCAAGCATGTCCATAATATCGTAGAATTCGGTTGATCTGCGCACGAATCATCAGCATACTCCCTACAACAGCTTGCGAGGGGCGAAAACACACGTGTTAAAGGTCATCTGAGCAATCTCGCTCATTTGCGTCCCAGTAGGGCCCCACGGGTCATTGCTTGTAGCTACAGGCCGGAATCGTCAGTCCATCGCGTTGGAAAGGAAGGGATTTTGAATTGCGCCAAACCTTCTCTGACCTTGACCTGGGCATGTGAGTACCCTTTGGTCACATTTTTCACGCTGCGCATAACCTTGGACATGTTGGGCGATTGGGTAGGTAGATTGTAGAAGGCGATTGGTGATTCTCAGTCAATTGACGATGCTCCGGCGTGTGGAACGAGGTGTATGGAGGGCCTTGAAGCTGTCCAGCCTCCCGAACGATGTCGCAGACAAGGAGGCGGATGGCTCTCAAAGCGATAGGTTTGCTCTCAAGCAGGTCGGTCGCGAGTGCTATGCCCGGTATCTGGCAAAGGACAGGCGATTGGCAATTCGGCGACGCAGGGAACAGGAAGAAAAAGCAGACCCGGCTTTCGGCGGCGACGGGACGAGCCTTGATGATTTTAATAGTTGGCGGGGGTTGGCGGAGCGCAACACAGTTTACGCCGGGCGACGCTTGAACAAAAGGGATTGCTAGCGTTGATGCTGATGCTGATGCAAAAGCACGGTGACAGACAACTTTGGAGGCGCGCGCAATTCAAGATGAAGAGAGTTGGCGACGTGGTTTGCGAGTGATTAAGAGGGCCCCTGGAGCCGGCAGGTGGCGAGGTTGAGCGCGGATAGCCAGGGTCGTAGTGGATGGGAGGTTCATGGGGGGAGGGAGCAGTAACAATAGTAGTACTACAAGTAGGTAGTATCTAACAGTAGGAACAGTAGGAAGAAGAGCACTGTGGGTAGTGGTTGGTTGGTTACAGAGGTAGCTGGAGGTAAGTAGTAGGTAATGGTAGTAGAAGAGATTGGATGGATGATGTAGATTGGTCCTGGTCGTCTGGCTGGCGGCTCTGCAGATTCCAGCTGGTTAGCATTTAAAGCTAGCCGAGTCAGTACAGTTTGCGTACGCAGAAAAGCTTGTCTTGATTACGTTAGAGCGAGCAAAGAAAAGGACAAAAAGAATGTTGGTTCAAAGGCTTCGAATGGTGAGAAGGGAAAAAGAGACGGGAAGACAAAAAGGACTCGTCACTATCAGACGGAGAATGGCTACCATTTCGTTTAATGCTGATTTTTGTCAGCCCACGTACGGAGTATCTACAAGTACGTACTTGGTAAGAGAGATACAAGTAGAGAGAGAACAAGCCGCCCTGGCAGAGAAGCCCCGGAGAAGCCTAGACTTACGTCACGCGAGAGTGGCACAAGCCCCCAGCCACGTCACGTCAAACTTGGTTGGTGAGTGAAATACAAGAGGAAGGTCGCTAAAGCACGGGGCATGAGACAATGAGGTACCTGTACGAAGCACCTTTTACAGCAGGTTTATTGCCTTTTAGCATGGAATTAAACCTGTACCTTAGGTAGGTACCTGGGTAGGTAGGTGCGGGTATGTCAGCTTGTGCAGAGAGAGAGAGAAGCTTCTTCCACGCTTACCTTGAAAAACCTTGCAGTAATTGGAATTGTGTCTAGCCCCGGTTTTTGTACCATGTTCATGTTCATCTTGTTGTTATTAATTCGTGAATAAACTACGAATGGATATTCCGTGTTTTACACTTTTATCAAATTTCAAAGTTCGTCTCGCTTCTCCCTGAAAATGATTCTCTCCTTTCCCGGAGCACTATCGGGGAGGGGGTTATTAATTTCCTCCTTCAAAGAAGCCTCAAACTGCCAGGGTACGTATATCCCGCGGTGACCAATGCACGGCAATCCATGATGTCCTGCGTATTAGGTGTTTCTCTACCCGAGAGTAAGGAGTAGCAAGCTTGAATGACCCAATGTGGCTGCATCTAATGGTGTAGATGGTTATGTCCAGCCATACCCATAGTCCATCAGAATCATATTCATACAAGTATAATAGGACGAAATATTCTTTTCTTCTGCTCGCTTATTCAAGTCATCTGTCGACTGTATCTCCTATTAGCCCAGTTTATCTACACATGCCTCCTGACACCAGGTTGATCCAACATCCATATGACTGAGATTACTGTTTACATTATCCTAGCCGCAAAAAAGTCCAAGTAAAAAAGAGAGATTGTCCAATCGCACCCCTTTTATCTTTTTTTTAGAGGAGCCCTAACACACATAATTGTGGCTTTACTAAATCTGCGGTTCTAGGTTAGGCTTGGAGGCCTTCATGGGTGTCTCATCACTGCTTCTCTAGGAATGCCTTGATTATCCAAAACGCCAATTAGGCTGATGCACAGGCTTACAGATTATATATTAATCAGGGATCACGATCGAGCTTCGCTTAACTCGCCCGATATATATATGTAGATGAAGTTCACAGCCACAGTGAAGTTACTGAAGAAGAGATGGCTGACATGAGTTTTCGGAATACCCTCGCATCACTGCACAAGGCCTGATTCTCTGCATCTCAAAGCTCCCGGTGTTTTTTTTTTTTTTTTTAGGCGCAATGCAAACATCCAGCATCTCGTCGTCGCAGGATCTTCCTCTTTATTCTCAACCGAAAGGACAAACTGCTGTAAAGCTGCATCCCGATTGGATTAATATTGATGATCTGCGCGCTTGGATCAGGTCCTGCGATGAGAAACATGGCACTTCCTGCGCGCCCTCGCCGAATCTAACTGGACGTCCAGAATGGCTCATTGATGTCCACGAATATTGCATTGTGCCTGCGAAACCTCACGACCGGTATTTGGCTCTGAGCTATGTTTGGGGTCAAGTATCTGCCGCTGAGACAACGTTGGAGAACATCAATGAAATGACACAACCAGGGTCATTGTCCCCCAGGACTACCAAGTTTGTTGTACCAAAGACCATACAGCATGCCATGGAGCTTGTGCGACTACTCTCTGAGCGATACCTTTGGGTCGATCGCTTCTGTATTTGCCAAGACGATGAAGCTTCCAAGCATTCACAAATGAATAGTATGGGTGGGATTTTTGCCAACGCCTATGTTACCGTCATTGCTGCGAATGGCTGGGATGCAGATCATGGACTGCGAGGCATCAAGGGCGTAACTGAACCGCGTCAGATTTCGCCCAATTTCGACCATGATTACATGGAATCTCTCCAGCCTTATTCAACTATTTGGGTTGGTATTCTGTTTTTCCATTCTGGCTTATTTTTCATTAAGCTGTGGTTTTGAGACTCGGCGACTGACAATTGTGTACCTACAAGTATGACAGGGGCTGGACCTTTCAGGAGCTGTTCTTCTCCAAGCGCAAGATTTTCTTTCAATATCAAGTGGCTGTTTGGGAATGTTCTTGTAGTCTGTGGCATGAGGGGACTGGGCTAACGGGAAATGTGCCGGCATCAAACGAAGGCGTTGGTGACCGTTCGAGCATTCAGAGCATGTCACCGTGGGGTGTCTCGAAAATCCCCAAAGAACCTGATCTTCAGCTCTATTTCCAAATTGTAGGCCACTACAATGGTAGGAAGCTTTCGTTTCCGGAAGATGGTTACAGGGCCTTTCTTGGTGTTATCACGGCGCTCACTCCTATTTTCCCGGGTGGGTTTATTTGGGGTTTGCCAGTCATGTCCTTTGCTGAGGCTCTTCTATGGGTACCTATGCAACAGGGCAAAAGGCGAGTGCCAAAGAACACACGGAGAGCAGGCCAGCTCCCGAGTTGGTCCTGGGTTGGATGGGAAGGCCCTGTCAGTCCGATCCAGGGCACCGTAGGATGGTTTCCTTATCGAAAACCACCAGCGGTTTCCAGCATTCATGGACTCTGTGAATGGAAATGGCCGTGCAAACGACATACCATGCTACTGAGAGACAGAAATAGCCGTGACAGGCCCCCTGGTCCCGAGACACCGATTGAGCATAGGGAGATTGAAAATGAAATGTCAAATCTCCTCCAAATCGAGTCCGAGACAGCCAAGGTGCCACTACACAATTACATATGCTGGATGGATGGCGAGGAACCTGCCGATAAATATGGACATATCGCGCACAATAGCCGTCTGAGCGGCGCCAAAGTAGGGAAGAAAGGCGATAGGCAATACTTTGAGATTGTGCTGATCGCTCGGTCCATAAACAGGGATTATTCGACCAAGGGTGGGAGTCTTGAGAGAACGGAAGAGGAGACCCTTTTGCAAATTGATCCAACATGGTGCAACTTTATCATTTTTGAGAGGAGAGACGGTCTCGCGCACAGAATTGGGGTTGTCATTATTCCAGAGTCGCAGTGGAAAATGATGAAAACAAAGAGAGAGACTCTTGTTTTTGCCTAAAACTTGAAGTGAATGGAGTATTGGTAGGGGGTAATGAAGAGTTCACAAGCAGTAGGCTGGGCTGAAGGCTGGCCAAGTCATGGGCATCACAAATGTTCCAAATGTCATAAGCTTTCTAATTGAGGTCCTTTTCGTTTTCAATTTGCAATATTGCACATTACATAAGATGCTTCAAGAGAATTAAACGCCGTTAAACCCAAGCTACCTATAATGTGCTATCTCCCCGTGTGTCCACTCCATACCCCCGTTCCTTTTCATTTCCCAATCAAATACCACTGCACCATGTTCCCAGATGGACATTCATTCTGAGCTCCGAAATGCATCTCCGGCTGAACCCCCTAATAAACCTGGCGTGGCTTGAGATGTAGACCGTATAGTAAATCCCCACGGCCTTCCCAGCGACGCGCAGTATCATGGATCAACAACTACTAAAATATGAAAATCCCCCATGTAGATCCTCTGAAATAAGAAAAAAAGCAAATATTAATTTAAATCCCAAGGGGATAAACTCCAATTAGGAGAAAAAGCTCTTACTCAACAGCTCGAGCCCTCTTCGAGGCACCATCATCTTCTGGGGTTCGATCATGAGAACGCTTTCTTGATCCTGTAGGGCCTGGATTATCGCCAGGCAAGAATCCTTCGATGTTGTCATCAGGAGTTTTAGTCAAGTCTTGGACTTGTATCTCTCTATGAGACATTACTGTACTCTCCCTAACGCTCTGTCGTAGGCTTGTAACAGTACTTGTCGTGCTTCTGCGTGGAAGATATGCCCCAGGGCTATAAAACAAGCTACTCTCTTCGCGATATTCTGCACGTAACACGTTGGAAACACCAGAGCCATCCACAGAAGCCGAAGAAGAAGATCGATTTGTGGAGGTTGGTGATGGAGGGGTGTATTCATCGTCTATGATGAAGAGGGGGCTTTCCAATATAATAATCTCTCTGGGGTCTCCAGGAGTCGGAGTAGTATCTCGTCTCATGCCAACAGTGTCTTCGTGAACTCTACCCTCGTCGGTGGTAAGGTCAATAATCACAGACGGTGTTGATGATCCACAGTCTAGAATAACGGTGACAGCGTCACTTCCACTATCATCATCCTGGTAAATAGCCTCATGACCTTCGTCTTCATCGCCCAGTGATGCATTCAATTCTCCGGAATCTCTTGGTGAGAGTACCGCTTCATCTCCGAGATGAAGGTCGTTGAACCTCGATAGTGCGCGGATAGTAGCAGCTTGTTGACTTGCTCGAGGCGTCATATTTCCAGGGTTATCGGAATCATATTGAGAACTCCCATCGGAATCTGAATCAGGGTCTTGCGGTTTCGGAATACTACGCTTTGCACCATGGTTTGCAGCACGATTTCTGCCGGGACGTGGGGTATCTGGCCCAGAATCCGAGTCCGAGTCAGATCCAGAGCCAGAATCCGAACCCGAACCAGATTGAGAGCCAGAATCGGAACCAGAATCAGAAGATGCATCGTCTTCAGAATCGCTCTCAATGAAGATGGCTGCTGTAGGAGTGGTACCTATATGGCGCTCACAGTATGTGAGCAGCAAGCTCCACTCATTCTCCGATGGTTCAAAAGCTCCCGCAAGTGGCACAAGGTTTTTGATCTGTGATCTCTCCCTGTCGTCACATGTTTTGGGCCTCCGAACGGCATTATTCACGTCCATAACAAAAGTGAAATCCCTCACGATGTGCTTTCTCTCCCTGTCCTTGAGCCATTGGTCAAAGTCCCAGAACTCAATGTTTCGCAGACCGCGAAGGCAATGGAGATAATCCAAGCCCTGAAGCGTCCTCAGGGACCGATGGAGCCTAAAATTTGGTTGCACGGTGGTCTTGTCTCTCATGTAGCGAACCATGCCTCTGGGCTCATGCTTGCGACGCATGAACTTTGAGTTTGACTCTTGAATGTAAACACCGATACTTTGAAGACGTATGGCCTCGGGAAGCCAAGCAAGGGCATGCGTTCGGCGAGAAATGTACTTGCCTCGCTCATTGACAGGATAAGTCAAGTACTGTGACCCGGCCCAGAGAATCTCAATGCGTTGCAGGCGCTGAATCTTTGTTCCAATACCCTTCGCAAAGCGACCCTATTCGCCAAGCGAAGAGAAAGCGAACGTATTTTCGCCATAAAATAAATGACTTCCCCAAAAGTGCCACTTCTTGCACACCAATAGGGGAGCCAAAGTAGTGTTGGGGTCTGGTGCTGTCGTGATGCTGACCCTGGATCGGCCGACATGAAGGCGGTGAAAGAAAGATTGCTTTCTATATAGATTGTATGGCACTGCATCAAGCGGTTGATGAGGGTCAAATCGTGATATAGCGTGAACAACCCGATTTTCATGCACGAGACAATGTCTGAGTATTCGGAATTGCACGTCTTCAGGAAGGGGACAACGTTGAAGAACCTCACTCTCCCGACATGACCATTTGGAGGAAAGAATCTCGGCGTGGTTGATGTAATTCTCCGGAGTTGTCAGTTTGAGTTCTGGATGAACCTTTTCCAGGACAGGCGACGAATTGCCCTCAATGCAGGCGGTTTTATAGATTCTGGTCCAGTTACCACCTCCGACCCCTTCTACAAAATCGCGGACTAGCCCAGGCCATGACTGCACATGCACAAGTTAGCCAACAAAGCATACTAAACGAAAGATGTGACCTAAAACATACCGGCTTGTTGTTTATGTGTCCCCTTCTTGCTTTGACGAGTCTCTCGATCCGATCCTTAAGCGTTTTATTCTCTCGGTTTAGGTCCCGAATTCTCTCACGATGTTGCCGAATTTTCCCACGACTTTCCCGAAGTTCTCCTTGTAGAACAAAAATCATCCGTTTTCTGCGGTAGGAGTTCGCATGAACTGCTTGCCAGAGTGGCAGACAAGTCTCTACGCATTCACCGAGGAATTCTAACTCGCCTTCATCATCGGAATCGGGAATATCGATGTTGAGGGAGTCGATGTTGAGGGAGTCGATGTTGAGGGAGTCGATGTTGAGGGAGTCGATGTCGGACTCATCGCCGGAGCCACCATCCCCAGAATCGAAATCGGTAGTACTTGAAGTCGTACTTGTTTGAAAATCAGCCACACCACCCACAGAGCTATCGTTTTCGCTACTACTCAGTAGCACCTCGCCGGCGGATGCTCCAGTACTGGGTTGCGTAGTATTATCGTCCAGCATTATAGTATCTGGATCTGGATCTCCGTTATCGCCCATAGTTTGATCGTCTCCGACGGTGCTGCTTCCGGTTAAGGAGAGACTGTCGTGAGCCGAACTCACTAGGCTTGGGACTGATGGGGTAAGGTTAACAACTTCAAGCTCGTCCTCGTTGTCCATGATGGTGATGGTTCAGAGTATTGATGAAAGTGAGAGGCAACTTCAAACGAATTTCAACAGTACAAGATTCGAAACTGGGCTTTGGACAGGGCGATGGTTAATAAATTGAGACTTGGGGCGTAACAAGGGGGGTTTGCCGGCTATGATGAGCGTGATATGGACGTCTGTTAGCCAAAAAGTAAGGGAGGGGCATAGAGGTAGCGCTAAAGAAGGAAATAAAAAGGGAAATATTGCACGGCTTTGATGCTGAAATCTAGCTATGGATGTGTGTAAGTGTTGAAACGTATAAGCACTGGGAGGTGTAGGGGAGAGAATGCGAGGCTATTGTGGGTGAAGGTAAAGGAGGAGGAGGAGGAGGAGAGAGAAAAAGAACCAAATTTATAGTAGAGCCTGGACAACACGTGAATTGATGCCTTCGAAGAGCCTTTTGGCCTGATTTTGAGCAATATTTCGTGGTGTTGGAGATGAACCACGGATTTTGTTGTGGTGTAAGTGGTATCCGACCTCCGGTTGACCAAGAGCCGGACAGTGCACCATAAAATGATTTCTTACTCAAAACAATGAGATAGATAAGGGGTATTTGCGGAAAAGCGTCGCTTAGAGAAGAGTTTTTTTTAAGTTCTTTATTTCGAATTCTTTTATTCCTTAGCCAAGTCCTGTCTAAAGTCCATGTATGAAATATTGTCATATAAATTGAAGATCTTGAGAGACGAAGCTGTGGAGGGCCCCTAGTTATTGAGATGAATAGATCAGCTGGCCTTTTGGATGATGGACTGAATCCTAAGGAGCTTCAAATAGATATCCCAAGACGAGGGTGTGATGATACTGAATGCTGAGGATATTAAGTCACACTGGATTGGTATTTGAAAGCATCTGCTGAACGTTAAGCATCGTGTATTGGTGTATCCTTTAACTGAAGTATCCTGCATGCTCTAATCAACACAACTCCCTTCTATTGCGTTTTTTCTAATTCTTTTATATCTATGATTGCCATTTGCGGAATGTATCCATGACAGTTGTGAAAACCACCAAGAGAATACCACCTCCTGGTCCAAGACGGAGAACCTGAATATCTGTTAGCTACATTTAATCGAAACATCACTAGGCATTAACAATTCACCTTTGGCAAAAAGCCCTTGTACAAAGCAGCTGCACCCTCCTCTCTAAAGACTGTGAAAATAGCAGGCCATGCCCAATTATACTTGGGGACCTGACCTGCCACCTTGGGAGTGTTTTGTATCCTGCTCTTCACTACATCCATGGGGGTGTTCAACATTGTTCCAATAGTTCCACCAACTGCACCAGAGATCAAGTCGTTGGTCATCCTCGCGCTCTTGGTTTCAGCCTTGGGGAGCATTTGGCGGACTTGGAAGATGCATCCGAAATAACCAGCGTTCCAGAGGATGTGTCGCCACATTGTGCTTTCCAATCCCTGGTAGAGAGTAAGAGGACCCTCATTCTTTACTGTCTTGATGACACAGTCAACCATGCCGTTGTATTTGCCGGCGGAGGCCTTGTCTTGGAGACGGATCTTGATGAGTTCGAATGGTACGACGACGAAGGACTCTGTGGCACCGGCTGTAGCACCGGTAAGGACGGAGAGGGATTGGTTCATCTGGTTGACGCCAAACATTTTGCGGTAGACCTTGCCCCACTCGTCGTTGGCAGCAAATTTGATGGCTCGCTTCGGGGCCTCCATCAGGATAGGGGCGTTAATACCACGGTAGAGTCGCGAGAAGCTGCCCGTGGTGTAAGACGTGAGCGGTGCTGGCATGGACTGCACATGGCGACTGGGGAGGCCTACCCTTCATTCTTGATGATCTTTGAGAAGCAATCGAGCATGCCGTTATAGGCCTCGACTCCGGATCCCTTGCCGGTTTGCAATTGAACTCGAGTCTTGACAACGTCCAGCGGATACCTAGTAGGTTGGATGGCAATCAGTATGGGATATATCGGAAGTCGGTCGCGGCGTCACATACATGACCAGAATCTACACGGCACAAGACTGTTAGTGATTGCGACAAGGAGAGCTGTGGCAACAGGGATAACAGTGGCATACCTCCGAGACACCAGCAATGGCGCCTGAGTGCTGTTATTAGCCATGATGTTTTCTAGGATCAAAGACATTATTCGTTCTTTACCTGCGGCGAACTGGTACATGAAAGGCAAGGGCTTTTCGGTGGTAGACATCTTGAACAGCCAAACACACTCTAATTGAGCAAACAGTGGTGTATCCTAACAGTTGCGACAGAGAAAAAAAGACAGAACACAGACAAACATCCAAGGAAGAAATAAAAGACGGGGGACAAGAGAGCCGGTGGTGTCGGGAAACGCAGCGGAGGAAGATCGGCTTGTCGTCGTGCAGGGAATTTTCGCTTTCAAGGATTGTCCTAACGTCTGGGCAGAAGCGGCCGGCTATAAGCGAAGGGGGGGCCATCCTGCTCCTCAACCCCCCCGCGCTGAAACCAGACGCACCCTTGAGAGGTTAGACGGGTTTGGTGTCAGGCAGGGCACGCGAGCGTTTTTTTCCCAAAAAAAAATGGCGGGGGGGTCATAATGTCAAGTTCCCTAATGAGGCTACCCAGAACTAACAAGGATGCATTCATCGCATCATTACCAGCGTGTTGGATGGGCTATTATTCACATGCTTAGCACATGCACATTCGAACTTGATTGAGTCGAACTTATCTTGAGAGAAGCATGTTATTGCGCTTCAGCAATAAGTTGGGCATTTATATTTGGTCCTTGATGCTCGACTCTGCTACTTCTTGTTTTATCCTACACCAATTATGATCAATGAATCATACCTATATTTTCCTAATTATTGCGCTTCCAGAGCCGAAGTCCTTGATCAATATCGTGTTGAGGTGGTTGTATGGGCACAGATTTACATGTATATCTGGATAGTATGTAGCCTCAACACTGCCCTGGCATCATTAGATGTTGTCCAACCCTTGCCTTTCTAGCTGCTTCTCATAATGCAGCCCAAGTTTCTCCATTGATATGCAAACTCTCGACCTCACATAAAGATACCCCCTAGACATACTTGTCGACAATGCAAGGGTAATATATCAAGGCTTGAGAATCATATGCGGGGAGAGTAGCAACATCGCGGGGTCCATGCCATCCTTTCCCCCGCCAATAGCTGAAGTACTTTTCTATATCCATAGAGAGCTCAGTGAGAAGGGCATAGGCAGGTAAACTGTTACATGCAAACTCTCAAACTCTAAAGCATTGGCGTATAGGGTTTGTTATCTGACAAATCGGAGGCATTCAATTCAAACATGTGCAATCTTGTGTGTACTTGACACGAATGGCTAAAGCCCTAGCTACCTTTATGTCCTACCTATCCATAGAGTCAAACCCCCCCGCCTCCATTAGCCAAGCACAAGCTAAATCCATGAACCATTATTGGTCACCATTGTCAACTGGCACCAGAAGCTAAACTGCTGATAGCTCTGATGCCAATGCGCAGGGTCTTATCGGCGCAGGTACGCAAGACCCGCTGCTCAACCCCGCCATCTCCGAGGTACCAGCTACTTCGGTGGGATGTACGGAGCACACGGCAGCCAATTGCTGCTGACACGCGCACAACCACCACCATGAAACCACCACCACGTCGAACAATGATAGATTAATGGCAACTTTCCTCCATCCACACCCTCGCCGTCCCTTTCTTGCCTTTCTGCCTTTCTTTGTGTTTTGATTGAACTCCATCCTCCGACTCCCCTGAACCATCATATCCTGCCTACCACTTAATAGGTAGGCCTCGTTCAAACACCGCCGATTACGCTGCATACTGGTGTCGATAAGCCGACAATCCGCCACCGGGGTTTCGCACTGCTGCCTCTCCCAACAGCCCCCCGGCCGAACGAATCTACTGCCTAGTACGCCGATTCATTTCGCCCATCTCTCCGGCGCTGTGAATCGCACCTTTAAAAAAGCCGTGATCCGCCGAGACTCACAGCGAGGTGTCTTTTCAGGCGTCTGGGAGCTTTACCCCTCGCTCGACCTGATATCCATCGGCCGATGAGTCATCTCCTGTGGAAATATTACTGGGAAAACGATGTCGACAGGTTTCGACGTCTACTGGCCCCGGCCGGTCCCAACAGTCATGTCGTGTCGAAGAGCCCCGCGGTAGGGGTCGGCAACACCCATCTTGGAGCAAGCCCTGGCAGTCTTGGGGCATCTCCAAGACCTAACACCAAGCCACGGAGAACATCAGGCTATACGCCAGTATCCGGAAAGTTCAAGGACGGCGCTTCCAGCTTTGGCCGGGGTGAATTGAATAGCCGTGATCATGCAGGGCTTACTCTCTTGTTGCGAGCTTCTTCGTCCACAAACCCGAATGCCATACTTTTTGTTCAAGCCTTGGTCGATCATCCTGCTATCGACCTCTATGTTCAAGATCCCGAAAGCGGGTGGAATGCGTTACATCGATCCTTATACTGTGGCAACATATCGATTGCAACGTTGCTGCTAGCGAAAGAGCGAGCTGATTTGACGAGTCACACTGCCAGCTCCGTCAGCAAGGTTGGCCAGCTGATAAAGACGAAAGATCATGAAGGAAATAGCCCTTTCGATGTATACAGCTCAACCATTGCTGTGAGGTCTCTTAGACAGCCCGAAGATGAGACTATAAATGATGATGGCTCAGACAATGGTGAGACCATTGCTGATATCACCCAACTGTACGCTGGTTACCCTACCACCATCACTTTTGGAGAGTGATCTAACATGGCCCAATAGTGTCTCAAAGCTGTCTCAAATGAACAAAAATCAAGCTCATGGTGATGAACTTTTTGTCTTTGGGAGCAACAAAAACCTGTCTCTAGGAGTTGGAGACGAGGATGACCGCCAGTACCCTGAGCGCATTCTACTTCAGCGACCTGACCAATTATTGCATCGATTCCATGAACAATATCTCCAGCAACATGACAATGAACTACCCACCGGTGCTCAAGACTTGAGCATCATTCCAACATTGGTTCTCAATGAACCACTGGTTATTCAAGATGTTGTTATGTCGAAGCTTCACACAGCCATCCTAACAAATGACCCAATATCAAATCTATACATGTCTGGTGTTGGAAGAGGTGGAAGACTTGGATTGGGCGACGAGAACACCCAATTCAAATTTGTCCCCATACAAGGGCCGCTGGCAGATAAGAAAATTCGCCAAGTAGCCCTTGGTCAAAACCATTCTATGGCCATTGCTGGAAATGGAGAGCTTTGGACATGGGGCCTCAATTCGGATTCGCAACTTGGATATGTCCTACCTCCCCCTTTAAGAGCGGATGAGGAGCCAATGAGTCTTATCCCGCGCCAGGTATTTGGTCCCCTGAAAAAGGAAATTGTCTTGGGCATTGCAGCCTCTGCCATTCACTCAGTGGCGCATACTGGATCGTCACTCTATTGCTGGGGACGCAACGTTGGTCAGCTTGCATTGATGGACGCCGACTCCAGATCGCTGGATGTGCAACAGACACCTCGGAAAGTTGCCGCCTCTCTATTATCAGCATCCATTGAAATGGTTTCGGCGATTGACAAGGCCACGACCTGCTTGTTATCGAATTGTACTGTTTGGGTCTTTACCAACTATGGTTATAATCTTATTAAGTTCCCGTTCCCGGATGCATTCACTAACTACAATCTGGTCGCAAACTCATTCTCGACCCGATATGATTCAGGGCGAAGAGATATACGCTATATAACGTCAGGCGGCGAGACCATTGCGGCGGTTACAGCACGAGGTGATCTCTTTACCATGCAACTCAAAGGAGATACAATTGTGCCGGCTGGTTCCACAACAAACCCTGTCAAGATCAAGGGCGCCGTTACACAGCCTCAATGCGTATGGCATTCTAAAAAAGATGGCGTTGCTTCCGTCAGCGTAGGGGAACATGGGTCGGTCATTATCTGCACCGAATCCGGTGCGGTTTGGAGAAGAATTAAGCGCGTCAAAGCAAAGTTTGCTACGCTTGCCAATTCTTCAGATGTTAAGCAGAAAGATTTCAAATTCCAGCGTGTTCCCTATATAACAGGCTGTGTTACAGTTAGAAGCTCAACATTTGGGGCGTTTGCTGCCATCAGGAAAGATAGCAAGATTATGACAGAAGAAATAAGTATTTCCAGTCAGACCTTGTGGGATGATCTGGGACCGCTCCTCTGTCTCCAGGACTTTTCTCCTCCCGAGCTAAGTGATGAGGAAATCTCATTGAACAAGAATTGGAATAACGCCATTATGAGAGAGAAACCAGGATCTGTGGCTCATCGAATACTCAGCTCCTTGGATATTGAAACAGATCTGCACCAGTGGTTGCAATTCAGCTCGTTTCAGTACGATGTTGATATGGAGATTCGCACATCATCTGTACCAGATATTAGAGTACCCGTTCATGGGTGGCTTCTGGCTGGGCGGAGCTCCGTTCTCCGCGAAGCACTTTCCGAGCTCCGTCTACAAGACTCCAATTACTCTACCGAGACGTTCCTGCTTGAATATGTTGATAACAAAACGGTTCTCACTCTTCTGCACGTTGATATATTCACGTTATTAAACGTCATTTTGTATGCGTATCAGGATGAGATTATTCCAGTGTGGAAGTACACACGTGAAGCTCCGGCTATGGCGCATCGATTCCGTCAAGTTCGATCAGAGTTGATGAAAGTGGCTACAAAACTCAACTTGCCGAAGCTTGAGGCAGCTGCTCGACTACAAGCGGGCGTGGACCGTTCATTAGACAAGGATTTCCAGGAAGCAATAAAAGATCCGACCTTCTTCGAAGATGGCGATGTCATCCTGGAACTTGATGGCGGAGAGGTCACAGTCCATGGCCAGCTTATGTGTCAGAGATGCCCATTCTTCGAAGGAATGTTTTATGGTCGATCACAAGGTCAATGGCTGGTCGGTCGGCGTGATGAATTGCGTCATAATACAGACCAAGTTAGAATTGATCTAAAGCACATACGACCTGAGATTTTCTCATATGTCATTTCTTTCCTCTATGGAGACGTCGGGGACGAGTTATTTAATGAGGTGACGATGGCGACCTTGGATGAGTTTTCAGAACTCGTGATTGAAGTTCTCAGTGTTGCCAATGAGCTCATGTTAGACAGACTATCACAAATCTGCCAAGCTTTGATTGGAAAGTTTGTAACCACACGCAATATTGCCAACCTTCTCAACGAAATTAGTCCTTGTTCCGTTTCGGCTTTCAAGGACACGGGCCTGGAGTATATTTGCCTGCAGCTGGAATCAATGTTGGAGAATCATCTTCTTGATGCTCTTGATGAAGAGCTACTTCAAGAGTTGGATGAAAAGGTCCGCGACAATCAACTAGCATGCCTGCCTTTTGCAAGGAGTGGGAGGGCCGAACTAATTCTCCATAAAGAGTATCCATCCCTGTCGCTGGATATCGAGGAAGAGCGGCGATCTCGCGTAAGAGACATGGCCTTCAAGTATGCACAAAGAGAGGAAGAAAAGAAGGTATCATCGGCTTTCAAGTCAAGATTCGGGAGCTTGGATGAATCTGGTAGATTCCCAGAGACGCCGGAGAAGGGACAACGACGGTCTCAAGGGGGTCAAAATGAAGCTCCCAGTCCAAACCTACGTTCAAAAGGATCACAAGGAGATATGATCTTCGACATGGAAGAAGAAGCCCCATCAAAAACCAATGGCCCCCATTCACCACAGTCGACTTCACCAGAGCCAGTGTCACGACTTCCAGAGGCGTGGAGGAAACCGAAAGAGAAGGGAAAGTTGGACCAAGCGATATCACCAAGTACCGGCGTACTAGCACAGCAACATGTGGCTTCCGAACCTCAGTTATCCATGTCACCAATTCGAGGGGTTGACAAGACATTGAACTCACCATTGATGAACCTTGGGACACCGTGGGCCTCGTCATTACCAACTACAAAACTTGATCTGAAAGACATCATGTCGGAGGCATCAACAAAATCTACACTGACCGCAGCCTTGGCAGCACAAGCAACAAAGGACGCTGGAGGAAAACCACAAGTGAAGATGTCTCAGAAGGAACGAAAGAGACAAATGCAAATGCAATTAGAGGCCGAGGCCGTAGCTCAAGAAGAACAGGCCAAAGCAATTCCATGGGAGACAATATCATCCGAGGACAGACGGCCGGCATGGAGAGCCGCAGAGCCTATTCCAAAGACATCTTTGCAGGAAGCCATGTTGAATGATGAAGCTCGACAGAGTACTGTTTCCGCTAATGCGAAACCACTGGTGGCCTCCGAGTTCAATCTACGGAATGCTCAGAGACGAACTGCTTCTCCCGATACTAGGTTCCCCGGGCAGAGTCGAACACAGAGCTCACCTGCCATCGTAACTGCCTCTTCCGCTAAACAACAAAATCAGGTGCTGGTGCCACATTCGAAACAGTATATCACGCCTATGCCAAAGGCCGAAGAGTGGCTGGGTGCCAACTTGATCGACATCATCGGGCAGCAACAGCGCGAGCAAGAGATGGTTAAAGAAGCTGTGGCAAAGAGATCGCTGCAAGAGATCCAGCAAGAACAAGCTTTCCAGGAATGGTGGGATCAGGAGAGTCGCCGTACACAAGAGGAAGAGGCTAAGAAACTGGCAAAATCCAAGGGTAGGGATGAATCAGGAGGAAAACGTGGCCGTAGGGGCAGAGGAGGCAAGGTCCGAAGTAATGGCGTGGTAAACAACAAGCAAGTTGCTGGAGAAGGCTCAAAAGCATCGACTGGGGTGGGTGGTAACACTTCGTCGCGAGCTAGAAGCAGCAAGACGAAGAGTAATAGGGGCCGATCATGACATCGCTTGCATAAAATTACCTTGAAGCCCATTTATCGGATCGAAAATCAATACAAAAGTTGGTAGCATGTGTTGGAATTTCAAGCGAATAGAAGTTAATTGACGGGTTATCCACTCCTTTCTATTATGAGAATGTCTTGGTCCTATTTTGGTTACGAAGGGGTCTTATGCAGGAAGTCAAATCTTAGCTTCCAATCACCCATATGCCGAATGAGTTGGAGCATCTTATTACTAAGTAATATGATAAATCTATTCTTAAAGTCGTACAGTATCCATGGAAATGGCCTAGAAGAAAGGGTGGAATCCGCGCTGTGATGGGTCAGTGGGGATGTTGTAGGGATCAGCATGTGTGGGCTCCAGACACATGTACAAGTAGGCATGTTATCCTTGACTGATCAAGGTTGGAGACAGCATCCATGACGCTTCCGCGTATCTATTCCATGCAAGGAGTGTTCGTACGGAAGACGAGATGATGGCCAAATCCAGGAGTCTCATGGGCCGTTTTGGGCAGGCTAAACGAGAGACTTGGGGGTTGCGTGATTCATGGCACATGGTACCTGTAAGCCGCAATATTTAGTGCAAGCAATTCGCAGTACTTATGCCAGGTACCAGATGAAGGTACAAAACCTGAGTACCTCGCCTTAGTACAGAGTACGGAATGCAGAGTATGTACATAGATAGGTAAAGATGATACATAAAAAATCCACTCCTAATACTCTGTACCCTTTGACAAGACAGAAGCAAAGCAAGGCCAAATACTCACGCCATAAAGTCAACTAACTACTACCTAGGTAACCAACCATAGTGAGCCGATATCGCCCCACTGGACGGCACTTTGCTTGTGCTCACTTTCTCTCGAACGCACGGTGCATCATCAGGCCCTTGACGTTTCCATTCTGTTTGGGGTATCGGCCCCGGCGGCTCCAGCGGTGTGTTGGTGGGGACAATAGGGTGGGCCTTGGGGGAGGGCTCATTAGCGGGCTCACTCCCCCCCATGGCTCTCTCACTGTGAGGGAGACAACGAAGAGAGCTGAGCGCCTGAAACTACAGGTACTCTTCCTCCCTTCTCCTCCACTTTCGCGTACCTGGTTGGTACCCTCTCCGCCTGAGCAGCAGCTAAAAATACCTAATCACTTAACCCGGTACTACGACTTGGATGAACGTGTTACTAACCTGGGTGAGCTAATCACATCACCGCCGCCACGGGTGACTCCATCTTGTGCTGTTTTCTTTGGTACATTCACACTCTGTCACCATGTACATGTAGTACTAAATCTGGAGAGATATGCACTCGCACTCGGAGGGAGAGAGTGAGGGGGGCTTGTCCACCACCCATTCATTGTCCAACCCCCGTCGTCTTGTTTTGTTCCTCCATTGGGCGTTTATTATTATCCGTCTTAAACCCTGTCCAGTGAATTTTTCCCTTTCCGGACTTTTCCTTGTGTCAAGAGAAATTGTTGCTCATTAAACATTCCCTCACACACACTCTCTCTCTTTCATCCGCTTTGCTGGCGGCAGCTCTGTATGTATGTATGTGTGTGTGTGTTGTCTGTAGTAGCTTCTCTCCTCTCCCCCCCTTCACCGCTCACAAGGGCTCTCAGGTATCTTATCCTACCTGGGCCTACCTTACGATAGGGAGCTTTTTTGGGCGGGTTCAGTAGTTGCGTTCCATCCATCTATTAGCCGATGACGACAGCCAGTACCCCGGCCTATCATCTATCATCACGAGGTGCCTGGGTCAGAGAGACCAGTCGAGTGCCGGGCGAGTGACTTGGTCCGATTAAAGGAGCTCACGCACCCTGTGACGATATCGTTCTCCACAAGACGTATCGGCTCCCATCTTGTCGCAGTCTTGATCCTTACTATACTTTACTTACCTATCTACATGGTACCTACTTTTTAGTATCATCTGTGCATTTGCTCACTCCTCGTCCGACTGCCCAAACATTTTACAACTCTCTCTTCCGAATACAATATTTCTGCGGCAGCCTAGGTTTCCCCTCAAGACCTGCATTCCGCCAGACCTTCTCTCAGCCTATCCATCAAGGTCATCGCCGTTTCCCCTCCCCTGCTGCCTGGGAACCAGCAAGGGTAGCCTCATACCTTCGTGCGAACCACGATCGACCACGACAGACCCCGGCCGTTGAATGCATTGCATTCTTTTACTGAGTCAAGCCCACGCTGATTTTCTTCCAGAACCCTTTCCTTATCTCACCTTGCCTCACCTCACGACCATTTTGTATTGCCGCCAGAGAGACGGCCATCCCACCACATTGCAGAGATACGGCAGTTCATCAACTATGGAAAATCAGCTCCATTTCCAGGTCGACATCCCCATTCAAGCTTGATCGACCGCCCCCTTGCTCCCCTCCGTTAATTCCCCCTACCCGTATCGAGAGCGCTGCCCCTCGAGTCCGATTGCGATGCACCAACAAGTACGAGCGCCCCCGAGGCTCTCTTCGCCCGCATCATCGCCACAAACAAACCCGCTTCGAACCAATAATCCAAGGGAAGGCACACTGGGATCCCGCCCGCAGTCAGGGTCCGGCACGATGGGTTCACCAACGATCGAACAAGCACAGTCTCCTGTGCTACCAGCTGATTCAACCAAGAAGTTGGATCAGATAGTCCAGGTAGGTGGATCACAAGCAATGGTCGGCAGAATCATGTGTGCATTCAATAAGTCTGACAAATATCATAGAATTTCCATACCAAAGTTGCCGCTCTAGTTCTCGGCTCTCGAATGAAGGTGAAGCCGATACGGACTGCTAACGGCGGTTCAAAGATGAATAAATGGGTATGATTACCCACCCCGCTTGTGAACCAACTCCCAGTGCTAAATGTTGGAAACAGTACCAAATCGAGACCGAAGAAATAGACGACTTTAGGGAAGAGCTTAGGATATGGAAGAACTGCGGTAGTCTTGAAAACAGGCCACCTCCAATGATCATTGAAGTCTATCTGGACGCGTCCAGTCTTAAGGAGAGCCAAAGTCTTGTTATTATCGACGAGGATGGAAAGCGTTGGGATGTCATGGAGCAGTTGAACGTATCGCAATCCTCGACTGGAAGCGACTCGCCTACCGCATCATCGAAACCAGCTGAGGTCATCTTGGAACGATGGCGAGTGGAACTTAAGACGACATCCAATATTCCCTTTGACGACTTCGGTCCCATCCTACCAACCATCTACAAAAAGGCCATTGTTTTTTTCAGATCCCTTTTCATCACGACCAGATTATTACCGGCCTGGAAATTTGCCAACCAAGGGATTGTCAAGAATTCTCACCCATGCCTCATTCCTCGATGCAGGATTCGAATGTCAGATCCCGACAGGCGGCGGCCTGATCTATTAAAGAACCCCATAGACGGGAGGCGAGAACCGGTGACAGACTACACGTTTGGAGATCTCGAGGTGCCGGTAGGACGATTGAGCACTACTGTTACTTACCGAAACGACTGCAACTTCCGGGTGGATGATTCGGAATCGCTTCTGAGCTCCCGTTTCATGGGAGTGGATGAACATTTCTTCAAACCTTCACTTCCCCCACGCCTTGAAACAAAACGGATTGGTTCACTGCGTGATCATCGCAGACATCACAGTCTAAACGAAGTCCACCAGACTTATGGAAGCCTCTCAACTTTTCACGGCGAGAATCCGCTAGGGACAAGCCCCATGTCTGCTCTGAGAGCCGTCAAACCCCCCGGCTCAGACACGAGCTCTCCTCCGGCTTCGGTACCTTCGCACATCGATACTACCGCGGCTGCGGCTGCACCTCATTCACTACCGATATCAGGACGTGCATCTGCGGCACGGATCCGTGCTGATGATGATTCCAGAAGACGACCATCGATATCGTTCCAACCTTTCAAAGCTGGTTCTCTATCCGGCTCACCAGTGCCACGCCATTCCGAGCCAGAATCACCGGCATCAGCTAATTCTCTGACCAGGCCGGGGGGGCTGCCATCTCTCCAGCAGGCACGAAATCGCTCGTCGTTAACTGCAGGTATGCCGGCCTCGTTGCGTGGTGGACCTCCTGCACCCACTGCTATCGAGACTTCGGCAGCGGGTTCTCCAAGACCAGCCTCGGCCAGTCGATACAGCAGCAGTTTCAGTCACCGCCGGGGTCGTCTATCCATTGGAGGTATCAGCAGAGCTGGAGATGAAGAAAACAGCAGTGGACGGCAAAGTCTTGCCTCTTCTATCGCTCAACCCGGATCCGGACTTCTTGCCGAGATTGGTGCTGCCAGCTATAGTTCTCTTCAAACCGATGAGGATGATATTTCCGATTTTTTGAAGGCCCTAGACAGCAAAAAGACACTCAAAAGTTTTGAACCAACAAAGATGGGCGACTCAGCCACTAGCAGAACAGTGGCACAGCTGTCCAAATTTCAGATGATGAAGGAATCGAATAATGTTCTGACAGAGTCGATGACTTCCTCGATGCAGCTACAGCGTTCATCAAGTGTCTCGAGCCGTCAGTTGACAAATGTAGCCGGTGCATCTACATCTCCCGGAAAGCCTGTATCACCACATACGGCACATACACCAGCAATCCCCTCTCGTCTCAGTGAGAATTCAATCATCGACTATGCGCCGAGTTATAGACGAATCACGCCACGAGGGCAAAGCTCGCAGTCGCCCAGGGCCTCTGACCCTGGCAGGCAGAACGCCATTACACAAGACGGGACTACAGCAATTGATATTCCTTTATCCCCACGACTGGGCTCCTATCAGCGGCGGCCCAGTTCAGTGGCACAACAGGTCCGAGCTGCCAATAACGAAGACGAAGCGGATCTTCCGTTTGCAACAGCCCACCGGAGTATAAGCTTAGGTGCACACGATCGTGAACCACCGACATTGAGCGTATTGTTGGGAAGACAAACTCAATTGGAGGATGAGAGCATTGTGCAGGATGACCTGTCCAGCGGGCTTCAGCCAGCTGCAGAAATTCAGACGGCCGAATCATCTGGGGTTATGCAACGAGGTTCAGCAGGAGATACTCCGCCTGACGGTCTTATCTCACCGGTGAAATCAAGCTCACCTTTCCAGCGCAGGCGGTACGCGGGTATGACATCTCTTGTAGGGCATAGGCCGACCCCCCCGCAATCATCTCGAGGCAGCTTTAATGGACCTGCCAGTAGAATGGGACGTTCTGAAGATGAAGTGGTGGGCGAGGAGCCGTTGGTGTTTACTCTCTCTGAGATGGATGCCCTCGGGAGACGAAGCGTGGAGGAGGGGCGACCCAGTGGCAACGCTGGCTCTGAACGGCCAGCCTTTGAGCCACGGGGAATCAGCCGAAGAGGGTGGGCCGAATAGTCACGACGTTGAGGAATTGTCATGTCTTGACGGTATCGAGCTACTCTGATGTGTTTTGATATGATGCAAGAATGATGAGGATTGCTGTTGGATAACTTGTTTGGACTTGATTATTTTTCTCTTGGCGGCGCCGAGGACCTCTCGCATACCGTGGCCGGTGGCCTAATGAATTGGACAACTGAACAATTGGGGAAACGTTTCAGAATGGATGATGAAGGGGTTGGGAGTTTTTGGGTGGAAAAAAAGGGATGTACATTTTTCTTTGTCTGTGGATACGGTTTGGAAAGAGAACGCTCCATGTGTATAAATCAAAGACGAGGACTGGCTGGCTGGGTGGTTGTATATTGGCGGTGATATTTAGTTCAGACAAAGCGGAGTTACAAGTGCATCGTGATACTGAGCATCTATATCAGGTGTCACGACTATTAAAGGTGGGACAAAGACGAAATGAGAAAATACAAAAAAGCCTCGAGGCACTGTAGATCAGATTAATGTAAAAACAACTTTACTGCTCATGATGCCTATGCTTATGCGTGTGCCTATTGCTTTGATTGTTGGCTGTTGGTGTCTTTACCGGTCAGGGCTATATACTAATAGTCGTCACCGTTTACGACTACGTGGCAAGTTACCAGGCATACTTGAGGGTTGGACATGATTTGTATGTAAATGCATACACATGTGGCCTTGCTGTTGTGTTCATTACCTAAATATATAGATAGGATTGGTTACCAAAATAGAGATGCCAATCTTTTGTTCATCCAAGTACAGGATCCATCTTCGTACATACCTGGAAAAGGTACCCGGGACACACTGTTAGTTCGTGGTATCTTATCTTATCTCCCTGCAATTCGGATGATCGTCGGCTGAGAAAGTGTGGCGCGTGTGGCCAAACCACGTAATGGCAGTGCGAAGCTGGTGCTGAGCCCCTCCGTAACGGCGGATGACGAACCAACCTTGTTTTTGGTAGCAGTTCTAGTTGCAGCTCATGACTACCTGGATAGGTACCTAGTGGGCTACCTAGGCTAGGCTGCTACTACTGACATCCATCCCTCCATTATCATTACCCACAGCTGCTACAAGCATCATCCGTTAGAACGACAACCTTTGACCATACACTTACCACGCAACCATATTCTACGGTACTCCAACAGTCTTGGCCCAAAGCGCAGAGAGATACTACGTCCGAATCTATTAAAACGACGCTCCCCTTCTCTCCTCTCCCGAGAACCTCCTTCAGCGATCCGTTTGCTTGCGCCGCAGTGTTGCACTCTCCCGCCTTTTTCTCGAGCTTCCAACGTCATAGCCAGCAACCATGTTCCGAGCAGCGGCGGCTGGGCCGTTTGACGAAGTTATCTGTAGGTGCTGTTTTTTATATTTTTCTTTATTTTTATATGTGTTTTTTTACAAACACATAATACTTCATTGCAAACATGGAAGACGCTTGACTTCTAACTGCTTTCATAGCCAAGGCGACGGACGAGAACTTGACGTCGGAGGATTGGGGCGCCATCATCGAAGTATGCGACAAAGTGGCGGCTGAGCCGAATGGCCCCAAGGAAGCTGTTCAGAGCATGATAAGGCGCCTTGCTCATCGGAATGCCAACGTTCAACTATACACATTGGAGGTTCGAATTCCCATGCCCCCCTCCACCCCTCTTTGTACATGAACTCTTGTCGCTGATATCGCCACTCTTCGTCAACAGCTTGCGCATGCACTATGCCAAAACTGCGGCAAAGAGGTGCACCGCGAGATTTCCAGCCGCGCATTCACCGACGCCCTCCTGAAGCTGGCCAACGATCGCATCACCCATGCTCAAGTCAAGGGTAAGATTCTAGAAAAGATGCAGGACTGGAGCGACATGTTTAGCAAGGACGCTGAGTTGGGCATTATGTACGATGCGTACCACCGACTGAAACAGAGCAACCCGACGCTACAGGCACCGAGCGCGCCGCAAAAGCAAGGGCTTACGGACCTGGATCGGCAAAAGGAGGAAGATGAGCTGCAAATGGCTCTTAAATTGAGTTTGCAGGATGAGGAACGTAAAAAGACGACACCGGCCGCTCCCAGTTCCCAAGCGGGGCCGAGCGGGCAACATCAAGAACCTGCCCCTGTTCCGACCGCGGTTCCTTCAGGGACTACAGCCGCGACGGTGAGCAGGGTGCGTGCTCTGTTTGACTTTGTGCCGTCGGAGCCTGGTGAATTGGAGTTTAAGAAGGGCGACGTCATTGCCGTGCTCGAAAGTGTCTACAAGGACTGGTGGAGGGGGTCGCTCAAGGGCAAAACTGGCATCTTCCCGCTCAACTACGTAGAAAAATTGACGGACCCAACGCCGGAAGAGTTGCAACGGGAAGCCCAGATGGAAGCCGAAGTCTTTGCGGAGATTAAGAATGTGGAGAAGCTTTTGACATTGTTGAGCGCGTCCAACACAGCGCCGCGAGAAGAGGACAATGAAGAGATTTCGGTATGTTTGCGTATTCAGATTGCTGGGGAGCTTTTGCGAGATCCAAACTGACACTACTGCAGAAGCTGTATCACCAGACGCTTGCTATTCGACCCAAGTTGATTAAACTGATTGAAAAGTATTCTCAAAAGAAGGGTCAGTTCCGAACAGTCCGCTGGAATAATCTGAACTATAACTTACAAACCTCCAGATGACTTTACCCAATTGAACGAAAAGTTCATCAAAGCTCGAAGGGATTATGAGGCACTATTAGAGTCGTCCATGTCGCACCCACCTCAGCATAGCTATCACCAGTATGCTGTTCGCCCTGGGCCTCCGGGTCAAGGCTATCCACCTGTTGGTGGCGCATACCCCGGACAACAAGACCCTCAAAGATTTTACACTCCTGCACCTGGAGGTATGTTTTTTCCAGCAACCTATTTAGAATACTGATTAGTCAAACTAACGCAATAACCTAGACCAAGCACAATATCACGCATCATCCCCTCCTCCCCCCAACTTTCAGCCTCATGTACCACCTGGGCAGCCCCAACAAGCACCATTTTACGTTGCTGGGTCAGAAGTTCCATCCCACACTGCCTCTGGTCAACCCTCAGCCGGCCAGCCATATCCTCCGAGAGATAATACTCCCATAGTACCGGCAAACGGCAAGCAGCCGGCTCCCATCAACACATCCTCACCTCCACCACAAAACTACGCCCCCTATTCACAACCCGCTCAGAACCCGACCAATCCCTACTCCCAGCCTTCAGGGCAGCGCCCGACGAGCACTTATGGCGCTCAGGAGCTAGCAACCTCTGTTTACGACTCTCCCATTGCTCCAAACAACCCCACATCCGCCGCTACGTACAATAGCTCGGTCTACTCCCAGGATGATCTGCCTAATAACCAGACAAATGCTGCCCCGCCAGCTCAATACACACAGCAAGCCCCATATCAGAGCTACCAACCACCTGGAGAGTCTCACACTCCCGCTCCTGCACCACTGCAACCCTCGGGGCCTTCTTATGATGCCCGTCAGAGATTACCCAGCCAGGCACCCGGAGGTGGTGATCAGCAGTATAAGCCATATGTACCTCCTGGAGAGGCTCCTAGCGCTCCCAGCGCACCGGCCCCGAGCGATTATTACCGCCAACCGGGTGTGTATTAGATGAGAGGAATGGGGGGAGAGAAATAGAGTTTTTCTTGCGCTGGGCACTGTACATTGCTGCGGGTAAGTGGACCAAATGTAGCGGCGAGGTTTTCCAGGGGCTTATGGCGAGAATTGAATGTCATGTTACATGAATTGATCATGAACGACCTGTTTATTTGCGCTGCTTCTTCTTTTGTTTCTTGTAATATATCAGCAACCAACAGCCTCATGGTTCTCCCCCCCTTTTCCTTTCGTTCAGGGGTCGGATAGTTTGATAAAAAGAGGAGGGATTCAGTTCTCAAGAACCTAACTGAAAGGATTAACTATGCAATTTTTGCCCCTCTTCTTTGTGACCTTTCACGATATTATACTAATGTGGCCTCTTTTTTATCATCTTGACTTGTCTATACATGAATCGTTACAAAATCTCTATGACAAGAAAAAAACAAGTTTCTCCAACGCCAATGATGCCCTTCCTAAAGTCTTTCTGATCCTCTCGCTTCCCTTTTCGCCATGACTCAAACAGAAAATCCCTTATTCCAGATGCCAGATGCCACGCCTGCTCTCTCTCACACTCTCACCATCTCCTTCCATACACGTTATTCTCCTGCCTCAAGACCTTATTTTTCTTCATCAACGACGCCGTATCCCTCGCTCTCCTCCTCTCTTCATCATAGTCCCCCAGCGACTCCTCCCCTTCCCTAAACTGATTATGAATCGGCTTGAACAGGTCGATAATCTCATTGATGCCGAGCTTCAGGGCGCCCTTCTTGGCGCTGCCTTCGATGGTCTGTTCTGCCAGCTGGCGTTTCTTCTCCTGCAGCTCGAGGATACCCTCTTCGACTGTCTTTTTAACGGTGAGTTTGTAGACGATGACGTCGACAGTTTGGGTCAGGCGGTGGACACGGTCAATAGCCTGTTCTTCCACAAACTATCACATAACAAAACGTCAGCACACAGTGTCAAAACTAGTTACTGGAATAAAAAAAGAAGAAGAAGAGTTACTCACCGGATTCCAAAACGGCTCAATGATGATGACTCTCGTAGCTGCCGTCAAGTTCAAACCCAAACTGCCGCACTTCAAACTGCACAGAAGCACTCTCGTGGATTTATCCTCGCGAAGACGCCGCAAGCTCTCCTCTCGCTCGTCATTCTTCATGCTACCGTCATATCGCGTAAACTTGAACCCGCCCTTGCGCAGGAACGGCTCCACGAGATCCAACATGGACGTGAACTGTGAGAAGACAATGAATTTATGCTCGTGAGCCTCGGCTTTGAGGATCTTTGTGAGCTCTCGGATCTTGGCTGACGCGAGTATTTCTGGACCACTGGATCGACCATCGTCAGAAGAGTCGACCTCCGAGTCATCGCTGCTAGACTCATCATCTGATGAGCCTCCAGAGCCAGAGCCAGAGTCCGAATCGGAATCTTCTTCGGAATCGGTAACCGAAACCGCCGCTTGGGAAGCATTCCTTCGCTTGTCCCCAAGAGTTTGTGCAGCCATCTTCTTCGTAATTGCGGAGATTGACAAAAGAGAATCGTCGTCGTCATCATCTGAAGTCTCATCCGCAGACTTGTATCCAGGTTCTTGTCTCGCGACGTCATCGTTCACCACAAAGCTACTCATGTTGCTTTGATCTTCGACGCCCTCCTCTTCAGAGTCGTCCGAATCTTCTGGGCCAATTGAGTCCCCACCCCCTTCTGCATTCTCGTCTTCCGAACCGCCAGCCTTACCAAGATGAAGCTGTCCACGCTCGCCCTCGGGCACAAGCCAGCTACCTTCGGCCTCTTCTTCTTCCTCATCATCACTATCAATGACGGCTTTTCTGTTTCGATGTCGACGGGCGCCTTGCGAAGGCACTTCTACCTTTGTATCCTCTTCATCCTCGTCATCACTGTCAAGAATCGCGTTTCGGTTGCGTGGTCGGCGCACGTTTTTGGTTGGCCCATCCGCCTTATTGTCATCATCTTCCTCGTCCCCAACCATGCTCACATCTCCCTTTTTATGCTTCGACTTCTTTTCTTTCTTATGCTTCTTCTCCTTTTTGGATTTCTTCTTTTGCGGCTTCTCACTGCCCTTGAAATAGGCCAGATCCTCGGCACACTCGGCGCAATGTTCTTGACCGTTTTTGCTATCCTCTTTTGATACTGGACGACCGCAGATGCTACAGTTTCTGGTACTGATGCCCATTCCCGAAAACATATCAGCCATGTCATCTATATCCGCATCCTGAGATTTCTGGCCAGAACCGGTTGATAAAGCATCCTTGTCTTCCCCCAGTTTTCCTTCCAAAAGCTTGGGATGATTACAGGCCTGTCGCAAACGAAGCAACAGAGTGAAGGCGTTTGCATAATTCATCTTGTTGCGCATCATGTGTGACATACTCTTGTCCGCTCTGGCCTCCAGACCCTGGTAGAATTTCCTCTCAACAGGCGTAAGCTCGGCCGCCACAGTGACCACTTTGCGGTTTGTGTGTCTAAAGCCGGTCACAGACTTCTCACCCTCTACAGTTGGCTTTCCGCCTGGGTTAAGCGCGCCATCTACTTTGAGAATCTCCTTTGTCCGTCTCTTCATAAAACATCTGAGAAGAGTATGAAGGCGGTGGATGGCGATATGTCCCTTGCCACCTTTCATCGGCTTTTCAATTTGTTCTTTCCACTCTCGTATATCATCATAGGGCTTGATGCGCAAAAACTTGACGAGTGATTGCAGTTCATCAAGGTTGTTCTGCATGGGCGTGCCTGATAAACACCATCGGTACTCCGAGCGTAAGGCACAGCAAGCCTTGGTTGCTTTAGCATTGCGATTTTTGATGGTGTGTGCTTCATCCAAAACGACTCGCCACCAATGAAGTCCAAAACAACCTGCCTTGACACCCTTCTCATCATCTGAGGAGTGTCCGTGTTCAGAAACTAGAATCTGATATGTAGTGATGACAACGTCGTACATCTTAAGATCCTCGAAACGTTTCGTCCTCTGCGGACCGTGATGAACCAACACTTTCAGCCCGTGTGTTTTTACAACCCTGTCCCTGATTTCACCCTCCCACTGTCGAATCAGAGCCAGAGGAGCGACAACGAGGGTTGTTTTCTGAATACCCTCAAAGTGCTTTTTCCAACCCTCATCATCTTTCTTGGGTTTTTGATTGATCAAGATCAATGAGATTGTCTGCAGAGTCTTTCCCAGGCCCATATCGTCGGCAAGAAGTCCACCCTTGGGCACCTTGCCGCGTTTCACGGGGCCGAGTTCACGGCCGCGCATCCAATTGACACCTTCCACCTGATGAGGTAGCAGCTGTACCTTGAGACCATCTACCACGCCATCCTTTGGTATTACTTTGGGATCCTTGGTTTCTGTTGAGTCCTCCGGTCTCTTCTCATCTGCAGAGGGTTCTCGCTTCGCTCCATCATCTACTCCCTCCACACCCTCCTCATCGTCTCCTTCCATTCCACCTTCTAGAAGAGCCTTGAGGTCTTCGCTCGCCTTGGCAGGGTCTGTGTAAAACGTTTCGTCGCCATAGCGGGCGGGTTGTCTCACAGGTCCATTGGAGTCGAACATGGGCAATGGGGGGGCTCTGCGGTCCTTGTATGTAGGTGCCTTGGGGGCCGACACTCTGTTATCGAGGTGATGCTCCGGCCGAGTCCTTTGACGAATGAAGATGTCGGCTTTCTGCTTACGAGACGACATAATCCTCGTCGGATGGCCAAGGGTTGACTGGCTTGATATGGAGGCGAGTGAATCGTTTGTTGCATCTTGGACGTTTGTCTTGAGAGAGGACCATCCACTAATCAAGGCACTGATATCGGTATCACTTTCTGGCGATTTTTCTCGTCCGAGGTTTTCATCGCTTGAGCTTGCAGATCGCAGAGGCGCCTTCGGGGGTGCTCGTTCTTTAACCATGTTGACGATGGATGAAGAAGCAAAAGGGTTGGTGGGGTTGTCGGGGCAGAAGAAGATATTTGGATTGGGCCCTTTGTTTGGGTTGGTGGGGTGACTGGGCAAACAAAGGCTCTTCAGACAAATAGGTAAGGATGATGCCTGGGCTTAAATGCAAAATTGGCTTCAAGATTTGTCCGAGTTTTCAATCGTGAAT
The DNA here is from genome assembly GCA_004303015.1 of Cladobotryum protrusum. Taxonomy (NCBI): domain Eukaryota; kingdom Fungi; phylum Ascomycota; class Sordariomycetes; order Hypocreales; family Hypocreaceae; genus Cladobotryum; species Cladobotryum protrusum. Next base: position 6,443,116 of record RZGP01000002.1, on the reverse strand, counting down.
CGTCAATCGTGGATATTCATGAGGTCGTGCAAATCTAATATATATAATGTTCACCTCCTCTTTGTTCATCTTCACATTCCTTTGGTACTTTGGTGCTGGTTGACTTGTGGTGTACAAAACAGGGCATGACAGCCACAATAATTGCCCCAGCAACTGCACGGTGGCGCTAACAGCCTACACTAGCCACAGTACCACAATATCTTTATGATATAATGATGCACAGTGTCTACGGTGTGCCTTTATGGTTCTCTACACTGGTCACATGAATGGAGGTGGAGATGACTTCAAACTGCTCATACATAGGCTCAAGTATAGAGCAAGCAAGAACGGACTCGTCCAGATAAACATAAATATTGTCGTTTTTTAGGGAGTTGTTTCATCCATCATGTCTAAAGCTACTCTAACAATATTTCTTGATAGCAATTATCTGGCAGCCAAAACATACACGCCTTAACCATATTATTCTCTACCCGTTGACCCTATCCATCTCATTCTTGATCTTGCTAACATCAAGATGTCATTATCCTCCAGATTCTTTTATTCCAATAATTTTTCTTTTGCTTGCAGATGAAGTCATAGTTTAGAGGGCCATCTTTCCTACTTGGTTCAAGATGTTGAACTGAAAGCCGGAGTCATTGCGAGAGACGTTGATCACAAAGCACTCGGTGTAGTTCATGCCACCATACTCCCCTGCATCATTCGGCTGTAATCTACTGTCAGGTATCATCTACATATGGCGATGAGCTTGAAACATACCGTGAGAATCCCTGTAGCCAGAACGATGAGGATAGTGTCTCGAAGCTGAGCAGAGAAAGAAGACTTTTGGAAAGTTCCCATGCGACGCAGACTCTATACGTAATGTTAATCCCATAAGTCTTATGATACAACAACTGGACGAATTAAAAGAGCAGAAACGCACCCCGACTTTTGTTAAGATATCTTCGGGGCCCGTGAAGGTTTCAGCTTCCCAGGAAAATGTAGATGACTCATCCTGAGAGAAGTTAGACCGGCGAACCTTCCATTACTTGGACACCTAACTCACGTATCTTGAGCGGAGACCGGCAATTGCTTGAGCTTGGTCTGCTGGAACCATAGACACCGCATTTTGGAGATCTTTGTAATAGTTGTCGATGAACTCCTCTAATAAAAGGGGAGCAAGGTATCGGCATTAGACATAATGATATTGATGAGGAGAAGGCGGTTTGTACATACGACCGAGTGCGTTGATTTGTTCGGGGCCTATTCCAGGTGGTGCGTTATTAGCTTTACTCCAGCTCAACCGTAGGAGGGATACTTGGGCTGCCTTACTAGCCATATTGACTGATTTCCTTCTCGGAGAAACAGATTGCCAATGCGAGACAGAGAGCTATTGAGATAGAGAACAGCGCAAATTTGCCAAGTCAGGTCGTCGCAAGAATGTGCCCAAAAGAATGGACGAAAACGCGAAGTCGTAAGGAGGGGTGGTGGGGTTGCAGGTGTCAGCATGCTTTGATGCATGTTATGCATAGCTCACCTTTTAAGTGCATATGACATTGATTTACTTGGCTAAGTGAGCAAATTTTCAAAGAGAGCTACTCCACTAGGCACTTACCGAATCTATAAATGATACATCTTCTATGCTTGAAATTTTCTTCAATTCCTTCAATCCTCAACAACTTCTTCACAAATTCCAAGGATAAAGATGAAGAGGTCTACTCCGCGGCGGGTATAGTTGACTGTATTTTACAGCATATCATCCGCCGCGCATATCTTCAGCTACGCTCGAGAGCAATTTGCGCATCCGCGGTCTTTGAAGCTGATCCGTCTTCAAACTCTTCTCGCTATGCGCCAGTCCAGATGACATGGACAAAACATCATCCAAATTACTAGGTATGTATGCAAAGTCGAGACACTTTCTTTCCTCCTCTCTCTCTTCATGATGAACTCTCTTCTTAAGAACGGCCGACCGAATCACTGTGTGGACGTTTTCAATCATCAAGCTCAACAGTCTGACTTGTCTATCACTATTAAAAATTATTATCACTCCTAAATAGGAATGCACGTTGCTAACATGGCATCGAATAGGTCTAAACTTTCCCTCCCTCCTTACTTCTACCTGACTCTCTCAAATGCAATCTTCCCTTCCATCTCAACATCCAATCCTGACACCATACCATCGACTCCAACTTTGAACCTGGCTGCGAGGATTTGATCCAGATAGCCGCCTCCATCCGCTGTCATCAAGTAGAGGATCCAATACTGGTCCGAGACATGCTCAAATTTCATTGAGTATTTGAAGGTGGATTCGGGTCGGTAAGCCACAAGAATATTTTCACCCGCCCTATCAGGGTCTGGGTGAGGTTCGACTCGTAGTGTGATTTTTCCATATCCTGCATCGTAATATGTTCCCGCCAACTCCTCCATTGTTAGCTTAGATGGCAAAGGAGGGTCAGGGCTGTTGGGATAAAGCTCATCAACAGCGTTCCTGAAATTCTGATTCTGCCTGTCGAAGCCGGCCTTCCATCTAGATTGCTCAAGTCAGTCGCTTTATCCAAGTAAGAATGGGTCATTGAACCCTGGGGATAACGTACTGGGAAGCATGATCAAAGCGCTCAGCCAGTGGAATCTTAAGCTTGTCATCAATCAGCTTCCAGCTGATCACCTCTTCCATGGCGTTTGATGACAGGGCGGTGTTGGCGAAGGCGACGATGCCAAACTTGCGCTCTGGCAGCCAGTACACTTGCGCACCATACGCATGCATCCCACCAGCATGCATATACACAACCTCGCCGTGGTGCAAGGTCCTCGTCCAGCCCAGTGCATACAGTGTGATATCAACACCGTTTCCTACCTGATTGCTGTATATCATTCTTGGTGTCCGAATATCAGCGTGCACTGCCGCGGAAAGCGGCTCTGACTGATTGAGCAGACACTTCACCCACTTGGCGTAGTCCAGAACGTTGGATATGACACCCCCGGCTCCGCTAATCTCAGTGACTGTTATAAATGAAGCCTCATGGTACTGCTGGTCCCTGTGATCCCAGTAGTATCCGGAAGCCAAATGGTTTGGGTCCTTCTTTGCTTCGTGCAGATCGAAATAAGTAGACTTCATGCCCAAGGGACCCCAAATCATTTCCTTGAGTGCATCGCCCAGCCATCTGCCTGTCACTGTCTCAATCACATGAGAGAGCACAACGAACATGGTATTGCAGTAAATGAACCTGACCCGGGGCTCAGCGGTGGATGGAAGGTTTCGCAGATTACGAACCACATCCCTTGGGGTCACTGTCTTTCCGTTGATGGCACGGCGTAGAGACATGTCATGACTGGTCATTCCAGTGCGATGACTGACGGCATCCTCAAGTGTAAGATGATTCGTCGCCCACTCATTTCGGAGGACAAAGTCTTCCCTGATGATGGACGATATCGGTGTTGACCAACCCTTTGACAGGGCGGTGTAGTTTTTGGAGTCTATGAGGGAGGCTAAAACTGCCGCTGTCTGCGCTTTGGTGGTGGAGGCGCCATACCAGAGAGTCTCTGGAGTAGCCGGTGTGTTTGGTAGTGTAGCAAATCCGTAGCCCTGGTGCGTAAATGTTAGCAGTTGTGACTTACTTGGGAGAAGCGCACGAGAGGCAGCTGGAGGGCATTGTGGGCTTGATGATGAATGGGCGCTGTAACGCATCTCTTACCTCGGCATAGACTTGATCGCCATCAATCATGGCAATGGAAACTCCAGGGACCTTCCACTGGTCCAGCTGCTCGTGTACAAATGTCGCAAACTCCTTTGTAAACGGGTTCGGGCCCGGTATAGGATTGTCGTACATGGGCTTCTGCGGTCCATGTGCTGCAGCGCTCGCACCCATTGACAGCCCCAGGCTCAGGGCCGTGAGGAGTGTGAGATGCCGTGTTGTTGTCATGGTCATGGCAGTCAAGTATCCCCCTGAGTTGTTGATGATGATACTCAGTGATGCTACGACTATACAAAGTTTGGGTGATCCCTGTTCTTTTAAACACCCCGTTTAAGGGGAGATCAATAAGAGGAATAGAGAGAGAAAAATTCACAGGAAGAGACAACAAGGAGACTCAAAGAGATTCATCAATCATAATGTCTCAGAGACCTTAGACATCTACTAGTCCGAGTAGTTTGTTGGCGGGGCACAGCCTTCGTAAGGACTAAATGAACGGATAAATATCCGGAGTACGGAGTAGATGCTAAGCCTTTTATAGAACCTAGAGGATTTCCAAGGCAAATGCGTGAATGTCACATCGCGCTATGAAAAAGTTGCACACCTGACATCATCATCACACCCAAACAAGTATGAACTTGTATGCACTGCGCAACGTGATGGACGACGGTAAAGTAATCATCTCAGGAGAGAGATTGGGTCAAGCCGAATCAAAATGAATCAAATAGAAAGATTACCCGGCATCCAATTACTCCGCAGGGTCTCGTCTATCTATAGAGTAGCATCCGCATCATTTCGGAAACTCAGATACCGGGAGTGTGTTCACTCAGGAAATGAAAGAAAACGACCCTGCTCGACTTGCAGCCAAGTACGATCGTAGAGTTCATCGCGGCTGAGCAACTGGGTGAGTACTCCGCCGGCAGACTAGGCATATTGCTTCCGAACCAGGTAATCCAACGCTTATCATCACTGATGCCGTATCCAATTTCAGAGGGTGTTCCGGCTGAGCTGGTATTAATGAGATAGCTGCTATCTGTCTTAATAGAGCGACGATTAGTAATTATTCGAAACCTATCAGCTTCAAATCCCAAGCGAGACGAAAAGGGCTCTCCTGTAAAGACGGGGGCCGCCATGTCAATCTTCTGAACCACCCCCCTAGTCCCTGCGCTCCAGATCCGTAACGAACAAGTCTTAGATGCTAGAACAGATACAAGGAGCCATGCTTCGGGCAAAAAGGCGGGCACAGGGGTCCATCCCAATATGTATTTCCTCCCCTCCCTCTCAGGCACTTGCAATTGATCGCATGTGTCAACGCTCCAAACACAAATTGTTTTGCCCTCGGCAGTCGTTGCAAAAAGTACCGAGTCCTGGGAAAAGGTGACGGTATGAAATCGGCTTATCATGGCCTATTAATTCATGAATACATGGCCTGGTCTGAACGTCGCAAAGTCGCACTGTTCCATCATTTGAGGCCGAGACAATGAGGATAGAATTTGATGAAAAGACCACAGACTTGATTCGCCGTCTATGGCCGTTGAGTTCAGACATGCATTCGCCTGTGTTAAATTGCTAGATATTAACAGTGGATATCTGTCAATACTACAGTCAAAGGTTCTTGATTGTGGGAAAACTTAACCGACGAGTTAACTCTTTTGTGGCATTTGAAGTCACAAATATGACCACCCGTATCGGGTCACCAGACACGCAGTGAACCTTTCGCCATGGAATGAACTTCTCGGATTCGGGCACTTTGGCCCATGGGCGTGGATGTCACCGATTTTGAATCACATGAAAAGGCCATAAATAGAATTTCTCTTCCGTACCCTGCGAACTCGAGAGTAATTTCACCTGTTCTGGAGTTTGTTATACAGACCTTTGCGTCGTCTCCCCCGGACAATATGACGGTTGGGTCATGCGAAAGGAGTAGAGAATTTATTCCCTTTTTTGATGGGACGAGAAGGAGTGTATGCTTCCACCCTTGTCAAGGCGCCAAACCTTCACTTGATGATGAGACGTTGATAATCACAAAGGGCTTCGTGCCGCTCATAAGTGCGGACAGCTGAGAATCTGCCTAGCCCTATCTATACCGAGAATTAGTGGAGGACACAAGCAATAGGATACGGACAACCTACCTGTAGAAATGAGTACAGAACTTAGACCATACACAGTCCATCCGAGGCTCTTCTCATCAAACTTGACGCTTCCAACCAGTGGGGGGAAACTTAGCGATGGGTCTAATACTAATGCATAAAGAAGACCCCCGCTTCCTCGAGGTGGCTCATCCAACATAAACAGGCATTTTGAAGCTTATGGGGCAGGGCAGAGTCCATTTTGACGCGATTAATGCTCGAACGGGAAGCATCCGACACTCCAAAGTTATACATATTCAGCTTGAGCTTCTTGAACAAGAGCAGCCAATTCTCTGCCGTTTTGGCGTGAGTCCGTTACTCGTTTATTCAACGGTGGTTTATATCGCGCTGGTTTTAGCCGGGTAGGAAGTCGCTGAACGAAAGATGCAGCAGCCTCACAGATTTCATCGCTGATACGGGGACGCGCATGATTGAATGCAACATGCCCAACTGAACATCAATGTCGGATTGGTCAATTTAGAGAATCGTCGACAGGGAAACAGCCGGGAGGGGACTGAAAAGGATGACAATGAAACCGAGAAGGCGCTGAAGCTGTCAAATGAGCTCGTCTTTGTCCTACCTCGATAGCCCGGCGAACAGTTGTTTCAGGACGAGCACGTACGTTGCGTGGAGCTTAGCTTATCAGCTTTTCGTCTGATAGCTGAGGATCCTTTCTAAGCGCTTCTATGGATCGCCAAATTTACGATCATGGATGAAGAGGCACATGCCAGAAGCATGAATGAAGAGTGGAGCCGCCATGCTCACCAGGGTCTGGACTTTATCATCACCAAGCCAGATGTTTGGCAGTCTGCGGTCGTCAACCACTAAGCCATTGTACTCAGGCAATGTTTTCCCGAGCTCATGGCGCAAAAGATGGGCATATCAAGCTTGATGGTTTGCACAGTTATCGACTAGAGGATAAAATCTTCGTACTCGCCCGCAATCACCGTGGAGCCAAGCCGGATGGGGAGCTTAGGCCTCGGTGATTCCATCTTCTCGGACTGCAAGAACAAATTGATGACAGTTTTCACATCGCTGTCCTTGTCGTATTCATCTAGGGCATCAATCACCACGGCGATGGGTGCTTCGACCGAATATTTCTTTTCAAGGCCCGTCTGGGTTTTGATGGAGGGTCAAAGAGAGGGGCTGTGCTCAATCGGTTTCGCCCCCTTTGATGAAAAAGATACATCCGAGGCGATTGCTCGTGGCCAAGGACCGGACGACGGCTCCGAAAGATGGTGGACTCGTCGATGCCCGCCATGCCATTTAGCCAAAGGATTCCTTGCGAGCTGAGACTGTCATCCTCTGTCCCAACTGGCTATGACCATCTCACAGTCTCTGTTGTCGGCAAACTGCCTACTGAGCCGGATTATCCTCTGAAATGTCTAAGAAAGAGAGAAAGAATATGGAGAGAGAGAAAGCGACTTCTAAAGATGGAATATTGGAAGATTCGTCACAAATTCTCTGGAGTCGGTTTCCAGAGAAATCCGCCCTATTCCAGGTCCTCGACATCCCCTCCTGATGATGCAACCTTTCCCTTGCCCCCTTTTGCTTTTTTGGCAGCTTCCCTCTCCTTCTTCGCCTCCTCTGAAAGACATGGTCTTCCACGTTTAGAAGCCGTTGGGGCGGGTGGGACTACTGGGTTCCAATATCCATTTGGATATTTCTCCTTATCAGCCCACACCGGCTGTTCACCCACCATTTTATTTGCTCTCTCCCACTCTGCTTTGGCCATCGGATCTGCGCAGCTTGAGAAAAACGCGGGGTGAGATCCATTACAGTTTGGGCACCGGAAATCACGGTCAACCGAGTAGGAATTGGTTTCATGCTGCCCGGAGCACTTTGCACATCTTGTCACAGAGCGGTACTCTCGCCTCGTGTGGTTGGGCTTCCAGCACTTGAGACAAAAGTTGGGCTTGAGCTTTGGGATACGGGCCTGGCGTAACTGGCTAGAAAGTAGTACGCAAATGTCAGAGACGAATCAACTTACTCGATTATGAATTCTGTTTTGTCAAAGCTCAGTTGGCCCCTATACATGAGTTTATGAACATCAACTAAGTCGAAAGTGGTGATATAAGATTTTCCATACGACTCAGAAACGCGCAAATTGCCCACACCATTCTGCTCGCCGAGGCCCGTATCGATGCCTTCGAGGTCGATTCTGCCACTATCAACATTTTGAATGCCTGCGAGATGGGCTCTTGTCTCTCGCTGGGAGCTTTTCCAGTGCCAGAACCATGCCTGAGACTCATAGGAACTGTTGATCTCATCTGCAAATAACCACCATGGTCATTGTCTGGAGGCGGGGTTACTGTTCATGGACCAAAATCCTCATCAGTATCCACAGGTATGGCAGAACGAGGCCGCTTTGCTGTTGGCTTGATAGCAATGGGCTGAGATGAGCTTCCGTCTGATGAGGTAGACTTGAGAGAACGTCTTATGGAGGTTTGGGTGAATTTCCGGGGCATGTTCAAAGTATGGAGGATATTTCAACGGACAGGGAGTAGAAGAGAGCAAAGTAAAAATGTGATTGATTGGGATGCTTGGGCTTATTGATGATGTTCTGCTTCATCCAGCGATTGTTGGCTATATTTATATTCACCACTTAAAGCTCCTGGATGTATACAAGATCCCAGCACAATGTATTTTCTTTTTCATTCTTATCAGTGATCTCGAACAAGGCGAGGGAATAAAGTTGATGGTTTTGCGAAAGCTTGATTACTGAATCTTGTACAGGATTCGCAACTTGAGAGGCATCTAAAAGAATATTCGGCTCAGCAGGCACGTAATCTCCGGTACAAGCCCATTGACCAAAACAGATAAAAGCCTGCTCGTAAATCTCTTCCCAATGGACGCAACATTACTTTGCCTCCTTCATATGTCCATTGAGAAGGTTGCCCAGCGTTTTCGAGAGTGTTGCCAATGTGGCCCTGTGGACAGTGAACTGCTTTTTTGTGACCCAATCAAGAATGCATATGGCTCCGAAAATAAGATGCTGCGGAATGCGGCAGAGTCAAATTATGCATTAATAACTGGCTATGTATATATGATACAGAGAGGAACTTATGGGTTTCTTTGTGCTCTGATGTTCGGGGCGGTGACGCATCCCACCTGCTCTCCGTTTGATTTACACGCCCCGATTGACATGTGCAAACGCTCACTTCAGTCCACAACAATGACTTAGCACCCGCACTTCAATTCGGACGGAATATCCGTATGGGGAGGAACCCAAGCCGCGGTGCTTCCCGTGCCAAGCTGGCGCTGGTAGTTACCACACTTCTTCAGGTCATCTATCGTGGCGCACTGTGAAGCACCACCCGCGAGCTTATCAGCATGACAGCAGAGGTTGTTGACGCATTTAGCGCCGCCACCGCAGCTGGCGTCGACGTTGCACTCCCAGACTACATACGGTTCATCATTAGCCTCCAGTCGACGTTCTACTGTAGTGGACAGTGAAGGGCAACTTACAAACAGGGACAGGGCAGGAATCGCACTTCCAAGTAGAAATAGCGCAATTGTTATTTCTGTATGTGTAGGCGCAGTACTTGTTCACGTTACACCCATTTGATGGTGGGGGAGGTGGCGGAGACAGATGGAAGTTGTTGAAGCGCGACTCCAGTGTATAAGTCTGGCCCCCATACTCCCATTTGCCATTGAGGAAGTGCTGTCCATAAATGCACTGATTGATCAGATTGCTAATGCCATTAGAAACGGAAAAAGAAAATTGGCTCCAAAGTTAGTATTTAAGCTTACTTGGTTGCATCCTGTACAACATGTTAGTTCAAGTGCATACGTTCCCCCCCCCCCCCATACTTCATCATTGCACATACATAACAGTATTTGAAGCCCTTGACTCCAGGCTTCTTCGTTCGCTTGAGAGTCACAAAGACCATTTGCGTGTTGCCATTGGCCGCAGAGGTATTGACTGTGCAATCCGCGCCCAAAGCGCAGTCAGTGTTGCCGCACATTTTATTACGGGCATCCCAGTACGCATGCAGCAGGTCTCCGGGAATTCTATCGGCCGAAATTGACCCTGGTTTGCACTCCGCTGCTGTAACAGATGAGGCAAAGAAGCCAAGGAGGGCAACGCTTAAAACCTTCATTTCGGCGGTTAGATGATGAGGTGTTTGGTGTCTGGAAGGCTGTAGATGTCGCTTCTATCCAAAATCACACTGCGAGCTTTTGCCCCCTTTATACACTTTAGTGATTGAATCCCCCCCCTATAGATAACACGGGGCAACTCTCCCCTGTAAAAATTCTCACGCCCTTGCAGACGTTATGGCATGTTAGCGCAGCGAGGCAAACTAGGGCTTATGAGGCCCGCCCCAATAGCGCATAAAGAGGAAGGAATTTGAAGAGCTTTGCCTTATAAAAGGGCAAATAGTCTTATAAAAGATATCACTACCAGTACACTGAGTTAAAGCTATGAGAAGGTGGACGGTTATATTAATGACTGGCTATCCATCTACTTGGATGGCAATGATTGTGGTTTGTATACAAATAAACATGATTGGATCGGTTATGATTAGCTTAAGTATGTAAGTTGTTGTGCTGATCTTTTCTTAGCGTTGCTTGGTGCGATTTTATCTGACCTGTCGTTCATGATTACTGATCCATCCTGATTAGCTTGTTCCTCTAGGATTCTGCCAATCAGGGTACAAGTCATGACCGTATGTTCAGGTCGTGACAACACCGCCGTAGTGCACGTAACTTAGGCATCTAAAGGACTTCGTTTATGAAAAGTATACAAGTCAAAAAGTGCGAAATGTATACGACTAGTATGTTTAGAGAGAATCGAACGAGTCGAACCCAATCCATTTGCCCGGATCTCCCCGGCAATCTCAACTTCAAGATGCCTCGGAGACAAGTGCCCTAGGAAGAAGTCCTTACATTGATTAAGGGCCTACCCTGTCGCAAATCCTCCGGGATTGACGTGATTGACAATGAAGCCCCCACAATGGTTTCAGACATCATTGTTGGACCTCTCACAGCCTTGTTTACCGCATGCTTTAAAATTGGCTATCATCCAAACTACTTTAAGGTTTCTCAAACAATAGTGTTCTACAAGGAGGGGAAGTTGAATACAAACCCCAAGTCCTATCGACCCATTACACTGCTTTCCACGACAGGTAGAGTCTTTGACAAGATAATAAAAGAACGATTGCAAGACAAGGCGGACTCTGAAAAAGGGAAAAAATTGTTATCCAAGTACAATCATGGAGGTCAAAAGTTCCGCTCCACTATCACCTGCTTGTAAAAGGGGCTTCACGCCATTTACCAAGGCTGGGCGATTCTGGAATATAACAAGGTTTCCCTTCCAAGTCTTGACATCTCTGGTGCTTTCCCTCGAGTCAGCCGCCCTCCCGCAAGGAAGCCCTCTGTCAACCTTTCTATTTCTGCTCTTTGTCTCTCCTCGGCTTGATCATCATGAGATTCTTACTCTTAATGGACCTTCCAAAACTATATTCGCCTTTGTTGACGACACATATATCCTCGTCAGGTCTAAATCATTCCAGCGTAATTGTGATCAGTTGGAAAGAATTCATAAAATTCTGGAATCGTGAGCTGAGGAGAATGAGGTGAAGTTTGCGACTGACAAATACAGCGTAATGCATTTTACTCGCTATCAGGACAGACACCAAAATGCCCAGCTCCGCCCAAATATCAAAGGGTTGCCCAAGGCGGACGGGCTCTTCAAGAAGCCATACATGGATATTCTGAGTATCAAGGTCAACAAGCATCTATCATGGAAGTACCATGTCGACAAGATCACCGCCAAAGTCAAGAAAAAGCTTCGTCAGTTGAAGTTGATCTCAGGTTCGACGTGGGGTCCGAATATTCGCCAAATGCGTGAAATCTACATGACGCAAATCCTGACGGTGCTTTCATATGCGAGCCCAGCCTGGTTCTTCGTCAGTAATGGCATGATTCGTCAAGGGCATATTCAGCAAAAGCTTATACATCAGCTCGATAAGCTTCAAGGTCATTGTCTTGTTCAAATCACAGGGGCAATGAAGGGTACGACCAGATTAGGACTCCGAAAGGAGCTTAACATTCCGTGGCTTTCGCATTATTTGCAGGTCAGAGCAGTCGCCCACCAGGCGAAAGCGTACAACACCTCGGAGGCCGAGGAGCTTCGAACTACTTTGGCGTGGTACAAGGCTGGTGTGCGGGTGAAGAATCATCCATTCACCCACCGTGATATTGCAGCAGGCTATTTAATTGAAGAGGCCATGTTTCGAAACAAGTTAAACAATCCTGACAATTGGGAAGCCATGTGGAAAGATCCGAAATGTGATAAACTGCGCCGCGACGTCATTGATACGACAGCCAAGGATCTCCTGAATTCTCTTTCAGAGCAAGAGTGGGAGAAATACAAACGGGAGAAAAATATCGACGAGCGGGGCAAGCCCTGGACACAGTCACTTGCATTTGCGGAGTCCTGGGGACCGCAGAGTCTTAGTTACTACAATGGCCTCAGCCGCAAGCAGTGCACCATCTTGCTTCAATGTAGGACAGGGTTCATTGGCCTTGGAACTTATCTTCGCTGGTGTGGTCAGACGACGACAAGCCTATGCCCCCGCTGCGGTACAGGTCCACATTGCGTGGAACACATGTTCCTTCACTGCCAGCATAAATCTATGAAATCGGAACAGGATAAGTTGAGGGCGCATTTCAATCTTCACTTTGGCCAACTGGACCTGCGAACAATTTTCACTGAGGCCCCCGACCTGGCCGCGAACTTTGCTCTCAGAACTTTTGGGCTCGCTCAATTCGCATCGCCTGATTCGAGTTCCTCGCAATCCACGAAGCGATTGCATTCAGGCGATGATACCTTACGTTACTCTAACAAGAGACGAAAGCTTTCTCGGAGAGGCTGATCGCATGGCATCTGGCTATGTCTTCTTTTGTGTACGTTACTACTCAAACACTTCAGGGAAATCTATCCGGGTATGCATATAGCTTTAATATATGTTGTTTTTACTTTACCCCTTTGGGGGACGAGTCTGCCTGGCTCGTTTGATCGTATTATTTGACTTTTATTATCTTATCAATCGTATCAGGGATCTAGGTCCTATACGTTCCGTTCAATTACACAACAAGGCATCACGGTATTAGTTGAACGATTGTATGCATTGCTGCTGTTGACTATCTAGGATCCAGCTTTCCATCAACCTTCATTTCCGTAAGTACAAAGAGTTCTCCGCACCTCATACAGTTATACCTGGTCGCTAACCTCTTAATTCAAGCAGTTTTTTCTACGTCCTTCAGTATCTTTTTTTCCCAGGGCCTGAGCTTGGTCTTCTTGCCCCGGTTCTGAAGGAGCCTGTCTGTTAGACATCTTATTCCGATAGCCCCTTCCTTATCGCCTTGGTCTTTGGCGATGTCTCCTTTGGCCTTCAATTTGACCGTTGTAGCATTGGCATTTGGTTCTTTCTTGCAGGCCATTCTATTGTATGTGGTAAGCAGAACTCTATACACTTGTTTTCTATTTTCTAACGTCCCCAGGCTTTGATTAGCTGCTGTCATTGGTTGTGAGTTGCAATGGAATCTCTTCATTGGACATTTGTTGATGGTGGTGTTCGATATGAGAAGTAGTCAGGGGCTTCGGTCACCTACTTGGCTATTGATAGTAAGTCTCATAATCTGTGTTTCTCATATAGTTTGCTAATACTCCAGGCTTGCCAAAGGGTACGGATTGAAGTATGTGCAGTTGTATATGCGTTTCTAAGTAAGTGAAACTTATGAACGTTTTGTAAATACTAAGTTTGCTAATGCTCTCTCGAAAGCAGCTCGAAGAACAGTCGTTGTTTATTGTGTGTGTGTGTGTCACTTTACAGTGATCGTGTGCTACGGATTGCTAATTATTTGGCCTTTCTTCTAGTATATTTGTGGTCTCAAGTTGTTTGTATGAGGCTGTGAGTAAGTCTTACAATCATGTGGATCTGAACACCTTCTGATAATAGGTCACGTTGTTATGACAGGCGATTCTGGTCGAGTGCAAGTCCTTCCCTCTTTTATAAAGAAAAAAAAAACAACTGATTGATATACAGATATCGTTCTGCATAGTCCAGATGGATGAATTCCTTCATCTTCGTGCTCTTAAGTACTCGCGGAATATCTGGCTTTGAACCAGTGAGTATCATTGTCACTGAAGTTAATTTTCTTGGTAACATTCTAACAAAATCAAGGAAAACTTTGTCTCTTGGTTCGGTGAGCCCCGTTTGCCCTTGCTACGGCTCATAGTGCACTAACGAAATGAAAAGGTTTGTTGTTCGCCATCACGGCGAATGTGTCATACGGAGAGCATATATGAGTTTAGGTTCAGCTCAGTTGATTGCTCGGAAGTAAGTGTTTCACGAATACCATTATTTACACTTCCTCTGACTCATTGACAAGAACCTTGGCCTCGACGACGCAATTGAAGCTTTAGCATCATGGTGAGTGCGCCATCTTCCTCATACAGCCTGCTTGGGATTATTCTTATTGACAAGGTACGGAGATTCGATGCGCAAGTCATGGTCGGTGAGACCCCTGTGCAGGAGTACTACTTGATCTAATCAATGTTCAATCGGCTAATCCTGAGAACCAGCAGAGGTCTAATGACTTGTCATGGCAGTTCGTGAGGTTCCATCCCCAATTTTCGTCGCAGAAAATTCAAGAGTAACTGATATGGTTTCCAGATGGTATTAACCTTATTTTATGGCCACCGTATCCGAGAGGGGGGATCGCCCTCATCACCGTATTCCATATTATCAGATGATCTGATAAGATTGATCCGTATTCGAATCCGCGGGCACAAGCTCCCACGGCAAACGTCACATCACAAAATTAAATCATGAATAAAAAAAAAATGGCGACCCCCATCTTATTATCAATGACGGTTACTAGGCCCATGGTCCTTACAACGTCGACTGTATTTTGACAAACGGCGTATTGAGAACCTCCTCCGGAACATTTTCTTTGACGCTTGACAATCCCAAATGAATCGACCTTGGTCATGAATTTTTTTTGGGTAGATTTATAGCCATTTGAGGTATCTCCCATTGTGCTGAGTGATGAAAGATCCATACAGAATATGGATATCCTGACAGCCTTTGAACATTGTCCTTTGTCGATTTGTTTGTTTTTAGCTTTTGCATTTTGGCGGGGTACGGGTGGATGGGACTTGTATTAGCGAGCGAGTGCTCAAGCTCATCACCTCAATGCCGCAACAGGAGCACCTCTCTCTCTTTTTTTTCTTCTTCTTATTTTTTCTTCTTTTTTTCTCTTCTTTTTCTTCTTTCTCTCTTTCTCTATCCCTTTGTCTATTTTTTTCTTCCCATGCTCATACGTTTGCACTTTTGTCCGTTTTCATCATGTCTGTTCCCATGGCAAGCGGAATAAGATATTATTTGATATGTAGTGGTGATAGTAATAGTAGTCTTGCATACATACCTACTTATCTGGGTACTCTGTAGTAAAATTGGACCCGGTTAGCAACAATTAATATTGTGTGGCACTCAAAGGTGTATTTTACTTTCCGTCATTTTGCCATCGCCGACTGACTCATCTCGACAAACTTAGAGGACGCATTACAAACTCTAAAAAACAACACACGAAAGTACCGCATTCAGACTTATTCAAGCCAACTATAAAAGCAACAGATGCCAGTCAGCCAATTTCAAATCAACACTCTCCTCATCATTCAGTTTCTTTTGATCAGTCCTTCAACATCACTATTTCTTTATTTCTTATTTTATTTTATTTTCTTTTGTTTTCTTTTAGATACCACTGTCTCTCTCATCACCGGTCTTGACAATATCTCAACGACACACACAGTACAGCTGCCGACATCCTCTTTCATCCCAATCATGCCATCTTCACAAAATATCTTCTTTCTTGATCTCCCGCCCGAGATTCGCAATGCCATTTACAAAAGCTATTTTGCCGCTGCAGGCGGCTACGTTTTCAATTTCGAGTCTCACAAACTCGAGGCCATCGGCAGTAATGGAAATAAACAACCCATCGATCAAGCCCTTCGGCTTACATGTAAGCTGGTGGCCAAGGAAACTGAAGGACTTGCTTTGATGTGTAACTGCGTCAATTTTTCTACATTTTACTCAGACGAAATGCGCGTCAAAGCAGCTCAATTCCATCATAGTATGGCAATGCTTCACCTTCAGACGTGGTCCATGCTGTTTAACCTCAAGGATAGCTTGACTGAAGAGGACGACAGCCACGATGGCCCAATGTTCGACAATATCATCTCAGCCCCTGTCTTTGAAGAGGTGACACGCAAATATCCAATGATTACACCACTTCTACAATCCATCAGAAATGAGGAGGTGTCCACCCGTGAAACCGACTACTGGGGTATTGTGCCATCTTATACGCGGCAAGCAATCAAATATGCCCTTCAACTTGCGCTGCAACATGATTCGATTCCTAAACACTGGTATCCCTTTCATTTCTTCACACCTGAACAGCTCATAGAACTTGGCAAGGAGTTTCAGCCGTGGCACAGCTTTCCAACTGATGAAGATTTGGAAAAATTCTTAAAGCCCGTACCCTTTCACAGAAGGCAAATGGCTAATTATTGGGAAAAGCCTCATGTTGATGGCAGTGGCAAGCGTCAATATACACAGGGAAGATTTCGCTTTTCAGCAGCTTCGCTTGCCATCAAATTTCTCTCTATTTTCCCCAAAGATTTACGGAAACACTTGCGGAAAATCCATTTGTATGAAGATGCAGTGAGTGTTGCCTATCCAGAGTGTCACGCCCAAGGACTCATACCATTCTGCCTTGAAAACCGACTTCTTCACGTCGAACGCCGTCTTGATTTATGGAGAAACATCTTCCAATCATTGTCCGTCGAGACCGCTGTTATCTCCTACGCGCCAGAGTCGACGCTGTTGGAACACGAAGATAGTGATGACCATGGCATGCAGTCCCTCAAACTCACCTTACGTCTTGCGCTCTGGATTATGGAGGCTGTGGCTCTCATTCCAGCCGGTATGCCAAAGAACTCATTCTCTCTAATATTGGATGGGGGGTTGGCGCCACAGGCATGCTCGGAGATCTTCCAGAACAACATCCAGCGAAGTGCTGTTTGGCAGATAGTCTGGGAGAAAATGGTTGAAGACTTGAAGGAGATGGGGGAAGAATTGCCTTACACGCTGATAAGGCAAAGCAGATGCTGTAGGTACCCCTGATCCTCCCTCCACCAGAAAATAAAAATCGTATTATTAGGCTGACATGGTTTCTACAGATATATATGAGGGCTTCCCACAAGTAATCGACGACATTGTAAAGAAGAAGTCCAATCTCATCAAATGCACGTTCGATCCAGGCCCTTGGTTGTGGGACGTTGAAACGGAATATCGCAAGTATCGTTACGTAGGCTGTGTAGAGATGTATGATCTCCCTTCCAGGACAGCAGTGTTTTATAACCCACCGCCACCGTTACCTAGCTGGAACGATCTGTTGAGGGAAAATATACTACCGGAGTTCTCTATGGATGCGATTTTGGATCACATCACGGATTATGATGAGTGGGCGACTGACAGTGGCGACGATGACGACGATGACGACGACGACGATAATGATGTCGATGATGATGAGGATGAGGATGATAATAGTGGTGGTGATGGGGAGGATAATATCAGAGACGGCGACGACGACAACGGTAATCATGGTAACGAGGGCGATGATTTGAGATTGAGGAATGATTTAGTATACCCTGAGAACCAAATCA
Organism: Cladobotryum protrusum; assembly: GCA_004303015.1. NCBI lineage: Eukaryota > Fungi > Ascomycota > Sordariomycetes > Hypocreales > Hypocreaceae > Cladobotryum > Cladobotryum protrusum. The sequence continues at coordinate 6,425,585 of RZGP01000002.1, read as the reverse complement.
GAACTGAATAACCAGCCGATTTGGAGAAATTTGCCCAGTTAAGCATCTAAAGAGGGTTGTATTGGGATACTGAGACTGAGAGCCCTTGGATGAGATGTTTTCTTTGGGTGTTTTCATGTAATCCAGGTATCTAGTCATCATGGGCCAGTCGGCTTCTACTTTTGGGGAATTGTGTGCGGAAATACTGTGGGTCATTGTGATGAGCTATTTTGCCTACGTGCTACTGATCTTTGACCGAATTGAGACGGTGTTTCTGAAGGGTAACCTACATAGTTTGAAGCCCCGCGATCATACGATTGTGAGAGAGACACAACCATCTAAATCACTGACTTGAACCTTTGATGTACGTGTTTTCGGCTGCAGCGCCAAAAAAAAAAAAAAAAAAAAAAAAAAAAAAAAAAAAAAAAAACACAATCTTTGCATCTCTCTCGCGTTGATCGCGGCAGCCAACTTCACACTGAGGAACTCATCGAACCACAAGCGTGTCGAATTTGTAGCGCATTGATATGGCAAGACCCCATCTCCTCTTGTGTTTCGACGCGTTTGGGACATTGTTCAGGCCCAAGCGCACGGTCGCTCAGCAGTACGGCGAGGTAGCCAGGCAGTGTGGCCTCGTGGGCTTCGGTGACGACGAGCTTCAATTGTCACTGCGAGAGGCGATCAAACATGAAGCGAAGCGCAATCCCAACTATGGAAAGGTGACGGGACTGGGCGCAACCAGATGGTGGACAAACGTACGGCTCTCCCTCCCTTCCCCCCCCCCCCCCCCGCCAGTCATCATGTCGTTTTTCTATCATCCAACAAGGGCATCGATGAAGCTTCTTCGGCACAAGAACTAAGATCTTCGGCTAACTTCGAATCCAGGTGATCCACACCACATTTACGCCTCTACTCAAGAGCAATCAAGCTCTGCCCGCAGATTTGGTCCCCAGGTTGCTGCACCGCTTCTCCTCCAGTGAGGGGTACGACGCCGAGCCCAACCTCGCGTCTACCCTGAGGGCGCTTCGGCATGGGAACCTTCAAAGACGCTTCGAAAAGATTGCTGTCGGAGTAGTCACAAACTCTGACGATCGCGTTCCAGGTGTCCTTTCCTCCTTTGGTGTTAATGTTGGCCCCTTGCGGTATGGCACAGAGGTGGAGCCGGGTGCAATGGCGGGGCAGGACTACGACGTTGATTTCCACTGCATGTCATACGACGTTGGTGCTGAAAAGCCAGATGTGCGCATCTTTAACGCTGCCGAGCTCATGCTGGCGCGGCTCATCGCCATTCGAGACGGCAAAAGTCTTGCCGAGGCCACAGCCGATGCCGGGACTTGGCGAAAGATCTATGTTGGCGATGAGTACGCCAAAGACGTTGTCGGGGCCATAAATGCCGGCTGGAACCCGGTGCTGCTCGATGCCGAAGACCGTTCTGATAGCGTTCCCGGACTGGAATATGATGCCACACAGACGCTGGATGGGCTGTTCAAGGAGAATGCTGTTGTTAAGGTGCGCTCTGTACACAGCTTGGTGACATGGCTTATGGGCGAGAGACGAAGCAGAACATGATCGTGGGAGTCATCACGTACCATGTCAGCCCACTCCTTGCTGAAAGCGATTTAAGAAATGACAACACTACTGTCTCCAGGCAGCATGCCGCATTTCCTCCGACATCTACCTCTCATCATTCTCTCTATATCTTCATATTACTCTCATATCATAAAGTATACCAGTTTGGCGATCGTCTTTCACGGAGAGTCCAGATCACAAGTAAACACTGAGGATATTCCCGTTGTTAAACTGCTCTCTGTATGGAACAGGATGGCCTGCCTGGGTCCCAACCAAAGAGCAATAAACACAAAGACACTTCATACCAAGGGACTCATCAAAAGTATAGTCTATAGATTTGTATTGATTGGTTAAGATGTGGTTGAAAAATTCATCAAAAAAATATAATATCATATAAAAGGAACGGCAGTCGTCTCAAGGACCCTGCAGAAATCCATAGAGACCACCAAGTTTCGCCAGCCACCAAATACCCTGCCCGCCAATGTGCTCCCGACAATGCAACTAAGGAAAGTCATGCCCAACTGAAAAAATCTAGGAGAGTCGATTTCCCTCCCCTCCTCTTCAAAGAGGAAAAGGAGGGGGAGAGAGGTTTCTATGATCCATCGATCATGAGGAAAGTGCCCAAAAGAAGCCATTTATGGGAACTGGAAGTTGGGGGGGACACAGTAAGGGCTCTGGTTGACGGTGTCGAACTTGCAGACGGTCTTGGGGGGGCAGCTTCCAGCGAACTGAGAGGAGCATCACACATGTTAGAGTCTCGATGTTGATCGCAAAGGGTGGAAGTGATGTGGAGGGGGAAACTTACGACCCACTCGCCAGAGGTGTTGCAAACCTGCCAGCCATTACCGCCGTAGGGGAGGCAAGAGTAGGTTGCGGGCTTGCAGGCGTAGGGAGGAGGAGTAGTAGGAGTAGCAGCGGCAACGGAGGCCAGGGCGACGATGGCGGCGGTGAACTTCATTTTGAATAGAAGGTGGTGAGTTGGTGGAAAGGGTTTTTGAAGGTGAATGAAGTAGAAGAGAGTTGTGTGTGTTGGTTGTTTTGGATGCTGATGATGGAGAGAAGGGTTCGACTGATGGGACGGAGAGAGATGGGCTTTATATACTCGAATATCTATCGTACAAAGGATCTCGCTGAGTGCGTTGGAAGTGAGGACGCCCGTCTTCTTCCATCAGGCTTCAATGCCTTGGCCCGTTGGCCATCATCGTCAAGTCCCATTCCAATGGTCTATGCTGGTGAAGTCGTGGCTCCAGGATCGAGTCCCCGAGAGGAGAGGTGCGCCCTGGTGGATGCGTGGAAGAGCCACCGGGCGTGGCGTTACGCGGCTTCTTGGATTTCTCGTATATGGAAGAATACGAACAGCCTTGCCCGCTGCAGAAGGGCAAACGCTTGATCCCAAAATTAAACAGCGGGTGCCGAGTCGTGCCAGCTCACCTGGTTCCCGCATCACTAGCAAGACTACTAAGCTACCGCACGATCCCTCTAAGCCCGCGGCCCCTCCCCCCTCCTGTCCTCCCCCATCTCTCTCTAAATACGGACCGTCAACATTGGAATGGCGTCGGGTTTCTAAGTTTTGAGCCGGATGGTCGGCGAGTCAAAGGAGGATTTGGGCGCCATACGGTTAGCCCTCCTTCGCTGGTTCCGCTCAGCTAGGCGGATCATGGCTTTCGCCCTCTTGAGCCCGGTTGGCTCGTTCTGGTGTGTCCGGCCCAACTAGCTGGCCCCCAAACCTGTCAACCACATCAAAAGAAGAGAGAGGGAGAGAGAGGGAGAGAGAAAGAAAATTGATAGGGACAGCTTTTCGTCTGCAGTGATGAATATTTTTAGTCATGCAATGAGGATTACGAGCGGGCACAAAATATTGGGGGCAAAAAAAAAAAAAAAAACGAAGACGATGAAGAATGAAGAGAGAAAAAAGGCCACACCGGCAATGCGTTGCGGGCTGGACCAACGCAAACGCCAATTGCATCAGGTACCTGCTTACGGTCCAACCGTACGAGCTGCGCCTCTAGACTGATTCCTGGCTGGGCGCAATACGAACGAAGGAAGAAGAGACGGCACCATGAGGGTGGTCACGGAGGGGAATGAAGCAGAACAACAATAACAAGAAGAGGGAGAAGAGGAAGAAACGGTGAATAGGCGCAGATGTTGAGGTGGTTTCTTACGTACTGGAGGATCATTATTCGAGGGATCGAGGTGTTTGTTTATGGGGGGGGCACGCACATAGGTAAGCAGGGCCAGCCCTACCATGTCAGACATGGAGGATACGATCTCGCTCAATCTCCCTCAATCCAACGCTGGACAGGTAATAACCTAACCTAGAGGACGGCCCAAAGGATCGGATCTTGTCCCCGTTGAGCCTTGAGCGAGGTTCCAAGAAGGTGATGGCCCAAGACAGCCCTTGAACGCCACGGCTCGTCGGTCACCTCGTGGGATGCCGGGGTTCCATGACTTGCTTACTGGGTATGTAAATAAGGAGCACGCCATGTAGGGTAACATCCGATCCATGAATCCCGCAATTTACCCCACAATAAGCAACGCGGGGGGAGGGTTCATATACTATTTTTGCCGATTAAATTAAGGGTTTTTAGCATATTCACTCCTCCAGTTCATAGTGTACATAGTATTTACTATGGCTACTCATCACCTAGGTCTAGGGTACCTATCTATCTAGATACTAAGTAGGCAAGTTGAGGTATGCTTAATCTTTTTTTTTTTTTAATCCTTATCTCTTTCACACCTAATATCTCCGTGGAATCTTCACCCTACCAATCTCGAGAGACATCTTACCCTCCCAAGCGGAGCAACCGTGTCGCCGACGGAGGGTGCATATTTTGACGTCTACGCCCACCCGCTTGCATAGAACTGCTTACCCAAAAAAAGAAAAAAAAAAAAAAAAAAACACGCCTTAAAAACTACAAGTAGATGAGTGCTGCACTCTAGACCAGCCGTGATTGCAACGCCACTACTAAAGGCATAGTGTAACAGGTCCATTTGTTTCCCATTATCCGTATGGGGATTGCAATCCTATGCTTTCTGCCGGACGGTTGACCCATTCTTGTTTTGACCTCTTTTTCTACCCAAACTTTAATACGTATTTATGCGATTCTGTTTGTATTTACCGCACTTGGCGATTTGTGTCTATTGTTTCTATTACGTTGTCAAAGTCGTCTCAGCAGCCAAGTCTTGGGATCCTCCAAGGTCTCCCCCACTCCTTTTTGGTTCGGAGGATCGGTGTGTAGGACAGTTCCTCCTAATTTAATACGAAAATGGTGGCGTTGTAGGTGAGCAGACAACTGGACGTATCATGCTTCGGGTTGGCATCATTGGAATCTCCAAGGCTAGCATACCTAGATAGGGACATGCTGCCACTCATTTGCGCTGTCAATAGTGTATAACAGACACCCATCGTCATGTCAATGCCTTGCAAAACCAACCCTCCATACCCGTGTTGATAGCATCTTTCCCAAAGCAAATCACACACTCATTCATACCTTTATAAACTCCCAAGTCGTAGTCCCATGTCGCCTCAATACAAGATCCACGCCGTTATCATCAATACCAACAGTTCTCAACGATTCCGACCAAAACAACGGTATCTGCATCATATAGCCCCCATTGGGATGCTGACGCACCGTCATAAGCTCCCACCCACGGTGCGCAAACGCCGCGGCGTGCATTTTCTCGTTGTTGTCGTGGCCCATGTAGCCGCCCGACGGTGGGTGCATGAAGCCAAGGTAACCCCTCTTCTCGATGCACAGCCAAGTGTTGGATCTGGAGCTGACCTTTCTCACGTCGCACATGTAAAGAAGCCCCCCTTTGTTTCTGCAGATGGCACGGTTGGTGCCCTTTGCAACGATGCGGTAAGTGTTGCCTGGCCAAGGGACTGCAAATTTGTGCTTGTTCCAGTTGCTCTCCGTATATACTGTAGTCTGTGTAACGATGGTTGTTGTTGTTGTTGTTGTTCTTGTTGGTGAAAATGCCGTAGTTGTTGATGTACTCGTGATAGTCGTTGGCGGGGAAAGTGCTGTGGTTGTTGAAGTAATCGTGATAGTTGTTGGCGATGAACCCGCCGTGGTTGTTGGTCCCAGGATCACTATGGCACTCAGCCACATAGAGAAAAAAGAGAAAATCATGACCGCCAGAGCACCATAAAAATACATATGGGGCTCTATGGACATGGACGGCACATTCGTAGTGTCGGGTTCAGTCGGCGCTGGAGTGTATCTCGGGTAATCAGAGGTGGACATATCTTCTGTCATGCCATCGTCATCCTCCGCCATTTCCCTCTTTGAAAGCACCATGATGCCACAGTTTGCTAGATGTCGACAATAGAAGTGTTGTTGTGACGGTGTAATTGGCAGGTTGGAATAGTATGCAGCGTTCGAGTTGCTACCTATCTCTACCTGGCAATTCAAACAAGAGCGAGCTTTTAAATCGGCGACTGTATCGTGGAGCATAGTCTCGAACTCGATGTTCAAGGTTCCCCGCACTCTGATGAATCTTTGGCGAGCCGCCACTGAACTCAACGCGCATATCACGTCACGGAATAATGAAAGAGGATGGAGGGTGGCGATTGGCCCATGAGACGCCAAAAGGACTCTCAGTATGAGCAGCAGCCTCACTTTTCAATGAGTGGAGAAATAATGCATGCAACTTGCAGTCTATGCCAGTAAAGTGATGCGAACCACTTAGGAAGAAGCAAACTTGACTCTGAACCACCGCATGGGACTTTAATAGCTGAGAGCACCTCCAGAGTCACACGAGGAGCGACGACTAATTATAAGCCAACTTCTCAATAAATTAAAAGTGCACGCGGTAGCCAGTGGATGGACACAGCGCCGCAGGTGTCCTACTAATATATAGTAATTTCTATATCCGAGGCAACAGGGAAAAGCATTACCCGTTTTCCTAACAAGCAGTCTCAAGACCGCTCTTCAGTCATTGCCAGAGTCTCAGTTACCACCCCCTCAACACCACCAGTGCCCGGTTGTTTTTTTCTCTCTCTCTCATGATTGCCATTGTCTTTGGTACCATTGTGCCTTTGCCCTCTGCCTGGGCAAGCTTTTGCTCATTGGAGTCCAGCAAGTGTCTTCGTCGTACATCATAATCCGTTCCTTAGCCACATAGCTTTAAAGACATGTTCAACTCTCTTGCATCGCTATGCATTTGCGCGACTTTATATGGTCATTCCGATATGTAGTTGTGTAGTCCTATACACCCCCATCAACTCACGTGCGGCCTATAGAGAGGACTACAACTCCTCCTCCTCCTCTAGTTTGATTTGGGGAGCTGGTGTGGATCCCTGGCTGCTGGTATCGGCGACACCGGAAACGATAGAGCTCAAGGCTGCGCTTAGGCTTTGTGTGGTTGAATATCTCTCACCATTATTGGTTTGATCCACACTAGGCCTGGCCTTCTTGAGCGGACTGCCAACCATTGCATCCGCTAGTGATTCCAGGGCATTTGGTTGACTTGATTGTTCCGTGTTGGCTCCCTGTCCACTTGAGCTTCCTTGGGCGTTTGGTGAATTGCCGCCTGTCCGTTGAGACGTGTCGGGTGTGGAATTTCCATCGGGTTCGGCCGAGTGAGCCCGTTTGAGCTGTAGTCACATAGTTGTTAGCTTCCACAATAACCCATCACGAGACTGTAGCAAGAAACTTACATGTATACGGTTGACGCCATCAGCCAATTCACCTTGGAACTTGGCGTCCTCTGGAGCCAGCTTCGAAGGATCAGATTCTTTCTCATCTTCCATTTTGACGAGAATTTCGTCATCCTCTTCGTCCTCGTCGCTGTCTTCTGCAACATTGCCATTGCTCTTCTTTCTGGCCTTTCTTCGTCTCGCAGCCTCGGTATCTTGATCACGGAAAGCAGAAAAGCCAACCGTACCACCTGACTTCAGAGGTCCCAGATTAGAAAAGTCGAGTTGACCCGAGCGTCGTTTCGCCGAGCTGGATGTGGTTTGAGAGTTTTTGGATGATTGAATAACACCAATCTTTTGGAGTTGCCCTATAGGCGGTTAGCTTATTCATATAAATGACAGGGGAAGTATCATGCGTACTTTCGCCTCGATAAAAGAAAGTAAACGTAGCATAGGGTTTATCTGGTCCATCGATGCCAGTGACCGTCTGAGTACTGATCGTCTTAGGATCCAGCGTCTTTGGTTTAGCAAAGCTTGTGGTGTGCTCAACATCGGCATCCACATTGTTACCCTCGTAATCGTCGTCTCCGTCGTGTGCATCAAATTGAGGCGAATATTCACCCTTCTTGATCTCACCAGAAGCCAGGACCCGGAACATGGCTACCTTGATCTGGCCAGTTGCCTCCGGGGGCTCGTCATCGTCGTCAGACCATGAGTCCGAGTCGTCATAGACGGCCTCAATTGGCGATGTGGTGTCATTGCCATATCGTAATGTACCACGCCGTCCGTTTTGATCCGTTTCAACGGTTGTGTTGCCTTCTAGGCTTGCTTCTTGTCGCCGCCTTCGTTTCTCAAACTTTTGACGTCGTCTTTCGAGCTTTTCTGCGGCGTCGTGGCCCTTGAGGTCGAGGCCGTTGAGCCACCGTTCAAGACCGACTTCACGGAACAAGAATTCTCGTTCAGCTAAGCCGCCGCCCTCGGTGTCTGGGACCTGGACCCAGCGACTGTTGACCCATGTTTCTTCCCCTGGGCGCAATAGAGTTGCAACTTCTTCTTTGGCTCGGCCATCAAAATAAATGTACGCAGCAATCGTCTCGTTTTCAGAGTTGGTCATGGGAATGTAAGGAGTCACGACCCCGGAGAATTTCCCTCGGTCATTCTGTGACCCCTGTTGGAGACCGCCCACGAACTGTGGCTTCGGGTACGGGTTGGATTCGGACGGCTTTGGAGCCGAGTACGGGATGGGAAGGCCAGGAGTCAGCAATGTGATGGAAATTGCAAACTTGGCAGGTTCAGGCTTCTTGGTATCCGCATTCAATGAAGGCTGAGGTACGGGGATATATGTACTGATGCGAGAGAGCCTGGACTGTTTCTGCATGCCATGTTCGGGCAGTGGAGCAGAGTTCGCGTGAATGCTCACCGCAATGCCCTTGAAGCAGGGCATCGTAGGCGTCTAGGTTTATGTCGGACTAGAAGTATTGGTCGGTAAAAGCAGGAGTCAAAAAAAGAGAACAGGCTATGTAGAATCGAGGGAAAATCCAAAGTATGATGTTATCGTTGGCAGGGCGGTGGGTGAGTGACAGGTGAAGCTTGCTACTGAATCGAAGCTCCAGAGTCAGCAGCCAGCCATCTCATGTGATGAACAGAGATAGGGTTCGACGGGTCGTCCGCGGGACGTTAAAACGGGGTACAGGGCAGCCTATGCAGCTGGCCTTTGCAGCCACAAAAAGAAATCAACGTCTGATAAGCAAAACAAAGTTATGCATCAATCTCCTCTTGGTTGACACCGTAAATTAAGACCTGAAGTTGAAGCGCTGCCAGTTCGAACTGGCGTATGGGGTTCATCCCGCCGCAATCGGATCATCTCTATTCCGGGCCTTAACCCAACATTTATCATGACCGCCTTTTCGCCCTTGGCCCGAACAGTAATCATTAGGTACCTAATAATTCGTGCATGCATTCTGTCCTGGATTTCCATCATGACCAAAAAGCGGTCGAGCAGTCTGTGACTACTTATAGAATGGTAAACAGTCTTGCATCGGCTTTTACTTTAGTTTGGCATTTTTGTTAACGTACATGGAGGAATCTTGCATGGTAGCGGCCGTACAGTCACCCTCCGTTTAGAACAAAAGGGTCCTAAGACATGCATAGAGAGAGTAAGCAAAGCATCCGTTGACAGTCCATTCGTGGATATTGACAGGCAATTCGTGGTACCTTGAAGTATTAGGGGAGACTTGCCGCTCCGAAACCCATATTTCAGAATACTATTAAACTGCTCGCCGGGTATGTATTATCAGTGCATCCGCTGCACCAGCCCAAGGGTATTAAGCTGTAAATCCGTGGCACAAAGAGATAATGAAAAAAGGAAATGATGAAAATGAAAAATTACATATACCAGCACTCTAAGTTTCTGGGCGGCTGTACACCTACTCTAGCTGATTTCGAGACGTTCGTCTGCGAATACTGCCACTTCCCCCCTCGCTATAGCTTGTTCCAATCCCCGAGTCTCTCTGTGCCTCATCCCCGTCTTCATCCTCATCATCGGCTTCAGCGCCGGCCATGGGAATCTCAGCCAGGGTACGTTCGCGTTCCTCTTCTTTCTTGACATCCGGTTCATGTTTCAAGGGGGGTTGCTTTCCATATGTGGGAAAGGTTTGCGGATAATCCGATGTCTCGTCACGGTCTTCATCATCTTCGCTATCATTCTCCAGATAACGATCCTGTTTCCCTCGAGTCGTATTCCCGCTGGAAGTGGAAGATCCAATCACAGAACTAAGGGCAGTCCATACAATGCTCATAAACAAGAACTCGCAAGCCCAGAACAGTGATGTGAAAGCAAGGAAAGTTGACACACGGTAGTGGAACATGAGCCACCGCAGACCGCGAAGTTGTGCAGTCATGATGAGGGCCGCACTATAGATCTGAATGTCTTGCCCAGCCTCAACCTCAATATATGCTGCGGTAGGTATCACTGAGTCTCTGGTAAAGACGACGCGCTCAGCCAGCGGTATCATCATCGTGCAAGTTTGAGCGCCGGGGACTAGCATATGGTATAGGAGAAACAGGATTCGTGACGCCAGAGATACGACAGGGTCAATGTACGGAACTAAAGCGGGTCTGCGTGAAGTGAAGAGCACCGCATGTTCCTCAAAGTCTGGCTGTCCGTTGGCAAACTTGCGAGCGCTTGCCACCACGGCATCAGCACTTGTCGACCCCAATAAGTGAAGGCTAATCATAAAGTTTCCACGCTCGGTATTGGCTGGCGACCGCGGTAGCGAGAGGGTGACCGATATATCGTAGTCCTGCTGTGATTTCAAGAGCGATGTAGAAAGCGGCGCGATACCGTAGGGATTGGAGCTGGATCTGAAGAACATGTCAGGCAAAGAAAGCTGATATGGTTGAGCCTACAACTACGTACCCATACTGGAGGTGGACCGGTGTCGTAACGAACTGGTCGGGGATGAAATTCCGGAAGAACAGAGCAGAGGCCACCGCGGCGAGACAGAACAGCGATACAGCGCCGGATGCAAGAAGTACCGTATTCACAACAGCCCTTTGCATGGGCTTCGAAGTGACGGCGCGCGCAGTGTCTTTGACACTTTCCTATACCAACTGTTTCAGCCCAGCTCCAAAGCTCCTCGATGGTTGCAAGGCAAGTAGGAAGGGAGCATCATGACGAGAATTTACCATGGTTGGGAAAATTATCTGTTTATGCAGCTATAGCTGACAGTATTCTCAACGTAGCGACACTACCAAGCATTGGCAATGACGGATCACCAGGTCATTTTGAACCAAGGTCAAGAGTTGCGATGACAAGGGAGCTCTGGCATGATAGAGCTTAATTGCATGTGATCAATATGACGTTTGACGCATAGACCACATTTTATTAAACGACTGGGAGGGGGAGGGGGAGGGATAAATAAATACGCGTACTTTAGGTTGGGCGGGTACTTACTTATTACAGGGAATGTCACTAAAGAGCAATGCCTCATAGTGACTAGACAAAACCATAAGCGGGTGTAAAAGATAGGGCATTGAAATGAATGACAATCAACTTCTATTTAGTCCCAAAAAAAAAGTTCGAGAATCAAGATCAATCATTATTAAAGCGTTCAAACTGGCGTAAACGACGTAACCAACATCGACCCTAAATACAAACTCGACGTACCGACAATAAGAGCCACGGTTTCTCATCAAATATACACATAAAACACGCTTCATCTTTGCCAATCATATTTACCGTTGAAAGAAACACACATATTCACCATGTTCCTAGCGCCATCAATCTAGTAAGGCTGAAGATAGTTGCTTGGGACCAGCCCAATTCGGCCATTGCCGCCCTGGACCTCAGCTTCCCACCAGCCGTCGTCTTGATGCCGATAGACAGCGAGACAATCACCCTTGGCGAAGCCCAGCTCTTCTGGAATTGCTGCTTGGTACATGTACAGCGCACGTGCTGCGGATGTTGTTAGTTATTCACGCGCAACAAGCTAACGGCAATGAGGTGGTGCAAAAACTTACCATTGTGCATAACTGGTCTGCCATCTCGAGAGTATTGTCTTGATGGGTCCGCGACACTCTTGCTTCGCTGCTGGCCGCCATCATACAAGCCCATTGCACGAGATTCGGATCGACCTGTCCTACTTCTTGAAGATCCGTATCGATCGTCGCCGCCACCAGCAAGTTGTACAGCCATGTCAGATCCACCATAACTACTTTGGGGCCGGTTATTGTAGTCTCGATAAGGCGACGGCGAGACTCCTCGTGTTGAGCCCCGTGTGGAGCCGTGAGTGGAACCATGAGTGGAACCATGGGGAGATGCCTGGCGATAATATCCTTGATCAGACCCTCGAGGTTGAGACAAGCTGACCTGAGACGAGTTCCGCTGTTGATATGCATTGTAAGGGTTGGGTGACACTGAGCGAGGATCCATCCTACGTGGATCATTGCTCATCCTTCGTTGGTGAGGAGGCTGCGGTGATACACTTCGTGCAGGGCCAGGTGAAGAGGGCTGAGACATATCATTGCCCCGAGTTCCCGGTCTAGACATTGGCGATGTAGCACTACTGACAGAATCCCTACGGAAACCATCACCATAGACGCTTCGTGTCTGAACTGCAGCCTTCTTTGTCGCTTCCTTCATAGCCTTTGCAGTCACGGCAGGTGGGGGAACACCGAGTCTTGTGATTTGGGTCTGAGCTTGATAGGATGGAGGAGGTGTCCCACGTTGGGTCGCAGCCATATCGTGACTGCCAGGACCCTGGAAAGTTCGTGACATTGCGACATCTGGAGCAGGTGAAGAAATGCCATGATAGTTATCCGCTGACATTCTAACAGATGAGTTCTTCCCCAAAGTAACGCCTTTAAGCTCTGCTAAGGCTGCTGCAATCGGGTCATTCTCATCAACCCTTTGAGTTGGTGGTTGCACTGGCCGTCTCTGTGTGTCTGGGGTTGTGACAGGAAGAACATTGTGTCCAACACCAAGGGCAAGACTGGCATTGGCATCAATTGGTTCAGGGCTAGCTGTGCGTTCTTGCAAGAGATGCCTGCCTTGATCCATACCACCAGAGTAAATCTCTCCCTTGCTGTTGTATGGCTGATGTCGACGAACGGGGTTGGCGGGACTTTGGGCGTTCGATGGATGCCAGGTATTCCTACCTGACTGAGCAGGAGCTTGCATATCCTTGACACTTTTACGGCTGAACGGGCTGTGATTTTGAAAGAAACCGCTCTTCTTCTTGAGAACTCGCTTCTCGGGGCTTCCAGCTGCCTCTGGGTCCTGTTTTACAGGTGAAGTCTTACCACTGGGAGGCTCCTGGCTGGAGAATGAGGTTGGATTCGAATACTCGCTATGAGAGTCCCTGCTCGACGGTCGAGCCGATGGTGGCTGTGAGCTGCGATCGGATGACGGGCCAGGACGGCCTACCACTGACATCCCATCTCTGGGATATGGATCATGTGGGCTCGAAGCATGCGGAATAGAATCATAAGGTGATGGGGATTGAGTCGCTGGTGGCCCCCGGCGATAAGTATCGTCCGTCGACGCGCGTGCGGGCTGAGGAGACTTCTGGGGCGGTTTTTGTTGAGCCTTTTGAGGCAATGCATTGGCTTCCCGACTTGGTGCTTGCACAGGGGTCCGATGGGCCAGATTGTTGGCCAAACTAGAGTTGGGATCATGATGCGACTCGAAGGTGGATGGTTGTGGAGAAGAAGAACGGAAAGCCGGATTGATGCTTCTGGGAAACTGCGCAACCGAGTAGTGTTCATCTTCTGACGTATCCGAGTTGCCATCATTAACATCACCTCGGCAGAAATTGATGTACTTGGGTGCATCTGGAATCTCCTGGCCTGTACCTCTCTCACTAATGAACGAAATGATGTCAGTTTCCACGTCCATCTTTTCCAGCGATAAACGGATCTTCTCGCATGAGGAATCATCGCTGACACAGACTGTGGACGCGATGTTCGCAAAAGTCCACAGACTACTCTTGGTGAAATCCAGTCGCTCTTCTTCAAGGTCTTGAAACTTGTCTGCCGCTGCTTTCCATTCTCGGTTCCATCTCACAGTCGTCTCCTCAAGTGCCTTGATTGCATTTTCGTATTCGGTGTTGGAAGCCGCAAGCGTAATTTGTGTCTTCTCCAATTTAGCCTTGTTTCGTCGCTCTTCTTGTCCCATCACCATGTGACCCTGTGCAAGATAACCTTTAATCTTCAAGCATTCTTGTTCGTATTTATCTCGAGTCTGGATGAGTTAGCATGCAGCCAATCTGTGAAAACATAGAAGCCAGTACATACCTTATTCACTTGTTGAGTTTGTTGGACTTTGGTCTTCAATAACTTTTCCACTGTGTTTTGAACAATCTTTCTTCTCTCCTTCATCCCACCTGCGAATGCGGCCAACGGTTCCTCAAGCTCAGTCTTCATCTGGGAGGAAATGTTCTGATGTTGCTTCCCCATGGCTTCCAGCTCTGCTCGAACAATGTCCAATGATGTCTTCAGAGTCCCAGTTTCTTGAGAGCCTAGGGATTTCTTTGCGAGGTTCAACAGCTTTCTAGAGTACTCTTCTTCGATGGAGGCACGAGCTATCGTTTCGACTGGATTAGATTCACCCCTTAGGATACCTGTACTTTGAGGAATCTTACCTCCGTAAAACGTCTTCAATTCATCGCATGTTTGTTTGGCATTTACCATTCGGTCAATAAGCGGCGTAACTCCAGCATCGTCCTTGCCCCAGAAATTATTGGCAACTGTGTAACAAAACAGATCAGTATATATCGCTGCACCAGTCTCATGCATTCATCCGCATCCAAGTACTTACAGGACAGCGCGACCGCTGGCGTATCTGCCACGGCGGCAGGCATTGTGCCTGTTAAAGGGATGCAAAGCTACGGCTTCAAGTTCGTAGATGGATCAAAATATCGAAAACTCTGAATCAAAATCCAGCGAGCGTTGTTTCGTTGTGGACAAGTATGTAGCTTCCAGAGCTTCACGGTATTCGCTTATGGTGGGTTGATTGAAAGCTGGGAATCAGCCCGCCAAGGACATCCTCCTCTGATGAATGATTCGGTCAAGCCCAACGCATTTGTTTGCGAACGCTAAAGAGCCGTTGACAGGGCAACGGGACATGGTGGCTGTTCACGTGACATCCCACACTCAAGTCAGACGAGAGGTTCTGACCATGGTGCCACCCTGGCTATTCTTGAGCACAGGCGGAATTTACCGCTGTTCTCGTGCATTGTCCTTTTCGGTGCAGTACTGACCTACCTGACTCTAACCTCTACCCAACCTTCGAACCAACTGCACCTTTGACGAGACGTTCGAGCCCTTATTCCATCACAACAACTGCATAAATTAAGCTCCTTCGCCAACACCAGATTGCCGCCTTTCTGCCCCCCAAATTCATCTAATTTGCTGCATTCTCTGGCGATCGGCTTCAGCTAAGCAACGATCACAAGGATCTGTCTCGCGAATCCTCCCTCCACCGGTGCTTCGACCACGTCCCACAATCAAGCTTGTCTGGCCTGACATTCGACGATTGAGATTGTCTCCAAAGGGCCCCTCTCCCTCTTGCGACCGATCGGTGACTCCCCGCACCTCCCTCATGTAGGAACACCCTTCGATAATCCCTTCTTACAACCTTACCATCCCACATCTACAGCCTACTAGCCTGCCACGGCTCCAGAGGCAGGCGCTCCACCAGAAGTCCCCGACATCAGCGAATATACCTCCATGGTCCCTCCACCAAGAGCGGGATCATTTTCACCCAATCCTGCGCAGACTCTTCAAACAGGCAGTAATCATTCTCCTCATCCATCGCATAGTGGCGTCCTAAGTGCTGGCGCAAGCCCCAGCACTCCGACAGGGACAAACTCCCTGACAAAGATTGTTGTCGCCCAAGTCTATCTCTTGCTCAGCACTATTAAGGAGGACAAGGATCGCGCTAGGTGGGAGCTACAGGTCGATCAATTAAGAAAGGTGAGTTCCCTCTTTCACCAACTTACTTGTTCCCGTCTGACATGAATGTTTTTTTCAGCTCATCGATGAACACGGTATGGAGGTTTTTTCAAAATACTTCACCCGGTTGGTGGCTGGCAATGCGCCTCAAATCTTTCCTGGCCTTAATCGGCCCGCTGCGACTCCGGGGAATTACCACATTCTCGTTGGTGAGATGCGGAAGATTGCACATGACGCCGATCAGGCCACCAAAATTGCAGAATCAGTGGAAAACGGCACTGAGGACATCTTTCGTGACTTTGATCTCTCAACATTCATGGAGCACTTCAAACTTGATGCATTAGAAAAAACCCTATTAGCCTTAGCATTCAAGCTCGGTTCTCGATCTGACTTGAAAACAAAAGGTAAGAGTATTTTGTGTCCCTAATATTGATATTCTAACTAATCATTTGGCTCAAAGCGGACGCTATCCTTTCCACCAACTTCCCCACCTTTATGGACATTATTTCCAGATCAAATTTGGAGGCACATAACGACCTATCCCCCGCATTCGTGTCTTTGATCGTCGATCGATTCCTACAGTACCATCCTCCAAGCTTCAATGCAGCATCTAGACGAGACCTGCAAAATTATGTGGCGAAGCGATATTTGTCCGTCGACCAAGCACCTCCTTCAGAAGTGCTAGCAGCGCTCGACATCGGAAGGGTTTTGGCCGATCGACCCTCAAATTCTCTGGCTCGATATATTCAGAAAACCGGATCCGATTTTACCAAGGATGAGGAGACTTGTTTCTCGTTCTTGCAGAGTCGTCCAAACAATATCCAGCTCGGCCCTGACCAAGTTTCTTCAGCTCTCACCTATGCCACTATCAGTCAAACCCCCACTCACGACCCATCTGTTCTCGTTAATGCCCTTGTTCGCACGGTAACCAAGTCTTTCGATTGGGTCGAAGTTGTCCTGTTTTTCGATCAGCCCTCCGCACGCATCTCGTCAGCTCAGTTCTTACGTCTCTACAAGGCTCTCCTTCCCATTGCCGAGGATCCAAAGAATAATTTCGATATTCAGCGATTGTGGGGCGGGTCATGGAGCGAGCCGGAGGCTCAGCTCTCGTTTGTGAGCGCTTACGCCTCCCTGACACCTGAGCAGTTAGATGCTACGACGATTCCCGGTCTCGAAAAAAGCATTACCGTCGACGACTATGCCAATGCCTCTGCAAATGTGCGGGAACGTGCCGCTATTGTCGTGAAACATCCTCTCGTATCCGTTGCGGCTTTGTCAGCTATATTCAATGTTGCTTTAAATTCCGTTCACGCATCACAAAGTGTCGAGGCAAAACGACTCTTTCAAGAAGTAGTTGTACCGAACTTGGACATCTTCTTGGTCTCGGCATTTGAGGTTCCCAGGCAGTCGTGGGCACCAATGGCAGTTGATACTCTTAACTCCCTATTTGAAACCTTCTTATACAAACGATCACCAGAGTATGACTTTGTGTTGGATAGCTTGTGGAAGAAGGATAAGGACTGGGTAATGCAGAGGCTCATTGATGCACACGCAGTCAAGCCCGTCGATTTACCCCTCGTATTCGATCATGCACTCAAACACAACTGGCTTGATGAGCTCATCTATCTTCCCAACGGTTTTGGTATTGACCTAGCAGCTTTAGCTCATGCCGAGGGCTACCTGGATCTAACAAAGTGGGCAAGATACAATGCTGATAGGAGTAATGAGATAGCACGTACCTTACTTCAGTTTCTCATGATAAAAGCCAATCTTGAGATCCAGTTTCAGCGTCCCCCTGATGGTCAGCCACCTGTGAAGGCCAGCACTATCCTACAGGTACGGACGGTGTCGGCCTTGTTACAGATTCTTGAAGACTTCCTTCCGAAAGCGCCGGTTCATGACTTGATTCTTGTCCAGCGGCATTGCATCACAGCATATCCCCGCCTCATCAACTATGGTGAAGGCTACGATGATGTCATTGATGCGAATGGCAAGGATGGCAACGCATTGCCACAGGCAGCTAATAGCAAGATGGAGGAGCACTACAAGAAGATGTATGGAGACGAAATTCAAGTTCGGACCATTGTCGAGATTTTGGATCGATACAAACACTCGAGAGATTCTCTCGATCAGGATGTTTTTGCCTGCATGATCCATGGCCTATTCGATGAATATAACCACTACGTCGACTATCCTCTTGAGGCGCTCGCTACAACGGCAGTACTTTTCGGTGGTATAATATCCCACAAGCTCATCTCTGATCTTCCTCTAAAGATTGGTCTTGGCATGATTCTGGAAGCCGTTAGAGATCACCTGCCTGATGATCCCATGTACAAATTCGGTCTCCAGGCACTGATGCAACTGCTCGTGCGTCTCCGGGAATGGCCCGGTTTCTGTAAACAATTATTGCAGATCCCAGGTCTTCAGGGCACAGAGGCTTTCAAGAAAGCTGAAGAGATTGTCCGAGATCATGAGGAGGAGCTGGTACGTGCTCGTAACGGAAGTAGCACACCACACGGAGCCGGATTTTCAGGTGATGCTTTTACAAACGGCAATGCCGATGAGCAAGTCAGCGCCGATCGCCAAGCTCCTGCGTTTACAGCTATCAACGTTGACCCCATTCCTCCGGGGGTCGAGTTTGAAGATCCTGATGACGATGCCCAGGGTAAGATTCAATTTGTTCTGAATAACATTACTGAAGGGACCCTGCAATCAATGTGCATCGAGCTCCGTGAAATGCTTGAGCGGAAGCATCAGCAATGGTTCGCAAGTCATATTGTTGAAGAACGAGCCAAGATGCAACCAAATTATCATCACGTATATCTGGAATTGGTGAAGCTCTTTGAGGACAAGTCACTCTGGGGCGAGGTACTCCGTGAAACTTACATTAGTGTGGCCAGAATGTTGAATTCAGAGGCGACAATGCAAAACGCCACGGAGAGAACTCATCTCAAAAATCTTGGTGGCTGGCTCGGTCTGTTGACTCTCGCCCGAGACTATCCTATCAAACATAAGAATATCGCTTTCAAGCAGCTTCTTATTGAAGCTCACGATACTAAGAGATTGATTGTCGTTATTCCGTTTGTTTGTAAGGTTCTGATTCAAGGAGCCAATTCTGCAGTCTTCAGGCCTCCGAACCCATGGCTTATGGACATTATTCATTTACTTATTGAGCTATATTATCATGCCGAGTTAAAGCTTAATTTGAAGTTCGAAATCGAGGTGCTCTGTAAAGGGTTAAATCTTGATCACAAGAGCATTGAGCCATCAGGCGAGATTTTAAACCGGCCTGCAGCAGAAGAAACAGCCGACATCCTCCAACAAGACCAGCTGGATGCTTTCGAGAGTCTATCGTTGAATGGTATCGGATCCGCCGTCGTCCCCGGTTTATCTCCTCAGACTGTAGCTCCGACCATCCCTGATCTCGGTCCATTGATCACAATTCCCCCTACAAATGAGATGGTTGTCAGCGCTAGTCGCTTGCACGAAATCGTTCGAACCGCATTGACCCGGGCCCTGCAAGACATCATCCAGCCTGTTGTCGATAGATCCGTCACTATTGCTGCCATCTCAACACAGCAGATGATCCGGAAAGACTTTATTGCTGAACCAGATGAGAACCGTGTCAGAACTTCTGCGATCAACATGGTCAAAGCCACTGCCGGAAGCCTTGCCCTTGTTACTTCAAAGGAGCCCCTGAGAGCCAACCTAACAAACTACATGCGAAGCCTCGCCAATGATTTACCATCGGGTCTGCCAGAAGGCACCATTATCATGTGTGTCAATTCGAACCTGGATCTGGCGTGTAACATTATCGAAAAGCAGGCGGAGGAGCGAGCTGTTCCAGAGATTGAAGACATGTTGGAAAGTGATTTGGAGCACAGGAGGCGCCATCGACTTCAGCAGCCCAACGAGCCATATCATCCAACCGGCATTAATCGCTGGGCGATGACGATTCCTAGTCCGTACAAGATTCAGCCTAGACCTGGTGGACTCAATGCCGAACAGATGGCCATATATGAAGACTTTGCCAGGCAGCCTCGCACCACATCAACCACCACACCGTCTCATGCACCATCTGCTTCCGAGGCTACGCGATCGTTAGCAAATGAGGTTCTCCAAGAGCCATACAACGCTATTCCAAACCTACCTACACCAGCCGAGACCCCCTCAATCCAGCAACAATTAGGCTCGCAGCTTCAGCCATATGCTCCAGTTCATAATGCTGTCGCTAACGTAATGACCAACGGGCGCACATCTACGTTTCAGATGGATGTACGGGGTCTAGCTGAACGAGTAAACAAGTTCCTGCAGGAGCTTTTGCGTGTAGCGGGTGAGGCTCGCGAAGAGCACTTTGTTGGGCTACCAAGACCTCATCCAGTTTTGGATGTTGTCGATGCACTTGTTCAGCTCATCATCAAAACATCCCAAAACTCGGAAGAATTTGCCATCTACGCAGCAGAGCAGATCAGTGCCCTTATCTTCCAACAAGTCGAAGATAACCTGACCCTCGAAAGTCTTGTTCATGTCTTGGAAACTCTCAGAAAGATCTCTGGCCCAGCTCTGAATAGCCGAGTTCGTGCCTTGTTTGCTCAACAACCAGGACCCAACTTTCTTAGCTTGCCATTGCTTGCGGCCTTGATCCGAACTGACTTATTGGATTGGCGAAATATTGATCTCGCCATGTCAAAGGCATTGGAAGCTCGCAAAGAGGGCTCGCTTGAGTTCCTGGAGCACATGTTTGACCTCACGCTGTTGAATAATCGGCCAATTGCTCTGTATGCCGATTTTGTTCGGACCCTTGAGTTTTCATGGGCATGGATCTGTGAGGAGCCTACTAATGCAACTGGTCAAAGGCTGAAGACCAAACTGATGGGTCTGACGCCATCTGGAAACGATGAGCAGTCTGTCCAACAAGATCAGATGGAGTATGTTTTTGAAGAATGGGTCCATCTCTGCAACAATCAGAACGCTTCAGCAAAAGCCACCTCTATCTTCATTCAGCAATTGCAAGCAAGGCAAATCATTCGCAGCCGAGATGATTTGTTCTTATTTATCCGCACAGCAATTGATTTCTCGGTAGATCGATATGAGCACATCTTGCACTCAGGAGCTATCAGCGATGCCTCCCTTACTGTCGATGCTCTAGCCAAGCTGATTGGCATCTTTATCAACATGCATGCCGACACTGCGACATCACGAGCCGCCTTCTTGGATTCAGTATTGGCATTGATTTCCTTAATACTTACACATCATTACATGAAACGAGGTGAACACTTGAACCAACGAGTTTTCTTCCGGCTGCTGTCCATGCTCTTCCATGAGGTGCAAATAATCTGCGAGGAACTGTCAGATGAAGAGCGACAAAATATTATGCTCAAGATTGCTTCCAGATTGGAGGGATTGGGTCCTCGTCACCTTCCCGGCTTTGTGTTTGCTTGGTTGTCTCTCATCCAACACCGAGCATTCCTGCCGGTGCTCCTCCAGCTACCCGATAACGCGGGTTGGGTGCCGTATGTTCAGCTCCTCTGTCAGCTTTTAAACTTTGTAGGCGATCATCTGAAGGCATTCAGCGTTACGGATGCTGGCAAGGATCTCTCTCGGGGTGTTGTCAAGCTCTTTGTTGTTCTTCACCATGATTTCCCAGACTTCCTCGCGGCAAACTATGTCAGGCTATGTGCCAATATCCCAACTCACTGCACTCAGCTACTCAACACGGTTTTGACTGCAACACCTCATCAAAACTATGGCAAGTCGCTTGATGGTATGAAAGGAGAGCGCATGGAAGAATTGAAGCCATACCCCGGTCTCATTGATGATGCAACAACTATTCTGGCTGAAGCCGGATTATTGAGTGTGCTTGACCAAATTTTCCAGAAGGGGCCATTGGAAGATGCGGTCGCTCAGATTGCTCACGCTATTACGACAAGCGCTCCAAAGGAAACGACTTATGGACACATTGCCGTTGCAGCAAATCCCTTGGTAATTAGCGCAGTCGTCATGTATGCCGGTCACAACGCTACCGACCGTCTGCAAACAGGTGGTGCGGTAACAGTCTCGGGTAGTGAGCACGAGGTTGCACTGTTATCAATCTTGGTTCACGAGCTTCCTCCTGACGCTCGTTACTATCTCATGGCAAGCATGATCAACCAATTGAGGTTCCCCAATCTCCATACAGAGTTCTTCAGCCAGGTTCTATTGTACATTTTCGGCAAGGACTTGAGTGATCCGGAAGAGACAGATATTCGTCAGGAAATCACACGTATTCTACTTGAACGACTAGTCGGATACTGGCCCCAGCCGTGGGGTCTGATTGGCACAGTTCTGGAACTGGTCAAGAACGAAAGATATATGTTTTTTGATCTACCATTCATCAAGTCAACCCCAGAGGTATGTTGGCCTAAATACCTTCCCTTTTTTGGTGTCATGCAGAGCTAATCATTATCATAGGTTGCAGAACGATTTGCATCGGTGTTGCAACGGGCTTAGTGAACGCCCACTTGTAGTACAAGAATGGACTCACTGAGAAATGACATTATCCTTAATACGAAGTTATGAAAAAAAAAAATGGTGGCAACGGTTCTAGATTAATCGCTACAAAATTATGGGAATGTTGGGCAGCGAGTTGGATCAATGAGGATAGATGAAGACCTACACGGAGAAGGAAAAAGGCTCTTTCCGATTTTGTCTGGGGGGACAAATGAGGAACAAGCCTACAACACGATTGTCTAATAATTGTATTAATGTACGATAGGTAGTTTCTACGATGTGTCAAAGAATACCACGGCGCATACGGAGTATTTGGGTCATGACCGGCCGGATCGCATTGGGATTGGAATGATGATGGTGAGGAATACGGGCTATCGTGGATATAAGGGATGAAAAGAAAATTCAAGTGAAGTTGGAATCTAAACTGTAACATGGCCACGCATTACCTGGACAGCCGGTCCAGCCAGGGTGACTGTATCAATGCCGGAATCTTTGACTGATATCTCAACAACAATGTTGCTCTCCTGGCCCATCTCAACGCCCTGGGTGATTTCATACCGACGGATGGGCGTTGTCTGTTTATCGCCGTGGGCGCTAAGATAACTGCTCAAACAACATGCGGCGGAGCCCGTAGCAGGATCTTCAAAATTAGAGACCACCATGCGACTGCGGATCTGGATGACGGGCTTGCCATCTGAGTCCTGGCTGGTGCCGGTGCGAACGTAGTAGTACCTGCCAATCATTCCTTGGTTCCATCCTTGATCGAGGAGATCCACGGCGGAGAAGACAGCGCCAGTAGGGCGAATCTGGGCCAGGAGGTCGATGGATGGGAGCTCAACGAGGGTGAAGTTCATGCCCTTGACGATGCTAAAGATGGGGGCAGAGCGCTCGAGCTGGCTGATTTGGTCGACAGCCTGAAGAGCAGTGGACGTGAGGGGGAAGTCGGCGAGAGTGGCTTTGTGAAGGTGCACATTGTGTGGGATGTTGGCCTGGGCGGAGTTGGGACCGGTCTGGGTGATGCCTATGGGACCAGCCTTGGTGATGATTTGGTTTACGCCTTGGGGGAGGAGGGAGACGGCGGCGCCGATGGTTGGGTGGCCAGCAAAGGGGATCTCAGCATCGGTGAGGAAGATGTCGATGTGGCGGGTCCTGTTGGTTTCCGGATCAGGGACGTCGTGAATGAAGACGGTCTCGGAGAGGTTGAATTCGCGGGCAATGATCTGTTTCTGGTCCTGGGTAGGAGGGGTGACGTTGGGCGGGATGGTGACGACAGCGAGGGGGTTGCCGCGGTAGCGGGTCTGGGTGAAGACGTCGAGGGTTGTAAACGGAAGTTCCATTGTCAAAGTTGTGGAAATTTTGAGATGTTTGGTGTTGGTGTTGGTGTTGAAGTGAAGACCTAATGGCTTGGAGAAATACACGTGGGGTAAATTAGGTCCGTTGCTGGTTGAGTTCTATCGTGAGGAAGGCAAATTGAATGGAAAGAGAATGATGTGTTTGTATTTTATAGATTTCTCATCATCTATATGCTACATTAATTGAAGACGTCCCACGATATCCGATCTCGCTGTACTACACACCATCGTTCTGACTCAACCGCTCTCTTTTTTTTTTTTTGGCGGCTGAATTGCTTGTCTAAATTAGAAATCAAGAAGAATAAATCAAAAAAAGCCTTGAGAGGCACAGCATGAACAGCTCTGATTTGAGTAACCCCTCAATTTGCTGGATCTCAAAAAAATCCTTGCTTTCCTATTGGATGGAATAGGGATCGCCGTGAGGGGTCGAATTGAATCTTGGTCTCCGATCATGTCGTCGGCGTGAAGGGCGCCTCCAAAAGTGGGAGCATTGTAGATATCTGTTTTTTTTACTTCAAGTGTGTTGAAGAGTGTCGCCATAGCAGAGGGATTGATCTGTTTGCTTGTTCAAGATACCGATTGGAGTACGTATCCTACACATAGGTAAGTAAGTCACACTCGTGAATGGAGATGCAGACAGAGCTCCAAAAATTCCACCGCGTGGAGCCGAGGTACCTGAATTTCCCCTGTAAGCAAGGGGGAGCAGCAAGTACCCCGTAGCCCCCCCACTTGTCCGTCAAAGCCACCTCCGATTTTTTCTGGGTACCTACTACTAGTATGTAGGCTGCCAACAGGGTGCAGCAAAACACACACGAGACCCGAGCAAGTGGGGGTCAAAAAAGATGTTACACCATTCTATGTGCTGATCTCTTTTTGATGCCCACCTTTTTTTCGACCTCCGCTTCCTCGGGTCTTGTGTGTTTTGCTGCACCCGGTTGGCTGGCTGCTTGTAAAGTTGACAGAACGCGCGGAACAGCGAAACGTTAAATATGCCAGACAAGATGGTTCTGACTCGGGCTTGACAGCCAATGGCTTCGTTGTTTATCTACATATGTCATGGCAAAGTCAGGCCGTCTTTCTTTTGGATTTTGGGCAAACCTCACCTACCGCTAAATATTGGTAGGTAAACAAGTAAGGTATCTGTTCAAGGCGGTGGTGGTACCTACGTATGCAGCATAAACACACATTCTTTGTCCAGTGTCGCCATACACAATTCCTCGTGTACCCGACAATTGTGTCGGACAATGAGTGGTATAGGGCATCTATATACCCATGTAAGCCGTGAGGCACAGTTCATATCCAAGGAATGCGCCTCAATGGCTTCACAACGCCATCTTGCATCTTTGGGCAATCTCGACCACCCTACGTAATTCGTCCACATCTCAATGCGGAGAGCGTTAGATGCATAATGCATACCTCATGCAAGGAAACCCTTTTGCTGCCCAAATCTCTGACGGCAGCCAATCACCCCCGCAAAATCGCATTTCAATCAATTGGAATGTTCGGAGAACCCAAAGGCGGTCAGCAAAAGAAGAGAGAGTTTCAATTTTCTACTTGTACTGCTTGCAAATGGGCAAACAGCCAAGACAAACTGACGTCTGCTAAGGAAAGAAAAGAAAAAAAGAATGTTAGTCTACTTTTAGAATTGCAACTGTACAACACCAAGAAGAATGAAAAAATTCAGGGTCCTGTCCATTCTGGATCTTGTCCTAGTCTGACACCCCCTCCAGCGATTGCGCTAGGAGTGTGTCTGTGAACTTGTCTTTTGTCTTTGGGTGTCTTATCTTCCGAGTTCCAGGTCACGTTTGAACCTGTTTTTGAACTCGCAACCTTTATCCCCCGCAAACAAAGGATTATTTTTTTCTTTCTTTCTTTCTCGGTCATTTGTTTTCTTAGTGAGATACCCTTACAATGAAGTTGCAAGGGCAAGGTGAGTGAATATTTGAACCTGGTAAGTTGACAGATGCAGGAGACACAGAAATAGGATCGCTTTTGTCGCGGCGAATGATGACAAAACACGGTAAATTAAGGAATTTTAAAAATTGCGAGAATTATTTTATCAACAAAGGTCCTGCACGCCGCTCTTTTGGCGATAACGAAGTGGATCATAAACACAGGGGGGGAGGCAAAACACAGACAATATCATTTATAAGTACTACCGTATGATGAAGCAGACGATAGACTCGGCTGGCCCACAGGCAAGAGGTGGGGAGAGAGAGAAAAAAAAAGGTGCCGTTTACGGACAACTCCGTGCACGGAGAAATTTCTTTTTTTTCTCTCCTCTATTTTTTGGTTATGGTGGCATCTGCATTTACACACGTGCATTGGTGCTCGTACCTTTTCTTGTTATTTTATTTTTGTTTATTGCATGGGCTTACCTTACCTAGCCTTGTTCTCGTCCCCGCCTTCGAGGCAGAAATACACCTACAACGCATGGAATGCACCCCGTCCATTCTATTCTCCCTCTCCTCGCTTTCTCTTGCTTGGGTTTCGTGCCTCCTCCGTCTCCCGTTCTCCAGAACTTGTCGCACATTTAGTTAAGCGCCCTTGAGGCCCCTCCCTAATAAGGGATTCCTGCAGTGGACTGCCCCGCCAACAATGCGCCCGCGGGTCTTCTCCAAAACAATTGTAAGCTTTGATGTCACGCTATTACTCGATAAATGGAAAGTTTGGAAATGAAACGGCTCGTTGTCTAGGCATTGGATAATGAACAAGTGCTAGTCCTGGCCGTGACAGAAACTCTGATTCTTTAGTGTCTTGTCAGAATAGAATAAATGCCAGACGGAGGGGAGTGGAAGGGGAGTGGAAGGGGAGGGGGGGTTTTCCCATGCAATGTCAATGAGATCACGACTCGTGTAAAAAATTGTTACGGCAAAACTCTCCCACCGCCTCACACCGCAGATGTCGAAGACGACCTAGTACTGCCTAAAGAAAGAGAGGGAGGGAAGAAAAAAAAGTGGTGTGTGCTTCCGACAGGGATGGGGAGGGGGACCTTTCGATGGCCGGAGACAAGGTCTCATAATTGGCTAAACGCTTTGCCATTCCCAGATTTGGATGGGCGGGACGCTTTGGTCCGTTGGTATTGGCTTGCTTGCTGAACAAGGTGGACGGACGGAGTGTAACAGCTGTGGAAACTAGGTCGGATTGTTGAGAGTGGGAAGAAAGAAAACAAGGGATAAAAAAGCCAGAGGTTGTCAGCTGCCTATCGTTACCCTGCTGTTGTAGGGATGCTAAGAGAAGAAAGGGAACAGAGCGGCGCGAAACGCTGAAGAAGAAGAAGGAAAACCAAAAAAAGGTGTTTTTTTTTTTTGCCGCTGTTGTACTGTTTCGCCAACGTTTTGGTGATGGATTGATTGGCTGCTGCGTGGAGGTGAGGTGAGCGTACAAGACACTACCCGAGAGCGCTCGCCAGGGTTTTGGTCCAGGTATGATGTGCATGGTGATTCACGATTCAAGATAACCTCGGTGCCTGTTGTACTTGTAAGAATTCAAAACATCATCGACCCATTTGGTTAATAATGTTAATTCCTTTCATCATTCCGTATGTATCCATCATTATGTATATCATTCTCCTTACTCTCTCTGTCTGTATCTAAAGTATCCAAGGTAAATGGCTAAAATTGTTCAGACACCAGACTAGATACGGGTCGTGCATCGGCATGAGCGTACATTTCTAGTGGTCCAACTTGAATTTTTTTCTCTTTCTTAATCGTGTGTGTTCTTTTTTGTTTTATTTTTATTTTTATTTTTTTATTTTCATTAATATTTTTTTTTCTGGGTCTTTCTCCAAAAAGTGAGGGTGCCTTCCAAGGGTCCCCCCACCCGGGAAACTGCGACGCCATTGCCAATTTGGTGACGGAGCAGCCTTGGCCTCATGTGCCCCACCTGCTTGTGGCCTTGTACCAGGTGTGTGTGCAGGGTTCTTAGAGGTTCGAGAGGTGTTTACAAGGCTTCAAGACGTGGGCAAGGTGGGCAAGTGCTGCAAGACCAGTGGCCCGTGCTCCTTGACTGACGTTTAGCGGTTCCACTTCGGCAACCATGCTGCCATATGCCAGCCAATAGGATCCGAGGGGATGAAAAAAAAAAGTTCGAGCTCTCGTGCTTGCTGCCCTTCTTTTTTTTTTTCCCAGCCAACGCCAGTGGGAGAAAAAAAAAATCGCCTGAGCTTTTCCCTCTTGTTTGACTGACTACTCTCCCTGGGGCTTCCCTGGCGGACCCCATCGACGCCCCCCCTTCGTTTTGGTCCTACCTAGTATGTGGTGCAACTTGGAACACAAGTAAAATCGTAGACCGCTCCCCCCCGACTGCGCCCGAAACATTGCCCACTTCCTTGGGTCTTTTTCTGAATACCTTCATCAAACATACATCTGGCAGCAACAATAACAATAACAACGAGGACAAAAAAACAAAAACATATCCATCCTCTTGGCCCGGCTCTTCTGTCCCTCCTCCCTTCTCCTCCTCCTCCTCCAAGTCCCCGCCGCCACCCACTCACACATACACACGCACACCCCTCCGTTGAGGGCTCTCTATCAAAAAAAGGCTGCCTGCCACATGGGAAGCGCCGTCTAAGTCGATCTGTAGTTTCTGGGTTTCGTCAC
The DNA here is from genome assembly GCA_004303015.1 of Cladobotryum protrusum. Lineage (NCBI taxonomy): Eukaryota > Fungi > Ascomycota > Sordariomycetes > Hypocreales > Hypocreaceae > Cladobotryum > Cladobotryum protrusum. The sequence continues at coordinate 6,397,500 of RZGP01000002.1, read as the reverse complement.
CGCCTTGCCTCATTCTCGCCTCACCTCTTGTTTCTTCTCCTATCATCTACATTATACACACCTTATTCGCATAATAATACATCCATTCATACATGATGCCTTACAACACGCGACGCAAGTCACTCTCTCTGCCCAGCCTGGGCATCCACATCCCAGTCACACATGCTGCCCGCGCTGCCGCCGCCGCTGCTTCCAAGAGCTCTGCTCGTTCCGTCTCGTCTTCGTCTTCACGCGCAGAGTCACCAGAGTCACATCCCAGCAAGCGAATCAAGAGATCCCATGGCGCAGATCCCATGGTCATCGAGCAGACACCTCCACCCTCACCAACGGTCGACGTGAGCGATGAACTGCCGGATGTCGACTCCAAGATTGATTTCGAGAGCATCAACGACGACATTGTAGAGGCTGTCGTGGTTCAGCTGCAGTCAACGGCAAACCGCCCTCACCTTGTCAAAGAACTTGCGACTGTCTTGACGCAAACACTCACATCTGTACAACAGTAAGTGCCTGCTTCCTCCACCTTACCGCCTTGTGGCGTTTCTCGCTAACGCCAGTTTCAGATCTGCCAACCCTTGTGCCATCATCTCCTCTCGATTGGCCTCATACATGAAGCGTGCCTGCTGGACAGACTTGGCACCTTGTCCACTGGCCAAGGAGCTCGAGACCGTACACCCACGACGAACATACTACTTCCTCACAACCCGCCCCAGGCAGCCACTCCCCGACTTCAATGCCAGTCAATCGATTCCACCCTCCACAATAACCCCATCAGTCTCCCTTACGGATGACTCTGGGTCGGACGACGTTGAAGATAGACGGCGAGAATTGAGTCCCTCTCCAGAGGTGGATCTGTCCCCTGCCGAGTTTGAGGATCATGCCGATGATGACATTATAATGCCCATGACCCCCATTGGGTCGTACTCTTCCCATCGCAGCCGAGTGTCGCTTGACCCTCGGAACAACTCCCCTCCACTAGAGAAAGATGAGCGGGAATTCACCCAAACAGCAGATGGCCTGCAAAAGAGAAAATTGAATGTGAATGAAGATGTACCCGCGCCCGACACTGTCGAGCGCAACTCAATAATGACGGAATTTGGATACCGGGATGATATTTGGTTTGCTGATAGCCGGCCCATTCCCACTGCCACTTTCCTCGCGAGCCCTTCAATTAAGCCCAGCACACATTTTGTCGTCCAAAAAGAGGACGATGCCAATGGCTGGTTGAGACTTAATAAGCTGTTCGAGTGGGATAGCAAAGGAGCTGAAAGCATCGAGATAGACGAGCTGGATTGCCTGCTAGACGCATGCTAATTGTCTTTCTGATTGTTCTTCAAGAAAACGGCACAAGGAGTTATTTGGCGTTGATATGACAAAACTAGGATGACGCGATGACGAATCTTTAATCATTGCATTTCTACCATGTAGATATATACTTTTGTAGATTGTTCTGACTACATACACCATTGTGTGGACGAGATGACGAGACAGGGGAGATAAGGGGGTTGTTTGATTAGGCGCAGGCAGGGTATACCTGGTGTTTAGGGGGTTTCAACAAAAAAAGCATACCACTCAGTTCCTTTTTTTTCTACAATTGCTTTTTCCTCTCGTTTGCTAAGGTCTTTGTGATGCCTTGTGCATTTATGCCTAGTATTACATCTACGCGGTTACAATTATGTAGCAGTTGTGTTGGTGGCGACTTTCAGCTCGACCCAGACAAGGGTACCCATTTGCGTGATGTTGGGCCGCTCCACCTTGACCACCTCCAGGCCAGGCGTCTTCTTGGCGGCTTCTTCGACCAGGGCTTCGATGTCTCTGTTCCACCAGCAGCCGTATTTGGCAAAGTGTTTATCCGCATTCTTATCAAGCAGGCCGTTTACAATACCGTACCACCCTTTTCCGTGCTCGAGGAGGATGATGCGTCCGGTGTCGGGGCGGAGAACGGTGGCAAGATTGGATAGCACGGCGACGGGGTCGGATACGGAGCAGAGACCAAAGGTCTGGATGATGGTGTCGTATTTCTCGGTGCGGGAGGGAGGAGGGAGAGCGTGGTGAGCGTCGGAGTTTATGAGGCGGAGGTGACCGTCGAGGAAGGAGAGTTGGCCGCCGGTGTGGTCGGACATGGAGGAGGCTTTGACGATGGGCGCGGAGGAAGACATGGGCGGGACAGATTGGGCGAGCTTCTTGCGCGAGACGTCGAGCATGTCGACGGAGATATCGAGACCTGTGAATGAGTGTATACCGTGCGGGGCGAGTCTACGTGTGCCGGTCTGGGCGGCTTCGACGGCGGCGCTGAGGGCGTCCCAGTTGTAGTACTCGAGGTTCCGGCCGGAGCCCATGGCGACCTCGAGGACGTTGCCTTTAGCCTCGTGGGCGAGCCGCTTGCGTAGCTTGGTGATGCCCATCCACCACTCCGGGAGGTTGAGTTCCTTGTCGAATTGCTCGGCGTTATCGCCGCTGAGGGCGGGAGGGCGGCCCGTGGGGGTGGTGTGCTCGCATGGTGAGCCCTGGCAGGGAGGGGCTTTGAGTGAGGCGATGGTGGTGCCGAATATGTAGAAGCCGAGGAAGCCTGCGAGGACGGCGGCGCCGCTGAGGGGTAACCAAGCAGTGCGCCAGTGGTCGAGGAGCGTTTCGGCCTTTGGAGGGGGTGGTGGTGGGGGAGGGGGAAGAGGGGATGAAGAGGATGATGCTTTACCGGACTTTGGCGTGCTACTGTATATCGATTTCAGTCAGACTTTTATCATCCCGCTTTTGAGTGTCGATGCGGGGTGAACGAACGGTTTATACGGCCTCGTAACGCGGGGGGGAGGAGGGGGAGCAGCAGCAGCAGCGGCATGTTTCGGCGCCGGCATAGACGACCTCCCAGCCTGGCGCGAGGCCCTCGCAGAAGAGCTTGCAAGCCGCCATTGCAAGTTCCCGGTCCTGGCGATGCCGCGCGTTGTTGCAATCATTGATGCAGCATCGCAGTTTGGAAGTTTTTTTTTCTGGTGTTTGGTTTTTTTTTAGTGGGCGGGCCCCGTTGAGGGCACAGTCAGAAAAAAGAGGATGAGGAATTTGTGAGGTGGAAGCCAAAAGAAAACTGAGGTTGGTTCCGATGTGGGCAAGGGCACGGCCCGACATTTCGGAGCGGGCAATGGAAGATTGGACGGAGGTACGTACTGCCGTAAGTAAGTAAGGTATGGGGGGGTTGGAAGTTGAAGGGGAAGAAGAGACATTGGCTGGAATGGGGCCCGTGCTTTCTTTCGTTCCGGGCGAGAGAGGTCGTGAACGGAGCGTGTTGTTACTACCCTACACTTTCATGGGTAGGTCACTGTGGAACATTAAAGGGGTTGAGAAGTGATTATCGTCATCACCGTATTGCTCAAAGCGTGTTGAATTATTTTTTTACGAAGAAGTTGCTTGGATAGAACAAGAAGAAGAAAATGGCTGGTCAGGGCGATTTGCAGGAGATGCTGCGTATGCTAACGGCACGCAAAATATCCATGATGCAAGCAATGGGTCACGTCAAGGCACTGCAGGCCAAGAGTTTAAAGAGGTAAACAATGAGCACCCGTGAAGCATAACACTCAAACCACACTCGCTAATTCCTTTAAAAGTATTGAACAAATTGGAAACGCACCGCTCTCAGATGTTGAGGCTGCCATTAGTGATGCAAAACTGGCAAAGAGCTTCCATACGGCATGCAAGTCTCACGGCAAAAAGGGCAAGCGTCCGGCGGAGGACCCTACGTCGCCTTCTGCGAAAAAGCCCAGGCTGGAGATGCATAAACGAGATCTGGATTACAGTTCTATGAAGCCGGATGAGCTTGAGGCGTCGCTCAGTCTACCGCTGGTGGAGGACGAGGAGCTTATCAGATCTACGACCATTGTGACCAACAGGGCGCCTTTGGTGCTTGCGTTTGCTGTTGAGCTGCTGCGCTTCACGATGCCAGAACAGCCGCTGAGCAGCCGCCTGAGCCTCGCGCAAGCGGTAGTGGGCGCGAACTCAAGGTCCAAGGCGGTTAGTCTGGGGATAGAAAAGGCGCCGGCTGGTGGCGAGACTCCGATTCCTGATGGGCAGCCAAAAGTTTCCGTCTTGGGGAGGAGGATACCGGTTCTCAAGAGGGGTGATTACTCGTGGACAAGAGAGCCCGACCAGGTGTCGTCTACGAGTCAAGGGAAATCCTCATCATCGAACCCCGGAAAAACATGGACGGCGAGTAAGAAGCTGACATTAAAAGCGTCAACGTTTGTGGCCCATGCCGCTGCAGTATCGTCGCCGTCGCTTCGACCCGGTCTCATCAAAACTCTCATGACTCAAAACCCCGAACTGGAAACGGCGACTCATAATGCATGGGCCATAAGAACCAGCTTTGGAGGTTCACCCCTGGTTCAAGAAGCGTCATTTGATGATGGCGAATCGGGATGTGGCAAGTTTATGCTCGAAGTCATGCGCGAGGCTAATGTTAGAAACACGTTGGTGGTTCTTACAAGATGGTACGGTGGGATCATGCTGGGGCAGGATCGATGGCGTCTGATACGTGAGTCTATGAACGATGCACTTTCGTCACAGCAACGTATATCGACCTTGTCTGGAGAGGCTGTCTGGGGGTTGGATCCCGAGGATAAAACACCGGCGACGATAACGATAGGGATGGCGATTCATCGTCCTGAAGCGGCAAGAAACTACCTTTTTCGGAACTTTGTCTCTGAAAACACTTCCGGCGGAGGTGATGGGAAGAAGACAATGGCTGCACTTAATGAGGAAAAACAGGAGAACCTCGGGAGGCTGCTCGGTGCGCTGAGGTTGTTGTTTGCGAGCTGGGCTGGTGTGCTGGGGCCGGAGGAGTTGGATCGAAGAGCTTGGAGGTGGTACATTGATATTCGCCCGGATGTAGAAGCTGGGCTATCAGGATGGGGAGCGAAGGGGACCCTGAGCCTTGCTAAGATACTAGATCTAAGACGCAAGGAGAAGACGTCTTGAGGTTGAAGCTTCGTGTGATCGATGTAATGCTGTAATACTACTTTGTATGTCTATCGATAAGGCAATCCCCGCAAAGAGATGGGATTTCAATGTACTACTACGTTAATTAACGGCCGTTATATAATAACCGTCAAAGAACTATATTTGACCAAAAAAAAGCTTCCACTGTTATACGAAGTTTATTATCTTACAATGTCTGAGAGTTTCGCTCAAATGGATTCTAGCATTGAGTGTTCTCTTGGGCAGTCTTTATCTCAGCCTCTGTATGGCTGTCTCAAATGGTGGCGTTAGATTCAACGCCAAACCTGATTTGGAAACCCCCACTCTGGAGGCAGAACCCAAAAATACCATTATCAAAGTAAACACAACAAAGGGCGGCAACTGGCAACTTCACACACAAACACCAAAAGACTGCCGGCAACCACTGAGCCTTTCGGGACGACGGTTTCAAGACGGTCCATGGAGGAAGCCTACTAACCCAAAACAGGAACTCTCTTTTGTCCCACTGATCTCGACTCTCCTTTTCCTCCTCCTCGCTTGGCTGAACCGCGTCACTGCTCCCGCGCCAGACTCGCGAGTTGTTGACCCCTCGCCTGGGTGACCGAGAGTCGTGTTTTCACCCCCTGCACGTCACCATCGGATGCGTAGCAACGGCCGAACGTCGAATAAGTCAGCAAATTAGGATCGTTAATCCACAATCTGACACGCACCTCACTACATACTCAGGCCATCCTTTGATTGTTGATCTACCAAAAAAAGCAATGGAGAACTATCAGAAGTTGGAAAAGGTCGGCGAGGGTACGTTATTTTCCGAGCCTCAAGGGCATACTTTGATTGTTTGGATACCGCATGCATACATGATGAGCCTTCTCCCATCCGACGCAGTGGACTTTTTGGTATTGACTTGTTTGTTTTCCTGTTGGAAATAGGCACGTACGGTGTAGTCTACAAGGCCCGAGATCTCGCCAATGGAGGACGAATAGTAGCATTGAAGAAAATCCGACTCGAAGCTGAGGATGAGGGCGTACCGAGTACCGCAATCCGTGAGATTTCCCTCCTCAAGGAGATGAGGGATCCCAACATTGTCCGACTACTCAACATTGTCCATGCCGATGGCCACAAGCTGTACCTAGTTTTCGAGTTTCTGGACCTCGACCTGAAGAAATACATGGAGGCTCTGCCGGTCAGTGACGGTGGACGAGGCAAGGCCCTGCCAGAGGGTTCCTCGATCCGGGTGGCCCAGCTTGGGCTTGACGACGTCGTTATCCGAAAGTTCATGCTTCAATTATGTGAGGGAATCAAGTACTGCCACTCGCACCGTGTCTTGCATCGCGACTTGAAGCCCCAGAACTTGCTCATCGACAAGGATGGAAATCTGAAGCTGGCAGATTTCGGTCTGGCTCGCGCGTTTGGCGTGCCTCTTAGGACGTACACTCATGAGGTTGTTACGCTGTGGTACCGAGCTCCGGAGATTCTCCTTGGTGGAAGGCAGTACTCGACCGGCGTGGATATGTGGTCTATTGGCTGCATCTTTGCGGAGATGTGCACAAGGAAGCCCCTCTTCCCTGGAGACTCCGAGATTGACGAGATCTTCAAGATTTTCCGGTAAGTAGAGACGATATAGGACTGTCGGACTTGATGCATGTGGCTAACGCGTTGCCTCCAGAACACTGGGAACCCCTACAGAAGACCTGTGGCCTGGCGTTACTTCGTACCCTGACTTTAAATCTTCTTTCCCTAAGTGGCAACGCGATTATAGCAATTCTATTGTCGCAACCCTTGACGAAAAGGGGCTCGAACTCCTTGAGATGATGCTCATCTACGATCCTGCTGGCCGAATTTCGGCCAAGCAAGCTGTGAACCACCCCTACTTTGAAGAATACGCTGTTGATCAGCCGCCAGCGCATGGCAGGAATGGCTACTACCACTAGAAGGGCGTAGCCGGCCCATATCCTGCAATGCACTAAAGTACGCATCCTTTATCAATGAGCGCGATAGGCTGTGCTATCCATTCTTTGTTTTTCAGGATACAGTGGCATCACCATTACATCGCCGAGGTATTTCTTTTTCACGGGGTAGTTATCAGTGAGATAGGCACTGTCATGGTTTGCTTCACCAGGGCTCACTGAGGATTATGTATTAGCATTGGCTGACTTGCGGCGGGAGGCTCTATGCAAACTCGGGCTGCTGGCGGGGAGTAAGGGAAAGGGGGGGGGGGGGGGGGGGGGCTTGGAATGGATTGCGTCCTGAACGGACATTTTTCTATGCAACTTGGGGCTGATATGACGAAACTCCTCCGTAGCCGCGGGAGGGTTAATGAATGAGGTAAAGGAGCAGGAGGCTTGCTTCCCCTTGGCAAATTTGTTCTGTTTTCCGTGTACAGTGTAGGCAACGGACGGGGTCTGGTCTCCGGAGGGAATGTAATAGACTTTACGAAATCGAAATTGCATGACATTAAAATGCTGGATAAGGGCTCTGTGTATGTGACAATCATTGCAGGCTACCCGCTCTAAGTTTATAACCGCAGGTGGGTGCTACTCTCTTCCAGATGTGTCTTTGCTACCTTAGTTCTTGTCATCTAATCGTGGCACTTTTCGCCCTCCACCTCTAGTTCGCGCCAATGCTCTCCTCGAGGCTTGGGTGCCAGGTTCGGGCCGTCGTGCTCTGCAATGAGCATATCAAGCAACTGGAATTGGTCGGGTTTAGCCCAGGGGTCCTTGCTTCCGTCCTTACCAGCGCCCAGCTTACCGGCTTCTCCTGGAGCTGCTTCAAATCGAAATACCACAAAGTTCGAGCAATAACCAGGCTGGTCTCCATGTACGCCATGTCTTTATCTATACAGCCACGATCGCCCAGGCCAAAATACACCTGGGCAGCTCACATTTTGGCATGGACTTCGTTTTGCTCTGGACTGTCGGGGGCTCCGCCGTCCTCGGGTTCTAGCCAGCGCTCGAGCTTGAAGGCGTAGGGGTCGGGGAAGTAATCAGCGTTGTGGGAGATGGCGTATATGTTCATACCGACTTCAATTCTAGGCGGGATGATGTGGCCGTTAACGATGAATGACTCTGTGGAGGATTGTTCGGGTTGACGCCATAGCGTAATCATGGACGGCCCGGCAATGCGTAGTGATTCATCCAGAACGGCGCGCAGATACTTGCAACCAAGAAGATTGGGTCCGTTATAGATGTCACGGCCAGATGGAAAGGCTCCGCGGATCTCAGCGGCCAGACGAGCATAGACGTCTTCGTTGCGAGAGACGCAGAAGAAGACGCTGGACATGGCTGTTGCAACTATTGTTTCACCGGCTTACACAAAGAAGAATGCTTCCGTCCAGAGCTCGCTTCCGAGGGGGTTTTCTTTGTTGGTGGCAAACTGCCCCTCTACATTGGAGTAGAAGTCGGGTCTAGCATCCTTGGGCTGCCCCATGCGAGTGTGCAACATCTTCATCATGGCATTCCGTGTAGTACGAGGACCCAGCTTCCTCAGCCAGCTCGAGATTGGGAAGAAAACTCTGAACACGGGCCACACAATGGCTAAATAGCCCATGAAGATGGCCTTGCTCATTACCTCAATGATGAAGCGGTTCGTGGGCTCTGCTTGGGTGTTGAGAGGGTAGCCAAAAGCGAGATCACCGACCATGTCGGTGGCGAGCTGCTTGCACTTGACTGACATATCGACTGCCTCTGCCTTTTGGCTGGAACGGAGTAGTAGGCGTAGGTAAATGTTCATCTGTGCATCTATGGTTGGATAGAAGCTCCGCAGAGATCAACTCGAAAGGACTTGCCAGAAGAGCTTGCGCTTCCATTGGAACTTGTCCTTTTCTGCCATGTAGAAGAGAGCCGAGCTTTCTAGCCAGAGGGAGTGACGGAAGGAGTAGCCCTTGATTATATGGAGGTGAGAATATATGTCTTTTATTTATGAGTTGTTTGCATATAAGACGATTGGGGAAGGATAAATGGATTACTTACCTCTTATGGCGGTGATGGTGTTGAAAACCAAACGATTGGGGGCTTTTCTGTAAACAGGGCCTCTTTCGTGTTAGTGAAATAAGGGAAGAGGGCGGGGGCTTGAATTGTGGCATCATCTCACCGTATTTTTGGATATTCCTATAGACATTGATGTGTAGCTGTTTCTGAATGCCAAAGAAACAACTGTAGGCGTTTGTGAGTCTGGCTAAAAATGGCCCAGGATATTTTTGTAGGGGATGAAAAGTGAGCCGGTAGACGAAGATGGAAACTCTCTGTAATGGAGTATCAGATACGAAGCACCGGAATTGGATGGGAGGGAAGCCTGAATCTCACTCATAATATTAAGACGTAGAAGGAGTATTGGACAAGTGACGATGTTTCCAGTAGAAACATGACGACTTATTGCAAACTATGAAGGATATAGGATGCATAAAGGAAGTTTGGGACGGGAGTGTGGTTTTCACACTAGGCTTGGTACCGTGGCCGTCCTAGTGAGAGATTTAATACGTAGAGCAGAGAAAAAAATACAGACAGAAAGACGCTGGCTAAATTACAGTTTATTATTTATGCATCCCCAGCGTGGTGAGAGACATGCAATTGTTACGTTCGTTGGATTTGATGTTGGCTACAGGCTTAAGGTGAAAAATGAAAGGATCAGGTAGACTGCATGTAAATAATCTGCCGTATTTCCGTAGATGCAAAGTGTGTGATAGGATGGAATCGACAGTATGGCTGCCGTGCTGTTACATTTGTTGGTTCGATATTTGGGCTTTGTGCTGTAGCTCAGCCAGTGAGAATCACTTGAACGTATGAAATTAGGGGAATACAATAACAACACGGCTCACCGGGCGCTAAGAACATTCCTTAGAGGCGGGATAATCCGCGCTGTTGGCGAGTTGAAGAAGAGGGAGTCAGCCAACAGCTTTGGTGGTTGGAAGTGCATTTATCCGGCTGAACATGCTTCAGGTGAGGTTTTTTAATTTGTGGGGTGAAGGTCACAGGATTGCTTATCTAAGTTGCTTGTAGAAGAATAGAAGATTTCAAGCCTATTGATATGGTATTAAGATAGTGGACGTGTTGAGCGAGCTTTGATGTTGAATTGGTTGCAACTTTGGTGCTTCAAGCTGGCTCAATGTTAGACAAGTGGTGTGGGCTAGATCAGGCGGCTTTAAGTACCTAGCAGGTACTGTAAGGGCGGACCAGAAGGGGATTCGAGTGTGTTGTACAATCTGCACTGTGCGTATGGGGCTTGTCTGAATCGGGTTCTAACGTCAATCCTATGCTTGCTCGATTTCTCATAACCATTTAGGCATTAACACTGCTATACATAGAAGTTCAAAGGATAAATATCAATATAGAAGGAATATTAAACCTCATTGATTTCATTCATCATCATTGAAGCTTTGTAGTCGGAACGGGATTGTTACGCCTATTTCGAAGGGACGACGTTAAAACAAGGTGCATGTGGAGCCGAGCTTGGATCTACGATCTCGGCATGAGCCGAGTTAGTGGCGCCTCGACCCCACAGGGGTGAAACATCAAGTCGACTACATGTGCAGAAATGGGTGAAATCAAATAAGCTTGCGCTTTGGATGTACGACTGTTCGCCTGATTCTTTATGTAATTAAACTCTAGCAGTCTTCGCATATCGAAGGGGCAAACTGCTTCAAGTCGTAGCATTTTTCCTCAATGATGGGAAACTACGGCGGTTGGAGATTAGTAACAAAGTGTGATGGCAATGGGACAGTGGTTAAACTTACGTCTCTCTTGTAGAAACTCCAACGTCGATTTGGATTTACGCCAAACATTGTGCTGTTATTATGGATAATTAGTATAGAAGAGAGACAGATGACACTGTCGTATTAATAGACAACTCACGGTGCTTTCAGTTGTGCAAAGAGTTCGGCTCCGGCTACTGCGCCGTAGCAGACATTTGGCGCGGTACTTGTGCCTGCCCCGGCGTTCCCGTACAGGGTCGCATGGGTATTGAGCTGAAGGGATATTGTTGTATCGCTAACTTTGTACTTGGGATTCCAACGAATGCCGAATTCAACCAATGGAGTCCTGCTGGCACGTTAGCCTCGAGTAGCTGTTAATGTTGAGGTTGAATTTGGGAGTTACTTACACCTCCATAGTGATATCACCTCTTACAGTGATGTCTGCACTAAATCCGTCCTGCTTATTCTCGTCAAGTCCTCCACTAGGGCTCGAGGAGATTCCAGACTTGTCGCTTAATCCGGAGATGACATCGTTGTTAGGATTTGGGTAGCGCTGCGTGTAGTCCCAAGAAGCGACTTCCAAGTTATAATGGGCTTGTCTGTTTGGTGCATGTTAGTATAAATGCGGTTGGAGCCATTAATAGAAGAAGTTGCCTATTTGAAACCGGATGATGGATCGATATTAAGCTGCCATGGACAGGCATCGAACAAACACAACTACTTACGTATGTGCAGTGAATGTCCCGGTCAGTTGCTTAAAGGTTGGTTAGCTTATTTCTCATTTCAGGGAATAGTTTCTTACACCAAGAACTCTGAGATTTGGCCCAATAGTGACCAGGCCGGGAACTTGAAATGTCCCGCCAAAATTACTCATGCCAAAAATCTCAAGCTGGCCTGTCGAAAACCGTAGGGTTGCCTGAGCTTCCATGTGGAGGCCGGTCTGAACCGATCCCTTATTTCGAAACAGGACATGTGACTGTTTCCAGCTGTCAAGATCATTGAGTTGTCCCTGTGAATGCTTATTAGTTTGCTAATCTTTAGGATACTCAAATAGGATGGGGATCTTAACTCACGATCAATGTTAGCTGCGCTGAGGTTTGAATATCGACATGTAAATCGGCCCAAACTGCAAAATACGCCGTATAAGGCACCCCGTAAAAGGAGCACTGGAGATTTTCGTTAAAGAACCAGAAAGGAAATGTATCTTTTATATGGTGGCTTGCAAGCTCAAACTCCTGGCCGAATTCCTTCTCATTCAGGTACTCCATAGAGTCCATCCAGGAGTCAAGATCGCTAGTCCACCATCTCTTGTTAAACTCGTGCATCTCGTGCTTTGGTGTCTCGCGTCTCTGGGTACGGAACGTGTGCTCGGCGTACCGCTTCCAAGAACCATTATGCTTATGGCGAACCTCCGCTTCCATTTCGCGCTTCCTCTTCGTATTCTTTGGATCATTCTTAGGGTCATTGTCCACGATGGCTCGCCAATAGCCTGGATCTTCAGAATAGTCAATGCGAATTTGCACGTTGGAGTCATCCCTTCCATGTAGTACGGAGAAGTCATAGTCGAACGTAAAATCGAAAATGCGCGGAGCTCTTTTAAAATTGACGCCTCTCTTGACAAGTTTGTGGAAAACAGGAGAAGGGAGTGATTGGTTCTGGGAGGGCTCCATGCTGACTGCCATAGCGTACCGTCCAATACTGCATGCAGAAGGCATTTCGACAACCGTTCTGGGAACACCACCACGGAAGATTGTATCGCAATTGCTGTCATCTGAGTCGTCGGTACAGACGGCCTTGACTATGACTTGATCATTTTCAGTTACTTCTTCCCTATTAGGGCAGTCGAATAACTCCCAGTGTGAGCCGTCGCGCTTGTCAAGGGATGTAATTTCTTTCTCAGGACCTGTCATAATCACCCAGCCAAACCCATTCTCGTTGGGATCTTCGTTGTCGTCCAAGTCGGCTTGCACGTCAAGCTGGAAAACTTGCTTGTCTGAACTGGGGACGTCGTCAACAAATAGCCATGCCAGAGGCACTGGAACCGTTTGGTTATAGATGACCTGGTCGCCAGCGGGACAACATAAAGCACGCTGATACCCGACTGGAGCGGGTGTAGATGAACCTCCTGACCCCGTCCACGTGTGTAGGCAGTCGGAACCACCACCCCTGTTCGACACGCCCATATTTATGTAGTTAGAAGGGCATGACTTTGCTTTCTGACATTCATCAGTGTTGACGTCAGAACTCGGACCCTGCCATTTGCACTGGGATGCGTCAAAATCGGCATCGCAACACCATGGGCGCCATCGGCCCTTGGGACAGGTGTCTTGCGAATAGGTCACAAACCTCCTTCCATTGCCAAGTGTTTGACAAACGTCATCTCCAACAGGCTTGCCATCGTGACCTATTTTAATGCATGACCCTTGTAACTTGCCGCATGAGGTTTTTGCATTTTCGCTGACGTTGCAGCAATATTGGGCATAACCACTACTGCACTTCTTATGCCCTGTATTATCGTCATAGTACCACTTGCTTTCAGCAATGGCCACTTCGCTTGACTGACAACCAACAGTGCAGTCAATAGTGTCCATGCCAAGAAATGAGGTTACTGATGATCTCCAACGACACTGACGGGGATCAGGTGCTTGGTCCCGAGGACAACATACTGCTCGGTATTGACCTGATTCATCGCAGTGAAGAATATGCCCGACACTGGTATACGATCCTGGACAGGCGTAGGAAGAGCTGCATTCGTCAAGAAAACATGTGCCATGACCAGGTTGCCATTGTGTTAGATCAGAAGGTCCAACACCATTCCGTTCTTTGAAAGCTCCAAGACCGCCCTTACTATCAAGAACAGCGGCCATGGCGTCGTAGTCATTGTTATCAAGATCAAGCGCCCAAATAAAGACACCCAGAAGGCCATTCTTATTTGCGTAGTCGACCTTTTCCTTGATTGTTTGCACATTGTCGTAGGAAATCCACTGGTCTTGGTCGTAGGCGAAGTACATTGACGCAGCAGCCTTGTCTAGTACCGGATGAATGCTGTAGGTTTCTGCAATCGCGCTGATCTCTTGGTACGACAGGATTCCCGCAGTTCCAGTACATGAGCCGGCACGACCGGCGTCTTTGAACTTGCAGCCGGGTAGAGTGCACGATGGGTCTTCCAGAGTGTAGGATCTCCCATAGAAGCCAAGACCGAGATTCACTTTGTTTGCCGGCACATTGTTTCTCCAAAGAAGATTGAGAGCGTCTGATATTTCGCTGAGATTCGTATGTGCATACACATATGAGCCAATTTGGTCCTCTGGAGAGTCCCAGCTGCCATGGAGGTCATAGGTCATCAAGTTGATCCAATCAACAGATTTGGCCAAGTTCTCAAGATCGAACCAACGCATATACCAATATGATGTCGGCGCTGTAAATGAAAGACCCCACTATTATACAAACCAAACCAAAGAATCAGTATGCGAACAATGACTAGAAACATGAAGGATGGCTTGAGGACGTAGTAAAAGGGCAATACGTACACCGTTGGTTTGCGCTGTCCACCAGACTCGTATGTCAGTGAGCAGATTGACGAAATTGGCAATGTCCCGTTCTTGGCCACTGGAGAAAGAAGATTCTGTCAGCAAGGTCTACGAATATTTGCCAGTCGCAAAGGGGAGTAATCTCGTACCCGCGATCTGGAGCCCCAGGATATTCCCAATCCAAATCTACGCCATCAAAACCGAAATTTGCTACATGAAGGCAAGGTCAGTTCTTGACAACTGGAAACTCATGCGAGGGCCGTCCTCGGGAAAAATGAGGCCCACTTACTCATGAAATTGACCAAGTTGGCGATGAATTTCTGGCGCTTCTGAGGGGTGCTGGCAAGGTCTCCCCAGACGGGTTGAGTATCTCTGAAAACAGTCAAGCAATAATTAGCCACCATTAGAAGAGAAAAAAAAGGATGAATATGGTATGTACATACGTCCCATTGTCTGTATAGGTCCAGCCTCCAAGCGATATGTAAATCTTTAAACCAGGCGCTGTTTCTTTGAGCTGCATGATTTCGCGCAAGATGTCCTCGTTAGTTTCGTCCATAGGATATATCTCATATGTTTCTGGCGTGATGTATCCAAAAGCTACATATAGGTGAGTGATTGAGTCTGTCCTGATCCATGATGGGTCTCGCCTGGGACCTACAGGAGCTAATATTAGTTATATAGCATAACGAATGACACAAAGGACATCCAACTTACAGCCACCTCGTCGGTAGGGAGCCCAGGCTTCATAGTAACTTGACAAAGGTCAGTACATGTCGTTGACGAATGTAAATCTTATTTTTTTGTCTCACCCGATAACAAGACTAGTAACATCACCTTCGTTAAGGCCGGTCGAAGGAGGCTGCTCACAGTTTGATTGACATCCATTTGTGCAGAATTCCTGTGGTATCAGAAGTCAGTAGTCTTCAAACAACTGCTAGTATAGCTTAGGTCCTGTAAGTGTCATCAATTACCTCAGTTGTGCCACAGAATCCCCATTTTCCACAACAGACGTTTAATGGACATTTTTTACCCGGTGGATCGGCCCATTGACCACACTCTGCTTTGGCATTGCAATTCGAAATGCAGATTCCTGGTGCACAGTGATCTTTGTCAATACCACACTGAAGCGATTTCATAGACTCCTAGTTAGCTGTACTGTGCTGGTTATTGTGTAGGAGGGGCATAACGATTCGGTTAACGTACAAGTCCGCTATAAACCAAAGGCTATGTCAGCGCTCATAATCTCTACATTAAAATAATGACGGGAAAGTTTTAAAACGTACGTATTTCCAGCACAACATGAGCCATCGGAGCACGGCTGTGTTGGCGAACAAGTCCGAGAATCTGCCCGTCGAAATAAGGAGAAAGACTCTGGTTCCGTGGTGCTTAGGGAACTATTCCAAATATTTGGAGCATCTCTGTGCTGAGCTGATGTAGGGTGTATCAAAGAAAGTAGGATAGTAAAGTACAAGAGTATTCGCGGATACTCCATGTTTGATGATTGAAGTGCAATATGGTGCTTTCAGAGAGCCCTCGACTCATTGAAAGGGAAACTATGTAATTCGTATAAAAGCGATTGTTTAGCTAGCAAGTAAGATTGACCTAAGATGCCAGGTATGGATATCTGGAACGCTCTCGTCACATTTCTCGTCCAACATCCCGGCACACAGCTGAGCCGCATCCTACGTTACTTGAATGCATAATGGCGTGATATTCGCGGAAATGAAAACATGCAGGATCATTGTTGCCTAACATGCTAGGAACTATTGTAGCGTTATATTCTGGGAGAGTGGAGTGAAACCATGTGTCCAAGCAGAGAGGGGCATAGGATTGTAGCGATGCAGTCATATGGTCGAGTACAGACTTAGCCAACAACACTTCTGGGGAAACATTGTCAGAAAAGATGCAGTAAATCTGTTGGTTCTGCAAATGAATGTGTGATCATGAGACCTCCTTGGTTACATTGAGGTTGGGAGGTCTGTGTATGTGGTGCCATGTGTTGCCCACCCCCACTGCGAACAAACACTTCTCTGCGATACTTCGCCGCCGGCCGGGTCTCGGCATTCCCTGCAACACCCTGTTGCTATCTGAGGGTGTCATGGGTTACCCAATGAGAAAGGCGAACTTCAAGGTGCTGTCCGCATACGATCCACAGCGGCGGGGCTAATTGGCCGAGATGTCTCGGGTGGTTTTGAGAGCCTTGTCAGCAATGCAGGGGTTGATGTGGCCAGACAGTGCAGCCACACTGTCCAAAAATGATGACAGATGAGTGACTGTTGGTTGTGCTGCATCTTGCATGAGCGGTTTAGGAAATTCTGACCGAGATGCGGTCTGACAAGTCAGAGTCAATATCCTCATGCTGTGAATTGACTCCAGGGGGATTCCGCATGACCGCACTTGTAGTGATAACCTTCTGTACAAGTTCTTGAAGAATATTCTCTTTAATACGATTTTATCATTTCTCCAGACTGTCTACCTGGGTTCAAATTCTGGCTTTGGGTGTCAATTCTGCCTTGCTCCATGAGTGGCTATTTTCATCATGGAACGGCTCTACATATCGAAAATGCTGGTCATATTCCTCTTTCTACCATGGTTGGTAGTTTGTAGAAATGTGGCACCGCCAATTCAGAAGCGAAATCCCACCCAAATACCCAGAAAGAATACCGAAAACAAAATCCCATCAGTCAAAGTGAATGGCGAGGTCTGGCACGGAAGCAATTCACAGAATGCCAGCCAGGTAAATATCGACGAGTCTCACGTATTTTACCAAAATTACCTCGCCGACTTCTCTTGGGATGATGCAAGGGTAAAGAAGGCCCTGGGAATTAATGAATCGCATATATCCCCTCATCAAGATCTGAGAAGCAGAAGTCTCTTTAAGAGAGCACCTGGAGGCACCAAATTGGACGGCCTTATCCAGCAGCCGACTTGCCTGGGCTGTATTGAAGCCGCCAATGGGGTAGTCAAGACAATAAATGATTTGTCCACGGATTATCTGGAAAGACAAATGCTCATTAGTGGGCCTGGACTGAAAGATAAATGTGTCTTCTACACTTCAGTCCCGGGGCGTTCAAGTTCCGAACTCTCAGAGTATTGGGATAGAGGGTCTCTTGGAGGTGCGGAAAAGCACGGAGGCCTGTCTTTCCTGGCTACTTCTTGGGCATGCTCAACGGGAAAGTTGACAATTTGGGTAAGATGAATCAACATAATGGCGAAGCGCAGGATATGAGATCAGACTGTTTGCTGACTTGATGTGCAGAACCTATTCTCCGGAAGAAACGATGTGACACTAGGATACGACAGGCCATCGCGGCGTAACTTCTGGGAGGTATTTGTGGAGGGTAGCTGGCTGAACTTCCTTGTGAAAAATAACCAGCAATTTACATACTTTGAGAATATGTCTCGTGCCATGGCGCGACAGTGTCAAGGCGTTATATGTAAGCCACCCGCAAATCTCCTTTTATACAGATGCATTACCCTCGAATGATCGGTCGCTCACTCAATATGTTAATTATAATAGACGTTATGACGATGCGACCCAGATTTCTTTTCAAGTATCAGTTCATCTGGGGCACAGTCGAGTACCCGGAGCTTTATGCGCGATACACGGCTGGCCTTGGCGGAGCACCAACCACACTCATTGCTGTCAATGCTGGGGACAAATCACAGCAGTTTGAAATAGATTGGGCAACACAGAAAGTCAAAACAAACGTGCCAAGGCATGATCCTCGATATTTACACTTCGAGGATTCCCATTTAGAGAAAAGAAATACTTGCACTGAGAATGTCGATTACGAGCCGCCATTAGAAGACTGGTTTGGATGAGTTGGTGTGTTTATTGGGTCATAGAAGATTGGAGTCATCAATACCGGTTACAAGCTTCCAGAAGGCCACATCTATCAGTTCTAGGCGGTTTATTCAATGGTACTTGGATAGATATGTATAAGCAGAAAGCTGGGGCTTGGGTGCCCAACATGCAACAACCATGAATGAATAAGTGTGTAAGGATCCAACCAACAGTTACCCACACCACAGCCCAATTATTGAATAAAAAAATTATGCACGAAACCATTCTATTCACGTAAAGAGTCAACCAAGGCTATTTATATCCGGCTCTTTCCCATCCTCATTTAATGTGGGTTGCAGGAACCTGAACAAAGCACACTCACAATCACTTCTCAACTTGGCGACACATTCAAACAATCCAGCATTCATGGAGGATCTACTTGATGATTCTTATAATATAATAACCCCTGGATGTTACCGAAGGACGGCTTCAGAACTCAGGACCGAGAAGATCACGGTAGAAGAATTCTTCAAACTATGTCTTGCACATCTTGGGCCTCCGCATCAGCGTGTACGTCACTACGAGGACGAGAATATTAGAGCCGTCGGATTATGTAGCCGATTGATTTACGACGGCTCTTTCGGTCCCGTCGCTGCTGCTATTAAGTTGCTTGAATCAGATCCATTGGCCTCAGCTTTTGGTGGTATGTAATCCTTCATAAATGCACTCACACATGTCGCATTGCTAATCGCCTTTCTACATAGGCGATGTGTTTGCGCCATATTTCTTGGCATGTGCCTCAAAGACGAATCGGATAGGCTCGATCCAATCTGCAAACCCCAGTGTCCCGGCGGCTGATGCGCAACGTATTTTGGAATCTGCCCTTGTCCGCCAAGTCATGTTCTTCATTGCTAATGCGAGTGGCAATTCAACATTAGTGGGGGAAATCATCAACTTTGCCCCCATTAGCCTTCCGCCATCAGAACATTGGATACTTGATAAACATAAATCTTCCTTCCAGACAGCTCCTGTTGGCGATGAGCTTCATATCTCAATGGCTATTTACACGGAACTCCTCAAGTCGGGCTGGGTAATGCCAAAAACTTCCTTAATTTTCCGAGCACCTATTCATAAAAACATCGAGGAGGGCATAGCTTTACTGGATGCGGCATACAAAGCCGACTCAACTGTATTTCACTCTGGCCCAGTACCACGCATTGCCCTCCAGGAAATGGCTCTTGTAGCCAGCACGCCGAGGATGCTTCAATATGTGTGGAGTCTATACTCGACTGAGAATGTTCCGACGAACGATATGCTTCTGAGGGCAGTTGACGGGAGGATGTCTGGGGGCGTTGAGATGTTCCAATGGTTACTGGATCATGGTTTGGATGTCAACTACGAAAGAGGACCGGATACCAATGATGCGAGTCCCTACGTACCAGATCCGCGAATAGATCAGAACGACCCATTCCCATTCAAACCTCCGATCCCCCCCGAGAGAACACCACTTCATGGTGCCGCATTTGTGGGTAATGTAGAGGCCACAGAGTTTTTATTATCAAACGGGGCCAAGATTGATGTAAAGGACGGGCTGGGAAAAACACCACGGGAGGTTGCTGAGGGCGCTGGGCATGAGGCTGTAGTTCGTGTTCTGGATGCTTATACGCGAGGAGAGCGCGCGGACTGAAGAAAGAGGCATTAGGGAGGTTTGGATTATTACATCAATTTGAAGCTATTCTGTTTGATCCGTTCATTTGCATCATTTCAATGGGGTGAAATCACGTTCAATCATTTGCGCGAAAAGATACGATTGACACCTTATGCCTATGTCAAATACAAGGTACATGAATCGCACAAGACAGATTTCGCCGGACCATCCTACTAGCGAGCAACAAGCAGGTGATAGTGGCTCTGCATCAGTCTAGCCGTTCCCTATCATTTATCCAGCGAAGCGTGGGCTGTAGCAGTTGCGTGCGACGATCCTATTGATGATTCAATGACTTGATCCCCCGATGATGGGATAATCTGCGCGGCCGTCATTACTGCACCGCCTGTTGTTGTAGTGCTGTAAGTTGGCCGATAATTCGGGATTGAGACGCAGTAGTCATAGCCGTAGTAAAGTCCGGTGCCTTGCATATATGTCAGACATGATCATGCTCTTTCCTCAAGATAGATAACCACCTACAGTTCTGTAAAACGGCTGGGTTCCATGCCACAAACCGAGCATGACTGAGACCGAATTGTGTCTCGATGATTTGGCATGGAAGCTCAACCCCTAACAATCCATTAGTATGAGGCATGTCGGTCCTTGCATACACCAAGTGACGGCATTTAATTCAGTGTGGTAGGCATAGAGACAGTACTTACAATTGGTGGTATTGGGAGTGACGAACTTGTTACAATTGGATGTAATGCCTAAAATGTCGTAATTAGGGAACGTACATGACCAAGACTTGAGATTCCATAAAAGGCAGAGTGATGAAGCTTACCAGGCTGCTTAAAATGCTGCACGTCAATGCAATATTTAGTACCGACTTTAAATTTCTTGCAATCCAACCCAACTTCTGGGTTCCACAGCACGAACTGGTCCTGGTCAACTCCCATGTGTGCAGTGAAACCTTCACAATCATAGCCGGCAGGTGCCAACTCCGTTCTGACACAGGTGTTTGTGATGTTTGCCGACAACTGGGTATAAGTTTGGGCACAGTATTGCGTGTTGTTGGCCATTAAGCATGGGTTCAATGCAGCCAATGATGGGTTCCAGGCCAAGAAATCAGACATGGCGATGTTGAATTGACTGGTAGCGTTTACGCAATCTAGGCTTCGTGTGCCATTCCCGGTGTAATTGGTGAGTATAGGAGCAGTGAAGTAGGTGGCACAATCCAATCGTGTTTGATCAGCGTACGGCGCGCTATCCGACGTGGGAATGTATGTGGCATTGGGATATGAGCTCATAGCAGGCAAAGAGTAGGTCCAAAGTGATGTACTGGAGCTAGATTAGAAACAGCACCTCTGAGCCACGGGTTATAATAGAGACTTACGCCGTTGTGGTTGGCGTCAGCGTCGTAGGGCTGGGATCGATGTACTTTCCTCCTGGATTCGAGACACAAATGACATAGCCCACATAGCGGGCAATATTGGAGCATTTGGCTCCCAGAGACGGATTCCAGGCGATGAGCTGTGCATACGCAATGCTGAATTTGGTTTGGAGCGACGAGCAGGTATCGCTTTTCTGCACAATATAGGGTGTGCATAGCCGAGCGTCCGGAAGACAAAGTGTCCCCGATGTGGGAAAATATTGACAAAACGATGATAGAAAGTTGTATGACAAGAGGTCGTCGGTACTGATGTGTTTATTTATCGAGATTTCGGTGCATGTATCCGATGCAGCTATCGTGTATCTGGCACCGGAACAAGTTGGGGATGGGGGTTGTGTAGTCGGTCTAATAGGTGCACCAAGTCAGTTCATGGTTGATTGTTGTATCGGGGACGTAGGCTTGACAGACGGAACGGTAAATGTAGTCGATGTTGGAACCGTTGGAATTGTCCATCCGGTCTTTGTACATGAAGATGTAATGGCAGTGAACATGTTTTGCAGAAGGCTGGTCGATGCTAGAGGCATAGCAAGCTGAGTCGACACGAGGGATAGATAGCAGTCGTTGCAATAGACATCGGAGGCTGCTTCTCGTTAGACAAAGTCTTCTCGGAGTCTTGCAACAATGATAACTCTACCTGGTGTTCCAGTAGCCAGTTGATTCGACGGATCAATATGCAGTACGTCGCCAATAACACGATTGCAGTAAGCCCCTGCACTGGATGTCTGTGAGCCAAGGGTCGGAAACAAAACAATATCCGTACCTACGAATTTTTCAGACAAACTGAATTGTAGATCTCAATAAAGTTCTCAACCAGGGACGCCATTATAATCTTCCCCCCGTTTGGTTGATTGTAGAGCGTAGTGCCGCACGCACCATAGACGCGCCTTTGCCATGTAGAAAGTGAAGCGGCGCATGTTGTTGTGCATAGACCTGCCAGCTGCTCAGATGTTAAAAACAATGGAGTGCCAAAGACTGGCGATCCTTGGGTTGCGTCTTCAACATCAGCAAGCGTGGAGTTGCATGCCACCTGCTGGTTGAGCACAGCAATGCAGGTGGAAGAGAGATCTGGGGCGGTTGTGAAGTTCAGAAGCTGGATTTGGCCATGAACCAGGGCCAATCTTGACAACAATACGCCGGCCTGAAAAAGACTCAAGCCTGATAAGAGACGCATCTTTCTTTTTTTTTTTTACTGTAACATAAAATTACAAAAAGACAGAGCGATATGAAGCTTCACTTCTGAGTATGAGCAGACAGCTGTTAACTTGGAAATAAAGGACATTCACAGATGGCGTGGACCACACTCAGGTTCATACAACAGTGCCATACCCAACACGAGGGAAAGGGACCAGTACCAACACTACAGCGCTGGTTGGTGCCCTGTCGCGCCAGGATTTCTGCACCGGAAACCCACGCGGCGAGACATTCCTCTTTTGGCAATGAGCAGGTGACTGATAATATTTATTTCTGGTTCCGCATCAGTGCGGTTGCAGATGTTGTTGGTTCTGCTTCCAACTTTGCTCAGGGGTTGTAAGCGTGTGGGTGGGTATCCATATAAAATCCACTGCGCCTCTGCCACTTGACCAGCCCAGGTATTTACAGCCATGCTGCATGCCATACAGACGCTCTTCATTTCTCTAAAAGCCATAATTCCAATCCGATTATCGAGTTTCCTGAATTTCCTATGCTCTCTTTTTGTTTTTTTAATCACTAGTACGGATAACATGATTACTACCGAACCTCAATGTAACTGTCTCAGAGCTTGAACAGGATGACCAACGCAGGATTCATGCAACATAATGCATGGTTGCATTGCATTTAATTTCCCACAGTGCGGGCCTGATTATACTGCACCGTATCGCCGTGATATCACCAACCGACGATATCGCTTAGTATAGCCAATACAAGGACGGGAGATTTATTCCCGCTGGTGCATATTAAAATCACCGAGATGGATATGACGGCAAATCGATGTGATTGCTTCCGGTGCACCACATGGCCAAACAATCCACAACCCGAGTCTCGATTCAAGTCATGGGAGACACAAGCACATGAAGGAGGGTCTGATGATCCATGCCTGCGTAAACGTAACGTACATTGAATAAACGGGGTGGTTGAGGTTTTCTGTATTGTGCACATATTTTGCATATGGATATACGGTATATTAACATAGTATAAAGCCTCCTTATGAGACACATTGTGATCCACATCCTCACTTTATAGACTTCTGCACTACTCTGCATCAGAAGGTTTCTTTACGCATTCTGCTTTCTGATGTGGCAAGATGTTGGGTCATACTCGCGTCTTGGCCGTCACAGTTCTCACTGCCAATATCTTGGTGAATGCATACATCGTCGACCCACCTACCACCGCCCCGAATGATACGATATCGGACTGCACAAACTGGCAAGTTGCTCAGAAGACAGACACTTGTCAAAGCCTAGCTCAATCCGGCCAGCTCACGTTGAATCAACTTTATTCATACGTAAGTGTGCACCATCTTCAAGAAGCAACTGCATATCCACTGTCGTTTCTAACGTCTTTTGTTTTGCTCTAATAGAACCCCTCGCTCGCTGCAAAAGGTTGTCCCATAGTCCAAGGCGATTCTTATTGCATTGAAGAAAACTATGGAATCCCACCAGCTCCCACCACTACGACTTCAACAACGACCACCACGGGCAATGGTGTGACTACTCCCACCCCTACCCAACCCGGCATGGCTAGCAATTGCAACAAGTTTCACAAGGTTGCTTCGGGTGACACCTGCTCAGACTTGGCATCAGCAAATGGCATCAAGCTCCAAGACTTTTATGCTTGGAACCCTGCGGTTGGAAATACTTGCTCAACACTTTTGCTAGACTTTTATGTCTGTGTTGGCATCATCGGGCAGGGCCCCACGCCAACCACTACTACGACAGCCCCTGGAAATGGAATCACCACGCCAACACCCACTCAATCTATGGTGGGAAACTGCAACAAATTCTACCAGGTGCAGTCTGGGGATACATGTACCGACATTGCAACAAAAAGTGGCATCAGTCTGGAAAACTTCTACATGTGGAACACTGGCGTTCACAATGACTGCTCCTTGCTTTTTCTCGGATATTATGTCTGCGTGGGCATTGTGGGTGGTCCCACAACCAAGCCTACCACAACAACTACGACGACGACAAAACCCCCGGCGAACGGGATATCAACACCTACTCCCACGCAGACTGGAATGGTTTCCAACTGTAATACCTTTTACCTGGTAAAGACTGATGATTCGTGCGCAGATATTGCCAAAGCCAAGGGAATAGCCCTTAATCAGTTCTATGCCTGGAATGCGGCTTTGAAGAACGACTGCTCAGGACTGTGGGTTGGTTATTATGTCTGTGTCAATATTATTGGAGGTACTACTTCCACGACGGCGACAACATCAACAACAAAAACTACGGGAAACGGGGTTCCGACTCCGACGCCGGTTCAGTCGGGGATGACTCCGAATTGTAAAACTTTCCACCAAGGTACGTGAGACCCCCATCAATATCTCGAGGGCCCTATGAGCGGCCTGTTCATGAAAAGACTTGCTGATCAATAGTCTTGATATCGACAGTTGTTTCGGGTGATGAGTGCCAGGTAATTGCTGACCAAGCTCACATCTCCTTGAGCAATTTCTACTCTTGGAATCCGGGCGTTGGCAAGAGCTGCAGTTCACTTTGGTTGGGTTACTATGTCTGTGTTGGGCTAATATGAATTCGAATCTTATTCACATAAATATTGCACAATGAACTAGATACCATTCATAGTCGCTAGAGTTTCATATAGTAGTCTCGTGATATCTGAGCCTTGAACACAAAAGACCTGGGCAGGGTATGAATGTGGGTTTATGGTGGTCGGCTCAATCATTACCTAAGAGGGTAACGCATATTAGAGCATTCACAAATAAGCGAGAGCATACTCGAATCATGAACGCACAATATATGCTGATCTTAAATTCACAAAATCAAAAAAAAATAATCTTTCTACAGAGATCCGAGGTCCGAATTATTTCTATATTTTCTATAAATCTATTCAAGTGTCTCAATCTTATGCAGCAAGCCATTCTACCCACAAATGTCCAAATGTCCATGTCTAACCGCCAATAAGCTTACTGTCCATTAACCACATTTGTGAACTCTTCATCCACCATCTCCTTGTCCTCATCGCCAGGCAGCTTGACCACGCCGCTACGGGTTAAGCCACGGTATTTCTCCTCAGGGATCTTACCCAGCTGGCTGTCGGCCATCTTGCCGCCCGCAAGGCCGTAGAACTCCTGGAACGACATGATCATGGGGCGCCAGCGATCGGGATCGACGCGGTTGGGATGTCCTGGCATGCGAAGGTGGTTCAAGACGTGGACACGCAAGACCTTTAGCTCGATTGCCACGACGACCCCCTTGAGGTCCGGGAAGTCCTTCATAAGCTCATGGCTCTCGGCCAACTCGCACTCCATCTGAACAGGGCATTCGAGAATGCGCGCCGGGCGAACAAAATCAGACTTTTGTGGAGTAAGGTTCGCGCAAGCCCATTTATCCTTGACATAACGATATCCCCTGTCGATCTTGTCCAGGGGGACGTCTTCAGTACCGGTAGTAGTGGACAGAGCGTTTACATGGTGTGCCATGGTGTCATCAGGCAGGTTGATAACACACTGCTTGGAACGGAGTATGTTGATGGGGGTTTTGCTGCTGGCGCCGAATCCGAGGATGCATCGATGGCCGAGCCAGAAGGCGGAAGAGATGGCGCAGATGTTGTCGGTGCCATCGCCATTGTCGGAAGTGACGAGAACAACTGGGGTGCCCCAGTAGAGGATCGCTGGCGAGATAACAGAGTGTGCCATGGCGAATAGAGTAGTAAGAATGTTGTTGATGTGGATGCAGATAGTGTGGAGGAGGGGAGTATGTGTTATGATTGGTTGAACAAGGCAAAATTGTGACTAATTGTCTTTAGTATCTTTCTGATTGTTGACGATGGAATGATTCCAAACTTTCAACTTGAGGGAGACGCCAACCCTTTTTGTATCTGGAATCAACTATGCTTGCTTTGATATCGAGAGCAAGATTCATTAAGATACATCTGATGCATGGACCTCATTCGTCAAACTGCCCCGTTGCTTTCGATGTGTGTGCCCCCTGCCCCACACAGTCCACGCCAAGGCTAGCCAAAAGCTTTGACAGCGGGAGCTAGATCTGCACTTTCACAGGGGGGGGGCTTAAGAGTGTCTATCTATACGATCGGTCTATTCCAATTGGATGTAAGCACGGACCTGTAGACAACATTGAAAGCAACGTCCAGATGGGGAATGGCGGAGTGGCCTGGCTAAGACGGCAACTATTGATTGGTGTGACGAACCGTCATACCGTCACGCTAATGAGCAAGGACAAGGCGGTCGATAATAGCATTTCTAGCGAATACTGTGACGGTTCCAACTGCTTATAGGGGATTCCACCGTACCGAGACGTAACAATTGGCTGTTAATTTTAAATTATTCCAGGGAAAAGAAAGATGATGATAAACCTAATGTGGCGATGCCGGCTGCGCTCTAGGGTAGCGATGTATGCTTTACTAATCTGGATACCGGAAACACAAGTGCTAAGACGGGCCAAGGATAAACGGGGATACCCGAGCTGTGTATGACGGAATGATTACCTTTGCATCATCCTCCTTCGTAGTCGTAGTCTTCTTTGCTACTTCGCCATTTGAAGTGTGGCTTGTTGGAGTTGATGGTCCTCTTTCGTGGTCACTTCCAGGCCTCAATAGCACGCAAGCCTCTGTTAAATCAACCGCCTCTTCAAATAGACTTGACTTGATCGTCTGAGCTTCAGCGGATCTGTGCGACCATGGCATAATTCCGGCACCGGGTGGGCAATTTCCGACACATTGCACACTGAATTTGTTCAATTAGAACATGCTACAATAACTTTGGCTTATCAATTAAAAGTCATTGCATGAGGTTTTTTTTTATTTTTTATTTATTTTTTTATTAGAGTATGCCGTTGGCTTCAAAACTTGCTTACACCGAACAAGGCCGCTGGTCTTACATATTCAGCCGACGTTACGGCGCGGGACCGAGTGTTCCATTTTTAGTCACAGCTTTGGATGATGCTCCATGGAATGAGTTTATCCATGAACCTATAAAATTCAACCTTGGCAACTTTCTCAGACAAAAAAAAACCTCGCATCTCTATATGAACAACCCGATAGTGGCATATACAACCACATCTGACCACGAGTATCGAGCTTAAGCCGCGCCATCACCTCACTTTCAGTCTTTTTCATTTCTTTTTTTTAAATACCTCAAAAAAATGGCTGGCGATCTTGTTCTTGTAGGTCCATTAACTCAACCTCTCCTGTTGAATCAACGCATTCCACTGACCCCGCAAATAGCTCACCGGTGCAACCGGAATGATTGGCTTCAGGACCATGGTCTTCCTCTTGGAAGCAGGTTATCAGGTTCGCGCCGCCGTGCGCTCTCAGCCCGCATTCGACAAAATTTGCAATCTTAAGCCTATATTGCCATACAACTCACAGCTGGAAAGCATCATAGTTCCAGATATTACTGTTGATGGCGCATATGATGAAGCTGTCAAGGGCGTCAAGTATATTGTTCACATTGCGTCGCCCTTGAGTTTCGCCCTGCCCCCGGACGCTGATTTCGAGACTCTTCTTATTCAACCGGCCGTTAGAGGCACTGTTGGAATGCTTGAATCAGCGAGCAAGACGACCGGTATAAAGAAAGTTGTTATCACGGGCTCCGTAATGTCAATTTCAACTGCCGCTATTCTCACCAGCGGTGGACTGGCAACTGGTATGTTATTTCCAATCACAAAGCTACAGGCATCAGCAGCGTGACTGTTTAGTAACATGAGCCATCTCGTCATTATAGAAAAAACGCGCAGCGGGGCCACTCAAGGACCCTACGATAATCAGTTTGCCGCATACGGAGCTTCCAAGGCCCTTGCTCTTGCGGCCGCCGAAAAGTATATCGCAGAAAAAAAGCCCTCATACGATGTCATCAACATTTTCCCTTCATACACTATTGGCAGAGACGATACTGTTCTTGATGCCAAAAACATTACAAAAGGTTCCAATTCAATGCTCATGTGCTCTGTGCTGGGCATCTTACGAGAACGCCCTGCATTTGGTGGAGCAGTGCACCTTGACGATGTGGCTCAGCTTCACGTTCTTTCTCTAGGACCTCAGTTAGAGGGTAACCATGACTTCATCGCGAATTCTGAAGCAAGGGACGAACAAGACTGGGCGGCATCATTCGAAATTATCAAGAGGCGCTTCCCAAATGCCTATGCCGAAGGTGTATTCAAGTTTGACTCCATTCCACGGCCGGTGACGATTCAGCTCCGGATTGATGGCACAAAGGCTGAGAGGACATTTTCCGGATTCAAGTACAAATCGTATGAGGAGCAGGTTGTCTCAGTTGTGGGGCATTACCTCGAGCTGCTGGAAAAGAGTTAGGCTGTTGGAAAATACACTCGATACCGCCAGTGGCTTGGATGGATTGAGAAATATCATGTATAACGTGATTCCTCGAATGGTCACGCACTATGGAGTGCGGAGTACCGTGCATTCAGGTGGAATACAAATCTTAGACATGGTCGTAGAGATTAAACAAGCTCAGTCAATATACTTACTTGATGCTTCGCTTTCTGCGAAGCTTTTCTGTTGAGAATGAACTCGCCAACCCGATTACTATGGTATTAACTAATATCGAGAGGGGCTTTTAAGATCTTGATGTATATTTAAATATCATATTCAATGGTTCCATCCTACATCAAGTTTCTGGTTCAAGGGGCTAAACATCTATTAGTCCAGTTTAACAGGTCTCTAGGGTATGATATCATGTGTTTATTCAAAAGTCTAACTGATAGAAGGGAGAGTCATTTGTTCTCTCTTACCTATAGTCGACCCTCTTGGCGTGATGAATACTCAAGCAACGTGCTACAAGCCACGGCTCTCCATCACTTGCTTCAATAACCTCTGAAATCCAAGTACATGAGGTGGCTTCATCAATGTTGTATGCCCGCCCTTGACCTCATGAAAACGGACGTCCTCTGCAAAATCTTTCCATTGCAAGACTTCCTCAAACGGCCACTCCCATATTTCATCCAGCAATAAAGGATCCGTGTGGAATACATCCAAGTTCGCCTTGAGCCTTTGTGGGTCGTAATCACAGCTGATTTCCTTAAGCTTATAAACCACCGTAGCCCAGTTATCCAGGTATTCTCGGTTCAGTCCAATCTGGCCCAAATGAGCAGGGTCTGCAAGCGAGAGGATGTGGGTCAAGACATCCTCGTGAGATTTCTTTCGCATCTCCTGAAGAAGGTCGGGGAAATCATCTTTTTCGATGATGCCCATGAAGAGCGAGATGGTCAGTACGGCGCTATACCAATCGCATGTTCGGGACCATTCCTTGATATGCGGAGCCTGGTCGATGATTGCGAGAAATTGGACTTTGTCGTTGTTCGCCTCCATCAACCTGGCGATCTCGGTTGCAATATTGCTACCGAATGAGTAGCCTGCAATTGCATACGGCCCAGTAGGCTGCACCCGCTTGATGGCGTCGTGGTAGATGGCTACGGCCTCTTTTATGGACGAAAAATACGCTTCGCCGTCGAAACCTCGGGCGCGAAGCGCGTACACCGGTCGATCCTGCATCAATCGAGCAAGATTCAGAAAGATAAGAACATCACCGGTGCCAGGGTGGATCAGGAAGAGGGGTGTTTTAGTCCCATGAGGCTGTAGGACGTTGATTGGGTCGTAGACCTTTTCCTTGCGCAAATCATCGATAGCCTGGCTCAAATGGCGAAGGACAGGATTCGAGAAGAAGGTTGTGATTGGGAGATCCTCCATGTCCAGTGACCTTTGGAGGTACGTCTTGAGCTTCATGAGGTCAATGGAAGATACACCCAGCTCAAACATGTCACTGTCAATGTGGATTTCTAGCCCTAGCTCGCCAGAATCCACACCAAGAAGTTCGTAGAAGGCCAGCAAAATTGCTTTCTCCGTCTCAGTCCCAGTAAACGCTTCATCAAGGTTCTTCCTGGAAGTTTCCATGACCGTCTTGTCCTGAGATTCATATTCGGCATAAGCACCATCTTCAAATGCCCGTTGGATTTTTGAACGAGAAATCTTTCCGAGGGAAGACTTTGGCAGCAATGAGGCTGGCAGTGCGATAATTTTGAAC
This sequence comes from Cladobotryum protrusum, assembly GCA_004303015.1. Taxonomy (NCBI): domain Eukaryota; kingdom Fungi; phylum Ascomycota; class Sordariomycetes; order Hypocreales; family Hypocreaceae; genus Cladobotryum; species Cladobotryum protrusum. Next base: position 6,367,220 of record RZGP01000002.1, on the reverse strand, counting down.
GGGCGGGCTCCGCAGTACTTCACTACTGCTCTGGAGATGGCGGCAGCAGTGCTTAGTCGTTCGCGCATATCGTCACTAGAATATGTAGGGAGGTAGGCGACACAAAGAGTTTCCGTTGGTGAGTCTTTCGGACGATAAGGCCAGACCACTGTAAAGGAAGGGGCAATTCCTGGGATGTTGGCTTGGTTAATGGCGGTTTCTATACTCTCAGAGGAGTAGTTGATGCTGTCCCAGTGAGCCGTTGGAATACTCTGAGGACGGAGAAGAAAGACTTACCCGTTAATTATAACGCTGTCCTTGTTGCGACCCGTCAGTCTCAACCTCCCATTTGAATCCAATAATCCCAGATCGCCGGTCTTGAACCATCCATCCAGCGTGAAGGCTGAATTTGTAGCCTCTGCATCGTTGTAATAACCGTCAAAGACGACCGGACCTGACACCTCGAGCGATCCAACCTCATTTACACCCGCCTCAGTCCCATCCTGGCGAATGATTCTCATTTTGACACCCTGATTTGCATCGCCAAGCGTACAGAACTCAGCACCATGCTCGATATCATAAGACGGGCAATTAATGACATTATGGATACAGCCGGCACAGGTCTCCGTCATGCCAAAGCCGGGACGAATGAGATTTTTTGGAGCGCCGTATTTTTCCAAGAGGCGGGTAAGCTTGTTGCATGTATCAACGACGTTGGACTCGCCACCGGAAACTAACGCACGGAGAGACGAAAGGTCGAAACTCATGGTTTGGGTTTCAGATTGGTGTCCGTCCATCGAATTTTGGACAAGTTCCAAACTTCGAACTAGAAGCGCAAGGAAAAAATTGGGCGCGAAAGTATGTGTGATGTTGTGATTGTTGATATGTTTGAGGAAGCTTAACGGGCTAGCCATAAGATCTCCTCCGTGAACGTGGACCTGCTGTGCAGCCAAGCTGATGGCAAGTAAATGGTTTTCTGTGAGGTTGGCAACGTGATCCAATCCGATCCAGTTGAGGAAGATATCTCTTTGGCTCGTGCCATGTTGGGCACTTTTGGCTCTCACTGCCACCAGGATCTGTCTATGGCTTAGACGAACTGCCTTGGGATTGCTGGTGCTTCCCGAAGTCAGCATGAGAGCAGCCAGGTCTGCACCTGTTTTGGTGATCGACTGATACGGGAGTTCGCATTGCACGGACTCGACATCGCCTACAAAAAGAAGAAGTCAGTCAATAATCAACAGACGAATTATTTAATCCATCATATATATGATTGATTGTCCATGGGAATATAGTACGGAGTAATTGAGAACCAATCCCGCATCGGCCCAGGCACTTACTTGCTAGCAATATCCGGGGGCAATCTAGACCCACAAACTCTGCAGTCAGAGCGCCGCTCGTAATGATGAGCGGCTCCTCCAACAGCCTTCTCAGATGCGCAATAATCTCCTGCCGGCGCCCCAAGTCCTTAGAGAGTGGAGGACAAATACACGGCACGGCGCCGCTGGCAACAATGGACCAAAACCAATTTATGCTGTCCAGATGATCGGTAAAGTACATTAGCACTACTTTACCTTCTACATCGGCCACCTGTCTCAGCTGTGTAGACCTCTGCTTGGCTGAAGCTAGGAGACTCTCGTAGGTCAGGAAGGAAGATTTATTCTCATTGCTGCCAGAGTGGTGTACCGTGATCCCCTTGCCAGGGCCATTCTGGACAGCCTGGGCCAGGAGATCAAGTAAATTTTCGACCGACATGGTTGAGATGGAGACTTGATTCGTGAAGAGGGTCGGCAATTGATGGATAAGGACCCGCTTTTGCCAGTGTTTGGTTAAGCAATGGTCCAAATTACTTGCCAGAGATAGATTGTGGGAATGATGTGGGTCAAAGTACAGCAACGAGACCTACGAACAATGCTTAGTTTCGGGAAGCTCTAGCTAGTTGGGATATATACATGTTCACGGAGACGGAGTTCATTGGCACTTACCACTTAGGTGTGAAGTAACGGCCTTCACGGCTTCACGCGGTACGGAGTAGTAGTATAGAGATTGACCGCTTCTAAATCACGTAATACTACATACTTTGTGCAGAGTGGGCCGCAAAACAAGCATGAGTGAGAAATTAGGTGACCTCGTTAGTCGCAGCTGAGAACCCAGTTTGCCATGCAGGAGTGTTTTAGATTCCGCCTGTACAAGTGCCATATTATGTCAAATGTTTGGGATGCGTCTCGAAGTATATATCTACTAATATTAGTCTTATCTTTATCTATTTTACCGCCTTTATACTAGCTTTCGTTTAGTTTTATAATAACTAAGATATTCTGGCTAATAAAAGGCTTTATTTATCTTTGTTTGAGCCATAAAAAGCTCATGTTTTACTTATAATTAGCCAGATATAGCTAGTCTTAGGCGAAATCATACGCTATTAAGCTATATCAGGAAAGGCATTCGACTGGCAATATGGATACTGCAGGATGTGTCTTAAAAAACTGAGATAATACGGATATATTCGAGGCACGCTCGCTTGATGCTACGTTAGGTGGCCGTTATTACTCCGTACTCCGTACTTGACCGGTCAATGTCCGCAAGCCAAGGGACTGCATGTCGTAGCGATTGCGGCATGATCAAGCTACTCTGTACTCCGTACAATGCATCCAATAGAGCCTACAGCCTCTCTTGCGAGATGCTCAGTTTACTTCAGGTGCCTACATGCTGACGGCAGGCACTCCGTACGTCGGGTCAAATCGTTACGTCAACTAACAGTCTCCCTCATTGATCAAACGGATCCACCTGCTCAATCCTCTCCACCTCCTCCGTGCTTATAACAGCCCAAAAGGCTTTCACGGCCCGTGTGAACCGCCGCGAGGACTCCCCCACATCGCTTTCATTCACGGGTGCAAAGCACAGACGGAAATACTGCCAGCCATACTGACTCTGAACCGTGTCAGTGGAACTAAACAGGTCGCCTGGCGTAACCAGCACACGGTGTGGCTTTTGCATCATGAACATCCACATTGCATGTGAGAGGGCTGGGCCTGGAATGCGACCGGCAAGCGGGTGCGACTCAAAATGTATGCGGATCCAGACCGACATCCCGCCTCGGGGCCACGAGAATGTGTACATGAGTGTCGGTCCATTGGGGCCGGCCCAAAAACGCCCCTCCTCAAGGACGGTGCACATGCGACTCATCCGGATCTCGTACCGTCCCCGTACACCTTCCAGCCAGCGCACCCAGCCATCGAATGTCCAGCCGCTGAAAGATGCTTGCTCGTCAAGCCTTGTTCGCGCGAATTCTGCCTTGGCCGCGTGTTGTGAGCCCATGAGGAGCTGCGCGACCATACCCTGTGTGAAGCCAGACGGATGTGCCGACGAGGTTTCGATGGTGAGCAACAATTGCCTAATGATGGCGGGTTGGGCAGTGATCCAGCCCATACGGCAACCTGGTGCGATGGTCTTGGAGAAGGAGTCAAGGCGAACGACACGGCCTTCGACGTCGATGCTGAGATAAGATGGCACGAGGCTGTCGATGTAGGGTGACCCGGATGGAGTTAGAAATGAGTTCCCTTGCAGCTCTTTGGGAGAAGGAGGCAAGCCTCGAGCGGCAGCTTCAGAACGAGCAGCCGAAGGGTACTGCAGGTGCCAGCAGGGGTCGTCTTCAATGATCATCACGTCGTATCTGCTGCAAATGGCGTATAATTCCTTGCGACGTTTCATCGAGGGGACCGTGCCGGTGGGATTCTGTCCGGTTCTTCATCCTGTAAGTAATGATTGAAACTCAAGGGTATTGAGAAACCGCAAATGGAGAACAGAGGCAACTCACGGGATGGTATACAGCAAATGCGGCCGTTTCCCCCTTTTTATATCCCAGTTTGCCAGCACGTCCTCCAACCCCCCAGGTCCAAATGGAAGTAGACCCTCCACATCAACCATGACGGGGACAATCTGTAACCCCCGTGGCTGCACCGCTTGGATGGCGTGCATGTAAGTGAATTGCTCGCACAAGACGCCCTCCCTATCCCTCACATCATCATGGCCCTCGCCCCATGTGTTTGTAAGCAGTTGCAGGACCTGTGAGAATCCATCCGTATTCCCACATGTTGGAACGATATCGGGCCCGTTAAGGTAGGGAATGTTACGCAGGATGTTCTCGCGCGTGAACTGCCGGAGGAAGGAGTGTAGGGGTAGGTAACCCTGAGCGGTTGAATATTGTAGAACGGTGGCCAAATCCTCAATCGTTTGGTTCCGGTCAGACATCCTAGGGGCATGATGGGTTTCAAGCGAGGATGAGACGGTTGAGCTGGGTTGGTCTAAAGGGACCTTGGGATTGATCTGGAACCGATCTGTTTGTGCGATTTTGGTCTCAATGGTGTCGTAGGGAAAGAATGAGGGATCTGGAAAGCCTGCACATGCCGTTCAGTCATTCACGCACTGCCTTAGTGGTAAAGTCAGAGAGACAAATGTGAAGAGAACGTACCGGCAGACATATTCTCAATGCCAGGGATGTCAAAATACATGTAGAACTGCTTGGTCTCGCTTGGCTTCCGGGTCACTGTCACTCGCGAAAAATGGTGGCTTAGATCTATCGGCGGCTTTGGGGCAGCTGGATCTTGGGGCTGACAGCAGGACGAGGCGGAGAGGCCTACGCTCCCCTGGACTAGAAGGCATTCTGAGCAGGTCATCGTGTCAAGGCCGACCCTGTGGGAGTTGGTGATGGAAGACTCATACAAGTAATGCCAACATATCACATTATGCTTCGGAGGGATACTCGATAGAAAAGTACTTGTTCTGTCGTCTGCCTGTTCAGTCTGCTCTGCCGTCATGCACGTCTGAGACTAAATACACGCTGAAAGAAGTGGAGACAAGCTATATTGTCTACTCCAAACTTCTACCAGCACGAGCTCTCTCAAGCTCACGACTTGTATCCCTCCTCAGAAAGGTCTTAATACTTCCTTCCCTATTAAGTCCGGGCCATGATCAGATTATAGTTATGCATAAGAAAGACAACAAGGGGCGAGTGCAAAGCAGAAAGACGAGATGGGGCAGGCATGTGCAGGGTTACATCAAGTACGGAGTCCGACCCGTCAATCGCGGGAAATGTTTCACAAAGACCTAAGAGAATACGGAGTAAATAGTAATCTTTTGTCTTTGAGTTATCTCATTCAAATGAAAGCCAAAAGCAAAACGCACCGCCATTACACCGCCCCGTACCCTGGCCCGCGGAGCTTGCATGTTCTAGGCACCTCTTACTAGATCAACCGTAGCGCAGTGGAATGAGCCGCCGATGCTGTTGACGTGCTGGAAAGGACACATTATTGGTTCCATGTCGAACTTGTCCTTCACCCAGGATGCAAATTGCGTGTCGCTGGCTTCAACCATGATTCGCTTCTCATCCAGGCTGAGGGCGTTCAACACCAACCATGGCGAGCACATATACATGGGCGGGCTGGGAGACACTCTAGGCTCTGGTACAAACGGGTAAGCATGAAGTTCCCAGTCCTGGAACACTTGGTGCCTCCTCAATTCTGCCTCAGACACACGCCACGGGTGGTACACCAGGAGTCCCTTCCGCAGCGGGAGAATTGTGGCGTCAATATGCATGGCATGCTCATCTGTGGTATTGAGGATCTCCACGGTGTAACCTTCTGGAACTAGAGACTGCAGGTACTGGACACCTCTGAGGTTGGTGACATGACTCATTTGCCCGATGATCGTCTTGCCGAAGCGCATGAAATCTGCCGCGTCGAAGGCGGGCCGAGAGTTGTTAATAGCCCACTGTTGGACTTCAACGTTGGCAGCAGCCTTCTTTTCTCCGATCCCGTCATACAAGGTATCAATCCCGGTGATCAACGGGGCCCTGCAGATCCTGGCAGAGCCACTGCTAGCCAATTCGGTCAGAATGTCTGAGTAAGCCAGCTGAATTTCGTGACGGCGGCAGCGCCAGGCGAATGGAGCTTCAATCAGTGTGGAGCCCACTGTCATGAGCCCATCTCGTGGCATGGCACCAGTGTAACCGCCGGCCTTGAGCCAATTGACCTTGGTGGGACGATATACACGTATGCCCAGTTCTTGCAGCAAGGCAGCAAAATGGTCAAGCTCCTGTTGAGCCTTGACCAGGATTTCAGGCGGGAACGGCTTCAGAGGCTTGAAATTTTCTATGTGCTCAGAGGGCATCGTCGCTTCCATCATGTGTGCCGGCTCCGAAGGAAAGGCGGAGTGCTCTGCACGACCGACAATGACAGCCGTGAGCGGCGACCACTCGTCATCGGCAGATATCAGAGGCAGATCGTATACAACCATGTTGAAGTTGGTGTAGTGGTACGATAAAAGGCCAGAACCGTAGGCGATATAAGAGATATCGAAGATGCTAGATATTGACAGAGTGGAAAGCGATGAGATGAATCTCTAAACCAGAAAGTGCTTCGCCCAGGACTAATTTATGGTACTTCATTTTCAGCTACAAGCATCCAGCGCCTCTAATTACCGTCCTCAACGGCCCTTCTAGTGAAGAGGAGATCATAATCCATCCCCAATTCACATTACGTTCCGACGCCCGAGACATCCTGTAGCCAATGCCTAAAATACATCCTTATTGGGGCCGCATCTTTGCCGCTTTCATGTGGACCACGAAAACTTCGCCTCACCGCTGTCTGTTCATCAACTCCGAGCCGTACTGAACTACTAGGGGGGCCGCCAACTTGGCCAATTCCTCGACCTGCTCCACTTAGGTCGGGAGGCGCGTTGAATAGTAAACAAGTTTTGGATCATGAAAATTTTGTTTATAAATATACTATAGATAATTCATATACTTGATATGGACTAACATTCTTACTAATCAGCACGTGATATATAGCACTAACTCCACTATAATTGTCTTCTGGTAAGCTAATGGAGCTTTTTTTTATGATTCAACTCTTCAGCGTACCCCCGATCTAAGTGAAGCAGGTCGAGGAATTGGCCAAGTTGGCGGCCCCTAGTATGATATGGCATTTTACCGCGTTATCTGAAAATCGCAAAATTAGCACATCCAGACTTTTAATTGTGTCAAGTTTCTAGGTAGTTCAAAGGGTCTGAGACATTATGAAAAGATTTGTTCCCGTGTATTAGGCAATGTTTCACAGCATAAACCCCTCTCATGGGTTAGATTAGGCAATAGATCGACACCTTGTGCCAGCTGAACCTGTTATAAATGCAACAAGACCCCACAAAAAAAACACGGAAGGTTAAGTCTTATATTACGGAGTTATCTTTCGAAAGGAATAAATGCACGCTAAGGCTTTAACCACAGTCAGTATGTCCGAGCCGGATACGACAGACCATAAGTGGATAGCAAAGTGTCAAAGATGGGAGTGAAAGAGATCACGAAGGGGCTTAGTAACAGCTAGTTGGCTGCTTCTAAAAAGGGCGATAATCAAATTTATTGATCCTTAAAGGATCTCTCTTCCTTAAAGGGCTGCTATCTACTTATATTATATTTTAGCAGTTACGTAGCCACAGATTTCTTTTTAATTGGTCCTTTTTCATCAGGGTATTATACTATTATTTATCTCAACTATTCGTAGCGGTCCACCCCTCGTATTAACGTTGTGAGACAATGGCACCAGTTCCGCTCCAGGTATTACTCTGTCCTCAAGTTGCTCTTTAGTCCTGCCCAACCACCCCGAGATCATTCCGTTCTTGACTTCGCTCTCACCCTCGTCCATTCCGCTTCCATACCAACGACGGGTTCGTCGTCCCCCACACCGTGCCACTATAAGACGCTTCAAGGCATTACATTGGATTGCAGCCACAAAATAATAGCCAAGACAAGGGGACAATCGAAGGCAAAATCGTCACGAGCCATGAGCAACACGTCACGCCCGCTTCCAGTCGGGCTTTCCCTTGTACCCGCAATTTCACGACCAGAGCTTTGGGATCGGGCTCGCAAGAATCCTACCCACCCGCTATGGCGCTCATTATATGGGGAGTTAACCCAAGGGATAAAACGACTGCCATACTGGAGACAACTTGAGGAGTTGGAAGAACTTGCTCGTTATCAAACCATGGTCGTGAGAGATGCAGACGATGAAGTGGTGGCAGTCGGCCATTGCGTGCCATTCTTCTGTGCCGAGCTGGCTGCACATTCAGCAGACGATTCAACGCAGTCTCTGAAGTGGGCTTTGAGTTTGCCAGATGGGGGCTGGGACACAATGCTCATCCGAGGGATTTCTCAAGCACGTGTGCGAAACGGTGGGGATCCGATACCCGCAGAGGAGCTTTGGACCGAAGACCAGAAACGCGACATGGATGTTGCTTGCTCTGGGGAAAAGCCGAATGTACTTTCCGCAGTGTGCGTTCGTGTTGTAGAGGAGTGCCAGGGCATGGGGCTTGCTGATACCTTGCTCAAGAACTTCAAGGCTCTGGCCAGACAAAACGGTCTGAAGGTCGTTGTCGTACCGCTCCGGCCGACCTGGAAAAACAAGTATAAGGATGTCTCCTTTGAGGATTACTTTACCTGGGTTGAAGGAAAACCTTACCAGTCAGGATTTACGTGGGCGGTCAATGAGGACAATGGCTCAGACCAGCCACTACCCTTTGACCCGTGGTTGCGACAGCATATTCGGTTGGGGGCGAAGCCAATCAAGCTAGCACCAAGGAGTCTCACGATTGAGGCGTCGGCTGCTGAATGGCAGCGACGGCTAGGAGATCAAATAGCTCTGGATACCATTGTTGATGGCAATGGAGAGGAACAGTTTGATGGGACGAAGCTTCATGGCTTCAGTTTGGGAGAAAAGTTCGGTACATACCTACAATGGGATCCGGATCTTAAGATTGCTCGCTATGTTGAGACTGACATGTGGGTTGTTCATCTGCTGTGAATTGGCTACTTCTCTGGCGTCGTTTTACACGAAATTGCACAATATAATAGAATCACCTTGATATTCACATCATCAACTTTTCTCTAAAACTAGAAACTGAACCACACTGACCTACCAAAAGTGACCAATTTATGTTTTCCCTCTCCGCTTCAGCTAACAAGAAGTTCAAGATCAAATTAATTACTACTATCTAGGTAATTTAGAATCTTCGTGAGAAGCAGACACCAAGCTTTACCCTATAATTCTCTTCTACATGAAGGTATATATATTTCTGGCGAATCTCTACTTAAGGGGGTCAAGCTACTAAGAAAGCACAATCCACATTTCATCAAGAATATTCAGCTGATTAGGCCTAAATACTCATCAAGAATATTTGGCTTTATTCCCGTCCGTTTCGATTTGCTTATTGCGAACGCTTCCTTGCATTATGCCACCCGCTCATACCCAAGTTACTAAGTCATACTTCTATGACAGTAGAGAATTTTAATAGTTGATTAATCGCCAATCCTGTACAATCCATATGCTCCAGTATTACTTGACTTGAATTGATTGTGGTAAATAGCATAAAGTCCATCACCGCACCTCTTGAGATGTATCTAAAGGTGAAATAGAGGCTGTGTAGGCGCGTGAAGTTCGCCTAATATGACCCTTACACTCGTCTTGAGTACATTCATGGATCACCACAAAGTTTTTGCCATGGCCAGGTTCGGGGAACTGTCTGGTGCATGTCCACTCCTTGCGTGATTGTGTCTCATCTGGCTCATGTATACGGCGGAATAGCTGTGAGGCCGATAGCGCTTTCATTAAAAACAACAGCCTAGGCTTCTCAGGTTCCATTTCTGTTTCTATATCTGGATTGCGTGGATTGCTATCTGTCGGCGAAGTTTGTAGGTTCTGAAGAGCTGCTTCGGACCGATGATCCTTGGATCGATGGATACCGACTAGTAATAGGACCGCAAACTCTACCAGAAGAAGAGCAAGCAATATTATTAGGAGAATGATCAGGCCAACCATGGAAAAAGTCTGGATTTGGTTACTTGGAACCACAAAGTCGCCAACACCAGACAATGGTTCAGCCCTAGAATAGCCCATAACGTTCTTTATTGTACCATGAGTATCGAACATAGCGGTATCAACAAAGGCATGTTTAGATTTGATAAAGCTGGCAAAAACCAACCGTTCTAGGTCATCTTCAATGCGGCAAGATGCTGCATCGATGAAATCTGCCTCTCTTGCCAATATGGTTCCCATCCCAGGTTTCAGAGACAAGTTGCCGCTGGAAAATCCGATGTTGACCAACACTGTACCATGAGCAAAGACTGTTTCCAAAAGATCTAGCAAGACGTCCCTTATCTTGATGCCTGGTACGCCCCTGAGATTCATGACATTTCCAACCTTTTGGTTACCATAACTCCACTGGTCTTTTTGCCAACAGGAAAGGACTGGTCTTCCGCGCTTAATCCAGAATGACTGTATATTGGGTACTATGTAGGTAAGGTTTGTGTCGCGAAGTTCTGTCACATACCACGGGTCTGATGAAGCACTGATGCTCGCTCGATGAGCCGACGTGATAATAATAGCGTAGGATACGTTGCCATCCTTCTTGTACTGCTCTTTCATGTTTGGGTGTTCCCAGAAAATCGCCTTTGGGGTATTCATGATGCTGTACTGATCGATTGGTACTGTATCTTCACCTTCACCTCCCCATAAGTGGTACATATCTAGCTCTATAGTTTCGTTGACGAGCCATTTATATTCAGTTATGCAACTACCCAGAACCTCTAATCGTAGGTCAGCTCCATGCTGAAGGCCCAGATCTAGCCCTGTAATATTGTAACTGTAGTTGAATTCGCGAATGGGGCGGAATTTGCTATCCTCTCTCGAGATGTGTGTGAAATTCACTCTTTTTCGGATTGTGGGTTTGGCAGCCTCCACGCTGCTGAGAGCACGTAGATTTTCCGGTGCCAGGAGAGCCAAACGCTGAAGCTGTCCAACAAAATCTTCCGGATCTGGTATTTCCGGATAGAACAGTAGACTGGGCCGTGCTGGGGCGATGTTGCCAATTTGTAACAATGATGGTCCAACAATTCCCAATGACATGCTGCTTCCAAAAACGATAAAAGCCAGAGCACAAAAAGTAAAGCCGTAGCCAAAATCCGCCCAGGAATGCCCCATGTAGTGGAGGCTATAAGCCGCCAACTCTCGAACGGCAAAAAGGGGATCGTTAGAGTTCCACAGCGTCACAAGCGCAGCATACCTGCGTTGTGTGGGTTTCCCATAGGTGGAGAGCGCTAGAAGGCAAATAAGCTTCCAAAGACGCATAAAAATAAACGTCAGAACGACGGAGATAGCAGCCGCCAGAAGTAGGGCAGATCTGTTGTTGAGGGCTATCGCCCATACAGGTCCATGCTCAGTAGGCACGTAAAAAGCCCGGCCTAGCAGGAAGGTATCCTCAGGGGCTGGTGTGTAGATGTGGGACATTATGAATGAGAGAACCAAAGAAAAGTGTAGAGGGTATTGATGCCTACAGCTTTGTTGTCGAGAGATGTCCGACTGGTATCTATCTATATACGAGACCAATTCAGCGTTTATTTATGTCCAACTAGATGTCACAGTAAGACGTTATGGGACTTTTTAAGCCTCAAAGTATTCCTATGCCTAGTCATGCAGTCATATCACGCAACTTGTAAGTCTCGTATGGCCTGAGATGAATCGGACTTGCTGGTCTTCATAATGGCTTCCAGCTCGAACAGGGGTGGTATACAAGCTGTAGACTAAATTTGGTAATGAAAGACTATCCTACTGCAGAATTTCTCTATCTGGCTACGTGGCATGCATGCAGTGGTTGAACTCGTTGCGCAGAATGGCCATGGGTAGCTTCTGCAAAAGGTCTGTAGCTATCACGTTGTGGCGTGTGGGATTGATTCTATCCAATGCTAGAACACTAGCAGCCTGAATTAGATGCCTCATAAACAAACTAGAATACTAACTTCCTTTCTTTGAGTTTGTCGCTGGACAGTCGCTTACCCTCCTGAAAGCCACAGCGTTCCAATACAGAAGACAGTCAGGCATTGATGCCCAATTTTATTTACGAAGCGCTCGAGATAAAGATAGATGCGTCAAAAACCTCTATAAGCCTATCATATCGAAAAGCCACCAGCTGCAAGGCCATAACCTAGATTGATGGCGATAATACATGCCGATGACCGGCAGTTGTATTAATGAAAGTGGCATTTAAGCAATAAGCTCAAAGAGAACTGTTGACTTTATGCAAGCTAACGTCAGATTATTGTCTACGGATATGGCTTGCTTATGGGCCACCCTGCATAGAAATCCCAATAAGTACGTGTGTTGATAGTACTGGCTCCCGAATTATCAATATTCAGGGATATGCTGAGAAAAAGGTTACCGAAGAATACCTCTGATTGGCTGGGAGGCTTATATCTGCTGCAAGTCCTTCGGGTGGCTCCCTCTTAGACCAATCATGCTTTTTTGAACTACTCAACCGACAATTTGCCCTGTTCTTGTAACTATAAGGAACGAGTTCTATCAACTGAGAATGCATGGCCATGAGCACGCTGGCGCCTTCAGAGAATTTTCTGATTAGTGCTTCTTAGAAATTGTGGGTTATGCGGGGTAGACTGGCTTAAATTATGTATATATCGATTAGGAAATAAAGCTAGATTACTGTTAGAGCCGGATGAGGCAGACGATAAGGGGATAGCAAAATGCCAAAGATAAGAGTAAAAGAGATCACGAAGGGGGCTTAGTAACAGCTAATTAACTGCTTCCAAAAGGGCAATAATTAAGTCTATTGATCTCTGAAGAATCTCTTTTCCTCGAAAGGTCGCCATCTACTTATACTACGTTCTAGCAGCTATGTAGCTATAGATTAGTATCCTCGCAGCTAAAAGTAAATAATATTATTGACTTTGGCTCCCTTGTATTGGCTTTATATTAGTCAGTTAAGCTGAGCTCCTGAAACAACGGACCGGCAAAAAATCGGCGAAGGATCGGCAGAACGCCGGCTATCCGACGGCACGGATTATGCTCATGACAATTACTAATAGCTTTATGATTTTATGCATAACCTTGTTGTTTAGGTCCTGCTAGATATACCTTTTATTAAAAAATATTTTAAAGAGTAATTAATAAGAGATATATAATTGTTTGAAGAAGTAAAAAAATCTTGTGACGTTCCAGCGGTTCTTCCAACAAGAACTACAGGGTAGGTCAGGTTTGTTGGCAGAGGATCAGGATGAATCTGAGCATTTAACAAACGTTGTCACGGTTTAGTTATCAGGTAGCTGATAGTAAACTTATTTGTTAACGACTGGCTAAAGCTAATTCTGATTGGTTGTGCCTTCCGAGGTTCTTCCGTGGTGGTGTTTCAATCGATAAGGTGTCACTAAAAGTGGGTCCATTCTTGCGGATGACATAAGTGCAAGGTCGTCACACTCCTCCTATATTAATTCCACTTATTACTCCCCGCTTTCCCATTATCCCAATCTCCCTAGCTGGGATCCCGCTTAAATCTACTAGTAGAGAACCACGGGTTGAAGAAGCCTATCATTTATGCAGTCCCCTTTAAAAACTATTGCTACGATATGAAGAAGCAATTTATAGATGATATCTTAACCGAGGTTTTCCCGTAATGACGTTCCAATCAGTAACTTACACAAGTAGTACTAAAAGTATATGCATCCTTGTGGATCACGTAAGTATAAGGTCGAGTCATTACAAGATTTAAATATGAGTTATACAAAAAACAAATTATTATTGTGATAGCGAAGAAAACACAACAACAACAAGGGGACACAGAAAGCCACAAAACCTTCGCTAGTCCCGGGTAACCTAGGTTGAGATGACGGATTTGAGCAACAACTAAATGAGAGGTCTTGATCGTCAGTTGATCTGGATCAACGTGGTGAGGTCGTGTAGGTCCAATGTAAGAGTTGGTGCTAGATCAGTATCTGATCGGATGCTTAGAATAAAGAAACAAAAGAAATAAAGGGAATAATAGCCCTGAATCTAAGAATAGAACGTAAATATCATAACAAAAGTGATCAAATCATATGAACGAAGGTAAAAGGTTGATTGTCTATCATACAAGCTCGGCTAATTCCTCTTTTATCCTATGGCCTGTCCCGGCACCCGTTTTTCCGGCACTGCCTCAAGAAGCCATGTAATGCTACCCTAGAATACAGTCTGCACCATCACATTATAGTTATAAAACGTCACCGTATATTTTTTGGAGGTCGTGGAGGTAAGAGACTAGTGCAAGGTGAACGGATAATCGTTTTTTATTTCCGAGGCTTAACTCTATCGAGGCCAAATGCGGCAGTCAGAGCTAAAAGCGGGCCGTCCCTTGGAGGGCTAGGAAGCAAAAAACAACAGGCATGCCTCAGTCCAATCGCTCTCTGGGTGGGTACCAACATAATAGTGCTCTTTTTACTTGGCTCAATGAACAAAGCATAGTTGAAAATAAATATATTTGCACAAATGACGTAAGCCAGTCGAGTATGTGATTGAGGTGTGGAACCTCAAATCCAAGACACAGAAACCGGTTTCTCTCTCTCTTCGGAGTTTACTTACAGGAGACGCGATGTTATGAAACTGTTGGCACCTATCAACGATACGTGCGCGATGTCTCATGGCCTTATATTTACCCCAAGAGGAGACGGGATGGCATCTGTGAGTTACCTGCGTGTTCGCCCAACCACCTCTATGCAGCCAGGTCCATGAACAGCAAATGAAAAGTGAGCCGCCATGGAGTCAGGCGGGAACTCAAAGAAACGGGAGATAGCGTGTAACTTTGCATGATGCCCCTCCTCGAAAGTTCCCGGTTCCACTGATGATTCCAGTGCCGATCTCGTATTATCAAGGTATTTGCTATTCTCTGGACCCGCTCACAAGGGAAGTACTTCGTGGCCTAAGGCGAACGGTAAACAGGGAACGTTCAGAGCTGAAATTCTACGTTTGGATGAATCGGATGGAATAGTCGTGCATCGGACGGGATTGATGTGCATCGGATGCAACGCTAATGCATCGGATCCGATGCAAGCGCCCCGCACTGTATCCACAGAGCCATCGAGACAGTCGCCAGGCAAACGTGAAGAGTCAGAAGTGACAGAGTCAGCAACATTGATTGATGCTTCTTGAAACAGCTTTTCTTGGACAGATTAAAGTCGTCTGAAGTGACCTCCTGGGTATAAAAGGATGGTTTCCGGCAGCATTAATTGAATCTCTCTACCTTGAACAACCAACAACTTAATTGCATCTTTTATTTACCACCAATTCTGATTTGATCAAACTTTTTCTTCTCAATTATGTCTATTCAACCTGCCAGCGCGCCCTCAGAGGCGGAGCTGAAGGCGGCATTCGATTTGCTCGTCAAGGCCGTTCGCGGACTTGACGAAATACCAACCACTCAATATGCCCATCGCCTTCAGAATAAAGCCAAGTACAATGAGTCTGCCAGGGCCATTTTCAAACACATTGAGCATGCCCCAACTTACAATCCTATGGATGACAAAGACCCATATAGCCAGTATATTTCTGGCCGCATGGCTCGTAGTGTGCTTTCTCAACTGTCTGTCGCATGCGCTGGAATGGCCGCAGTGCGTGTTCCTGATAAAAACGTTGACACGTGGAAAAAAGAAGTCTCAGGAGTAAGTCAATCAATGCTCAATATTGGTTTTTTGTAGCAATCTAACGACGGTTTTGTTATTTTATCAGGAAGAAATCGCCCCTCAGCGATATGAAGAAGTCATTACTGTCTTGATGACCCGCTGTTTAGAGGAACACATCAATACAAGACTCAAGTACCTCGGCCAGCCCTCCCTCCAGGACCTCTATTTTCTATATGGCTTTGCGGAATATGCCACGAAGACTATTCAAAGTGATCGATTTCTAAATCAGGAGATATCGGAAGATCTTTGGAATGGGCATCATTTTTTCACCATTTGCATGCTTTTCATTGTCGACTATCTTCAAGAGCCTTCTGCCGCCATCCCCACGTTTGGTAACCGGATTGAAGCTCGTAGCAGCTTCAAGGTTCTGAAAGCTTGGTCATACACTATGTGGGCTGAAAAAGGAAAAGACAGTGCTGAAAAAACGGACGCAATAGTCAAGTTCCTAGGCAGCGTCTCCTCCGTTGTATACACATCCTCATCAACTGCCAAACTGGCCAGACCGGCACCAGCCTCTGACGTGATACGAGACTTTTATACGTCTATTATTAAGTCGGACGACCATAAGACTTATTGCCAGCAAGTACAGGACAGTTTGAATCGTCTGCAACATGAGACAGAGGCTATAAATCAGTGGAAGACTTATTGCGAAGAAATGAATAGGTACTTCAAGGCCAACATGCAACCCATCTGGCAGAGAGGACTTAATACGGCTTCCTCTAAGGACGGAGCGTCAGTGAAACGGTGGTTAAAGGAAGGTAAGTGCTCCTTTCTTCTATCTTGGTGCACATGCGCGAATGACTAAATCAAATATATCAATTCTTTAACGCTGACTTAATTTATTAGCCAGAGAAGAAGAGGAATGGATCTACACTGATGTCCCAGATCTCAGGGTCATCTCCTATAACCCGAAAAAAGTCTCTATTGATGGCTTTGGATGTTCATTGGTCCAAGGTACATCAATTTTACTTGCAGATGGTGAGACACGCACGGTGGAGAGTCTCACCGCATCCGATCAACTTTATACGAGAGATCACGAAGTTGATTCAGGAGTACGGGCATTGGAAACCAAATGCATTATTGGCAAGGCTAAAGTTGCGCTGGTTGGCTTCAGTAAGTGTGTCCCTTGTATAGAATTCACTTATTGGTAACTAATACCCTTGCCTACAGATGGAGAGAGGCCGTTTGCCACCCCTGCTCAGGTCTTCTACACCAGCACCGGCCTACGAGCCGTAGATGCTCGAGCGGCTCGGGCCGTGAACCCATTCCAGCGCATTGGAAAACTCATGACTGGTCATGTCATATATCGGCGCAATGGCGAGCGATACGAGAACATTGAGATACATTCCATTGATAAGACAGAAGCTTCAGAGCAAATCGTCTACGGCGTTCTTGCTGGAAATGGCCAGCAATGTTTTCACGCTAACGGATACCTGGTTTCTCAAAATGAACCGAAGAGCTCTCTACAGCTTGTTGCAGAATCCATTCGACGCCTCCCCAAAAGTGCCAGATTGTCAGCACTATCCAGTTTCAAGGAGCTATACCCCCTCTTCAGCACGTATGATAGAGAGACCCTTCAGGCACGACTTGATCTTGAGTTGGAGCATGGATATAAGCCAGACCCGGAGAAACTAGATTTCTTACAGCCAGAAACGGCGAGTTCATCTCCCACTCACGGTGGAAACAAAAAGCGCGAATTGAAAAGGAAGGGAAAACGGAATGGGGTGTCATTGGACCTGATTGAGAGAGAATTCGAAGCCACAGCATATTGCCCAACTCTTATTCCTTCAAATTATCATCTCCCATCTATTGCCATAGTTGATGGCCGCATAGTTGTCGACGACAAGGTCCAGCTCAAGTACTCTTGTGATCTCGATACAAGAAAATTCAAATGGACGCGAGAACTTCCGGATCAGAAACTGTTTGAACATGGCATGATTAAGATCGGAGAGGATGGGTCGTATGGAAATGGCGTGGTTTATGTCACGGCAGATCCTGCCCCGGAGCAGGTGTCCAAGGATGGTATCCACGCTTTCAGTCTTCACCCCAAACCCATTTCCCAAGCCCAGGATGAGAGCTTCACCGAGCTTCAACGGTACAGATTGACAGTTGATAGAGATGTCTGGCATCCTGATACAGAGAAAGAAGAGATCGCTGATCCCGTCAGCTTGGGCGAATTTTCGTATGGGCAGCTCCATGTGGGTGACAAAGTGGGTTTACCCTTTGTTCGGATGCACCTGTTGGACGATCTCCAGAAATCAATCAACGCCAAATTCAACGGGGAATTGGATGAATTCTATCGATTTGACCGCGACGATATAGATGACTATATACATCGGGTTACCGTTCGGTTCCATCGGGCTTCTATGATCCCCTTTATGTCTGACTCGGGCGAGGACGTCAAGACTTTTGACATCAACTTTCCTGAGTTGGGTCTAAGCAATAAACTACCAGTCCTGTTCCAGGAGTTCTACATTGATCTTGATTGGTGGGAATCTACAATGTATGGAGCGCTATATGAGTTTGATCCGGACATGCGAGGGATGATGGGGAATCGGTGAGATTTATTACTGCCTTGTATCCATACGCTTTATGCACAGCAGCTGACACTTACTAGGCATCTAATTAGAGCCGACTGGATTAGCCCCAGTAATCACCAACTTCGGTCAAAGGTATCACAGGCATTTGCAGGCATTGCTGACCCTTCTTTACCAGCACATCATGCTCAGCCAGCCAGCATAACGGACGAACTTGTTAACTATGCGGCACCAAATCTAAACGATCTCATCAGATTTTCTTACGATGAACAGAAGGTTCGTATGGATCAATCCATGCTCTCAACCCAAAAGGTATTGTCCGGATTTCTGACCTGTCCTTCCAGATTCATGATACCACTCAAAGTTTCATTCAAAGTATGATGTACTATCACATGAACCAAGACCATAGAGAGGAATTCACCAATCAAGAACGACCAAGCGGATTGCCCGGTCCTTTAGCAGACAATCTTCCATCAAACCTCAAGGCCTTCTTCAAGGACAAATACGCCCCTGCATTCTTGTGTCGATCTATTGAGTCCTTGGCCAAGTACTCAACTCAGTTTACCCAAGCCGAGAAAGAGAATTTGTGGTACTGGTGGGAAGGCAACGGCGACAAATGTCTCGCTCGATCTCAGGAGTATAACGATATTAACAACATAGCTTCCATTGAGGCCATGAAATATATCTATGCTACCATGTTGGATCCATTCCTGTATAGTCAGGAAGGCGCGTTATACTGGGCCCAGAAACTTCGCGACAAGCTAGGAGAAGAGCTTGTTATGAGGAATTTACTGACCGAAACAACCATCAATGTAAGTCCTTTGAATAGCCACCTCTTAGACTATTTACAATTTTCGAACCGCTCAACTGACAATCTGTCCCATTCTTGTGGCTGTAGGGAGCAAGTCCTATCAACAAAGAATGCATGGTCATGAACACGCTAGCACCCTCAGAGGATTTTGCTGATCAGTGGTTCGTGGAAATTGTGGCCTATGCGGGAGAGATTGGTTTGGATTATCCATACATCGATGAGGATAGCGAGCTAGCCGGCCAATGGCTTCATGACTCGATGCACGATCTCATTCTCCAGGTCTTGCTGGACGAGTCTTCTATCAACAAAGATGTCAAGGAGCAACTAATGAAAGACATAATAGCGTTCGAGGAAGCAAATAATCTTGACCAGACGCGGACAGCAGAGGAGAGAGCTGCAGCGATCGTGACGGCATCGTCTATTCTCATAGGAGAAGCCAGTTATTGGTTCACGGCCGTGGGCAAGGGCCTTTCAAAGGCCCTTGGGGCGTCCCGACTTTACCAATGGGTAGGTACAGCATTCGACCAAGTTTCTCAGAAGGTATCGACGCAGGTTCCAAAAGCCGGGTTGCTGAAAGGCCTCACATCTGTCTGCATGGTGAGTTATTAATCTGATGACCTACTGTTACTTTTTTCCCTTCACGCAACTCCCTACTAACACGCCGACAGGTTGGATTCTACATAGGTCAAATTGCCATCAATCTCCTCGGGGTCATACCAAACTGGGACTTACTCGCGGGTGACCAGAAGGCCACCGTGATCCTCGAGACTCTGAAGATCGCAACAGCTGGGGCGGCTCACGCAATCGAGGCGTTTGAGCGGTTCCGAAATAAGGAAATGAATTCGGCTCTCGATCAAATTGACCTGGAGCATCTAAACCAAGGCACCTACCGTGCTCTCGGGGAGGGGGCTCCTGGCCTCGGAAGAATGTCTGATGAGGTCAACGGGCCGGGAGGGTTTCATGATTCGGTTGCCAATCAGGTTGGGGCCGGTGACAAGACAGCAACGCGACCGAACAAGGAAAAAAATTGGAACCAAAAGCTCACCGATCCCGTAGGAGATCTCCCTCCTGGTGGCACCAAAGCCGCCAAAAAGTTCAGTATGCCTGATGTGATCCTCAAGGGGGTCAACGTTGTCTTAGGGATAGGTGTTGCCGCTGCCATGACGTTCACGCTTGCGCGACAGTGGGATAACCTTACCACTGCAGGCAAAATCATCAACACCTTGGCTGTTCTGACCGAAGTCCTTACCGTGATCCTCGACGTCGTGGAGATTGGCATATCTGTTGGTGTTGTGGTCGTCAGCGGGACGATGAGTGTGGCATTGCCGGTTATTGGAGCAGTCCTTGCCGTGTTAGGCTTTGTGTTGACATTTGTCGGCTTCTTTGTGCAAACGCAAAAGAAGTCGAAGCCGCCTCCAGACCCGATAGCAGATTTCATCAAGGATTTCGGCAAGCCATTGATTGCCACATTCAACGATGCGCCTAAGCCGCAACTTGATTATTCCATCTCACACGAAAAGGTCACGGCAGGCCAGCTGACCCGCATAGAGATCCTAGCGAAGAACAACTCGAGCAAAGACGTCAGCATGACTAACGCTCGCATTACACTCCTCAGCGGTGATGACCCAGTATGCCTCTTCGCAGCCGAAGGCGACATCGAGCTAGTGTCAGACACGGAGCCGAGCAGGAACAATGAGAACTACACATACGTAACGCCAGACGAGATCGTGAATGCCAACCTACCGCAGCCCAGTAGGATGGGTGCCGGTTCAGGATATTATCAGATGGATTTGAGAATCGCCGGTCCAAAGGTCAAGGAGGAAAATGCGCTGCAGGCCCTTATTCTCAAGCCAGCGCAAACAATCCGCTCAATTTGGACAGCCAAGATTAACAAGAAGGGCAATGATGATGACAATTCTACCAGCAGAATCGACATTGTGGAGATGGCCAACAATGACAAGAGCTTTTTCCAATTCAGTCTCAAGCGGGTTTGAGCCACTGGATGGACACCATCTTTGGGATTGGTTGAAATGAGCCCCCTATTCCCATATCAATTAGGATAGCAATAAAAGTCACATCTTCAGAACTTGTACAGAAGTAACCCCCCCCCCTCCTCCTCTCTGGCTCTCTCTCTGTCAGATTGATGCAGGTCTTAAGCTATAACCCCTGACGCACTCTTCTGTGATTGTTAGAGAGTGGGCAAAAAATACAGTATACACATTGATGCCATGGTTATAGGTGAGATGAAAGTCTGGGTAACGAACTACAAAGGGCTTTGTTTGCATCAATTAAATAATAGCTAACTTTATAAATTCTTTGAGCTATTGGGCTACCCGGGACTGTTGGAGCGTTTTATCGTTGTGTACGCATACCTCTATATCCTTACCTTGCTAAAATAAGTGTACTTACCAAGCTCATTGATGCTCGTTCGTTTGGTAATCCATACCTTCAACTACTTCCAGCACTAAACTTAAACTCCAACATGCGGTGTCCATGTGAAATTAACACAAGCGGGCGATGTTACCTATATAATCCTCCATGAGCTTAGATTTCCCGAGTTGTGTATTCAAGAGCCGAAAGCGTAAAGTCCAGAGTGACATTGCCGCTGAATCTAACTGAGACTGTAAGTGTGTAAACTCAACCTCTCGGAGCTCTCCGGCAATCTCTTGTGCGGTATGGGTAGCACCAGCTGAAATCTCGGCAATTACTTAGTCCGGTAAGTATGTCAAGACATGAATCCTTCTGCACTGTTATTTCGAATTGTAGAGCCCATTTCATATATTTACTTTATCAGCTTGTGTAATGCTACATGCTCTCGGATAAAGCCGTTTTCATCCCATCTATCGATACTCCATCGGGTCTATTTACCCGCGGGTACTTGGTGTATCTTTTGCTGATGACCAAGTACAGGGTACTCCGTAGTCTCGGCAAATAGCCGGTTTTAACCTAGCAAGTTCCTCCGAAGGACGTTGAGCAGCTGCCGGGATTTTCTATGCATAGTCAATAAAGGATGAGACAACTAAATTAAGTATGACATGTGGAGATAAAAGAAAAAGGCATTCCATCGGTAAGAGACATGTCATCCAACTATGTAATACCGTGTTTTTTTTTTGGCCTGCGCTTGCTTGATTGGGTACTTTATTCAATTATGGAAAAGGCCGAGATTCACGTAAGCACGGCGGAAGAAAACCAACACGGCGGTCGAAAATGAGCACGGCGGTCGAAAGCGCCGCAACGTCTTATCATTGGTCGGCTCTCTGCAGAAGAACCCGCATGCCGGGCGAAAACAACGAGACAATGCATGGATCGCACATCTGGGTGTTGGTAATCTCTTCGCAGGAGGAGGCTCCTCCTGGGTCTCCTCGCGTTTGATTGCGACCCAAGTTTGGGCAATGTGTAATCTCTGATGAATAATCCTTCCCATCTCTTTTCATTCCTACTCACGGAATCATCCAGCCCACCCATCCCACGATACTATTAAGGGAGGCTCACTCACGGTTGTGACAGGCCAGTATCATCCCAAACAACTTTCATCCACAAGAGTTCTATTCAACTCAAGGGCTCAATCTACAATAAATCAACAATGTCGAGTGACGAGAAGAACCGAGAGCTTGATGCCTCTTCATCTGAGCCAGATACTGCACGCACACCACAGGCAATGTTCAGCGATGAGAAGCAGCAGCAGCAGCAGGACCCTAAAGAGTTTCTGGTGGAGTGGGATGGCGACCATGATCCTCTAGACCCCCGTACCTTTTCAGTAGCGAGGAAGTGGCTCTACGTGGCTATAGTAGCCATGGGCTCTCTCTTGGTGTGAGTACTCGGGTGTCTTCTGCTCCTCCCAGAACATACTGACAGCATGCAGCACCGCTACCTCATCCCTGTACTCTGCGTGCTATGCACAGCTCATTGAAGAGTTTGGATGCTCTCAAGAGCTCGCGACCCTTGGCCTCTCGCTTTACGTCCTTGGTCTGGGCATCGGACCTCTGCTTTTTAGCCCGCTTTCGGAAGTAGGTCTGCTGTCACACCATTGCTCCACGGCATCACTGACTTGGATGTAGTTCTATGGGCGAAGGCCAATTTACATTACCTCAACAGTCTTTTTCTTGATCTGGTTGATCCCATGCGCCGTTGCTAAGAACATCCAGACCCTCTTGGTCGCACGATTCCTCAATGGTCTGTCAGGAAGTGCATTCCTTGGTGTCGCCGGTGGAACTGTAGTAGACATGTTTATCCCACAGCAGCTTCTCCTGCCCATGACCATCTTTACTGGCGCTCCCTTCATTGGCCCCGCCCTTGGACCTCTCATCGGCGGCTTCATCAACTCAAACACCCATTGGTAAACCTATATCGCCCCCACCTACTCATACCTTGCTAACCTGACTTAGGCGCTGGTCCTTCTACGTTCTCATCATCTGGGCTGGAGTTATTCTCGTGTGTGTCCTCTTTGTACCGGAGACATTCCACCCCATCCTCCTCAGCAAGAAAGCAGCGGCCCTTCGCCAAAGTACTGGCAACGACCAGTACCACTCGGCCTCTGAGATAGCCCGCGCATCCAAGACTCTCACCCAGGCTCTCTCTGCTTCTCTCTTCGTCCCATTCCAGCTCCTCTTCCGCGACCCCATGATCCTGGCTCTCAGCACATACACCTCTCTCATCCAGGGAATCCTTTATCTGTTTTTCGGCGCTTTCCCCCTAGTGTTTGGCAAGAACCATGGCTTCAATCTCTGGCAAATTGGCCTTACTTTCCTCGGTCTTTTGGTCGGTAACTTGATTGCATGCCTGTTCAACCCATACTGGCACAAGAACTGGATGGGGCTTATCCAAAAGAATAAGGAGAAGCACGGGGCGGATTACAAGCCTGAACCCGAGTTGAGACTACCACCTGCATTGGTCGGATCCGTCATGGTCACTGCAACTTTGTTCTGGTTCGCCTGGACGAGTTTCCCATCTGTTCATTGGATCGTACCTATTATCTCGACTGTGTTCTTTAGCACTGGGTACGTTTCTCTTTCCTAACGGTGTTAAAGGACTTGCTGACATTGGTAAACAGATTTTTCTTCGTGTTCCAGGGTCTTTGGACGTTTTTGATGGCTGCATACCCCAAGTATGCTGCCAGTGCCATGGCTGTCAACACCACTACGCGTTGTATATTTGCGGCAGCGTTCCCATTGTTTACAGACCAGAGTAAGCTCCAACCAACCACTGCAACTTGTGCCATGCTGACAGACTCAATTTTAGTGTACAACAACCTTGGCTACGAATGGGCCTCAACTTTGCTTGCGTTCTTGACTTTGGCCATGCTGCCTTTCCCGTATGTTTTATCCCCGAGGTGTTTCTCGTGGCAGACATGTCTAACCTCTCCT
This sequence comes from Cladobotryum protrusum, assembly GCA_004303015.1. Classification (NCBI taxonomy): domain Eukaryota; kingdom Fungi; phylum Ascomycota; class Sordariomycetes; order Hypocreales; family Hypocreaceae; genus Cladobotryum; species Cladobotryum protrusum. Next base: position 6,342,989 of record RZGP01000002.1, on the reverse strand, counting down.
AGGTACATCTTCTATCGTTACGGAAAGAACTTGAGAATGCGAAGCAAATTCGCCTCCGGCTAGTTGAACTGTAGCATTGGCTTACGGTAGGCTTAATGATTAGGCTTATATCACGTGCGATTTCTGCAATTGTATGTGAGAGTCTGGAACCTTATCAGGGAGTGACATAGAAGACAGGTTTATGGGAGCAGGGGGGATGGGGGTGATGCTAAACAATGGGCTGGTGTTTGCGCTGCATTAAGATGAATGAATTCATTTCCGATACCAAAATTAGCTAATTGACAATATTAATCGTATTAATATCCCTACTCCGCCATTATACGTGCAGCGATTAAGAGTCCGTGTTGGAATACAGAACTCTACTTGGGGGTCTTTCTTCGACATACTAACCTAGACTCAATTAATTTTCTTAGTTACACTGAACTAATTGAAACAATAAGTAGGATGCAAATGAACTCGTTAGTAGAAGCGATTGGAAATTATCAACTTTCAAGCAACATGCCAACCCGCCCTATGCTTGTGGGGTTATTATGATATTCAGGAGGCTTGACCCCTCTACGTGGGGGCAACAAGAGGAAAGTCCTGTTGTTATGAGATAAACTACGTAGCTCGACCAGATCATCATCAATCATGAACAGTATTAATCTATATAAACATGTAAAAAGAAAGGCAGGACCTGAGCGACCATGCTAAACTATGCTAGGCGTTACTATCATTATTTCTATGGCGGTAGTGTGATAAAATGAGAACATGGCTTCCATCAATGTAGAATCCATTCCGCACCTTGATTTCCCCCGTTCCCTGCACCCCTCATTAAGCTATCAAAGAAAGCCAAGTCCACACCCTGGAACGCCCAGTCTTCACTCCCGGCAACCAGCCCAAGTTGCTGGTCATGGGACAAGAAAGGATCGGATGAGCTATTCTGGAGTTGCATTGCAAAATGTGGGGAGAAAGGGTCGGCGCTAGAAGCCTCAATTGAGAGCGTTCCACTGTGTGTCGAAGTCTTTGTGCGGGAATCTGACATCGCTGCAAATGCTTCAACGCGGCCGTAGTCGCTATCAACAGGTGTAATGGCCCCCAGATTCAAATTTCCGCTGGACTCAGTAGGCTCCAAAGGCCGCATCTGGGATCCTGGATGAGGTATTTGCGTGTTAGGTCCGCTAAATTTGTCCACTCCCTGTAACTGAGTGTTGTGACCCGTTGTTAATGTAGCAGACTGTGGCTCCGAACGCTCTGTGCTCACATTCTCGCGGGCAATTTTGATAACGCCAAAGTAGGGAATGTGTACGCTTACGACGGCATCGCCATCCTGAGTAGATGGTGCGGTATCAGTTCCCGCTTCTTGCACACTCACTCTCCCAGCATAAAGTGAAGATCCATCAGCCATTTCCATCTCAATATTCAATAGCTGGCGGAGCAAGTCGGCGCTTTGCGCGCTTAGAGCATCTGAGTTCAGATGACTGACTTCTCTCATGTTCTCTTGCACCTGCTCAATCATAGCACGATCGCTATGATATTGGTGAGCAAGGAGATTCTCTGCATCCAATGGATTACTGTCCAGATGCGCTAATAATAAGGTCATGGCAGCCATAAGTGCAATGAAGTCGATGATGCGACAGCTATAGGCAATTCCGTTGAAGCTGCGCAATGAGATGAAGCGCGAGAGTATTTCGCGTGAGGCATTGACGCAAGTAATTCGTGAGTATTCATATTTGCGTTCATTTGACGATGAGCGAAGCATATAAGGCAGGTGAAGCTGATTCAGAAGGTTGTAATGAAGCACCTGTGCGAATAACCGCCGTGTGTTCAAGAAGAGGGCTTGCGAGTCGATCTGGGTACCATTTAGCTTCGGCATCGACCACCACTTGCTGGGGACGCTTCTAGCCGCTTTCTGTAGCTCCATGTCGAGGGTACGCGTTAGGGGGAGATCATCGGCGCTCGGATCAGATCCGTTACGCTCAAGAATGCGAGAAGCGACGACGAAGTGTGTTCGCTCGAGACGCTCCATGGGAAGGTCCTTTGCGAGCATCGCGTCAGAAGCCATCTTACGGTCATTGCATCCTTGTGGGAGGCCCAGCATGAGACAGAGAAAGCGGTCCAGATAGACAATCCGGAACCACATGATCTGTGGTTGATAATTTGTCTTGGAGTCGAGCACTTTAAACTGTGTACGATTGTCCGATCGGTGAAGGCCCATTAGCTGTGCAATACTCAAAGCTCTCCGGCATGAAACCCAGCTTCGTCGGAGATTTCCAACATTAGCCTGATAAACGCTCTCGATCATTACACATTCCAGACCCTCGATACTGCCAAGCAGCTCGTCTTTCATCGTGACATGACTGTTGGCAAGCTCCGCCAACCGTTCCGACATGGCTCGCGGGGCTTCTGATAAATGCTTAACATCCTCGTGAAGATCAGGATGAAGATGTTGTAGAAAGCTGGCCAGCAGGAGCATATACCTTGCGATTAGAACTGGGTGAAAATCCGGTTTAGGGATCTCCAGTAGACGATCAGGTCTTTCTAGGTTATCCTGCATAAGGGAAGTGTACGGCATAGTCATTATTTCGTGGGCAAGGATCGAAGGGCGAGGGCAGGCCTTCCATATCCTATTTACATCTTCCTGTGAGGGCAGTGATTCATACAATAACTGAGACAGCTTCTCATATTTGCCTTGAGGGGCCAGCGTATGAGACCCAGATTGACGGGTATCATCCTCAACAATGCGATGCTGATGGGGGCAGTCAGTCAAAAGCGTCACAATATCGAAAAGCGGGATACCGACCTCAGCTCTATGATGGGAGGTAAGGTGTGGTGAAGACTCCGAGATCGGGGTCACCGGAATGTAAGAGGGCGCCCTTGTATCACTTCCACAGGAAGATGAGGGTGTTGCATTTTGGATGGTGCCATGACTTCCGCCGTGGAGAGTTCCAACTCTCCTAGCACCACCGCCTATATTATGTATCTCCTCCGGGGAGAGTGAAGTATCTTCAGGGAATTCTTGGCTGATACATGAAGAGCCTCTACGCCGACAGCCATTGCAGATAGCAGCATTGGTGGTCGGGTCAAAGACACACTTCATTTTTCGTCGCTTGCATTCCCAGCAGCTATGGGTGCCCTTTCGCAACCCTCTTTTCCTGATTTTGGATCGGGCTTGGCTTGATGGTGACTCCATGAATGCTTTCGACAGCGTTGTGTGGCCAGCAGATGTGAGAGAGAGCAAAACTCCAGTAACGGCGGAAGAAAAACGGCGGAAGACAGATGGTGGGCCAAGCAGGATGCCAGCACGTGATTACGGCGGACGAAAACGCCGGAGGAGCCGTGGGTGGGGCCAATCGTTCGACCACCCCACACAAGGATTACATATCAACCCACCCACCAGGTCCCCTGCAAGGGGTGAAGGATTTAAGCTGATCAGGTGTTGGGCTGGAATCGTCTACCCCTTGCTGTTTTAATCCTTGCCACAGCAAGATCGCACTAGCAGCATCTTGCTTATTTGATCCCCATAATGCCGTACTCAACCAGTCATCCACCAAGGTCCCCTCCTCATCCACCACCAGCTTCCTTAGCCAGTCAGATATGGCATCAGTTATCAGCATTTTTGTGCTGAAAGTGTTAACATTCGTAGGCTTGCGACAAAAGGTAAACCCATGAATGCTGAATGGGATCACAGTGGAGAAAGGTGTTGTCTGACAGGAATGTGAGCTTTGAGCGGCAATAGAAAGGTCGATAGGTAATGTTATACATCTTGCGCATGAATGAGTGATCTATTATCCCTTCCGTACCATGGAATATGACAGTGATAGTAAGGAATGATTGAAAGAGTATACATTTCATAGGAAAAAGCTTAGGTGAGTGTGTTTTTCTCCTCGCGACCCGAACAAGTCAACCAAACGCAATATAATTGTCTTCTAACTGAAAGAGAGGAATCTAAAAAGAAAGGAAGAAAAAATACAAAGACTCCCCGATTAACCTTGCGAACTTTTTATTATTTCGCCCATCATACAATCATCCTCCAAGCTCTCAATACCGTTAGTACGAGCCCTTGCCCTTACTAAGCTGTTCCCGTCATCAACTTGCTTTTCTGTGCAATCTGGCCGGCAAATCCTTCGATTGAGGCGGCTGCTAGGATCTCCAATAGTGGCATATTGGCCTTCATCTCTCGCGTGATCCAGTTTCTGACTTCCAGCGCTACGAGAGAGTCCACACCATATGCGTACAGGGGGCGGCTTGCGTCAATCTCCGATGGAGGAACCCGCAAGATCTCAGCTACCTTGGCAACTAAAGCGCCAGCGATAATGTCGGTTGCTGCAGCGAAATCTTTGTTGTTACTGGCTTCAGAAAGTCGCGACGTAAGTGAGGCGGCAGCACTCTCGCCTCCTGTGCTGGCGGAGGATGAGACACTCGAGACAGTCAGTGAGGCAAATCGGACATCTTTAAACCATGGAGCGTCGGGAAGACGGTGGGTGGCCAGGATGTCAGCACTACCAAGGCCAATACAAAGATGGGCGGGGCATTCTTCACCAACGCCTCGCTTCTGCTGCTGGCCGTTGATCAGGCTCTTCATCAAGGCATGGAAAGCAGGCACATGGATTCCCAGGACCTCCTCCCACAGCTTAAAAGTGTGAGCGCCCATATCGGCAAGAATTCCAACGTCAAGCATGATGCCCAAGTCGATCGAGACAGCTTTGAGCCCCTGAGCGCGGCGGTATTGTGCCAGAGAGTCTTGGTATGTGTTGCCAGCACCGTACTGGGCCTGGCCGGGGCTTCCAATGAGGCCAGAAAATGACGAACAGAAGATCATGAAGTCAAGCGGCCGTTCGTGGTTGAAGTATTGGTGCAAATTCCATGTGCCTTGGACCTTTGGCTGCAAGGGCATTTTCCACTCCTCATAGGTCATGTTCTCGATCAAAACATCACGAAGCACCATAGCCATCTGTATCACTCCTTTGATGGGGGGGAGCTGTTGCGAACACTGTTCCATGGCGGTAAGGAAGGAGGTTTGGTCAGCGACGTCGCCACGGAACACCTTGACTTGTGCGCCCTGTGTTGTCAATTCGTCGACGATAGCCTTGGCTTCGGGTTTAGAGTCTCCGGATCGTGAGATAAAAGCGATATGACGGGCTCCAGATGCGACAAGTTCCCGAGCCAGACTGCGACCTAGACCACCCAGACCGCCAACAATGAGGAACGTCGCATTAGGGTCCAGCTTGAGCGAATCCTTGGCCGTGCACAATACAGGAGCCTTGGCCTTATCTTCCTCACTGAATGACAGAACAATCTTACCACGGTGCTTTCCCTGCTGCATTGTGCGGAAGGCAGCCTCCACTTGACCAACAGGATATACAGTTAAGGGGTGCGGTACATGGAGGATCTCCCCGTTGAATAACTTGAAGACTTCATTGAGGGCTTCGCCTAGTGTGGCTGGGTCTTCTTCAATGAGGGTTGGGATATCAAAGGAAGTAAAGGTGGTGCTTCTGCTAAAAGGCCGCATATCGAGGCGCATGTTGTCCGTAATGTCGCGCGTACCAATCTCAACGAAAGTGCCAAAGGTGGCAAGACAATTCCACGAGACGCGGAGAAGCTCGCCAGACAGGGAATTAAGGACGCAATCAACCCCGTGACCATCTGTCACGCGCTGAATACCCTTGGCGAAACTGCTGTCGCGAGAGTTAAATATGTGCTCCTCAGGAATACCGTACTGCTCTATAACGAAGCGGCGCTTGTCTTCTGTGCCGACAGTGACATAGACGATCAGGCCAAGATGAGTTGCCAGCTGTATCGCTGCTTGTCCCACTCCTCCTGATGCTGCGTGGATCAAGACGGATTGGCCTCGGTTAAGTTTGGCCAGCTTGATGAGGGCAAAGTACGCTGTGACATGCGCTGTAGATACGGCTGCTCCCTCTTCAAATGACATAGTGTCAGGCAGCTTCGCCGCGACACGGAAGTCGCATCGAGTCTTGGTCGCATGCGTTCCGCCCAACGACAAGGTGCTCACGCGGTCACCGGGTTGGAATGACTTTGCTGCACGGCTGCCAGCCCTAAGAACAATACCACTGGCTTCTACACCAAGCCCGGGAGAGGAAACCAAACCCATGGAAGCCATGATGTCGCGGAAGTTGACGCCAGTAGCCTTAACTTCCAGCTCAATCTCATTGTCGGCAAGCGGTGTCGCGAGTATATTCTCGTCACGAGTGAAATGAAGACTGTCCAAAAGACCGGGCTTACCAATAGTGAGGCGAAAGGGGGCACCACCATCATTGAGGCTCATTGTCCGAATTGAATCCTCGAGGTGGTTGCGAATGTGCTGGTTTTCTCCGAGGCCCTTGTACAGACGTGGCACCTGGAGAAGGCCGTCCTGCTCTCGGAACTCGTTGTCAGGAGTTTTGTCTGATGACTTGAATATGCGCCCTGTTAGAGAGGGACCATGTTGCATTCCTTCGCTGCTGAGATGCAAAACCTGGAACCTAGCGCCTGCCACTTCAACATTGACACATCTTGCAAGGCCATCTACCATCCCAAGTGACGGATCATCGCCGCAGGTTACCCAAAGGAGTCGCTCGCAATCAACCATCAACTTTCGAATGCTCTGGAACTCCGGCTCGGAGAGATTCTCTAGCATAGGCTTCTCCAGCTCTAGCAAAGAGATGCATAGCTTGGTATTGACAGCATCGCTATCAACAACTCCTGTCTTAATCGCAACGGAATAGCCTTGATCTGTGAGGATTTCCTGCAGCCTTTTCGAGAAGACCTCAGACTCAGATGAAGCCGCAATCCGCTGGAGAATAACGACATCTTCTTTCGGTACGCCATTAATGGACTTTTCCGGTTGCTTCTCCTCAATATGGCTATACAAAGCGAGACGTTCCGCGCCCGCCGAAGTGCAGGACACAAGTTCAAACCCCTTGGCCTTCAATGCGGGCGACGCAACCTCCTCAACGTTGCTAGCAGATGCGGTGATGATGGCAGTAGCACCAGGTTTGGCCAGGCGTATCAGGCGCTCCAGGATGCTGTTAAAGCCTTCATCCTGATTGCTGCTAGCATTATGGGGAATAACGAATAGATCTGCAGATGCGGTCTCTGTGGGTACCGGGGCATCTAAGGCGCCGAGAGCAAACGGCTGTCCGAATACGTTGTCATCAATCACTGCAGCAAGCTTACCATCTTTGTCACTATCAACCACAGCATAATTAACTTGTGTTGGAAGGATGACACCCTGTGGCAATTTCGACACAACTGTATTCGATAGATCCTCGACGCCTTGAACCAGCTCAATGACGGTGACGGTCGGGCGCTGGTGTATCGCCATTTCAACGAGCTACGTATTGATGTTAGCAATTCCCCTTCACCAGTCATCTTTGCGAAGGTTGTAAACTCACCTGGACAATTCCAGCATCTATCGTTGTGGTAGCATCCAATAGTCGAGTGATCTCGGCAGGCTCCATGACATCCAGTGCATGTTTCCAATGGACCTCGGAGATGATCTCAGCGGGGTCGACATCGATTCCCTTATCACCATCTGAGTCTTCTGCATCATCCATCTCCAATGCCGACAGCCTGAAATCAGTGACTGATAGAACAACCTTGGACAAGTCTTTGTCAAACATGCTTATGTTTGCCGACAGATCGTTGAAGCCATGTCTTTGCGAGTGGCAAACACCAGGGATCACGTATCCCGCGTCAGCTGGCACATCGACTGAGATTTCTAGCTCGCCGATGGATGTTGGAACCATGGGTCTACCAAAGCCAAAGTCGCCATTGCTATCCCGGGTGCTTCCCAAGCAGCCCTGCCACGCGGCATCGAGAGCTGTAGGATGGATGAGGAATGGTCTCTCCAGCTGATGCTTGGAGAAAGTCTCTTCAATATCGACAACTCTCACTCCGTAACAGGTCTTGCCAACGCCAGGATGGGAATTTTCGACGCCCTGCCATGCTTCACCGTAAGGCATAGACGACTTGGTAAAGCGATCATAGAACAATTCCTTGGTACACGCGTCTGGGCACTCGAGTAGAACACTATGGTAATCAGCAATTCGGCTGGCCTCTGCTCTATCATCCTCCTGCACCATATATGGGCTTCTGTTCTCCTCATAGATGATGCTTATCAACCCACGGCAGTTATTTCGCAGCTGGCCTGCAGTTCCTGTGCATGAGGATACCGTGAACTCCCACCAAGCAGCTGGTGTAGAGCCAGCATTAGCAAGCAGGTGAGGTCGCAAGTGAACGGTGACCTCAGTATCCATGTTCTCTGGAAGAGCCATGGCGGCTAAGAAGGAGACTTCGCGCAACTTGAAGGCGAGAGGAGTCTTACCCGAGTCCACAATCTGCTGCGTTGCCTCTAGTACCATGCTGACCATGCCGGCGGCTGGGAACAGCACTGTTGTCCCAATCGTGTGGCCGCGGAGCCAAGGTTCATCATTAAGGCGGATGAAGCTTCGCCAGACACGCTCTCTTTCATCCATAGTTGGCATCATGGCACCAAGCAAACTCCTGGTGGGGAATTTCTGGGCATACTGCTCTTGCTGTATACGGCTATAAGCGTGGAACTTCTCAGAGTGGTTCCAAGGATATGGGGGAAGGTCTGTCAGTAATCGACAGTTGGAATCGCCATTGACCTTGGCCAAATCTATCGGCACTCCTTGACAGAATAGCTCGGCCGCAAGAGCCATGCTAGTATCCAGAGCGTTCTTCCCACGTACAAGCATTGACGTATAGCCAACATTCTTGATCCCATAACTGGAGAGGATCTGCTCGATGGGGCCTCCAAGAGCACTGTGAGGGCCAACCTCGACGAGCAAGTCTAAAGATTTCTCCCCATTGTCATCAGCAGGCGATACAAGCTCCTTGACAGCATCTGTGAACAATACGGGGTTTATCAAGTTTTGAACCCAGTAGTAGGGGGCTGCCACGTCCTCGTGTTGGATCTCGTAACCGGAAACACTGGATACCATGGTGATGGGATGCTGCTCATCTGTTGGCTGATGTCCTACATTTGCGATGGCAGCATAGTATTCTCCAGAGCAGAGATGCATGTGAGAAGAATGGTAGGCGATTTCGACCTTGAGTCGCCGAGCAAAGACGCCGCGCTCGTCAAGTTTGGCGCGGAGTGCTTCCAACGTAGCAACATCACCCGAAATAGTGACACTGGATGGAGAGTTGACACAAGCTACTGCCGCTTGAAGCCCCGTCTCCTTCATGAGGTTCTCTGCCTCATCTCGAGAACAGCCTACGGCCATCATCCCTCCCTTTTGGCCCTTTTTTATGAGACCAGCCGAGGCTGTGCCCCTAAAATAAGCTGCTGCTAAGGCATCACGATGGGACAGAGCGCCCATGGCATAGGCTGCTCCAATCTCGCCACTGGAGTGGCCGACCACCTTGGACGGCATCACCCCCCATGACCGAAGTTCGTCGACAAGGGCGATCTGCAACACCGAGCAGATGGGTTGGCTGATCTCAGGTATACCAAGCAGGGACTCCTTTGGGCCCTTAGACAGCTCCGTGACCGGATCCCAGTCGCAGCCCATCGCTTTCAGTAAAATGGTGGATCTTGCCACAGAATCAGCGAACACAGGTCGTTCCAACATCTCAACTCCCATGCGAGCCCATTGCGCACCTTGGCCGGTGAAGACAAAGCCAATACGCGGAGGACTGCTTGGTGCACGCACAGCATCTTCTCCCAGCGTTGATGCGGTAAGTTGCTCGTGTAACTCAGCAACATTCTCTGCCAAACAAGTTGTCCTCCAAGCAAGACTTGATCGGGCCTTTGCGAGTGAATACGCAAGGTTGGCCAAGTAAGAAGGGCTCAAAACGGCAGATCCAAGATTATCTAGATGGTCGGCCATTGACTTGCCAATACGTTCAAACCCAGCTTTGTCATGGCTACTGAAGGCAAAAAGCCTCTTCTTCCTGCTGTGCAAGGAAAATACGCCATTACTCAATGCTGCCGGCGTGCTGAACGCATCCATGACGACGTGCGCATTCGTACCGCCCATGCCAAATCCACTGATACTCATGCGCTTTGTCTTAGCAGCAGGCCAAGGGGTCAGCTTTGTAGGCACCACCATATTCCACTCATCCAAGGGAATGGCTGGGTTTGGTGTGGAGAAATTGAGATTCGGGGGGATGAGACCACGTTCCAAGGCTAGTACTCCTTTGATGATGCTGGCGATACCTGCCGCTGCTTCAAGGTGACCAATGTTTGGCTTGACGCTGCCGACGTACAGACGCTTCCTTGATGATGACTGACCAATTGTGCTGTAGATTGCCTTTGTTTCAATGGGGTCGCCTACTTTCGTACCCGTGCCGTGCGCCTCAACGTACTGAGTTGAGCCATAGTCCAATCCGAAAGACTCATACACATATTTTATGAGTGCAGCCTGGGCATCAAGCGAGGGCATGGTCACACCCTGTGTCCAACCGTCAGAGTTGACACCAGAGCCACGGATGACAGCACGGATAGTATCGCCATCTCGGATGGCGTCCTCCAGCCGCTTCAGGATAACAATACCGCAGCCCTCGCCACGGCCGTAACCATTTGCATCTGCATCAAATGACCTGGAATGTCCCTCTGGGTTAAGGAATCCGAGGTTGTTGAGGTGCATTGTACCATCTGTCAGGGTTATTAGGCCAACACCGCCAGCGATGGCCATTTCTGACTCTCCTGACCGTAAGCTCTGACAAGCGATATGAGTTGCAACAAGACTAGATGAGCAAGCTGTCTGGACAGTGGCACTAGGGCCGTGTATATCCAAGAAATGAGAGATTCGATTGGCAATCATCTCATCACTGACTCCAAGGATGTGATACTTGGGAAAGTGCCCAAAGTCACGAGCCACAGCATCTCGGTAGTCACTCATCGAGGAGCCCATGAAGCAGGCAGTCTGAGTGCCTGCCACTTTTTGAAGTGGCATACCGGCATTCTCGAGGGCTTCGTAGGCCACTTCTAGTGCAATGCGCTGTCTCGGGTCGAGTGCTATTGCTTCTGTGGCCGTGATATTGAAGAAGGCCGCATCAAACACGTACGGATCTTGCTTCAGAAAATATCCCCCCTTAGTGGGTATAACATTCTGGCGGCTGCCACTCTTTGGGTGGTAGAAAGCCTCAGCGTTGTATCTGTCTGTCGACTGTGAAAAGCCATTCTGTGCGTTCTTCAACAAGTCCCAGAACTTTGATGGGGTTGAAGCATCGCCGGGGAAGCGACACGACAAGCCCACAATGGCGATGCTAGACTCCTCTCTAGTGGCTTGAGGCATGACTGAAGAATAATGACGATGAACTTGAATGTTATTATGGAGGAAAGTTGATACTGAGAGTGGGAGATGAAGGTGAGATATGAGGGAGATGAAGACAATTGTGCTTGCGCCGTCCTTTTCTTAAATGTTGATTCTAATATAGTCTCTTCTCCGGTCAAAAGTTCTAACCGTAAAGAGCCGCGGCACGAAATAGGCATTCCAAGGCCAAATGAAACTAAGAAACATGGCCAAGCTGACAGATTCCTGAAGGAGTAGCTTAGATCAAAGTGTGTGTGACATTGCATCCGACTACTACGTAACAAATGCGATAAGCCTTTTTACCCTGCTTAGATTTATAACATACTAATAATCAATAAATATCAAATCCTTCGACTCTCACACCGCAAGCCGTTATCCGAAAGTTCCCGCACGTGGCGATGAGACAAGCGTCTGGAGACGATTTACCCGCTCTTACACTATCACTTAGTCGACTGTGTATGCCGTATCCAGTAGGTGCCGGGGAACCCGAATAAAAGCCTTCATAACTATTACCATATACAGCCCAGCCGGCCATCAGCTTTGATTGGTTTATTGTGGTGTATCTATATCTGCAATGTCCTCATCGTGCCACCCTAGTCCGTGATTCGGCCTCCTACGGCCAAACGACATCCTTCAGGAACCCACGAGTTACACGATATATTGATGGGTCATAGGACTTACGGATGGGTGGAGTTATAAGTAATAGGGAGTAAATAGTCCTAGTGTTAATATATGAAAGATATAGTAGGAGTTGCAGAAGCTTGATGGGGACATGTAATATTCCCTACGGATATATGCGCCGACAGATTGGGAATACCCCATACCCCTCCCCCCCGGACCGATAAGCTGCCTTACGGACGGGTCGTATTGCCTGCCATGTAGAGACCTGTCATGCAGATGCATCACTTATCATATTCAGAGGGGTTCCGAGATGACCAATACCATTGGCTCAAAAACTAAGATAGATGTAAGCAATGAGTATGTTGTCAGAATTCAAGCATGTAATACTTAGATAGGCATATAAATACTACATTTAATTAAAGTAATGTATTTCTAACAAGGCAGACGTAACAATGACCCTCAACCGTTCAATAACAAAGATGATGTTTTGGTGTTATAGCTCCAGGGTAGCTCTACCACTATAACCAACCCCTTGCCCCAATCTAACGATCTAGACCGTCCTTATCAGGAAATCCCCGGAACGGCGGCGGATCCATGCTTGACTTCATATCCCTCATAACACACTGAAACAAAAACACACTATAGGCTGAATTTAACCCAGAATCCAGAAAATCAGCATGTAGAGAAAGCTTCTGTATTCCACAGAGAAGGTGCCAGGGTGTGAGAGTCGCAGGATTCAAATCCTTAACCCTGGACATTGCAGCTGTGCAACACGATCTCTCTATGCAAGTCTCGGATGAGCTGACATGTCTTAGCCCCAATTGATATGCAGCGGAAATGTCCCATATCGGTTGTTGCCGATATGGGCTCACCGTTAGGGTGGGTGGTGCAACTTACAGAGCGATTGTTTGCCATGTTGAACCGAAGCTTGCTCCGTGGACATGGTAAGCATCCTACAGACAAGTTACGCATCCTACAGACAAGTTACGCATCCTGCAGACATATTGTTCATCCGGCAATTGTATTATCGCCGTGAAACCATATATCCGAATGTGTCATCACAAGAGAGTTAGTATATGGGCTCAGGTTATAAGTATTCTGGTCTGGGCCATGGTTGATTTCAGAAAACTATCAAGCCAACATCTTCCTACAGTGTTGTATCAATACCTTTTACACTCACTTCTTCATTAAATTCAAAAGCTTCTCTGAATTCATCAGAGTCAAATTCTCTACGAACTCACACAATATGACGACCACAATGTCTCCGCAGCCAGCGGCTACGACAGTGCTTCTCTTTGGAGACCAGACAGATCCCTGGGTCGATGGAATTGACCAGCTCTACAAACAAGCTGCTTCAACGCCATGGCTAAAATCCTTTCTGGATGACTTAGCTGATGTTATCAAAGCGGAAGCCAAGTCTATCACTCTAGATCGCCCATTGCAAGACAGCCTGGGCCATTTCTCAAGCCTCCATGATCTAGGAGAGAGATATCGCCATAGTGCCGAAGAGTTTGGCATGGTGCGAGCTCTCCTGCTTCACACAATCAGAGCAGCTACTCTACTGCAGTGGGTGAAGCGAGAGCCACACCTTATTGGGCCGGATACTGAATGGCTTGGTGTATCCGGTGGGCTGCTCACTCTTTCAGCTCTGGCTATTGCTGAGGATTTTGAGACCCTCTACGACGCACTATTGGAGACCGGTCGACTGGTTGTCCGGGTCTGCAAAATTGCGTCAGTGAGATCCAGGGCTGTGGAAGATCAACCGGGTACTTGGGGCTGGGCGGTGCTCGGGATCTCGCCGGATGATCTCCGTAACGCCTTAGACCAGTTCCAACAGACCGCCGGTATACCATCCGCCAAGAGAGCAAAGGTGGGCGTGGTAGGAGCCGGATGGAGCACTGTTATCGGCCCTCCATCAGTGCTGCAACTCGTCATGAACGAATGTCCCGCCGTAAAGGGCCTCGCCAAGAATCCTTTGGAGATCAAGGCGCTTCAGCACACCCTTGACACCTTGACAGATACAGAGATTGACTACATGGTCGGAAGTAACTCGACCTTTTTGGAAAAGCCCCTTAATCATTTGAGCCATAGCATTTGGGGCCTGGACGACCCTTCAGCAACCTATGCCAACTTCGGGGATCTGCTCAGAGTTGTATGCTCCCAAGTCTTGGCTCGTCCTCTGGACATTACACAGGCCTTTGGCAAACTCATCTCTGATCTCGACGGAGCCAACCCAACCAGGGTAATCCAAATGGGTTCTAGCAGTCACGCACCCTACTTGGCCAGTACGCTGAAGGCGGCGGGAAAGTTCGTGTCGGTTCAGGATCAATATTCTCTTCTCGATGGCGATGACATAGCCTCATCTCTGACGGCCGGCCGCATCGCTATTGTTGGAATGGCTGGAAGGGGCCCTGGAAGTGACAACGTTGACGAGTTCTGGGATGTCATCATGTCCAAGCAGGATCTCTGCACGGAGGTCCCCAAAGATCGCTTTGACATCGACGAGTTCTACTGTGAAGCACATGAGCGTGGCGATGAAAGGTGCAAGATGACCACCAGATACGGCTGCTTCATGGACAATCCGGGGCACTTCGACTCTCGCTTCTTCCATATATCACCGAGAGAGGCCTTGCTGATGGACCCAAACCATCGCCAATTTTTGACGAGCAGCTATGAGGCACTTGAGAATGCCGGCTACTCGGATGGTCAAACCAGAACGACAGACCCCAACCGTATCGCTGTTTTCTATGCACAGGCAACCGATGACTGGCACAAGCAAACCCATCCCAGTCTCGGCTGCGATTCCTATACATTGCAAGGCGTTCAGCGCGCATTTGGTGCCGGACGACTTGCCTGGCAATTCAAGTGGGAGGGACCAACTTATTCACTTGATGCCGCATGTGCAGGAACCACGACTGGTATCCACCTGGCATGCATGAGCTTGCTGTCCAAAGATATTGATATGGCTGTTGCGGGTGCTGCCAATATCTTGAGTTGGCCCCACTCCTTTACCTGTCTCAGCGACTCGGGCATTCTGTCTGATACGGGCAACTGCAAGACATTCCGTGATGATGCCGATGGCTACTGCCGTGCTGATTTCGTTGGATCCGTGGTACTCAAACGCCTCGATGATGCCATTGCCCACAACGATAACATTCTGGCAGTGATATCTGGCTCGGGGAGAAACCATTCCGGTAACTCAACATCTATCACCACTTCAGACCCCGGTGCCCAGGAGCGACTCTTCCGCAAAGTTATGACAAACGCCCAGGTCTCCCCTGATGATATCTCATACGTCGAAATGCACGGAACGGGAACCCAGACAGGCGACCCGGCAGAGGTGGGTGCCGTTGCAAACACCTTCAAGCATAGGCGTCGTGCCAACGGACCGTTGCCTATTGGAGGAATCAAAGCAAACATAGGCCACGGTGAAGCCGCTGCAGGCATGGCAGAGCTTCTTAAAAGCATTATGATGTTTCAAAAGGACATTATCCCACCACAGGCTCATATGCCCCATGCGCTCAACCCCAAATTCCCACCACTCTCCGAGCTCAACATTGAGATCCCTTCGGAGCCCAAGCCGTTTCACAAGCACGCCGAACCAAACAAGCCCAGGCGTATTCTTCTCAACAACTTTGACGCTGCGGGTGGCAATGCATGCATGATTCTGGAAGACTATACCCCGGTCTCGACCAGCGACGAGGAGGGAGCATCAGATCCCCGATCTAACCATGTCGTTGTAACTTCCGCCAGAACACGCGCTTCCCATGCTGCTAACAAACTCAAATTAATTGAGTGGCTAAGAGCGAACCCAGCTGCTAAAATTGAAGACATTGCCTATACAACGACGGCAAGGAGGATGCACCACCCTTTGAGACTCGCCTACACTGCGTCGTCCATTCCAGAACTCATTGCAAAGCTTGAGGCCCCAGAGACAGCATCAGCTTCATCGCCTCCATCGCCTAATCAGCCCATTGTCTTCATCTTTACTGGGCAGGGATCCCACTACGCAGGTATGGGTGCTGAGCTGTATCGCAGCAGCCGTGTTTTCCGCGAAACGGTCGATCTGTGCGTTGCGATTTGCGACAGCTACAAGTTCACACCTTTCCTAGACATCATTACTGATGGTGGAGTTGATGTATCTACGCAAGATACTCTGCAGACACAATTGGCCGTTATCACTCTGGAGATTGCCCTGACCGCCTTCTGGCGATCAGTTGGCATAGAGCCCTCCCTGGTAATGGGTCACAGTCTTGGAGAGTACGCCGCTTTACACGCTGCCGGGGTCCTGTCGCTAGCAGACACTTTGTACCTTGTCGGAAAACGTGCGCTTATGCTCCTTGAGCGATGCGAATCCGGGACCTGTGCTATGCTTGCAGTATCAGCTTCAGTTGCAACTGTGAGAGATCACCTCAAGAGGCACCAGTCCTCTTCCTGCGACGTGGCCTGCATCAACAGCCCTAATGCTACCGTGATCAGCGGGACTGTCGAGGATCTGGAACAATTCCAAGCAGACGTCGTGGCGCAGGATTCAAAGCTTCGCGCGAAGACATTAGCTGTTCCGTTCGCATTCCATTCATTCCAGACGGATCCAATTATTGAGGACTTTACTTCTATCGCAGGAGGTGTTACGTATTCCGCGCCCAAGATCCCTGTAGCATCAACTCTTCTCGGTTCTATCGTCGATGGACCTGGTGTTTTCAACCAAGACTACTTGGCTCAGCAAACGCGTCAGCCAGTCAACTTTGTTGATGCACTCCTCGCCGTGCAGTCCAAGTTGAAAGACCCCATGTGGCTTGAGATTGGACCGGGACCAGTCTGCACCTCTTTTGTGCGCACTACTCTCTCACCTCCCTCCACCAAAGTCATGCATACTATTGAGGCAAGAAGCAGCAACTGGACATCTATTTCTCAAACCCTCTCTACTGCTTACACGAACGGTGTCAATGTTGACTGGCTTGGACTCCACAAGCCCTATGAGAACAGCCTCGACTTGTTGACTCTCCCAGCCTACGTGTGGGACATGAAGGACTACTGGGTTACCTTCACAGAAAAGAACACCAAGGCTATCCCTGAGAAGGCTATTCTGCCTTCGCCAGAGCCTTTCATCGCTACTTGTGCCCAATACCTTGTGCAAAAGTCCTTGACCCCAAAGATTCAGGTTACCTTGCGAGCCCTTATCTCCGACCCAGGATTCCTGGCACTCATTGACGGCCACAAGATGCAAAATGTCGGACTTGCTTCTGGTAGTGTCTTCTGTGACGCAGCCCTGACTGCGGCGAAGTATGCCCTCGATTACGGTGGCAGGAAGGGCGTAACAGCGTCCAACCTGACGCTTCATGATCCT
The DNA here is from genome assembly GCA_004303015.1 of Cladobotryum protrusum. NCBI lineage: Eukaryota > Fungi > Ascomycota > Sordariomycetes > Hypocreales > Hypocreaceae > Cladobotryum > Cladobotryum protrusum. Next base: position 6,325,754 of record RZGP01000002.1, on the reverse strand, counting down.
GAGCTCCTCGCCCCTCTTACCAGGAGTCTTGTTGGCCTTGATGGAGAGTTTTTAACAACGGCTGTCATGGATAGTTCGTCCTCAAACACTGTCTTGGTTTCCTTCAAGGCTACCTCAGCACAGGCATCACATGACCTCGGATCCATTAGAGTCGAGATTAGAGACACCGAGAAGATCCAGGCCGAATGGGATCGACTGTCATACTTCATCAAGGTTAAGATGGAGGAGAGAATTCAGAAGTCCAAGGAGGGATCAGGCCACAGGATGCAACCTGATGTCCTCTATGCGCTGTTTGCTAACGCAGTTGAGTTCCATGACTCCTTCAAGGGAATCCAAGAGGCGTATCTAGCCAATGACTTCGAGGAGGCTGCAGCAGAGGTTATTCTCAAACCAGATCCTGCAGGTAGTCAGTTTACATTCTCGCCCTACTGGAGCGAAGCTCTGGCACATCTTGCCGGGTTCATGGTGAACGGAAACCCTAATCGATCACCCGATAAAACCTTCATTGTCATGGGCTTCGAAAGCGTTGAGCAGACAACCGATTTCGAGGTTGGAAAGAAGTACAATGTGTACACTCGCATATCAAGATGGGAAAACGTCACGGCGTTCTGTGATGCATTCATTTTTGACCCAGAATCATCGAAGCTGGTTATGCAATGCATTGGCCTGCGCTACCAAGAGTTTCCCAGAACCACCTGGAGGCATATTCTTGGGGGAGGACATAGTGCCCCCGCACCTCGCACCCGCGAGACACCGGTGAAAGAAACCAAGAAATCAGTGGCCAGTGGTAAGGCGTCAATTGTGGATGTAGCGCCCGCAGCACAGCAGCAGAGCATGGCGGCGGTGGTGGTGGAAGAAGAGGAGGAAACCAACGACGATTCAGGACTGTTCGATACTATCATCGAAACCATCGTCAAGGCGACGGGGGCCGATCCATCCGAGTTCACAGACGATACCCCGATATCCGATCTCGGCGTTGACTCTATCATGGCCATCGAGATTGTCTCCACCATGAAGGCTGAATCAGACATTGATCTTCCCGCCACATTTGTCTTCGACTATCGCACCATTGGAGATCTGCGTCGCGAATTTGGGGATAGCACAACGTCGCAAGAGGCTGAAATCAGCTCTGTATCCTCCGTTTCCGGGGCCTCTACTCCAAAGAGCTCCAGCCCCGAGCCTGTATCAAAGCCAGAATCGGTTTCTTCTACGTCATCTAGTGTGGTCAAGGTAACACATCCAAAGGATGAAGAGAACACCAAGCCACAGGAGGCGCAACCTGTCGATGAAGACACATCACCAGAACCTTCCGTCAGGATTACGCTACTGAAGGGCCGTCCAGGACGTGGCAAGACTCCCTTCTACCTAATGGCTGACGGCACTGGGTCTATTGCGACTTACATCCACCTGCCGGCCTTCAAGTCCAACACGCCCATCTATGGTGTCGACTCTCCTTTCATCCGCTGCCCGACCAGACTTACTCCTGAAATTGGCATTGAGGGAGTAGCCGAGTATGTTGTCAATGCTCTGTTGAAGGCTCAGCCCAAGGGAAATTTCATAATCGGTGGCTTTTCTGCTGGCAGTACGGTCGCATATGAGGTTGCTCGACAGCTGGGCATCGCAGGCCGCACAGTAGAAGGTCTTTTGATCCTTGACTTGTGTTGTCCACGACCCAAGACCGCCAGACTTCCTGAGAGCGAGCTCAACCGGGAAACGGATGTGGGTATCGCCGTCTTCGGAGCTGCTGCCGCCACAGATAACCTATGGACATCGACAGGTACCACTCGGCAACATTTGCGCTCATACCTCGCCGCCATGAGGTCATACCACCCACCACCCATGGCCCCCCACCAGCGACCCAAGCGAGCAGCCGTTGTCTGGGCCGAAAAGGGCATGGTCAACCGCATTCTTGACGACCCCAAGTCGCTGAAGTTGCTGGCAGACCAAGGGATCCCCATCAAGGCCTACCCAGGTTTCATGGAGGATCCCAAACTGGGACCATTTGCATGCTTCATGCCAGACAAGACATCAGCAGATCTGGGCCCCAACGGCTGGGACAAGTATATCGGAGAGATGTTGACCCTGTCTATGGATGGTGACCATCTTGACATGCCTATGCCCGGGCACGTGCATTTGCTCCATGAGCGAATTGAAACTGTTTTGGAGTACTTTGGCGTCTCGAATTGATCCACAACTAGGTGGACTGGAATATACAGATTGATACGAATAGTATTGTGGAAGAGTTATATGGCGAGATTGATTAAATATAGATTGAAATACAGAGGTTTGTGTAGAAGGATTACGGATGGGTCACACGGCGAGAGTAGTTATATATAGATTGTCAACAAGTTAGCTTTCTCTATCAGAAATTACTCCCATCTGTAAAGTCTTTATGCTTTATGGATCTTTGTTCAATAGAGATCTTTGTATGTGAGTTAGTTTAGACTTTGAAATAATGCAAAACGCGATGATACTTACTGACCAAAGCCAGGCCAGGCTGCCACATATGCACTGAGGTGATGCGCCGGTTAATGATATGTGCTTCCTTAGTTGCTCTTGCACAGTCAATCAACAGAGCTTATTGGCGTATCCGATAGCATCCATAGCGTACGTGTCTGATCGAATAAGCCGCGCGTCCAGGGGGTACATGTAAACACATGTATGATTTCAGGGGGTTGAAAAGGGGTTTCTCTACGTGACCTATTGTCCCAATGAACAGCCCAAATCTGTCAATTAACTCACATTGGATATATTAAGAGCTGTTATATGCTAAATAGACTCCCGGATATGAACTTCCTTTGGATTAGGCGATAGCCCATCCCCAGAGCATTGAATAGACTCCCCTGAAGTAAACCCATCAACATGTTGAGAAGTATGCCACCCTAATATGCGCAATCATTTTCTTGGTTTATATTGATTTCACATGGCGCCAAAAATAGATCATAAATGTAAACAAGTTAACTTTTGCAGAGAGTGAACAACCAGGCTAGCGTTCCAGCAAACCCTCACAGTTCAGGCTGGGCTCCCTGGATACCTGAAGAGTGATCTGAGGGGGACTGGTGCATTTTTCTAATTCAAGCTTTCAGTGATTTGTGTACGAAGAACCAAAGCAATTTTAAAAAAAAAATAGAAATAAAAAATTCATTCAGGACAGAAATAAATTATCTTGCAAGCAGTCCAAACATTTAATCACAGCCAATCACATCACCCCTATCCAAATTGTCCAACAAGCCAATGTCTCCATCTCCTAAAATACATATTTGGCTCCAACATTCTAACCTGATTCCAAAGGTAGCCCGCCAAATAAGTCAAGCGTCGATCAAGTGGCTATTATATGGGGAAAAAAAACACTACTTGTCAATAACCGCATGGCTTGAAGCAAGATCAGCCGGTTATTTGCACAACGGTTTAACACGACATTGATTTCTACAAGGCATCAGCTATACCGACTAGTGCTAATCATACATCATGGTTGTGACACTTTTCTTTTTCTTCCAAAATAGAGCGAGGCTCCTTGTCCATAAAAATCCATGGCCAGACCCGATCAGCACCGTACGCCTCTTCATCTAGGTTTTTCCCTGGCATTCCAGGTAATTCTTCAGGTTTCTGTAGAAGACAATATATCAGTATGAGATACCGTCAAAGTTTGTGAAAGTTGATCCTAAAATAAAGTACAGCAAGTGCAGTAGCATAAACTCTTCGACAATTCATGAAAGATAGTCTGGAGTTCCACAAAGGTTAGATGGTCATGGAAGTGCACATAGGCTCCCATCGTGTGCTCTCTTTTAACTTTTTCCCCTGATATCAGTGTATATAGCGTATTTTGAAGCAATTCACAAAGTCTATCAAGCAATCGCAAAAATTGACCCTACAGTCACAGACTTTCCTCAATAAAGTGGCGCACTTGGCTCAAAAAGTCTCCCACCAGTAACCTAAAACCACGGATTTGACTCCCAAAGAGACGATAAACCTGTTCAAGGTCAGTTATTATACTCCATGAAGGCCCCAAATGTGCTCATATTTCCACTTTTGAGAGTTCATCTTTCCAAATATGGTTCCCAGAGACGAGTTTAATGAACACAGAGGCCGCGTCCTCGATCAGACCTGGCTATAAGTATCCGGCTCTCCCCCCAGGATTTCTCCATCCCATCTTCTTTCGTCTCATCCAGATACCCATCAGCTTACTTGAACGTACTACAAGTTCCTCACTTTATACACGCTCGAGCTATCATAGTATACCTCGCACACAAGCCAGCCAGACCAAGTCTCAGCAAACAACTGTCTTCATATAGCCACCTGCAGACAACTATCTTCATACATCCATCTTCATACATCCATCTTCATACATCTATCTTCTTACGGCCATCTCCATACAACCATCTTCGTACAACCGCCTACCGATAGCTATTCTCATACACTCATCTCCATACAACCACCTTCGTACAACCACTTGCTCACAGCTACCTGTACTTGAACAACTTCATATCACTTCTTCAGCACCATGTCTTTCGACCAGTCAACCACTGAGCCCATCATGTCTTCCAATCAATCGACCACTCAGCCCATCATGTCTTATGACGAATCAACCCTTCAGCTCGCCAACTCAGGCTCTGACTTCCCTCCTGCCTATAACGACATAACCCACGATGGTCCCGATCCTCATTGTGTCAATCCCTTCCCCGATGAGTGGCCAACTGACCCTTGGAACATTGCTATTCTCTACCAATCTCGCCCTGAGGACAATGTCGATGGACGCCCCCTCTGGGAAGCTCGTCTCGAGGTCACTGCCGATGATGTGCCCTTCACTATGAGAGAAGGCCTTCACTGGGATGCATTCAATGTGCAACGTGAACACGGATACTTCATCTTGGGCCAAGCCAATGTCAGCGCAGAAGTTGATCACCCACGGAAATGGGACAACGCTCGAGTCTTCGCCATCCAAGACAGTCAATACCAGTGGTTCGGCCGCCTCATCATTCTCTCCAACAGCGTCCCCTTCCTGTCGGACTTCCAATTTGACGGCACTCTTTCAATTGAGAGAAGTCGCGAGGCCGTTGCCAAGAACGAGAGCGGCAAATGGATCTACCACTGGGTCGCTGATCGTCCCGATCAATTCTTCAATGCCATCTACGACAAAATACCTTTGAATGGGTGGTGGCCCGGACCCAAAGAGGATAGCAAAGTGAGGAGCGCCATAAAAGCTGCTCGTCTCTGGCTCCAGGAAGCTGCCTCCTAAATGTGATGGGATTAATTTTGGAAAGAGAAGCCAAAGCTCGACTGACCAACAATGCTTCATCTTCGCCTTTTTTTTACTTTCTACTTGCTATTGCCTACTTCTTATTGTCCAACTATTATTGTCTGCTTCTTATTGCCCACGTCTTATGGCCTACTCTTTACTTCCGACCCCCTACAATGGACACAATACCCCTGTTGAGCTGATGCCGGCATTTGATTGGCTACCTAGGCGCACACGGAACAGAAGCAAGCTACGCGCCACTGATTCTATTTCTGGATCCTGAACCATGTGGGGAAAAGGGAATAGCCGCCCAGATGGATCTCGAAACTGGGGCATCGAGCCATCCTTCATTTCTCAATCGTGTTTTACTACTATGAAGCGCATGCAAACCAGGCTCGCGTCTGATGAAACACTCGAAGCGCCTTTCTATAATTATTACTATTGTTGTTTCTATTGTTTCCACTTTTTTTTTGTTGGACATCGCGCCTACACACCCAAGATTATTTGACTCCTGGCGGCTATTGAACGCAGCTGTGGACCGAGCGTGTACAGAGTATGGTTGGCTATTTTGTAAACGGAGTTGGAGATTGGAGTATACTTATTTCGGACAATGATACCAGGAGTGATGCACAACAGCGATGGCGTGGTTATAGTTTGATTCTAAATTGAATTTTTGATACATCATAATTCCCATGACCGACTTTTCTGTCCTTTTGACAATGTTGTTTCTTCTCGTGTGCAGCAGTGTGACTCTGGTTAAGCGCCTTGTCAGCATCAAATTCTGCAAGGTAGAAATTTGCCTATGCTTGCTAATTAAGTGATACCCTATACTTGAGTGTCACGAATAAGTTGTGGTACGACAGCCAGTGAAGGGGCGGCAGAGATGCAGCACACGAGGAAATTAAAGGAATACACAAACACAGTCGCAATTTACAATCATCAAAAGGTCGTGATGGATTATAGTATCATCGTTACCTGTCAGGTCTGACCGCATGCAAACAATACATCTGCACCTTTGTACAACCCAAAAATGGCATTCCCATCCTTCCGGCATTAATTTCCCCGTCAAACACTTGTCACCTCTCACAGCAGGCAGTAAGAAAAAAAAAAAAGCACAGATACTCTCCGATGCATCGTGATCCCTATCAAGAAGTGCACGTTGCAGATACGGACAAATCATCCTCCCCGCCTCCAAAATATGACATTCTAGAATGTTGAGAAAATGTCGCACCTTCAGCTGACTGGCTTTTTCTGCTCCCCTGGTGTTCGGTGACAGGTGCCGGGTGGGGGGCGCGGGGGATAGGGCCCGGCAGTGGTACCTACATTGGCTTACATTGGTGATATGCTGCGCTGATGCATTTCCTTCAAGTGCTGCTACGCTGGGCGGACGCTCCGTGTTTGGGCAGACAGAAGAGGTTTGTCGGAGAGCAGCTGGCGGAAGAAAAAAAAAAAAAAGGGTGGGTTATCGTGGTGGATGGTGGACCGGGCATCACCGAATCCTTTCGACCCCATTGCTGCATGCGGAAGGTCTGGAAGCCTTCTGCTGCAGAAAGTTTCGTTTTCTGATAGCCTTTTTCTCTCTCTCTCTCTCGTTCTATTCTAATGCATCAGATACGGGATGGCGAGGTAACAAACCATGGGGGGGAAAAAAGCCTTCTGTACACCATGTAAAGATATGTAGGTGTAAGGGTGAAACTCCGAGGCATTGTCCAGGGCTGTGTGTGTGCTTTTTGGTTGTTTGCTACTGGGCTGGGCTGGGGGGATGATGCACTGCTACGTTGCGAAACCTTTTTGAAGATCCATGAGATGGCTTTTTCGGGGGGCACATGGACCTGGTTTGACGATTTTGATGGATGCCTTCTCGGAGGAGCACATGTCGGCCCGTGCAAGGAAGAAACGCCTACGAGTGAATTAATTATTTTCTCCCCCCTTCTTCCTTTCAACCCGTCGTGCTACATTGGCGATGAATGGATCATGTATCGTCTCCTTGGAAAAAAAAAACAATTTCCTTGATTTTCCTAGATGTAACCGACAGCACATGACTTTACGTCGCAGAAGTGCAACCAATCTCAACAGTCCTGTGACCTCGACACACTTTGTCATCACTCGCCCATATGCATGAAAGATGGATGGCTTGCTTCGAACCACTCTCTTTGCTCTGCCATCCCATCCCTCTTCCACCCCCCTTGTCAAAACCACTTGATTGGGGGGAGGGCTTTTCCAAGCCCAGGGGTCATGCTTGGAAACCGGCCTTGCATTAGGTAAACTCTCAAATGGTAACCTTCTTCGTAGCAATATTCGTATTTTTCTTTTTCTTCCCATTTTTCTTTCCTTTTTGACAAAGCCACAATTCATTCGTGTTGCTTCCAATTCATATTGTGCCGAATTCAGTTAGGATTAGAATTCATTAGGCTTATTTGTGCATGGCAAACAACTAAGATGATTCATAAAACAAAGAAGTGAGATGGCAAAATAGAGAGCCAAGGGGAAAAAAAAAACAGCCTTGGATACTGGCTGTGTAACAGGTGAAGCCACGTAATGGGACCATGTTTGCGTGGCATGCTCGTTATACCGAGCCACACATATCGCACCTTGGCAGAGCAAAGTAAAAGACGAAAAGCACCAGCCACAGCTTGGCATCTACAGGTATCTCTCTTTTGGTTTCGGTACTTTGGGAACGTACCTTAGTGCTTGCTGGCTGCTCTTTCTTTCCGTGGAGGTTTCTTGGCGCCAAGGCTGGGTGCGCCATCTGGGTTTCAGGGGTAGAGAGCCAATCAGCGGGCATCGAATTGAGTCGAGCCCTCGGAGATCGTTTCCAGACTGGAAGAGAAGTTGGGATGCCATAGCGTCTGGCGTTATCTTTTACTCTATCGCCTGTTGGTAAGACACACACGCCTGATGGATAGACGGACGATAGTACCAAGAAAGTAGCTGGATATTTGCTGCAGTACAACCCATCATACAACGTTAACTAACGCACGTTGGCGATCGGCAAGTCAATGTAAGGCTTGTTCTAGCAAAAGGTGGCGACTGTCGGTGAGAAGGGGGAAAAACAAAAAAACACGAAATTTCACGCTCCGGGGCAATTCAGAAAGCTAATGCGGCTCTCAAATATCGAGGTTTTCTGTTTTGACGGGTTACAGCCGCGCAGATGCTTCCGTACCTCCGGCATCCACACATTGGCTAGTGGAGGGTCACCGGCTCTCATCCGTCACATGATGGGACAACACCTCCTTGACCAAAGGATCGACTATGACATGCCCGTAATTGAACACAGCATATTATCACCCTCTGTTATGTCCTGGGGAGCGGTCAACAGGGAATATTCAAAGAGACAAAAGAACCCGAGGTTTAAACCCTTTTTTTTTTTCCCACTCTCTCTTTCTCTCCCGCTCCCTTGTTGGGGGGGCGAAAAGGTGGTCCCATGCTTGATGTGTTGTCGCAAGACCCGCACGGCGACGTGCAGATTTTAATGAATAGTATTCCTTCACCTACACTTCGGTGTCGAGATTCACAGCGCCCGAGGCGTAAAAAAAGAAAAGGGAGGGCTGGATGGGTGAATAGGAAGGGATGAGAAAGAGGGGGAAAGGACACATTCCGAGCCTGACTAGGCAGCCGAGGTCTCTCAATATGCCTTCATTTATTTTCCTTGCGCACGCTTTGGAAGGGCAGATAGGTAGGGTGCAACAAGACAAAACCTTCCCGTGAGGACAAGAAGTTCCAGGTCGAGGTTGACCGCGGGATCGGGTGGAATGCTTGATGGCGTTGTGCACGGGGACGGGAGCATCAGGCACTTGTTCTTGTTGGCCCTGTCCAAGCGGGCAAGCCACGATTATTGCCCGCCGCCATCATGAATTCATTGAACGTGGGATTTCACATTCCAGCCGGTGCGTGTCTCCCTGTCCCTCTGTCTCTGTCTCTGTCTCTCAAGGGAGAGGAGAGACGGGAGAGAGAGAGATAGAGGGAGGAACGGTGATGCTTGCTTTAATTGATAATTGACACTTTTTAATTGAATGCACCTGTTTCGACCTAGCATGTTTGTCGCAGTTTCGGGTCCTCAATGTGTCTCTCTCAATGGAATGGAACTTTAAATGGCCAAGATTGGCCCTTTTGACTGAGCACACGGCTTCATTTCGTTGCTTTTCGTAACCGCTAGATTGGGACCCAACCATGCAAATCGCCCTGGATTCAAGACCTCCTCACAAGGCGAGCATCATGAAAAAGCAAAGGGCGGGGAATTGAGACAACGGGACGTGGCGGGCTGTAAACGATAGTAATGCCCAGGGGGGGACCGCTGTAAATGAATTGCCCGTGTGTGCTTATCAGCCCAGACGTTGTAGTACGTACTTGTAGCATTCAGGCCATAAGCTGAGCAAGCAAGCAAGCAATAATCCAGGATCCTGACTTGTCCCTGTCTCTTTTCTCTTTTTCATTTTTTTTCTCAAAGGAAGAAAGAAAGAAGAAAAATGATGAGAGTTGGGGAACCATGTCGGATGCAATGCAAAGAAAGAGTAACCAAAAAAAAAAAAAAACTTTCAAGGGCCCATCATTACGAGTAATGGAACACAGCAGTAGGGAGACCCAGAACGGGGCCCATGGCAAATCCCTGCATCCTAGATCGGTCCCGGCACAACGTGATCGTCGAGGCCTGGATCGTCTGCCCCGGATTGAATCAGAGCTAAATTAATTCCGGTAGGTCACTGCTGAAGTGACACAACCTTAGGGAGGAGCACTAAGTCCTCGGAAGCATTTAGGGCCTCATCCCCAAGTCAAGAGGGCGGAGATAGATTGAACAAGAGGAGATGGCAGCAGGTGGCCAAGTCATTGGGCCGCAACTGGAATGTGTTTCTTATCCTCTCTGAGGCAAGACAAGCTTCTTCCTCGGAGGGGAAGCATCGTTGGGACTGGAGGTGAGGGGGAGGGGGGGGGAGAGAGAGGGAATCAGAAGCCTGACGCCACGCCCAAGCGTGCATGGGTTCGTTGTAGCCAAACGATTTTCTGAAGCGAGTTTCAATTGCAGGTTGGGTCAGTTCGTAACCCTGGCATGTGAAGGAAGTGCGATTCCTTTTAAAGTTGTTCATGTATGGTGATACCGAGTTTCGCACGGGGCGAGCGATTGTAACACGAATGGACCATGATGCAAACTTGAAGCATGATGAGTACCTTGTATACGGAGTAGTGTGGCGGCAGTTTCATGTTTCGAACGAGGAGAAACCGTTTGTTTAAACAAGAAGGTAAGCACCAAACGCTGATCAAGAAGCTCCTCAACGTTACAAGGTAAAACAAGAAAGAAAAGGAAAGAAAAAAAAAGTCTATTCGAAAAGGGAACTATGACTGGAATGGAAGTTGAGTACATGGAGAACAACAAACATTCCCTACCCAACCCCCCTTGCGGCGGGACGAGCCATCACTATCGCTCACTATCATCATCCCCATGCACGATTTGATGGATAAGTGAGGTGGGCTCTCAGACAAAGACAAGCCAATCCTCTCTGTGGCGCATCAGCGTGGCTTCTCTCCCTCCTACTCCTCCTCTTCCTGTAGGCGTTTTTGCCAGAGTCATTTTCTTCTTCGTGGGCTTTCTGTCGAATACAACGCAACGCTGACTGACTGACTGTCTTGGGTCTTTGGTACCTTACAGCAGAGCACAGAGCAATCTACCCGTGCCGTTGTGTGGCATGTATGTATGCATGTATGTACCTTGCTCGCCAGTGCTTCTCCCCAACCGGCCCGGCTTCAATGGGACAGGAACAGATTGGTAAGGCGAGGATTGCCAACAAAGCAATTCGGTGCGAATCAAGGATAATCTAGCCTAGAATTTACATCATACATGGGATTTGCATTTGAAAACAAGAAAGAGCAGGAGTAAACAAAAAAACAAAAAAAAACAAGAATAGCAGCGGGAACACAGCATAAACCAAGCCCACTTTTTCTACCTTGCCAGCGCAACCGCCGGGGCCTGTTGTTCCTGTCGCCCTGTATTTTCCCCGTTTTTTTTTTCTCTTTCTTTTATGTACTAGTCAAGCGAACCACTCAGTCGCCAGTTATCCTGTCCGCCCCCTTGTTGATACTGGAAAAACTGCCCGGATCAATGCTGCTCCTGCGACAGGCAAGATTGATTGGCCATCGGATGGGCAAAAGGGCTTGATGGAGGGTGGGTTTCAAAACTCCAGAGAAAGGCGTGTTTCAAGATGCGGGCGCGCTGGACCAATCAGACTCGTGGCATGCAAACGCCCGCCAAGGATGGAAATAAAGCGAGGCAAAGGACACAAAGTACCTTGCATGCGTATCCATAACTGACCAAAGGGAACGGCGTTTTCCATATACTGGTACCTGCTGTAGGTAGTAGTAGTAGCGTCTACTATGGAGATGCAACAGGGCGAGCGTCAGGGCAGCCAGTCATTGGCGTTTGACTCGCTGGCACGAATAGCAAATGGTCCTCGAATCTCTAGCAAGCCCCATTCTTTTTCCCTTTTTTTTTCTTTCCCTTTCCCTTTTTTCCCCTCCTAGCCTTGTATTTTGTCCCCTTTTAGTAGCAGATGAGCTGGGGCTTATTGTAATTGTTAAGGATGACGGCGGGTGCATCGTTGTGTAGCTGACTGGACGAAGGCATTGGATAGGAAATCATGGCATGCGACATGGGGGCCCATCGCGGCAACCCATGGATATCCACTGATTTTGCCGGCGCCAGCGAATCTTGCGTTTTGAATCGTACCTACGGTGTATCGATATTGCTTCTTCTCCCATAGTATTGTTATTTTTGTGTTTATCCTGATACATGGGGGGATGGGATAATGTCCTGTATGTCGAATAAGTTTCAACAAGCTACTATTATTAAACCCCCATATCCTTTCCCTTCAAAAGTGAAGAAGAAGAAGAAAAAGACATCTTCAAATCATCACTCTTCCTCTCCTTTTCTCCTCCAATACTATTCCCTCATTCTTTTTTTTTATCCCATTAATACTACCCTTCTATACATCTCACCTGTTTTTTGTTCTTTGCCAAGCACGGGTTGCGACTAATTAGAACCATCCACCCCCCCTTGTATCCCGCCCTTTTTTTTTTGTGCCTGACTGGAATTCGGGACGTGTTCGGACTGCAGCGCAGCTCTGTTTTTTACTGGGAGAAAAAAAGAAGAAGAGGTGAAGAAGAAGAAAAAAAGGAAAGAACGGTGTAATCTCTGGCATTTACACAAACACACACACACACTCTCTCTCTCTCGTTGGCCACATCCAGAAATCAGCATCAGCTTAAAACATACCACTGTGTGGTAACGACTCAAGCCTCTTTGACCAAACCGCCGGACGGGAAAAGCACACGAATCTCTCACGAACTACTATCGACCATCTGTACCTGCATTTGTTGGCTTGCATTCAATTTCGCCAATTCGCCCTTTCGCTACCGTCCTCTGCAATCTCATCCCCCAAGGTGCAGGCCCATCTTTTTTTTTCTCTCCCTTCAGTTCGTGGACGTGGTTTATCGATTCCACGGCAAGGCAAAGCACACACACACGCACCCGCCCTTTTGCATTCTGTTCGCTCCCAACCTAGCCAACAAAACGTCTGAGACCTTGTTGTAGCAAACAGTGGTTACGCAGGCGACAGCACCATCTGGAAGAAACATCCTCGTCACTCTCTCTATTTAAACATCTCTGCTTGTCTCCTTTCCGTCTTCATCATCAGCAGCAGCAGCATCATAAGTGCAAGTATCCAAGCAGGAAATAAGAAAAAGAGACGTCATTCCCTTGTTTCTTTATAATCGTTTTTCATCCTCGCCTTCCGAATTTCGGCATCATCCGGCGCCTCCCGTCTCACTTCCGTCGCTCCCTGAAGCAGCACCCGGTCCATCTCGCTAATTCGCCATTTCGCTCGCGCTCTTCGCTTAAGTGAAGAAGCAGGAAAACAAAACCAAAAAAAAATAAACGAAAAAAAAAAGCCTAATCACCTTTTTTTCCTAACCCCCAAGGATTCTCCCCCATCACTTCATCGCACATCGTCCGCGTAGAGTGGAGCGTTGAATCAGGATCAAACGGAAAGGCACCGCTTAGACAGCAACCAAGACTTCCGCTGGATCGGAATCACCCCTCAGTCGATCGGACGGCGCCACATTGGTACATTGCGGAGGTACTGTTGCAGCACTCCGGACAGTTCGGCATCACTGCGACTCACTCTTACGACTCCTCCATCCATCAAATCAATTACGAAGTGTGCACTGCAACAACAGTTTTGCCATCGTACCCTCGTATTACCTTGGAACAAAACGTGCACTGACGATAATATTTAAAATCCGGCCGTTTTCTTTCACGAGAGAAGAATTAATTTGCCCAACAATCTTGTGAAGACCAAGCAAAAAAAAAAAAAAAGGACTCAGATACCTGGTTTCATCAGCACCTGACCTCCACCGTCGTCCTCCCTGATTCTACAAAGTGATTCACATCTAATCACACAACACACACACACTACAAGGAGTCTCCATCACCACCATCACCTCTCCCTTCAACTTGGTTCACCTGACCATCGCACATTGGACAAGCAATCTTTATCAATTTCCTTTTTTTCTTCTTCTTTTTAAATTGATTGATTGGTTGATCGATCGTTTTGCCTTGTTCAGCCACCACCGTCGTCGATTTCAAGTCGACTTGTTGTCCTCTTGCAGTCAACTCCTTGAGCAGTAACAGCAAGGATAGAAAAATTTCCATTCGCGGCCTCTTTGCCACTCCCTCTCTCTATCTCTCTATCTCTCTCTCTTGCAATCAGCCAACTCAACAAGAACCATTGATTGACTCGCAAGCGTTGGGCCACTATCCTGACCTGCTGAAATTCGCCCCGACCCAATCGACATTCGAGGCGTTGACATTCCGGGCCACCCCTGCTGACAGATACGGCCGTTCCAGGTTCTCTCGTCTTAAGAGGCGCCAACTCTAAACAGGTGCATTTTAGGTACCTCACCTTCGCTGTCTTTTTACACAAATCATCTCCATCCCTGCTGGAAATCCCTGTCGGCCTGTCCGCTGGCAATCCCCCCCGCAGAAGCCCAGAAGAGAGAGTTTTCAGGTTTCCAGGTTACCTCAACAGAGTGTACCGCCACACTTGCTGCGCGTACAAGTAGGTTCTCATCGCCTCTGCGCAATCCCTGTGCAGTACTTGATTTAGCACCAAACGCAACCCACCATCCGAGGTACCACCACACTAGGCCGGAGTACATCTCTGCATCCGTAAAGTGACTACGGACAGGTACCCTCACCCGTCGCAAACCCCTGCGTCCTTTGATTTTTCCTTATTTTCTTTTTTTTTTTTTGGTGCCCTTTCTCTCAGGCTACTACCACTCACCTACCCACCCACCCACACCCAAACTGGACCACCCGCTGGCTGGGCATCCACACACACTTTTTAGCACTCACACTTGGCTCTGCTGCAACGCTTCTTCCTGCAGGCATCCCCGCCCGGCAGACACACAGGCACCTAAGCAGCTGCTAGTCACACCCTGTGGCGCACACTACGACGCTACCACATTACCACGCTCCCCAAGCGTCTCCTCCCCCCAAGAAAAGACACCTGGAACTCAGCCTCGTGCACCCAACGTCACCCACTGACGAAGGTCACTGGTTCACTGGCTCACTTTCGGTCCCCAGAAAAAGAGGCCACATGCTCTTGCTCTTGATTTGAACCTTGACACCTCCTCCTCCACATAAAAACTTGAATCATTCATTATCACGACACCCCCCTCCCCCTCCATCGCATCCATCCCTTCACACACCTCTGTTCCCCTTGTTGTCTTTAAACTCAATCCCGCGCCTCTCCCTTCCGTTAACCCTTCCTAGTGGGAGTGAGAGAGAGATCTATCTATATATCCCACGACAACCTCCACCTTCACCTCGTTGTCGCTCTGGCTGATATCCCCAACCTCAACCTTTACCATCCTTGGGTTTTATCCATACTCTCTCTTCATACTCGTTGTTGAAGAGTTAGCATATACCATCTCTCACATTACACACACGCACACACACACACACACACACATCACAGTCCAACATGACTTCACGATACCTCACCATGGACGACCTCAACAAGAGTGCTCTCGAGCAATTCGTCTACCAACCAGTCAGCCGCGATATGATTTCTTACCTGGCCCAGGCTGCCCACAATGTCATCGCCTGCGATTCCACATTGATGCCCCCGGAGCCTACCGCTCAATCCTATCTTCCCCCCACCCCACCTAGGAGTCCCTCACCCCGAGTTGTTCGCAGCACCGACGAGGCCTTGCCGACCCTTGAGGAGTTCATCACCCAGCTGGTCGTCTCCTCCAACGTCCAGGTCCCCACTCTCATGTCCACTCTGGTCTACCTTAACCGCCTCAAGTCCAAGCTTCAGCCCATGGCACGTGGCCTGCGATGCACCACCCACCGCATCTTCCTTGCCGCTCTCATCCTGTCCGCCAAGTACCTCAATGACAGCTCACCAAAGAACAAGCATTGGGCCAACTATACTCACATGAACACCGATTTTTACAGCTTTGGCTTCACCCGCACCGAGGTCAACCTCATGGAGAAGCAGCTTCTCTTCCTTTTGGAGTGGGAGCTCAGAATCACCGAGCACGACCTTTACCGGGAGCTGGACTCTTTCCTGGAACCCTTCAGAGTCAAGATTGCCGAGAGACACGCCCGCAAGATGCGCCAGCGTGAGGAGAAGAAGCGCCAGCAGGAGATTTACGCCGCTGCTACTCGTTATCCCAGCCCCCCTTCATCCCGAGGACCTTCCCGATCCCGACATGCCAGCCCTGAGCACTACCGCACTGCTAGCAATGGTTCCACCACTCCTCCTGGACTCGTCTACAGCAGCTCAGCCAGCTCCTACGCCTCTTCCGTCTCTTCCAGCCGACAGCACTCCCGATCAACCACTCCTCTTGAGTCGGATCCTGAGCCCTACCTGTATGAGACTACTCAGGGCAGCCTCTATGACTCACCGGTTGAGATTATCTTGGAGAAGGACGCCCCCAAGGTGCTGGCACCCAGCGGACGCATGCTCCCTTACGAGATCTCCACCGAGCAGTACCAGCAACTCAACGAGAGCGCAACTAAGAAGCGACACCGACGTGGCATGTGGGGCCGACTCCTTGGCGGCGCCGTCACCGTCCGATAAATCTCATCATCCATCAGCGCTAACCACGACATCATCATCACTATCATCCTTATCAACTTCATTACTCGGCGTATTTTTTTTGGGCAACTCTTTCCTATTACGAAACTCCCCTTGTCTTTTAAAAGCATGGCGTTGTGGCTGTTTTCCTTAGAGCAAGCTGCATTGGACGGCGCAATCAACATCCCTCTTATGGCATTTTCTGGATATCTACCTTTGGGTCTTTACTCCGCTGTACATTGATACAAACCGACATCTAATATTACTTACACCACACACTACACACACAAACGGTGCATACAGAGAAATATCATTGTGCATATCAAGATTGGGCAGGATTTTTTTTTCCTCTGGGGACTTCTTTGTATTTTCTTTTTTGCTTTTCTTTTTTTTCACTGCATGTTCTTGGCTTATATGAGGAGAACAAAGGGTCACTTGTGGCGGGACACTCAAGGTTGGAATCTTATCTCCTCGGTTTTTTCTACAGGAGTCGGGAACACAATCATGTTATCAGGGAGTTGGTGGACTTTTTTTTTTTGCTTTGGAATTTTCAAGAAATGCGCTCGTTGCCTAGAATGGCCCGCTAGTTTTTCATTTGTCGCTTTTTTTATGTCATACATAATCTCCTATGTAGGGGAAAGCTCCTAA
Source organism: Cladobotryum protrusum (assembly GCA_004303015.1). Classification (NCBI taxonomy): domain Eukaryota; kingdom Fungi; phylum Ascomycota; class Sordariomycetes; order Hypocreales; family Hypocreaceae; genus Cladobotryum; species Cladobotryum protrusum. The sequence goes on along the minus strand of RZGP01000002.1, from coordinate 6,308,735 downwards.
AGAATATACAGGCCCTCGGATGGTCTAATCTGCACTGCATAACTTGGTTACCATGATTATGAATGAATTGAAAAGTGTGAAGTGAATGCTTATGGTTTTAGGAGCCTTATGGGGGGGGTCTTGATTGGGGTCTGAAAGAGTCATTCACATTGGGGGTTCTCGGACGCCTTGAATGCAAGACATGTATTCCCTCGTGCTGTGAGTCATGTGAATATTTGTAAGACACGGTCAGGCTTTCTTGGACCTTTTGAGTAAGAAGACTGACCGCATTGCAACCTAATAACTAAAGTCATGGTCATTTGTTTGTCTTGTCTTGTTTTGTTTTATTTACTCTATGCATGGAAGCAAGCATGTCCGCTCCCGGCCCGGATCCGGACGGGGCTCGTTGACATAGAGCCTCATGAATGTTGAGGCCCCCGAGGCCGGGGGTCCGGAGGCGCAGTTGTTCAAGAAGGGGTTTTTTTTTGTGGCTTACGCGGGTAGTAAGGCATGAGAAGAATCGAGTGAATGGGACGGATTTGCAGGTTGTGAGGGCGCAAGGCTTTTTTTTTTGGGTTTGTTGTTTTTGTTTTTTGTTATAAGCCTTGGAGAGTTTGGTTTGTGATGTCTGTCCGAGTGTCTTGTTTGTGTTGCTGTTGTTGTTTGCTTCGGTTGGTTGGTGGTGGGACATATCAAATGAGGAGGGAGGGCATGGATGGGCGTGGAACATGAGGGCCATTACTACTACAGTTTACATACGACGTCTGTATCATCCTTGTGTTATCAAAAAAAAAAAGTTAATGTGGAATATATCGTCTCAATTGACGTCATTGTTCTTCATCCACTGTCCAGGATCATGAGATGCGGAGAAGCAATGCTAATTTGACAGCAATATAACCATGTCGCATCCCTATCCCAGCAGGCATACCCAAATCACGACTTTCATTCTCTTCCTCGCAATCCTTGATACACCCCCCCTCCCCTACCATCATGCTCACCATCGTTCATCCATCTAAATTAATATCAGGAAAACAATCCACGTCAAACAACGAATGCTCCCTCGTGCCCGAGCGAGCGGGGGGAGGGGAGAGGAAAATCTCCTTGGGATTGCGTACGTGATAGGCTGTGCACTTTTTTTCTCACTCCATCTCACCACAACCACTAACAGCCCCCCCCCTCATCTCACTTTCACCTAAACCATGTTCTTTTTTTCTCATCTAATGATTTGACATGCACTCGAAAATGCGCCTACATCAAGAAGACGAAGAAGAAACGTACCAATGTCTCGGGTCCGTCGGTATTGCGTTCTTTTTTCTTTCTTCATGTGCGTGTGCGTATGCGTATGCACTACCTAACCCACGCCTTCTTTTACATGTTGGTGTGTGTGTGACTGTGATTGTGACTGTGTGTGTATTTATTTTCTGTACTTCGGCGCACTTGTAGCCCGATTGCGCCTTTTGCGCCCGCCATGAGTGGTTGGATCTTTGTTGTTGTTATTCAGATCGCAACCTTGGCAATAAAAGAAAAGAAGAAGAAGAAGGAGAAGAAAGAAAAATAGGAAACGCCTTATGCAAGAAGTTTGTATGGGCATGTCGCTTCAAGGCATTGGGATTGGACAGGGCGTATCCCGAGGCGGTTTCATCTCCAACCAACCCTTTGTTCTGGTTTCCTTGTTCCCCCTCACACTGACACACACACACTCACACACACTCACACATGCAACATCCAGCACACACCAAGCTAAAGAGTGAAAAAGGGTGGGTGGTATGGAGATGATGCATGGATTATGCGGGGTTGGAGTCAGCAGGCTCGTTATTTTTCGTTCTATTTCGTGCATCTGATGGGGGAGGGATCGGGGCGGCTGGATCGGGGCTGGCCAATTTGTCTTTTTCTTGTTAAACCCCCCCCTTCATCCATGGCGATACATGCTCTTTTGTTTTGCAATGTCACTGCTAGACCTACCTATCCGGTAGCTTCAAAAGGTCCCTGCGGGATAGTCACTAATTTTTTTTTTCCCTTGTAGGGCTTGGTTTTTGTTGGATCCGATGTAAGAAGGCGGGTTCTCCCAAGCCAAGCTGAAATGAGCTCGTGAGGGGGTATTAAAAGAGGGGGGGGGGGGGGGGGGGCAAAGAGACAGCGAGTGGGAAAGCGGAGCGAACTATTAGCGATTCATTGAAAATGCGATAATGTTTTAGCCCAGCTCGGGTTCTTGGGGGGGGGGGGGTTCTCTTCTCTCCAAGCTGATATCAGATCAGATGGCCTTGATCTAATACGGCATGTGCTTTTTTATTTTTATCCCCCCCTCCTACTCCTACTCTTACTGCTACTAATACCAATGCTAATACTACTACTACTACTCCATCTCCTCCTCCCGAGAAAGAGAACGAAAAAAAAAAAAAGGTCCGATATTTTGCTCCTTTAGGAGATAGTCTCATAATCATGAAATCTGTCCCGTCGATACCGTTTGCTTTCCCGATATACGAGACAGGAGCACGGGACTCCAACCAACAAACCAACAAAAAAAAACACTCATCGCAAATACGAACAATTCTCAATTCTCAAGCAGGGGGAGGGTTACGTTCCAGCTTACTAGATACTAGATACCTGCTATTATAGATACTACTTCGTACCTATACTGCTACCCATACCCGCTATCCATACTATGCCTCAATTGTTTTATTCCCCAAAGGGGCATATGATAGTACATGTACTCCCCGTAGCCACTCCATCGTCGCACCGTTTTGCACTTCAAACAAGCAAGCAAGTCAGTCATGCGTGCGTGCGGCTCCTTCAGGCCCCCCCCTTCCCCCCCACCCGACATCCGCACAATAACACCAACGCAACACCAACTTACAGCCCCATTCCCATCTCAACATATACTATCAAATCACATCATCCTCATCATCATCATCTTCTTCTTTCTTTCTTTCTTTCTTCGTCCTTTTGTTTTTTTCTTTCACATGTGCCCTCCACTTCCTTGCCAAGCTGAACTTCCGCCATCTCATCCCATCCCAACCAATCCCCTTTCCTACATCCATCTACCTGCACACTCGCTAAGAAAAGAAACCGTTCCCCCCTATGCACAGCCCCATCTGCGGGCCAGCTTTCCCATCTCTACGCAAGCCACGTTTTTCTTTTCTTTTCTTGTCTTTCAGCACCGCCACCGGGCCGCTATACCGAACTCGGACCAAACCGGCCGAGCCCGACAGCGCGAATCGGGTGCCGCGGCGCGCGTTTGGTTCCTCCCCTCCCAAAAAAAAACATTGTGAGTGGTCCCTCTTCGGGGTTCTGGAGCCCTCCGGAGCGACGGCCTCGGCTTGTTCAGTCGGCATCATCGGAGTGGAGATGCTCCCTCCCGGATCATCGGGTCGGTAAGTGAAAACTCACACTTGCATCGTGTTCTTGTATTCGTCTCATATTATGACATCATATCGCCAAACGTCTTACTGATGCCGCATCATCATCATCATCATCATCTTACTCATAGCCAATCGCCAACAGATGTAAGCCATACTCAAAACATGTATATTCAAATTATGCTCTAAGCTTCCAGCAATTATCTATATCCCGTGCGAAAATAATTCGCTGTCATTGTAGTAGTCATCATAAAAGTAGAAACCAGCCACTAATCCATGCATCATTCTCAATTTGTACCTCAATCCCTCTCCATTAATAAGATGCCGAGGCAATACTCAATAACCTTGCTTATACCGAAACCCTAATCCGGGAATCTTGCTCCTCAAACTCAAACTGCTCAACACCACACTAATACTTGACAGCGCCATCGCCAATGACGCCCAGACCGGATCGAGCTTGACATGCGATCCACCTGAGGTTTTGATCGCATACAAGCACCCAGCAGCAATTGGCACAGCTAGCACATTGTACACAGCCGCCCACCCAAAGTTGATCTTGATGCGGCGAAACACTGCCCGACTGAGATCCAAAAGAGTAAGCACAGAATACAGATTTGACGTGGCCAGCACGAAATCGGCACTCGAAATCGCCACGTCACTGCCGGACCCTATGGCAATGCCCACGTCGGCAGTCGTCAGCGCCGGTGAGTCGTTGATGCCGTCACCCACCATGGCCACCATGGCTCGACCGTTGACGTTCCCACGGCCCTGTCCCGTGCTTGCGTGGATGGTGGCTTGGAGATAACTGATCCTGGCCGCCTTTTCAGATGGCAACACCTCGGCCAGAACATTTTCTGCTGGGATTCCTACTCGCTGTGCCACAGCCTGTGCAGTCGTCACGTTGTCCCCTGAGAGCATCCAGACTTGGATGCCGCGTTTTTGCAGCGCCTTAATGACCGGGATAGTCTCTTCCCGAATTGGGTCAGAAATGGATAGAGCGGCGGTGACAGTCCATGCGGCAGTGTTACGGAACTTCATCGCAACCAGTGCGACTGATTTGGCCTCTCGCTTCCACGATTCCAGTAGATCCCGTACTTTTCTAGACAGTGAGGCGGACAGATCTTGCATAAGCTTTTCATTACCGATGGCAATATCCAGCTCCTGGTGCATGTAGGCGGCCTTCATCCCCTTGCCAGGCACCTCCTCAACGTGTTCAATCTCCGCAGGTGCTGCATCGGCACCGCAAAAGTCCACAATTGCCTTGGCGATAGGATGGCTACTGTTCTCTTCCGTAGCCTTTAATCCGGAAAGCAGGGGTTTCCGGTCAATTCCCTCCATCTCTCCGTCCGGAAAGATGATTGAATCCGTGATCTGAGGCTCTCCGCCAACAGTGAGCGTCCCCGTCTTGTCAAAGACCACGCAGCCAACGTTGCTTGCCTTCTCAAATGCTTCGCCACCCCCCTTTGCCAAAATACCGTGTTTCGCGGCAATGCCACCGCCAACGAAAATTGCAGTAGGTGCCGCCAGTCCTAATCCACACGGGCAAGCAACGACGAAGACTGCAATGGCAAATTGAAAGGCAAAGGCAGCCGCGCCACCAGACGTATCCAGTTCATCGCTGGACACTCGGTGTGTAAAAGCGAGGACCATCCAAACAACCCATGTGATGATAGCGATGAGTGTAATGACAGGAACAAAGTAGGAAGTCATGAGGTCTGCAATCTGCTCCATCGGCGCCCTTTTTGTTTGCCCCTCTCGGACCACTTCAACGATTTGATCCAGCATTGACTTTCCCGAAGTCCCAGTGACCCGCACCGTGACCGCAGACCCTTTGTTGATAGTCCCGGCAAACATTTCATCTCCCTGGCTTTTCTTGATGAGGCGCGACTCACCAGTGAGGCTTGACTCATCCACATTGGTTTCGCCATTGACAACCACCCCATCTACAGGCGGTGATGTACCATGCGGTATTCTAATCAAATCTCCGCTTTCCAGTTGATCCATGTCTACCTTTGTCGTGTTTTGCCCCTTGAACTCATTCTCTTCAATTAGGAGAGCGGTATTTGGGCGTAACTTGGCCAATGCTTCAACCGCATTACCAGTCTTTGACTTGCTATAGGCTTCAATCAATCTTCCTGCAAGCAAAAAGAGGGTCAAGAAAACAACAGAGTCAAAGTAGAATCGATCTTCGGGAATGTCTGTGTTTCCACTGGCCGCCGCCGCAATCATCTGTGCGACTGAAGAAATGTATGCAATCGTCGTTCCGAGCGACATCAGCATATTCATGCTGCCAAACTTGTAGAATCTCTGAAGCAACGGCGTGCGGCTGCCTGGTCTCCAAAGAGTTTTCAGTTCCTTGATAGCTCGTACATGAAAGACATCTGCTGCGAAGAAGTACACCGGTGTTGCGAGGATACACAAGATGACTTCGAGCCGGCTAAGCCCCGAGGCCCATGGCTTCATTAGGTAGTGCTTGGTGGCATTGGAATCCGGAACCAAACTCATGTAGACAATTCCAAGAATAAAGGTTGGGATAGCAACGACGATTGTCAAGATCTCTCGATATAATAACTGACGATTATGCTTTGCCCTGATGGCCCTTGATCTCTCCTCGAGTGTCGGAGGATGATAGATCTTGGGCCGGAGAGATGGATCAGTGGCCTCGATTCCGCGCAGAATGTGTCGTATAGTAAATCGCGGGGCGTCTGGGACATATCGCAGCTTCAGGAATGGGTGATCAAGCGTGGGCTCCTGGAGAATCTGGACACCGTTGAGGCTGAAACTTCTCAAAGTACGGCCAATTCGCTCAGGGCATCGAGGACAGAATATGCCATCAATCTGAATCTCGATTTGTCGATCATCAGCAGATCCTCTTTCTTCATTCAGATTGATGACATCGTTGACCAAGGCATCATATCCCAAATCCTCAATTGCCTCGACGAGATCTTTGGAGCGCTCTGAACCGACGTAGTCAATCGTTGCACTGTTACCAACAAGGTTGACTGTGACTTTTGAGACCCAGGGGAGTTTCTGGATCTCATCGGTTATAGCATTTACACATGAAATGCAGGTCATGCCAGCCACTGACATGGTTGCTCTCCAAGATTGTTGGTTACTGGCATCATCGGTGACGACACCGGTGAGTCCCTCTGCTTCTGCTGCCGGGGCCTTGGACAAAATTGTTGATGAGAAAGATGGCTTCGCGGTCTGGGCATCGGGGCTTGTTGGCGTGTGGCAAGTGGACAGCTGGCAGACTTTACAGTTTTCCAAGTGAGTCGCTTTCGCAGTTGTAGGAGGGGCAGGGGGTGTCCCTTGGAGCCAAAGACTCGGCCAGCCGTCAAATGCACTGTCGCTGTGTGGCATGGTCCAACTGCCCTCACCTGCATCTGGGCGCATGTTGTGATGTTTCTGATGCATGTCGATAGTAGTCTCGAAGCCACCAATCTCAAAACCAACATCTTCGAGAGCCTTGCCTATGCCGCGGATCAAGTCCAGGGAACTGTCCTTGTGCTCCACAGTCACGATGGACGTGACTACATTTGGTGACACCCATAGGACTTTATCTCCAAACGTCTCTCGCAAGACGCTCTTAATCAGTGATACGCATGTTGGACAGTGAAGGTTCTCCAACAGGTAGGAAGTTGTGAATGTGTTGACCAAAGACATGGTTGGGAGAGCTTCGACCCTGAATGGGTGGCCAGCGTTGTCTGTGCTTGTGAAGAATGACAGAGACGATAGTGTGTTGAGTTGATAGGGGAGAGAGCCAAGTGAAGGTGCGTGATGTCGGCTAATAACGGATGGATGCTGCCAACAAGACGGCACCTGCAAGGATGTGTGTAGTTAAGTAGTATCAGGGAAGATGAGGGATGAATAATGGCGATATGTTGAGGGGGACGAATAGATAGATAGATTATTCAGTATAGGTTATTGCCAGATGATTCTTGAATGTTCTTGCCTCTGAATTACTTTTCGAACTGGCGTCGTCACCCTTTAAATACCTGGTCATTCACATATTTTTTCGCCTTGTAATCTGTACCTCCAGACATCAACGACGCTAAAATCCGCACAAATATCGCAAACTGCAGGGGTCTCTTGGAGGTTGCGTTCGGTAGCGCAACCGCAACAATCGAACGGGTTTAGCGCACGCCTCGGCAGTTTTGTTTCCTCCACTTATTCTTCATCTTGGCTGTTGTACCGAGCACCAAAGCCGTTGAAATCACGTAAATTGCTATACATTGTGCATGCGCTTATCGAGTCGGTCAGGCCAGCCGCAGGAGAGAGGAGGGGGAGCGTTCAAAGATGGGTAACCAGTGGTGGCCATGTCTTTGTGTGTTTTCATCATCCGTCTCAAGGGCCTCCATCTTGAGTTCAGTAGCAAAAAGTAATCCATCAAGTCTGTGTTGATGTAAGAGATTTGCGACAATAGTGCGGCATCGCTGATGGGGACATGACAAAACGAACCAAAAAACAATATGGTACGTCATTCGCCGTCGATGGCACCACGTGATGCCTCCACAATTTCAGGAACCGAAGGGTTCATCGACTCATCGATTGGATAGGCTTGCCCCAATCTCTTCGATCTGGAGTAGGAATTGAGAGATGCATCTTGCCAGGCAATAAATGCGCAAGTCTGCATCACCAGTTCTACTCCGAGCGTTTTTTTTGCGTTGTGCGACACAGCCACGGCAAGTACCGAGCCTTGTTGTCTGTAACACAAATGACATCTCGCCCTGCAATTATCTGCATAATGCATTGCAGGTCGTAGTTTTCGGTTGTTAAAGCCTCGAGAAGTTCTGTTCATGATGAAACCCTCAAAAGTCACAACGTGTTATAGTCTCGAACCGCTGAACATGTTGGCCAACCTTGTGTTGTATCGTGTTACGACCCCGGACCATCTCACAGTTGGTGAAACACTGAACCAAGTCGCCTACCGGGTTAGGGTTGTGACGCCAATGCTGACAAAATTTATCCCTCGTCTCATCGTCTCACACCGTATTACTGTTCACCAGCCGAGTCAGGAATATTGCACTTTCCACAAACACATCACCGTGTGACTCAATTGATATAAAATCTGTAAAAAAAAAAAAAAAGTTTATATGCCAGACTTACAGGAGGAGGACGGACTCTCTACCTCTTTCCGCCGCCCTCATCCACGACTGCGTCTTCAATAGCCTCCCTCTCACCGTTTCCGGAAAAAAAGATATCCCATTTTCTAGGAATAGCCGGAGTCGCCTCTTTTCTTACATACATAGATACAAGCCATATTCTGGCAATATTTGACACGCTCATCCAATCGTATTACAGCGTTGTCGGAATCTCGCTCCTTCTCCAGGCCAGCCCGACAGTCCGGGCCAACCAGAGCCGTCGTTCGGGCGAAAAAGTGGATCTATCCGGTTCCTCGGGCTGTGGCATCATCGCCACTAAACTCAAAGAGGATTAACAGAATTGCGTGATTCTGTCCAAGTATCAACAATTTGTTCCGGCTGCATCTTTGGGCAGCGTTTGGAGTCGCTGTTTGCCAGTGATTACGGGAAGTAGTGGTAGATTTAATGTTGAATAAACCATTAAAATGGACCCTTACAAATCCCTCGGCGGTAGATTTCCTGGGGAAAGTTCCTGTATGCATTCTTCTTCATCGTCTCCCTCCTCCTTCCATAATCTCTCCTCGTCCTCTGTTTCCAGAGTCAGTGGGCTTTCGTTCTTTGTCCTCTCGTTGCATATTGGTTAAGCCCTTGACATAAATCCAAAATGGCTCCCAAAGATCTGGAAAAGTCATCATCTACCTTGCCCTTTGGCAAGCCAGTTCCTCTCTCCTCCATCGCTGGTCCGACATACGCAACAGCGCAGCTTCTTGTCCAGCAGATTGCTTACAATCTCTCTGACAAGATCTTCTCCTACTCGCCTCCCACCTTCGACCTTGACGTCGCTGCCAAGCAGTGGGCCACCGAGGAGAACAAGAACATCCATGGATACACCCCCAACGTCTTCCCTCTTCAGACCAGGACCGGTGCCGGTGCCCTGGCGCTCGGTTACATCTTCTCCCCAGACTTTGATGTCTCCAAGCGACACATTCCCCAGACCCTACTGGCTCCATCAGGAAGTCTGCACCAACTTCGCGGGTCTCTAGATCAGCTCTCGCTCTTGTACCACCTCTCCAGCCCCTTTGTCGCCCATGTTGCCGCCGCAGACTATACAGCCAACAACGGCCTCGTCTCCAACTATGATGCAGCTCTAAGACTGGCAGAGGACCTTGGTTTTGCCTTGGTATCCAGCTCGTCATCTTACGAAACACAGCACATGTCCCTCTTTTCCACACTTCTTGCTACCTTGCTCCCCACGCTTCACGTCTACGACGGCATCCGCCTACCAAGAGAGACATTGAGAGTCGGCGATGCATTGAGCGAGGCTGGTGTTGCCGATTTATATAACAAGCTTATCTCTGAGGCTGGCAAGTTGAACCAGCGCCTTGACACTGCCGGAAAGGCCGTGGAACTTCTCAAGCTGTTCAATGATGAGCTCGGTACTGTTTACGAGCCCTTCGAATATCATGGACACGAGACTCCTGACGTGGTTCTCGTCGCATTCGGTAGCGTTGAGACTCAAGTCGCAAAGCAAGTCCTGACCGGCATTGCCTCTGAAGGTGCCAAGGTTGGCGTAGTCAATGTCCGCCTTTACCGGCCCTTCATTGAGGAAGCATTCCTCAAGGCTATTCCTGCCTCCACTCGCACCATCGCCGTGCTGGGTCAAGTAACCGATGACGCCGCTTTGAGCGATGAGGCTACGCAATCTGCCCTCTACGGCGATGTTCTCACTTCCGTCATCTTTTCCGGAAAGTTTGAGCAAGAGCCCGAGGTTTTGGACATCAAGTACACTCCCGCCCAGTCCCTAACCCCTCAGGGGCTTGTAAACACTTTGCACAAGATTTTTGGCAACGAGAATACTGCGCAGGAACTGCCTTCACTGTTCAAGTCTCAGCAGTTCACATTCTGGGATGTCGACGACTCTGTCGCTGTTGGCGCACCTGCATCCATTGGCCTTTTGCTGTCCAAGGAGTCGACCACTAATGTCCACCTGCATGAGTCTCATGACAACCTCACCCAGGGAGGAATTATACGAGCTGATCTTCGCGCTGCCAAGGTTGCCCTAGAAGCCCCTTATGGTGTGAATGATGCAGATGTTGTTGTTGTCGGCGATGAGAGGATCCTGAAGGATATTGACGTGCTCGCGAGTCTTGTCGATGGTGGTAAAATTCTCGTCAGGCTTCCCAATTTTAAGGAAGCTGAAGTGGAAAAGCGGCTCCCCGTGTCATTACGGAAAGCCATCCATGAGAGAGCAATCGAGCTCTTCATTTTGGATAGTGCTTCCTCACCTGCCTTCGAGAAGGATCCTCTACTGACCAAGTTGTTGCTCGAATTGTCCTTCTTGAAAATTTCACTACCGCATTTCTCACCACAGGATCTTGGCTCAGCTGTCGATAGTGCATCTACGACGTTACAGGAGGCCATCGACGCCGTTGACCAGTCCCTGAAGAAGTTCGAAGTTCCAGCTGCTTGGGCTGACGTCGCCAGTGACTTTATCGCTCCCCAGCTTCTGGCTTCAATCCAAACCAACGGCTTTGTAGCCTTCCAAAAGGAAGAACCAGAGCAAGCCCTGGAGCTCCGCGACTGGCAGTCTGCAGCCAAAGGTCTCGTCTTTAAGGAGGCTTATGGCACCCAGACGAGCTTGCGCCCTGACCTCTCCGTCAAGACTGCTACAATCACAGTCAAGGAGAATCGTCGTCTGACACCTCTTGACTACGACCGCAACATTTTCCACATCGAGTTCGACCTTGGAAATTCCGGCCTCACTTACAAGATCGGAGAGGCTCTAGGCATTCACGCAGAAAACGATGAGGCGCAAATCAACCAGTTCATCGACTTTTACGGCCTCAATCCCGCAGAGATTGTCGAGGTCCCGTCTCGTGAGGACCCCGCTGGACTGGAAGTCCGGACCGTTTACCAGGCCTTGATTCAAAACATTGATATCCTTGGAAAGCCCCCCAAGCGATTCTACGAAGCCTTGGCTGAGTTTGCCACCGACGAGATCGAAAAGAAGAAGCTTGAGGCTCTTGGCAGCTCCGCTGGCGCAGAGGAGTTCAAGCGTCGCTCAGAAGTCGACACACTGACTTATGTCGACATTCTGCAGGAATTCGCCTCTGCTCGTCCTGGCTTCCACGATCTCATCAAGATTGTCAGCCCTCTCAAGCGAAGAGAATACTCCATTGCCTCAGCCCAGGCCGTAACCCCCACGTCTGTTGCCCTCATGATTGTCGTCGTTGACTGGGTCGACACCAAGGGCCGCACTCGATATGGCCAAGCTACCCAATACCTTTCCCGTCTCCAGCCCGGTGCTACTGTCACAGCCTCCGTCAAACCCTCTGTCATGAAGCTCCCCACCAGCGATACCGCACCGCTCATCATGGCCGGCCTGGGTACTGGTCTTGCTCCCTTCCGCGCCTTTGTGCAGTACCGCGCTATGCAAAAGGCTCAAGGCAAGGAGATTGGTTCCATCTTACTGTATCTCGGTTCCCGCCACCAACGCGAAGAGTACCTCTACGGCGAAGAATGGGAAGCTTACCTTGCCGCCGGAGTCGTCACTCTTGTCGGCAGTGCCTTCTCGCGAGACCAGCCGCAAAAGATCTACATCCAAGACAGGATGCGCCAAACTCTCGACAGCATTGTCCAGGCGTATATCAAGGATGGTGGAAGTTTCTACCTCTGCGGGCCCACATGGCCTGTGCCTGATGTGACCGAGGTACTGAAGGAAGCCATTGCAGAAGAGGCGAAGCAATCCGGTAGAAAGATTGATCCCACAAAGGAGATTGAGAGGCTCAAGGAGGAAGGTCGATATGTACTCGAAGTTTACTAGTTTGATCGTGTATTTAATGATGGCATAGGCATGAGCGTGATTTAGAATTGATACTTTAGGCTATGAATGAACCTATCTTAGATATCTACCTCATACAAGAGCACTATGATGAAGTCCTAGACAACGGAGCCAAGCCATAAGAGTGGAATGACATCAAGACGCCTAAGAGGGAGATTATCATTCTATCACAAGAGCAGGCACAGGCTACTTTCAATGGACCCAAACGCATATTGATTATTATCTACTGAAATGGTGTTGGAAAGCCAAGAAAATGAACTCAGGGATTTCTTCGGGGTGACGATCGTCAAGGTCATGATAGTGCGCCACGTGTATTGTCACTCTTTCTAACAAGACACGTAGAGCTCTGCCAGGACCTTGACGACGGTCAACCTGAAGAAATCCTTGACATCATTTACGCGGTTATCAATAGATTGATATACAGCATGAGACTCGGTCATGGCGACGGTGTCGCTACCAAAGTCATCATCCATGAAGATTTTATATCATATGCATACCCGACGCAGTAGCGTATGGATAAAACTATCCAGGTGAACAGCGCCTAAACATGACTGGTTAGCGCCATGTAATGAAACTTTGTTCATAAAAGAAGAGATAGAGAGGGAATGTCAGGGTAAAAGTGCCTTGTCACAGGCAATTGTCATCAAAGCAATATGGCTCAGTTGACCGTCGTGATATTGTACATCATGTAAAAGGGAACACTCAAAGTGAGGATAGTGACTAACCCTTAAGTCGAGCTGATACGAAACTGGTTTTAAGGAATCAACATGTTACTTTTGGCTCGTTAGCCAACCAGTCGGCAAGCAAAGCTTCAAAATCGTGGTGTGTGATGTTGCATATCAGAATGGAATGTTTGTCTTCGTGGCGTAAAGCTCAGACATATGCTTGTCATTTTTATTCGGGTTCATCACAAAGGACTCCGGTGGGTAGATCATGAGGATGTGGGCGAACTAACTCAGTCACAGTAGGATATCCTTGAAACTGACATTCTGTTAGTAAAGATACAGAACAATGCCTCAGAGTAATGCGAGAGTAGGTAACACGGATCAGGAAATGCATGAATGGTATAAAAGAATAGTTGTCTGCATGGGAAACCCCGATAAGACTCGTCATCTAGAAGCTCATCATGTGGAAAGGACGAAAACGAAGATAAAAAAGAACTCACCATATGCCTTGAACGGGCAATGTTTGAGCTGAAGCAGTCAACCACAACCATAAGCTGGATCACCAGACACTATCGGCCACGTATTAGTTTCCATTTGCTTCCATAGATGGTTCGCAAAGAAAAGTGAAAAAAGTGTCGAGTCAGTGGGCGAGGTTTTCTAGGCCTGCCGCAAAGAGGCGTCTCTTGCTCATATTGTTTGTGATCGGAGCCCAGTGCCGCTTCATCATAGAATGATCGAGAGGGTAGAGGACCGAGAAGGCATACCTTGTCTGTGATCTTGATGTTGGTTAGCCCAATGTCTCAAAGCTTAAAATCAACAAATGTGAGGGATTGAGACGCAATCAGTTATAGCCATTTGATATCGTCAATGTGATTCAGCCGGTAATTTCCAGCGTATATTTATACGAAAATTGATCATCATGAAGCGAGGGGGAAACGAAGAGAGAGAAAAAAAACATACCCGTTGTTCAATATTCACCACACACGAGGCCCCTCCAAGGTCCAAGCAATGGCATCGACCACTTGGCGACAGAGACCTAATGCGCCTGGGTTAGCACAACAATTCCAGCTTGGCAGGTGAAAATTTTTGCTGCAAGATGTCCATGTCTTTCAGACTGACGTGTAAAATTGGTTTCATTCCATTTAGGTCAAAGACTCTAGTTTGCGGTTTACATGTGTCATCAGGAAGTAGGACAGGTGTTTGCGAAAGGGAAAAGAGAGAAAAATCTGCGCGGGCAGCGACTTACCTTGGGGGAGCTCCGAATTGTGTGGTGCGAATGGTTTGAAAGCTTTGCAGAATTGGAGCTCCGAGAAGAAGTTTTTCATACTTGCGCCAAAGTGGGGGTGGTGGGTCGAGGTAAATTTGACATCACGTGTGCGGTCACGGGACCTCGCGTTGGCATCGTGCACTCAGCTGAGGAAGGGCGCGTGAGTGACTGTCGGGGTGAGTTGCTTTGGATGTGTGTTACGGCCAATCTTTGTTTTAACTCTCAAATGATTCTCTTGCATGCATAGAAAAGACTTTAAAGATGCCCGAAATAGCTGAAGGCATGTTTATTTCCTTGCCCCCAAGCACTGTGTATGGAATGACTAACACCCCAGCAGTCGCCCGCATCGTGCATTTCCTCCGCCAGAAACTGGTGGGGAAGACGATTTCCACCGCTGCTGCTATAGACGATGGCAATGTATTCGGCAAGGTCGGAACTACTGGCAAGGAAGTTGAGGCTGCTCTACAAGGGAAGAAGGTAGGGATTATGTCTGCAAATGCGTATCGTCTTTTTGACATCTATAGGTTATCTCAGCAGGTTCGCAAGGCAAATACTTTTGGTATGTGATCCCCCATTCGTTGTGATTATCATCAACTCTTGCTGAGTGTAGTGAAGGATTACACTCGAAAAACCCCCGCATCTTGTAATGCACTTTGGCATGACCGGTAAGTGGCCAAGCCATCTTTCTCTCTTAAGCTTCTCACATGTCTAGGATGGGTTCACATAAAGGGCGAAAGAACGGCGTATACAAATTACTACAAAAAGATGAAAGACAGCGATCTCGAGCAATGGCCCCCAAAGTTTTGGAAGTTCCACCTCGCAACAAATGAAGATCCCTCCGTTGAGGTAGCATTTGTTGATTCACGTCGTTTCGGCCGGGTAAGGCTGGTCGACTGCCCCGGCGACAAGATCCGCAAATACTCCCCCCTTGTTGAAAACGGCCCAGATCCTGTCGTCGACAAGGACAGGTTTACTGAGGAGTACCTGCGCGGCAAGGTGAAGAACCGGCACGTCCCCATCAAGGCGCTTCTCCTGGATCAAGCCATGATCAGCGGCATCGGGAACTGGGTCGCCGACGAGACCCTCTACCAGGCGAAATTGCACCCGGAGCAGTACTCTGACACATTTACGGACGCGCAAATCACAACGCTCTATGAGATGATAAAGTACGTTTGTCAAACGGCTGTGGACAAGCTTGGCGACTCGGATGAATTCCCCAACCACTGGCTTTTCAATTATAGGTGGGGCAAGGGCGGGAAAGGGGCCGCAAGCGCGCTACCCAACGGAGAGAAGCTTGCATTCATTACAGTCGGCGGGCGAACTAGCTGCTACGCACCAGGTGTGCAGAAAAAGACGGGAGCTGTTGTCCTGGGAGCAAAGGCTGAGCCTATCAAGTCGGAGCCGGAGGAAGATGGGGGAATCAAGGGAGTACCCAAGAAATCGCGAAAGAAAACAGCAGCAATGAAAACAGATCCGGAGAGCTCCGATGAAGACAGACCATCCAAAAAGAGGATGCGGACCAAGCAACCAAAATCAGTCAAAGAAGAAGGAGCATCAACTACCAAAGTCTTTGAAACGAAACAAGTGGAGGGTGCCAGGCGCTCCAGTCGCCTGAGGAAATGAATCAGATTAGGGACTGTGTCAAGTGGGATGGTATTTGTGGCAATTTGTATACTCGGTATAAATGTTGGTTGATTTGTTCATAAACTCATATAACCTTAATTCCAATATCCCATTTCCAAAACCCAAGCTCGCTATCCCCTCAGGTATGACGTATTACTTTGTTGGACGATAGACGCCAATATACGTTGAAGTCCCTGTCCTTCAGATCCAACCACGTAATGCCTTACACAACGCCAGTGATTGCCAATATCCAATAAGCAGATCTATGTGTATAATCATACCGGACAATGCCGGGTCTTTGATGGAAGAAGATGAGTGATTCCAGCTCAATGTTAATAAACCAATAATGGTGAGCAATCTTGTTGATCAAAACAACAATGCAACACCTGAAAGTGCTTTTGAGGTAATGATGATAATATCCGCCATCCTAAATTTTTGCTCATATTCCAAAAACGCCAAGAAGGGTATCAATAATGCCTAACAGCCAATTGTGTATGGGCAACCGAGTAGTGCCGTGTAACCAAAAAATATCGTAAAGTATAAAAAATCAAATGAAAAATCAAAGGAAACGTAGTCATGACCTTAATATGTCATGGGATGTGTCTAAAAGGGTGTTGGCCAACTAAATTAGTCGGCTTGGACCTGGAAACCGACAGCATACTGATGTCCCGAGGGTTCCGTTTCAAGAGGGATAATGCTCAGGAGGTTGGTGAAGCGTTCGCCATTCTTCTTGAAATTGGTAACAGCGCATTGAATCTCCTCTCTGGCATGGACAGCGTGGCGAATTCGTTTGATGACAGACTTGTCAGCCTCCTTGGTGCACTTTGCTGGGGGCACCTTGCTCTTGGGAGGCTTTTGGAGGAAACGGCAATTCTTGCCCAGCACTTCACGGCTGGAGTAGCCCGTCAACTCGCAGAAAGAATCGGAGGCGTATATAATGGGTACATCCGGTAGAGAGAGGTCGCAAAGAACGATTGCAACTGAGCAGTCGACGGCACCCAGTTCAATCTTAGGGTTGGGACGGGACATGACCCGAAGCTGATGTCAAGGGGGATTCTGTCAGAATACATGACCGGGGATTTCATAATGACAAGACGGATTCCTTACAAGAATTGACATCACATCATATCCGGTGGCAGAATAGATTCCAGGATAGATGATGGGGTCCTGGAGCTGTCTCCAAGCAACGGTAGTCTCTTCACCGTCTGGATTGATGGTGGACTGAGTCGGGAACTCGTACTGTTTTGGGGGGCGGCAATAATTAGCTTCAGTTAAGAATGGATGACATTGTTATGCAAATCATATTCTCTCAACGCACCTTGAGTGCACGGAGTTCCCAGCTATTGATAGACATGGGTGATGGAGACACCATGGCAGCGGCGGAGTTTTTTGTTTTGGATAAAGGTAGGCGGTTTAGTTTCCAAGCATGCGGCTGAATGAAGGTCTGCAAGCGCGGTAGAGATGAGATGCGGCACGGGAAGATGTGAAATGTGTGCGTAGGCGAGGTAAGATATGTAGGCGAGCCAGCCTCAGGATGATCAGGTAGAATCAAAAGAAGGGGGAAAGAAAGGCAAAGACACTGGAGAGACAAAACACAGAAAGTCTGCGAAGAGCTTAGAAATGGAAATTCCGAGTAAGCCAGGTATAAATCAAGGCCAAGCAAGGGTTGGTTGCATCAAGGTGCAGAGAAAGAAAGAAGCAATCCCGGTTTACTTTCCCCTCAATCCGAATTAATCGGTATCACTGACAGAACAAGGCCAACTCAGACCGAGTGGGAACTATGCAGTTTCTACAAGCGGCAGTAGTGTGTGTTGTGTGTGTTGTGTGTGTTGTATTGCTATGATCATGGCGTGCCCAGATGGGTGGTGAGCGCAAGGTGCATAAATGAATGGCTTGGAAAACGCTTGGGAAGGACTGGAAGGAAGGGGATGGGAGGGGGGGGGGACTGGAAAGAAGGGTAGCCGAGAAACATGGTGTTAACGGATACTTGCAGGGGGGCATTGGAGCAGGATCCGCTTGGGTTGGGCAAAAAAAAAAAGTGCATGGGTATCAAAGAGTCGAAGGGAAGGAAAACTGTGATCCAGAAATGCCTTGAGATCGCAGGAAAGTGCAGGTTTTCCCATCATCGGGGTAGGGATCGGGCATGCCGGGTAGGTACCAAGCTTGACAGACCAAAACGTTTAGGTTGTGTGTGGCTGACCGGCTTGGGTGTGGCTCAGGTGGTATCTGTTAGCTCACTATCAAGCCTGGCGATGAGATTACATGCAGCCATGTTAACGCCCAAAAAGTAGTGGCTGAATCTGTGGGTGCAATCTAACCGTCATATTCAGGGTCCTTGAGCTGGAGACTGCCGACGGAGCTCGGTGATTGGCTCGATTCATAAGGATGGGACTTTGATGGCGATCGATGCACGGGTAGCCATTTCCCATGGCGATCTGAATCCCGTATGGCCGTCGACGTTTTTTTTTTCTTTCTTCCTTGTGAGTGGGGAACTGTCTGGGTCATTATGGCGTCCTCTATGACCTTCTTTCGCTCTCCCTCGCTCCCTTGTCACCTGCGCCCCTGTTACCCTTTTCTGACGCCCTGACTTGTTTCTGAATCGCCAAACCTGCCTTAATGCCATTGTCTAAAAGGTTCTGGGCCTTTTATCAGTTGGTCAGAAGCTGCGATTTCACATGGTCCAGAACACTCGATTCAGCCAAAGGGGGAAATAAAAGCCATGTCATGATTCTCTTTTTGGCGTCTTTTTGCATCGATCGAGTCTTGTTGTGAGCAAACAACCTTGCCTACCCCCCCTCCCCAACAACGTAATCACCCTACCAATTGGGACAAGGCTTGTAGACGCACACACAGACACACCCAGATTTCGCTTGTGTGTATTATTGTACATACATACATACTCCGTAGAACGGAGGAAGAAAGATGGAGAAACAAAGTCCGATGAGGGGGAGAGAGGCCAAGCAGCAACCATGTCGACTGTGTGTAGGTGGCCGCAGTACCAACTACCTGGTAGACACATGCATTCACCTGCAGTCGGTCTGTTGCAAATACAATCAAATTGCCTGCCGTATCATGCCATGCCATGAAATATCAGATGACAACGCATCATCACCTTCCACGATTTTCCCCCTGCCCCTCCTCCAGGAATTATGACCATAATATACGGAGTAAATGCCAAGATAAATATTTACTTGTACAAGTAACTTCGTGCTGCGTACGATAGCTGAGTACTCCGTACCGATCCATGTACAGGTATTTTAGTCACCGATGCCAAGGCTGGGAACACCTCCTGCGTCATCGAAGGCTGTTTAGGACATGGCACTCGTACCCTGTAAGACCGTACACAGCAGAGGGCTCTTGTTCCGGACAGAATTCCGGCCCGCCAAGGAACTTGCATCACCCGTTACAAGAAACGATCTTGGGGCGCACAGCTTTTTTTGCCATGGTTACTCGTCGTTTTAGAAAAAGAGAGAGAGGCAGGTCATAAAACGGTGCGGCGACCGGGGCAACGGAGAATTATTTCACGTGTAATAGGTCCGTTCGTTTCACACGCATGCGTCAAACGGCCTCAAGAGTGCCACAAAGGAAGCCACAAGGGAGGATGGGCATGAAGGGGATACAGATGGACACAGATGGGCCGCGAAGAGACAGGATACTATCCCCATCACCATGTGCGGATAGTCAAGGTGATATCGCTACCTCTTCTTATCCGCCATGCATTCCAAGCTCCATCATTTAGCGCTGGTCTAATGCTATCGATGCCTTTTCTTTATTTTATTTTTTTCTCCGACCATCCATAACCATACATGGATGGGATCCATAAGCCATCCGTCCCACAGCGCAACCGAAGTCAGTCAGTCAGTCAGTACTACAAGTAGTACATGCACCAGGAAGAAGTACATGCTGCATGTACTCTGTATGTACATGGTGATTGGCGCTAAATTGAACTGACACAAGACAGACTAACTCGACCTTGTTGGACCTCGCGCGTCCAGTCGCGTAACTTCTTTCTCTCTCTCCCCCCACCACCATCATGGAAGTCAAGACCCCTCGACATCTGGATTCAGCTTACCTTGTGGCCCAAGGCAAAACCAACATACTTGTAGTAGCGGCAGGCATCCTCTCGTCGCATTTCTTCTAGAGATACAGCTTCTTGGCTGCACGTTTCCTGTTTTGTCATGTCTCGCCGTCTCTTCAACCGCACCGGTCGGCCCACTGGAGCCAATAATGCTTCATCCTCCAACACCACCTCCATCGCAGCCCTGCCCGACTACCAACCGTTATCCTGTCCGCTCAACGACTCTGCCCGCAGGGCCCTTGGCGACTTGTCCAATAACCGTGGAGCAGCCCCCTACGAAGCACAGCTTAGAGACTCTGTGCGAAATCTCGGCCACAGTGTTGGAGACTTGCATGAACGCCTCCGCACCAGGAAAGAGAGGCTGGCTGACCTTCACCAACGCCGGCAAGAAAAGGGCACCGACAAGTCGCAGGAAGAGGAGCGCCTCGAGTCTCACATCCCAGATTTCGAAAAGGAAATTGAGCATTTGACAAGAGAGTCGGAGCGGGCTTTGCGACAGGTCATTGATCGGCGAGCAGAGCTGGAGGATGAGGCTGCCGTTCTGGGCGATTTGTTCACCGGCGCATCCACGCACAATACTGCCCCTGCCTCTTCCAGTCGGAGAAGACGGGCCAATGATATGCTAGACGAAGACGACGAAGACGGTGCACAAGAAGAGCCCAACGTATCTAGCATTCTAGACACATACCGAGACCTGCGCACCAGGAAAAAGGCCGAGTACACTAGCATGAGCCCGCATGAGCGCTACGCTCTCAACAATGACTACGCCGGCTTCAAGAAGTTGTGGCATGATGCAGCCACAGGCGAAGACGGGCCTCCTCTGCCTGACGCATCCAAGTGGTTCCTCCCTAATGGCCAACCAGATATGTCGGCCCCGGCTCAACACGGCCACCAAGGGTCACTGGACGACGATGACGATGTTGCTGTCTCGAGGGAGACCATCAGTGTTAACTGCCCTCTTACCCTTCTCCCTATGGTGGAGCCCTACAGCAACCGCAAATGCCCACACACCTTTGAGAAATCCGCCATTCTCGACTATCTACCCGCCCGCGGAGAAGCCCAATGCCCTCAAACAGGGTGTTCCCAGGTACGGATATTAACACACGTTTCTTCACTTTTTCAACTATACTTGTACTCAGTTTTCTCTAACATCCCCCCCCTCTAGACCTTTTCCCGCGCAAGGTTCAAGGACGACTTCTTCCTTGACGAGGCCATGTTACGACGAATTCAGCGCACTAGGCAAGCAGAGGAAGCACGTAATGACATGGACGATCAGGAAGAAGACGATGGCAACGAGTCCCTCGTCATGGGCACTCAACGCCGCGTTCGAGGTAGCCGTCTAAAACAGGAACGTTTAACGGTAGAGCCAGAAGAATGAAAGCCCCAAAAATAAAAAATAAAAAATCTGGCTGAAAGGAAAAAAAAAGAGAAGAGAAAAGATGAAGTTGCTGCATGAAACAAGCGCATTCTGTACATTGCCAATGAGAGGAGGATATGATACCCTACAGCGAAAATGCGAGATTTTTTTTTATCATACACACACCATTGAGGGAAATAGGGTCCTTCTTTGCCCGCTAAATGTCCATTTTATGTTACATTGGCATTATGCAAGGGAAACGGTAGGATTGCATCGTACTCTGCTGAGACTGGCTGCGGGTCTCGAAGCGAAGAGAGAGAGGGGAGAGGACTGGGACTGGTGGGACCTTGGGTGTGAGGGGAGGGAGAAACTCAAGGGAAGAGGACCCTGGCAAAGGACCCTTATGAGACTAGATTGAGAGCGCTTTGGCATCACACTACGTAGATGCAAAAGGTGAGATTTCTGCATCGACTCGGACGCATCTGGGATGGTCTTAAGTTCATTATCACATTCCTAACAGATATCCATCTTATGGCTCCATGGGAGAAATGTGCAAAGCAAGTCTTACTCTACATCAGCCCCAAAGACTCCAAAAATGATTGCCACGGCCCCCCAAATCGCCAACCCCCGGTCCAACAAAGATGCCGCACTCTTCGGTAAACCAGTTGCCAAATACGCTCCGGCCACCAGGCCCCCCGATTTGGTCGCCAGCGGCCACTCTTGCGATGAGTTGTACAGCACCCCGTTGATGACCACCCCCTTGCCCGAATTCATCAAATCAACGGCACGCTGATCGCATGAGTCCTCAAAAGCCCTCACGTAACAAGTGGGCTCTGGTTCCGGCGGTAACTTGGCCGTCATCGCTGCGTTGGCGGGCCCAGTGGTGTTGTATGTCGTCAAATCAACCGCATCGCCGGTGGATACAGACTCGCCCTTTGTGATTCGCGCCAAGAGCTGGAACACTGTCTCAGGCTGGTACCATGCGACGGAATGACCTGCTTGGTAGACACGGCTAAAGGATAGGTTGCCGTACTGTCTCACGACGCCCCCGACGTATGAATCATTAACAACAATCGGGGCGTAACCTGCAGCAGGGAACCTTGTGCTGTAGTCCCTGCCTGCCGCCTTTGCAACGGCCAGGGAAACTTGCTCGCCGCCGAGCCAGTTGCAGATGTAGTCCCTGTCACCGTAAATCATACCCACTCGAATACCCTTGTTGAGCAGAGCCGCCAGTCTTGGGACATTCCCATCTCTGCACATGTCCCCTGTCTGGTCAAAATTACCACGTACATTGCTGCTCGACAATGTGAAGTTGACCGGTGTTCCAATAGCGCGCTGTAGGGGGAGCCAGTTGAGGTATTCATTCATCAACTGGGGTGGTGTAGGGTTCGCCCTGGGTGAAGCGAGATCGTGGCTACTCCTACCAGAAGACTTATAGGCGTTTGCCATGTCGGCACAGACCAAATCAGCTTTGTTGCAAATGTCATTGACGGCAGCGTTGATGCCCTGGTCATGTGGATCGTTGGCTGCGGAGAACTCCTCACATTGGCCCAGCAGATCTTTACATCCGCCCCTTTGTCCAAATTCCGCCAAGTACTCCTCCGCTTCGTTTTCAGAGAGCAGATGATAGTCATACGTGTTGTGTCTGGCAAATCGTATATACTGTGGCGTCTCTATCATGGTGTCGACGCAGCCATTGATGATACCCAAGGAGGTGAAACGGATTTCGAGAGTAGAGCCGCGATCAAGATCCCCTGTAAGCCGCCTGTCATTCTGCCCTTCCCACGTTTCCGCGAAAATAGGGCCATATCTGCCGCCGTAGCTCTCAAGAAAGAGATTAACACCGACTGGGCTGTCTCGGGCTGGCTGGTACTGTGGGAATGTGGACATGAAGCCTTGAATCATGTGCCAAGTTGCCATAGCAGCGGTTGCAGTTGTATTGGCCGTATTGTTGGCATTTGGTGAGCTAAAGGTACCGTTGTACTGAGCCCAAGAAGGTAGAGACTCGTCATATGGAATCGGAGGGTACGCAATAGTCCCGTCAAGAAAGCGCGTGCCATTTGTCGGAACGTCATACGAGAAGCCTACCTGGTTTGGCTGGTCAACGAAGAGCATATTGGAAACTCGATCCCAGCCCCATTCGCGGGCAACTGTGTCATATTCATCCAGCCCCTTCTCAACAACCTCACAGGGGCCATTGCCGGCAAACAGGCCGTACATGGAACTGGTCCCCGGACCGCCGTTGAGCCAAATAGTCAGGCTGTCCGTCTTGTGGCGAGCCTCGACGAACCAAAAGAATAGGTTGGTTGGGTACTCGCCGGGAACATTGACCCAACCCGTGTATTGCTTCTGCGACTCAAAGGCGGTTTTACAGGCACCATGCGGCTCTTTGAAGGAAACGGTAACGTCGCTGTTGCCTGGTGATTTGACGACGGTGAGGTTACGCGCAGTGGCATCTTGGTGGATGAATTGCGCAAGGGAAGTTGACAACGCGAAGAGGAAAAGGAGGGCCCGCGGAATCATCGCGGCTAATCGTAGATATTCAAGTGCCACCGAGTTTGAATTTGTTCTCGCCAACGGCTTACTCTCTAATCTTGGAGAGATGAAACGTCGTTGTAAAGTACCAGGAAGCAGTTCAGTAGAAGATGAACATTGATTTACAAGTCAACCGTGTTTGCCTCACTCACATACATTGCAGCCTACTACAGCCTACAAATAAATTGGCTATTGGCATAACTGCAGGATGGCCCTTTCTCTGATAACTGAATGAACTGCTGATACTGATTTGGAAGGAAGGTAAAGGCTGTAAGCTGTGATTCATCTCAACTGCCACGCCAACGTGTAGTCAGGGGAGGTGGTCAACATAAGGTGGCAGACCGACCAGAGTCAGCCTGTCATGTTAATCCGCGAGGCTTCGTATTTCATTTGAAATTCATTTGTTCCACATTATTTCATAACCGCCCGTTCTTCTCAACGTTGCTACCATAGCCCGGGGTATCATACAGTGTACAGGGGTGATGGTACATATCCGATTCAACTTCCGTTCCCTCTTGGTCCAAGCTCAAGCGGCTTGTTGATGGAGCGGCTCTCTGCGAACGGCAAAGAAGTAGTTGCCAATCTTTTCGCTGCCTCGAACTTCCTTCCAGCCCAATCCGGGGACGTAGACAACACCCATGACCTTGGGGCTATCCCAGCCCTTGTCCATAAAGTATCGTCGCAGCTCTTCCTCGTTGATGTACTTGTTCCAGTCGTGTGTCCCCGGTGGTACAATATGAAGAATATCTTCTGCTATCAGATTTGTGGTGAACCAACTGACCCAGGTCCTTGCAATTGTGCTCATAACCAACCACCCGCCGGGCTTCACGAATGGACGCACTCGCTCGAGAAAGGCAGCCGGATCGTCGATATGCTCAATAACCTCAAAGAGGGAGACAACGTCATAGCCTTCTCCATCCGGGGGCACTTGTAGTTGTTCAATCGAGCTTTGCTTGTAGGTCAACTTCTGTGCCAGCGCAGGGTCCTTTCGGGCATGTGCCTTCGCAACGGCCAGGACCGATGGTGTCGGGTCAATTGCAGTAACATGGCGAGTAGAGGGTAGTCTTGCTGCACTCTCGGCAAAGATACCACCCCCGCAGCCAATGTCGAGATATGTGAGGGTTTCGTCTGAACTGTGATCGGTAGGGTGTGGTGCAGAATCGGAGGACTGGAGACAGGCTCGGATGAAGTCGTGACGGAGCGGGTTCATGTAATGAAGCATTCGAGAGGAACCATAGGGATCCCACCACTCAGAGGCGAGTTCTGTGAAATGGGAGACTTCATCGGGGTTGACTGAGGAAAAGTTGGAATGCCATCGTTGCTGTGGACGATGTTGTGGCAGCTGAGGAGGTATTGCGCCTGTTGCCGCAGCCGCTGCTGGTCGTGCCAGTCTGGGTGCCAATGGCAAGATCTGACAACGACCGACACCAGGTGCAGACCCAAGGCACCGTCGAAGAGTGACCCCGGCCGATCTGGAGGGTGCGGCCATGTGGAATGATGTCAATGTCAATCTAGACTTGGACTATACGAAGTACGGAAATGCGAATGCGAAATTGGGATTGGAGAGAGATTTTTGGATGACAAAGCATGTCGCTTGTGCTTTCCAACAAACGAACAAACGAACCGAGCGGGCCGGCGGGGTGTGTCTTGCGAGGTACGTACCTCGGGAGAGACACGCGCGCGGGGGATGACACAGCAGAGCGCCAATGCTTTACCATGTCTGGAATTGGAGAGCATACATATTGTGTTTGTTTTGTCAGTGTCCAGTCAGCAGAATTCACAACTCCATGCAGTATGGCCATGGAATGGAACCATTGCTATTGATGTTGCTACGTATTGCTGTTTATGTCTTCAACTCATGAGAATAACCAAAAAAAAAAAACTCTAAACTCTTTACCTGTGCATTATCATCTGTGGAATAACTAATCACCACCGGCTACAACACGCATCTAGGTGGTTACTGACACGTGTAAATTGACATCTAACAGTGGGAATGTCTACTGTTGCTTTGCAACTCCAAGCGACCGACTACCGACTCAAGCATAACAACTTAGTTTGTCATAGTCCAACCACAAGTACGAGCACAGGCTATCCATCCGGCAACTCAGGTCATCAACTCATAAGCCATGTATAAGCCGAGCCGGAAAAGCAAAAAAAACAACTCTTTCTTAGTGGATCCCGAAACCCGGCTCGTCAGCGCGCGGCCGAGGTCGCCCCAGTCCGAACCAAATCAAATCAATCGCAGTGTGTGTGTGTGTGTTTGAATCAGTGTCTTTTTGTACATATTTTTAAGTAACCGCTAGAACTTGAGAGAAACATTCCCCAAGTTCCCCGAATGACCCGAGCATCTTTTATACATACAATACCATCCTTCCTCAACTAAACTAGGCATTCTTCTTTGATCAATCATAATCATCATCTTCTTCCCTCCGCATCTTCTTCTGTTTTTTTTCTGAAACACAACCATCTCGGCTCTTCGCTTTTGCCCCTCCATCGGCTTAATCAATCAACTCCAAGGGTACTCCCTAATTAGTGGTGGGGGATTTCCAGAAAAAGTCCCCAGACTCAGACTCCAAACTCCAACTCCGACGGGAGCCCCATCAAAACCTCACAGATACACAACCAAGTGTCTCTCCCTCTCTACCAACTCGCATCCGACTGTCATAATCTCTCT
The DNA here is from genome assembly GCA_004303015.1 of Cladobotryum protrusum. Lineage (NCBI taxonomy): Eukaryota > Fungi > Ascomycota > Sordariomycetes > Hypocreales > Hypocreaceae > Cladobotryum > Cladobotryum protrusum. The sequence continues at coordinate 6,282,276 of RZGP01000002.1, read as the reverse complement.
TCGTCCTCAAAAAGCCAAAAAAGATGCCTTCTTCAATCATAGATAAGAGTCAATTCGACTCAATCCCTGACTCCATTGAAGCCTTTCGTATGTCTCTCCTCCTCCTCCCCGCGCTGCCGCTTTTATGCGCCCTTCCCAAGGAAAAAAAGAGAAAAAAAAAAAAAGAAAATGACTAACATCCATCCCTTCCTCCCCAGGCCGAGGCGAATTCCTCGTCGTCCTCGACGATGCAGACCGCGAAAACGAAGCCGACCTCATCATAGCCGCCGACTCCATCACAACAGACCAGATGGCCTGGATGGTTCGCCACTCCTCGGGCCTCATCTGCGCTCCCCTCCTCCCCCCGCGCGCCAACCAGCTCGACCTCCCCCCCATGGTTCAGCACTCCCAGGACCCCCGCGGCACCGCCTACACAATCTCCGTCGACGCAAACGACCCTTCAGTCACAACCGGCATCTCTGCCCATGACCGCGCCCTCGTCTGCCGCGTCCTGGCCAACCCTTCCTCCACACCCGACAGCCTGCGCCGGCCGGGCCATGTCCTGCCCTTGAGGGCTCACCCCGGCGGCGTCAGGGCCAGAAACGGACACACAGAAGCTGCCACCGAGTTCTGCCGACTGGCTGGCAAGCCCGAATGCGGCGTCATCTGCGAGATTGTTGACGACGGCGAGGAAGTCCCCGGCCAAGCCGTGCGCACCGGCGCGGGCATGCTCCGAGGCGAGGCCAGTATCGCCTTTGCGCGCAGGTGGGGGTTGAAAGTCTGCACAATTGCCGATTTGGTTGCCTACGTCGAGAAGACAGAGGGCAAACTCGGGGTCAATGGAACAAGCTGAGGCTGAATTTCTTAATGAATTGGGACGAGTGCTCTAGTAAACTAGGAACTGAAATACGGCGCATGTGATGATGACGGTGGTGATGGGAACGGACAAGGCAAAACGTTTACAAAAGCCCAGGGGGGCTTTTATTTGGATATATTATGTCTATCTACATCTACAGCATTGATTCTCTTTGTTTTCTACTGTCGAACAAATGCAATAGACTTATTTTTTTCTGCTTTTTGCATCTTCTTCAATCCAATCCGTTACGTAGGCCGCCAATACGGTCTTCTAAACCATGAAGTCTTCTTCCAAATGACTCCGAGTACCATTACTTAGTCCAATGTTCAGCGCCGCAGCCCTCTCAACAATGTCATCCGACAATTCACCCACTGGCCGCGCCGTGTTGGATCGGACTTGAACCTTTACTTCCCCTTGAATGCCATCGACTCTGATCGTTGACACCGTGGAGCCTCCTGGGGGCGGTC